>CM062852.1:22067562-23339954 GCA_031772225.1 Eubasilissa splendida | reverse complement strand
TAGCGCCATTTAATGTACTCACGCACATAAACACGCACACTGTGATAAATTATCAAAAAGATATCCTTTCCTTGTCTCCTTCCTAACCTATCTCTAGGCACGAGTGAGAAAGAAGATATTTCTACAGTCTAATTCGCCAGAACGACTGCTGCGCTTATTGGAGCCGAACACGGTACTCTACCGTCGCTGTAAATCCGCATTACTACCGCTTATATTAATTAAGAAAATAATTATAATTAAATCCCGCTAATAAAAACAAAGAATTCCTTTAACGCGAGTGTCAACAAGTGTTTTGTTACATAATTCTGCGTCGCGAGTGAATTGGTGGACCCAGGGAGGAACTAGAACCAGCTCCATAGAGATTTACAAGTAAGTCCCATCCTTTATCTATCTCCCGATAATTCCACAAAATTCCATGGTCCTTCATACCGGAGTCCTGAAGTCCTTTTCAGACACAATATATTTCACCACATTCTAAGGCCGCTATTGTAATACTCATATTTAAGAATAAATATTTTTACATAAACAGTACATTCTCAAAATTGTGCCAATAATACACACCGCACGCTGCCGCTCGGCGCATTCAAATACTCAAGGTTTGATTGACAGCTAGCTGCATTACGAGTCTATCGCAAAAGGCTCTAACGCCAAAAAACATAATAATTTAAAATAAACTTTATCAAAAATAATCAAAATGCCTAAATCTAATACATCTGCAGATGTGGAATTGAAGAATCGCGTTTCAATATTGACATACAAAAAACAAAGTTTGTTTGCGATTATTCAATCATTGTACGATTTAAGTGAACAAGTAGAGGATGAAGTGAAAAGAAACCAATTTCTCATACGCATACAATCATTAGAAAATGTTCGCAAAGAATTCAACGAGGTGACAGAGGTTTTGAATATTGCAATATTAGACCGTGACCCGAGTGCGCTACCAGAATTTAAGTCTCTTATAGCTTTTGACGAACTATACTGTCATATAAAGGCCGTCCAAACAGGGCTCACAGCTGCCGCGATTCAAAAACCAGAAACTAGTCATTTCGATACTTTTAACCGTAAACTACCTACTCTGGAGTTGATGAGTTTTGATGGTTCGCCTAATAAATGGGTTTTGTTCTATGAAAATTTTAACAGCCTAATCCATAAAAACCGTCATCTGTCGGATGCTGAAAAGGTGCAGTATTTAATTGGTAAACTTTCTGGAAAAGCACTTTCAGTATGCGCCGGCATACCGCCAATTGCAAGCAACTACGATATACTTTGGAATGCTCTAATAGAAAAGTACCAAGATAAACGTACCCTCGCTACTTTATATATAGAACAAATTCTTAATTTTAAGTGCAGTCAATCTCCCACGCTCGACGCTTTAGATACGTTTCTCGAACAGTTCTACACTGCATACGCCGCTTTGAATCAGCTCAAGATAGATGACTTGGCTGATTTCATGTTCACTCATCTCGCCTTATCAAAACTAGATAAAGAAACCGTAGCGCTTTTCGAACAATCACAACGCGATGAGAAGATACCTACTTTCGGATCCTTGATTAAATTCGTAAAGGAACAAAATAAAATCTACACGCTTCGTAATGCTGGGTCTTCTCAAATTAAACAACAAGCTAATACTTCAAACTACAATAAAAATCAAACTTATAATCAGTCCAACGCTTCACAAAATAATACCTCTTATAAGTCTCAAAATAAAAATCCAAAATTCACAGCGCAATCTTTTTTTGTCAACAACAATAATAATTTTCCAAAATGTGCGTTTTGCAAAAATGATAGCGTTCACCCCCTGTACAAATGCGATTCGTTTCTTCTTTTGAATCCTTATCATAGGAACAATTTTGTGAGAAATCATAACCTGTGCACCAACTGCCTGGGCTTTCATAATATAAAAACCTGTAAGTCTCAAAATAGATGTGCAGTTTGCCAACGCATGCATCATACAAAGTTGCATTTAGATTCACCGAGAATCGAACCCGATCTTTCTAGTACACAGGCACGCGTCTTATCTGACAACGTTAACTCCTCGCCTCACCCCTCGGCAATGCTGCCGCGCGAATCACCTGCTTTGAAACCGGTGAATTCGAACTCCCCGCCTTCAACGCAAAACAATGTTGCTTTTACTGCTACGCGTCCGCACATTTATAATAATTCAATTGTTTTATTACCAAGTGCTATTGTTTACGCGTATAACGACGCTGGTGAGCGTTTAAAAATTAGAGCGTTCTTAGACAGTGGCTCAACGAGTCATTTTATTACAAAAGCATGTTGTAATCGCCTCAAAGTTAATATTGTAGACGCGCCTACAACAATACGAGGTATTGGAAACACAGAAAAGTCTGTGCTGGGCTTCGCTAAATTTACAATTTATTCCCGCTTTGACGCACGCTGTAGGTATACGATAAATGCAAGAGTTATTGATACAATTTCGAATAAAATACCGAACGCTATTATAAATACTGACGAATTACAACACTTGCTCGGCTTACCTTTAGCTGATGATGAGTACCATATGCCTGCTGATATCGATTTATTAATCAGTAACGAATTATTCCCGTTCTTGTTAGGAAATGGCAAAGTTATGTCACCAACCTCGTCAGTAGTCGGTGTAGAGACTTCATTAGGTTATGTCATTATGGGAAGAGCTGCATGTAATGCTCAGCCTATTTTCAATGACCGCTCACTTCACGCTATGAGTGAAAATCCTTCTTTAGAAAGTCTAACGCAACGCTTCTGGGAGTTAGAGAACGTTCCAATTAGAAAACATTTAAGTCCTGATGACGCAGCATCTGAACGCATTTTTGAAGAGACTTTTGCACGCGACGCAACCGGACGATACACCGTAACGCTTCCTTTCAAATCTGATCCAACTGAACTTGGCCGTTCAGAAACACGAGCCAAGGCACGCTTACTCCAGTTAGAAAAGAAGTTAGATTCTACTCCAGAATTACTGAAACTATTGGTCCAAGAGTGCTGGAAACAGAACCTGGACTGGGATGACGACGTCCCCACTTACATCGAAAAACAGTGGCAGCAATTCAAAAGCGAACTTCATTTACTCGGACAATTAAAAATACCGCGTCATGTAGGTATTTCACGATCTCGTCCGAATGTAACACTAGTCGGTTTCGCTGACGCCAGTGAAAAATGTTATGGCGCTGTCCTGTATATTCGAGTTAGTAATGACGACAATGACGAAGGTCATGTCACGTTGTTATGTTCAAAGTCGAGAGTGGCTACGCCGAAATATGTGTCCCTTGCCAGACTCGAACTTTGTGCAGCGCTATTACTCTCGAATTTGATAGTGTGCGTCCGAGACACTATCCGCGAACGTGTTAAAATAAGCAATATTATTGCTTTTACAGACTCTACGGTAACTCTTTCATGGATCCGCGCAGCTCCTTATAAATTCAAAACTTTCGTTGCAAATCGCATTGCTGCAATAAATGAGAATTTACCAGCGGAACATTGGCTTCACGTTCCGGGTGCGCAAAATCCCGCGGATATAATTTCGCGTCCTATTATGCCAAGTCAACTAATTGACAATGACCTTTATTATTTCGGACCATCATGGCTCACTCGTCCGATACAAGAGTGGCCTATCAAATTTTTCGACGCTGCTGTAAGCTCAAACGATGAGCTTTCCGAATTAAAGGCCGTGTCTCTTCACGTTCAGTCAAATGATGACGCGCAAACCGACGTGATATATGATGTGGCAAATAGAATGTCAAATTATAATAAATTCTTACGCGTTTCTGTATATGTTTTACGTTTTTCGAATATTGTAAAATCACGTGGTTCTATTTCGGTCAATGATTTAGAAATTACAGAAAATTTCATCTTTCGTTACATACAACGCCATCATTCTATGAATACCAACTCTAACGCTTTACGCAAATTAAATGCATATGTGGATGCCGCTAATGTCATTCGCGTTGGTGGTCGCTTAAATCAATCGCAACTCAGTGCTACGCAAAAGCATCCAATCGTTCTACCCTCGAAAGATCGTATTGTTCATTTAATAGTCGATTGCTATCATACTAAAAACTTACACGCTGGCGCAAGCCTATTATTAGCTTTAATTAGACAACATTTTTGGATACTTTCCGCGCGCAACATGATTCGAAAACGCATTCAAAAATGTAATATTTGTTTCAAAACAAATCCCTCAAATACTTTTCCTATGATGGGCGATTTACCTCACTTTCGTGTCAGCGAAGTAAAAAGCTTTGTTTTCACAGGAGTGGATTACGGAGGTCCTTTCTTCGTAACTCCATATCGTCGCCGTGGAGTAAAAACCACAAAGGCTTATTTATGCCTCTTTATTTGTTTAACTACTAAAGCGTTACACTTGGAACTAGTATCAGACCTTAGTTCTGAAATATTTTTAAACGCGTTCAAGCGCTTTATTAGTAGACGCGGACCAGTGTCACTTATCTTAAGTGATGGTGGTACGAATTTCGTCGGTGCAAGACGAAAGCTTGATGAACTTTACACATTTCTACAAAGTGACGCTCATAATAAATACATAGACCAAAATTTAATAAACTTACGCATTCAATTTAAACATAACCCCCCTTATGCCCCACATTTCGGTGGAATATGGGAGAGTAATATAAAAGCAGTTAAAAATCATTTGAAACGCGTGATTGGAAATCAAATTCTAACGTATGAAGAATTTAATACCGTTTTAATTCAAATTGAAGGTCTAATGAATAGCCGTCCTTTATGTGTGCTAAGTTCTGATCCTGCAGAACTCACCGCTTTAACTCCATCGCATTTTTTAAACATCACTCCTCTTAAATATTTACCCGCTGAAGATATCTCGAATGTTCCTGAAAATAGACTCAATCGCTATGAGCTATTAAACAAGCTTGTCCAATCCTATTGGCAGAGATGGAGTCAGGAATACTTGACATCTCTTCAAAGTAGACAGAAGTGGAACTCTCCTTCGAATCCTGTCGAGAAAGGCTGTATCGTCATTATACGAGAAGACAATTCTCCGCCGCTTAGTTGGCCTCTCGCAGTTATCGAGGAACTCTACCCCGGTAGAGATGGAGTTATACGTACTGTCAAAGTTAAGACACAAACGGGTAGCTATGTGAGACCTGTTGTACGACTTTGCCCTCTGCCACTTCAGTAATTCAATTCTTCCGTTCTTTACTTATTTTTTTGTTTTTTTTTGTCAATAATCTACCTATTATAAAAACTAAACTTAATCGTTCTTTAACGTTATCTTACGTTCGCTTAAATTCTACATTTATATTTTCTATTGAGTTTCCTAAAGGCATCGCTTCAGCCCGGGCGGCAATGTTAGCGCCATTTAATGTACTCACGCACATAAACACGCACACTGTGATAAATTATCAAAAAGATATCCTTTCCTTGTCTCCTTCCTAATCTATCTCTAGGCACGAGTGAGAAAGAAGATATTTCTACAGTCTAATTCGTCAGAACGACTGTTGCGCTTATTGGAGCCGAACACGGTGCTCTGCCGTCGCTGTAAATCCGCATTACTACCGCTTATATTAATTAAGAAAATAATTATAATTAAATCCCGCTAATAAAAACAAAGAATTCCTTTAACGCGAGTGTGTCAACAAGTGTTTTGTTACATAATTCTGCGTCGCGAGTGAATTGGTGGATCCAGGGAGACAACTAGAACCAGCTCCATAGAGATTTACAAGTAAGTCCCATCCTTTATCTATCTCCCGATAATTCCACAAAATTCCAGCCAGTATATATTTTATAAAGTAAAATTGACAAAATTTTACGCTCATGGTAATATGTTAGCCATTCATAATTCTACGTAAAAAAAGATTTTCATTGAAATAAAAGTAAACAAAATAATATTCCACACTTCCACATATTTCATGAACATTTTTACAATGGGAAAACCATTTTTACAATGATTTTGTACCTATTCCTGTAGCCAGAATTTGATTCCATATAATCCATTATAAAATAATCGAACGAAAACAAATACCAATTAATTTTATTATTATATCCCTCCGATATACTAATTAGCTTTAACATAGCAAAATTTGTTTTAAAATTTATTCTGAGTTAAGTTAGATTACGTGGATTGTAATTTTGACAACTTACCGATATCTAAATTATATTTCAATCAAATTTTTAAGCTGTCAATTTATCAAACTAGATATAAACATTGAATATCTGAATCCCATCAATTTATTTCCAATGTCATGGAAAATAAATCTGCTAATTAAAAAAATATCTTAACTTTTATAATAAATTCATTCTTTAAAAAGTAATTAATCAAATTTAATGAATAGGTATGTACAGGCGCACAGCTATATTATAATTTTAGGAGTATCTATTTTTAAAAATATTATCTTGTTATTTATCTATATTTATTATGGTAATTAAGTCTACTTACATAATTTTCATTAGAAAAATTATTTTTCTGATAAAGTACAATTGGTTCAATTGATCGGTAGGGACTATACAAAGCAAATATATTGATATATGTAGTAATTAAAAGTATTCTTGCTTAAAGTAACCGTTAACTAACATTAAAGTTAACTTATTTAGAGAATTCTAAATTAATTAACAGATGTACCGTGGTTTCAGTAGCAGAAAAGTTTGCTTGAAATACTGAGTCCCGATTGGTTTGACATTAACGAAAAGCACAGAACAATATTCCTGTCGTATCGGACGCCAAATTATCCAGAGCCCGATTAAAATTTGTCTCAGCAGCCAACATTCCTCATCTCCTCCCGGGGATGCTGCTCAGCTCGTTCGGAGTTCAACTGCGTCTTGGTAAATTATTTCTCATCATAGTTGCGGTCTGTATTCCCCCAGCGAGAAACTGCACTCTGTAGAAATTGAATATTAAATATTGATTCCGAAATACACAGAAGACGAAACTTTACGTTACATGGAATGTTAAATGTCAAAGTGATTTGTTCTGTTCAATATTGAACCACGAAGATTGTTTTGTGTAAGGAATTTGTAGGTATATATTTATAAAACTTTGGTGATTAAAAGATGCAGTATTTATTTTGAAGTAATGTAAATAGAAGATACGTTATGATATATCAAAAGGTTAAGGTAAGCATCCGAGTAAATTTCACCGGTTTGTTTGTAGTATAACCACAGTATGTATGTGTGTGTATGCGTGCATTTTCGAGTGTGTGGCCAGAGCAGGATGAACAACGAAATACTACTAACAATAGGTCAATATTTATTGATGCTGGAAACACAGTTACGGATACAAGTATGAGTAGTAAATATTTCACAACGTGTAGCGTTGGATAATGAACTCGTCTGGAAGGCGGCCGCGAGAGAAGTGATGCGCAAGGGTCGGCTTCCTGGGCGGCTGCGGGAGCGTTGTATTGTTGTCTATTTTTCGATCGATACCGGCGTGATTTTAAGATTGACGAGAGCCCCATTTTGCACTTAAGTATTTGCAAGGTGCGTTCAGGTTGTGGAGGCGATAGACATTCACAAAACTATACAGGTTGTAACCGAATATTAATTTCATTATTATTGGTTTGTCGTTATTTTCTTCTATGTGTAGCATTTCTATTATAGTTTATCGCCTCCAAAGCACGACACATTATTACCACATCGTTAAGTCATCTTAAGTTCACCCATCTACTACCCTAGGATCCTTGCGGATACTGCCAATTCCATATATGCTATAGAATTCCGCATTATAACTATGTCTCCATACACAAATGGGCCATAAATTCTACGAAATTTTTTTTGCACAAAAATTTAGGTTAATAATGTTCGAGCATATTTACTCACTAACTTATGCATTGAATGGTTTAACGCCACACTTTTGGACTATTATTATATTAGGAGACAGACAAATTACGCGATCCGCTGACAACAATATTGAAAATCCATTAGCGTCACAAATTTCTCAGAATCCGACACTTATCGTACAAACAATTAACAACAATAATATTTTACCCCACGTAATTACCAAATAGTCAAACAATTGGACGTAAATACGAAAGTATAAATTAATACAAGTGTTGATGAAATCAGCAATTATGAACGTCCATGGAAGACTTGGCATGACCAGGTAAACCAGATACTGGAAGACGGTTCAGTTAGAAGCCTCAATAACACCGGTCAACAAGGTTTTACTTTCTGAAATCTGAGAAATGTTTCTAATAGATTTTTATGAGCTGAATGTGAATCTGTGCTTCTTTTTTCTATATCACGCCAGGAAAAAAAATCGCAAACTGAATATTCAAATTTGCTTACACTTTTTGCAATATGTATAAGCCATTTAATGCTTAAGATACCTTTCCCACAAATATATGTCTACTTTAATGCTTTGTTATGTTGTATGTTAATATTGTTTGCATGTGAATTCGAACTGTAAGTCCGAATTGATAGGATCTAAATGAACGAATTGTGCGATTTCCGCGTCGCACGTCCCAAAGGAATTTGACAATTCCGGTCGTAAATCGGAATCATCGCAAGGTATGGGAGGGAAGTGAGAAAACCATGGTACACGATGAGGTCGGTGACCAGTGATCTCGGGAACCGGGATTCGGAAGGACTGCTCGTCTTACCTTGTATATGACGTCTCTATAATCCCTGCAGTCGTTACAGAGATCACACAATGGCATGCGGATGAGCCGATCTCCGATCCCAATTGAATACGGCAATGTCACAAGTTCACCCACGGCACACAAACAACAAACAATACGTGATCAAAACACAATTTCATCAAAATAAAGTGCACTGGAGCTGAAATGTTCACATCTCGAATACTATCGCGATATCGAAATCGAACAAATATCGGTCAAGTTGATGTCGCTGACGTCAAGATCACAATTCACACTGACAAGACGAGCATTAAGAAATATATGGATGGAAATTTGGACGCGGTAAGGTGTCAATAACAGCGGTTGTGCCTGAATCGAAAGACGCGCCAAAAGTGTGTTTTACGAATTTAGAACAGCATGTATCTATTATTACAAAAGAATAGATGAAATAAATAAGACGAATAGATGCAATAAAGACAGCACTTAAAGGGCACCGGAAAATTAGATTAAATTTACTTGTTACTTTGCTTTAATTTGTAATTTAAGGAAAATCATTTGTCTCGGTTGTACTGTTATATTAAAATGGTTTAAAATCGCATTAGGTTAGGTTAGGTTAGTTGTAGCGCGGAACCGATAAAATGAGTTTCAAACTCCTACAACGGTTCCGGGAAGGGGTGAGTTCTTCCGGGGCCCACAAGGGTTCTTATCATAAAATACATATGACAGAGCTGTTTCTATATATGATACATGAAACACTTTGTCAAAGCCATGAACGAAACTGGCGAAGGTTTTAGGTACATTCAAAACAAGTTTCCAAGAATTAATGAGGCTAAAATTAAAGAGGTCATTTTCGTTGGCCCTTGATTTGAGAAGTTTTGAATGATGAAGAATTTGAGGATAACCTTAACGTCATAAAAAGTCAGTGTTCTAAATCATATGCAAGAAATAAATGATCTGACTATGCTGAACACGTTGAGAAGCTTTTGCAGAACTACAAGTCTCTCAAAATACATTTTCTGTATTCGCACTTAGATTTCTTCCATCTAAATCTCGATAATGTCAACGATGAACAAGGAGTGCAATGGAAAAAAGATAGTTAGGAAAATGGAGTCTAAGTATGCTATCTGACTGTTGCTGGACATTGAGGAGACATAGAGACATAATCGAGGTGCAAGCTATCAAAGAAAGTCAGATGCTAAGCAGATTGAACATTCTTATAAGGTGGACATGAATGAGTAACGTTGTATTATGTTAAAAAGCGAACAATGAATATATTTGTATCTTAACCTTTACCATACCATGATATAAAAAACCCAAACGCAGCCATGCTGTCAACTCGTGTTACCTTAAATAACAGTTAGAAAAAATGTTTTTATGAGCTTAAATAGCTTTAATGGTACGAATTTACTCTAAATATTGACCATTCAATTTTGAAAAAATGATTAATAATATAATTTAGAGCATTCATTAAGACGTATACAATGTGTCCTTCCTTCTTATCTCTCTTCATTTAATTAGTGAGAAAGAGACAATTATATTTGTATGTGTGTTGTTCTTTGCACTGTGAAAATAATGTGTGGTATCTGTCTTTAATATCACAAATTATATTTTTACCAACATATTAGCTTTACAATAGATTGAATGGAAAAAATAATTGTTTTTGTACGATTCCGTTTTCATAATTGGTTTTTCATTCGTCATTTCTAAGCGCTAATATTTTCTTTAATATTATCTAAAATATTAATTTTATGTCGCATGTATTTACTGAAATATTACAGGTTTAATTATAATGGTAGACCTGTGTTACTGCATGGTTTGGGAAGGTATGTGTTAGAACAAAATGGTTATCATTTTTGAAATGAACACCATAAAATTAATACAGAACACTAAATCAAGGAAGTTGACAAATATTTCTTTTTTAAGGTTTACTGTTATGCGAACTGAATAGCGAAAAATGAGTAATAATATTTCAAAAACGGTACGTGATAGAGAAAAACGGTTTAGTTTTTTGGAATCAGCACCATAAAATTAGTCTAGAACAGATATTTTTATCAATGAAGTTAAGTTAAAATTTGTTGGCCAGTGTAATCGACGAGCTTGTATGAGAAGATGCATGAATGTGGATGAGGCGAGAATTGTGTGTAAGGACAGAAGAGTGTGTATTCTCTCTGCATACCCTTGCGCGGAAACGGTGTGATGGTAAGTTAGTTAATTACTTAGTTACAAATATAAAAAACAAAGTTAGAATTAACGACACGACCAACGAGCACGTCATTTTTATTCGCCAACCGCTTGCAATATAAAAAAAAAATATGCATAAATAAATTTGTGCTCCAACTTGGTATCTTAAATTATATTTTAAAAAGTTTCTCTCCTATTCGAATTTCGAATATTGAAAAACGGAACAGGGATTATTTATTACTTGTCCCTTTTCAATGTATCCACTAGTCTATCGTACACAGGTAGACTTCTCGTAGTTGCTCGATGTTGAGAAGTCGAAATGTTCTCATTTTAATGGTGGAAAAAATTTGATACAATAATTTGCGACCCGAACCGAATTATTAGGATACCGGGACAGCGACGTAAAAGCCTTAAATGGGGGACTATTCTGGGACAACCGAGACGGGTGGAATCCTTATGCATATTACTCAAATATATTTTATCTTTGGGGTCGAAACTTCTCGGTGTAACATAATTCACCGTGGGATTGAGATATTTCATATTACGTGTATATTTCATTTCCAGTAATATAAAATTACGTACAATGTAAAACTGACCAACTGTTGAGGATGACTGTTATTGGGCTTTTATAAATGATTAATAATTATACTTTTAAAATTAGCAATATTATCTTTGTGGTTAAAATTCATATTTTTATTTATTATCTTTGTTTTATTAACCACTAAATTGAGTTTAAATACATCTACCGGTTTCGAAAAATACCATTTTCTTCTTCAGGATGTCATAACTAACTAAAACATATATTGTTTCTTTGACAGAATCTATATAAAAAAATAATAATTTTAATACTAAATTTAACTACGAGTCCCATTCTAAAATTTTTTCCTAAAAATTATTCGAGTAAATTTGTATTAAGTAATGATTTGAGTTAGGTACTAAAAAATTTTTTTTTTTTTTAAATAGATTTTTTAAAAATAGATTCTGTCAAAGAAACAATATATGTTTTAGTTAGTTGACATCCTGAAGAAGAAAATGGTATTTTTCGAAACCGGTAGATGTATTTAAACTCAATTTAGTGGTTAATAAAACAAAGATAATAAATAAAAAAAGATTAATAATTAACTACGTTTGTTCAAAGTTTAATAATTTAAACGTGATGAAATGAAGGAGAATGGACACTTTAGTACGAGATCCGTCCCAAGTTTGTGATGACACATTTCCATTTTATATAATATAAATCGTTATGTAGATTGTTATTATGTAAAATGGAAATGTGCACATCACACTCTTCTTAGATGTTAACATAATTATTACAAAAACTGCAAAAAACAAGCAATATACATTGTAACGTTGAAGTTTTACAGCACGTACATACTGACGGTTAGTCTTTTATAAACTAACCACGCCGTCTGCGCGATGGCAATGCTGCGGTCGCGTGCATAAATGAACATACCCTGTTCTTTCTGTCAGAACTTGATAGTGATCGGACATTCCGCGTTCACTTAACATTTCAAAATGTAGTGTACGATTTCAGGTTTTTAAACGAAGGGTAATTTTAATAAGATTAAAGATTCATGTGTCCGTATGTTTAATTTATATAACCGTGAATTGCATCGTGAATGTTTTCGCATTTCAGGATCGAAACATTTCTTTCTTTACACGAAGAATGTTATTGTAACCTCTTCTATGCAATGCATAATGTAAAGCTACTGTTCCGTACAGAAAACAACAATGTAGACAAGGACGGTTTGCCGATCTCAGCTTCTCTCAGCCGGCGATGATGATGATGATGATTAAGAGGTCGAAAGAAATGAGACACAAAAGATGTTCAATATAGGCCACACTACGGCGGCAAAATCGAGAATGGCTTCCGCCTGCAGAATACTCTGGTTTTATTCAGATTCATAACAATACATATAGTCATATTTGCAAGTACCTACATGGCGACGTCTAAGACGTTTTTGTTTTACTGAAATCTATCCCACGGGTTTTTTTGGCGCCACGCTTGATTAGACCTTTATATTGACACGTGTCTTATCATATCAATTATATGGCGCCTCATTGGCGAGTAATTCTGTGCGATACAGGTATCCTGATATATTTGCCTGCTTTGAACGTCAGTCAAGGTATTTTTAATTATGTTTTCTAATTTGGAATTGGATTAAATGGGAAACGATAACCATGCCATTGGATGAAATTCGCTTGATGACTTACGCAGCGATATCCTAGGGAGATACAATCCGTATTGAGATGTCGGCTGCCTACATGGATATCAGACATGAAAGATGATAGCCCCGCTGTCTCTGGATATAATATTTTAGATGCAATGGAGATGCCAAGGGTTATCGCATCCCATCAAGAATCAACACCACGCTGGTATCAAAGCTGCATTGTTTCTACATAACTAGTTATTATTCAACTCAAGGATTAATGTCATCGTTTGGTTTTGATTTATGATTTGTATTGAATATAGTAATATAATTAGGTATAATCCTGGAATCTTACTTTGTGTCACTCATATTTTCTAATCTAGAATTTTTCTATACAGCACGCTGAAGGCCGCTATCATTGTTTCGATCAAATGTAAATTTGGTACATACATGAAAATAAAACACTTGTTTTTTGATTCTGCTCGTTTAATTTACCTTAAATTTAGTATGTCAGCAGTAACTCAATTTCATCTCTTTTTATGCAATATAATCTTTGTTAAAATCTAAATTTATTTTAATCATTGATAAAGAATGGTAAGTAGGTAAATTTCTGAGGCAAGTATCCACATTCACATGCATCACCGCTGACTGGCCGGTAGATGTGAGCAAGACACAGGTCTCGCACGTTACAATATGTCGCTTCATACATTGTTGACATTTTGTTTTTAACCAAAAACAGCACTGCTGCAAATAAATTTATGCTGTCGTTAGAGACCGGTTATAACACACACTACGACATGGCGAGCGCACGGAGCGAGTCGAAATACACATAAATTCTCAAATTTCGAACAGATTTCAGCAACAGTGGATTCTATCATTCGTTCCGTATCCACAAAATTTGAAAGTATTCTACTTTCACGCATGCGCATTTAGTTCTGCCTGTCGATGTCTTCAAACGTGTATGCATTCGTATACGCGTTCGTCTACGTCTGTATACGCATTCGTTAACAGCATCGAGTGATCAAAAAACGACTTTGCGTATAATGCACAGAATAATATTCTACATATTACGAAGCAAGTGGAATGTTTTGAAAAAATTGTTTTTGACAGTTTGGCTTGAATACTTGAAGCCGAATTATTGAAACATTGAATGTTCTTCGATTAGGTATATGCTATATTTGTATGTTTGATAGTAGGTATAAACTTATTATTTGGCATCCCTTCTACAAAGAGTCACCGACCGCCACTGGCATACACCTCTCCATAACTAATATATTATTTAATTAAGACGTACTTAATGGTTTCAAATTGTAATGAAAATGTTAACCAGGCAGCGTGTATGAAGGACCGATGTAGAGACTCGTTCACAAAACGGCCCTGGGAATACGGTGGGTCACCGCTCCATGTTTTTGATTTCTAGAGATATTAAAATGATTACTTTCTTCAGACAATATTTTATTTTATCTATTTACATCCAATTCCGAATCGTTTTGAGAATTCGTCAATATTATATATTTTTATTAAAATCTTAATACCATCGTACCAGAGTTATATCTGTACAATTTGAAGTGACACATTAAATTCAGAAGGCAGCCAGAGTGAAGCTATTGAAATCATGCAACCCCAAAAGAGAAGGGTAGACGTCACATTTATGTGATGCGGTCGCAGAGCTCAGAAATTCCCCCTATCCAAGTCGCAATCGTCCGTCCCAGCAACCCCCAGCGAGAGTCTCACACCCTAAAAAATTCCGGAAATGCCGGAGATTTCTTACATTTCTCAATTGGTCATCGTTCCGGGGGATCCGATGATCTATTCCAGTGATTCCTAAAGTGGTCTATATCGACCCCCAGGTGTCTATGATAACCTGCAAGGGGTCTACGTCAGCGAAAAAAAAATTTGGGGTCCACGATAGTGGATCTCAACATACACTGATAGTACCTATTTACTTACATTATAATCTTATAATATAAAGACATATACATTATTTATAAAAGTACCTATGAAGTAAAAAAAATATTATATATGTTTATAAAATTGTGTAAGTTGTAGGATGTAGGCATTCGCTTTGTGGTTTAATTTTTTAACACTAAACTTCACTACAATTAGAAATTTACAAAAAATCAATATCAGGTAAGTAGTGGGTCTACCAAAAACCGAAAGACATGGCAAGGGGTCTACGACACAAAAAAGTTTGGGAACCTCTGATCTATTCCTTCTAATTCCGCAATCATGATCTCAAGTGCATCATTCAGTCTCCGGAGACGTGCTCCGGCGTCTGCCTCACCTGAGCGCAAACACTCACGGACAAGTCCCAAGTCGAAGAGTTTACTTCAGACAATAAGAAGGTTGAGTAAACAAAACAAGGTGTCAATAACAATTGAAGTGCCAGTGATACTGAGACGTCAATGTTAATTAATTTTATTCGACCGGTTAGTTGTGACAATGAACACGCCGAAATTAAGGCCATGTTTTGCAAAAAGCGCGGCACCATAAACTCGGCGGGCGGATGAACTTTTTAATTGAATTTTCAATGCTATGTGCTTTCATTTTGGTGGGAAAAATAATTTGATTCAGCGACTTTAGCAAAATACAGATAGATCGCTAGAGGCTTAATGTCTGAATGAACGATTTATGGGCTGTGGGTGTTTTAAAACGGTGAATAATTTTTAACGGAACATAAATAACAAACATTCTGTTTAAAATTGGGCCAACAGAGGCGCGATACGCGAACAGGCAAGTGTCGTTGAATGGCTTGAATTAACGATTTATTGCGGATTTCAATCAAAACATCTAATTGGGAAAAATAAAATGATGGGAGAATTTAAAAATATATTTTCATTTTTTTAATGACATCACATTTTTATTGTGAAATTGCAATTTGACAACATAGTATTTTGATTATTGATTGATTTGAATTATTTACTTGGTGGGATAATCATTTGATTTTAATTAAAAAATATAATTTTTATTTTTACTTTGTACTACACGCACAATTTTTGGGCTAATAACATTAATAATGTAAGCCCTTTAATGTTTATTACATACGACAATATTATGTGATAATATAACGTTATGGTAATCATATCTTAGATTTGCACAAAACCGATATACAGTAGTCTCATATGGTCACCAAATATGGATCACTACGAAAAGAGTAAGAATAAGATTTTAACGTCAAAAAGTGGTGATATCGACTCTCCACGATGACCTGATATGACGGCTTCTGACTATTTTCTGTAGAAGTCTAATAAGTCACCAATAATTCCGATGCTACAAGACAATATTCGAAAATAAATTGCTGAGTAACACGCGAAGTGTGCAAGAATGTTTTGAAAAATATGCCGCTACCAAAGACGGTAACTTGGCTAATATAATATTTTACATATAATTGTAATAAATCAAGTAATTGATAAATAAAAATAAAATATATAAAGTATATTTAATTTCTTGGTTATTCAAAAACAATATCGGCCTGGAACATAATATTCACCCTGTATTATTGGGCCGAGTGAGAAGTCCCGATATAAGGGAGACTCTTGGCTTGGAGCTCCTACACCTATATACAAAAATATTCCAATTAAAGTTACTTGACCATATTAATCCTTTATAAAGTTTACAAGTGGAGAAGTTTTAGTCTATGACTATCGAATTGGTCTGTTTCAATGATGTAGTTAGAAAATTCCGAAAAGTTGTTATTTTTAAGGCAGCGGTGATGTTATTTTACTCTCATATCTATTTCTAGAAACTAGTAGTGAAAATAACACAACGTGTGTGTAGTAAAAAATATTGTTGTGAAAATTCAAATAATCATCTTACACCACAAAGTAACCGCCAATTAATGATAACAGTTTTATTTATATCAGTATTAATTTACTAATAACGGACTGATATTATTCGTACAAGCCACTAATTACTGATTTAATTTGATTGGTCAACAAACATCTCATTATGTAAGTATATCAAGAATTTTATTAATTGAAATCTACTAAATACAATTTTTTGCAATACAATAATCGCTATTTTTTACTTTACTTGTAAAATTCTATTAGGTTATTCCAAAAATAATGGTCACATTTTATAGTATATCCCTGCTTTGAAGTATTCATTAATTTGTTATTGTTCGGCAGTTAATTCAGGCATTTTTTAAACATTACTTTTAATCTTCAGATATGGAACAGAAAATAGGAAAATGTCGTGTAATTTTTTGGCATGAATTTAAACATGTGCATTATGCTTTTAAAATAGAAGGTTACACACCTTAAGCTGCTTCTCAACATAGTCGCTACTATTATTAAGACGCTTGTCATAACGGGACACCAATTTTTGTATACCTTTGTCACCTTTGTCGTAAAGCGACGCCGCCTGGGATGAAACCCATGTCTGTATTCCGTCTTTGAGTCTCATCGTTATCAAAAAGCTTGCCATCAAAGAAACGCTTCAAATGAAGAAAAATATGGAAATCACTTGGCGCCAAATAAGGGCACACTTGGCGATGAATGTCAGTTGGTTTCATGTTTCGTGCATTCAAGAAACGAGTCACGGACCGTTTCTTACAGTCGACGGGCTGATCTATTGTCTTGAACATTTCAACCACTCACTGCAAGATGTTCACATTATGTGAATGTCTCTAACGTTGCATGTGGTGAGTCAACAGACGAAGGAAACAATCGCAACCGCAGCGCTACATTGGGAATATTCGGCAACGGTACTTACATAAAAAATGCGCCTCGTATATGTATAATTGGTCAGTTTCGCAACGATTTATTTTGAAGGACGTAGACTTAAAGTTTTATATGTAAAAATCTCATTCAATAAAATTTGTACATACTCCTTGAACATTTTCGACTCATAATCTAGTCAAGTCCACCTGTAAAAATATGTTAACTGTTAAATGTACATAATTTTGGTAATTAAGTATATTCAAAAAAAATTTCTATTTCATATTATTACAACGAGTACTGTACCTTTAAAAAATACCTGAGATTAAGTTGTAGAAGATAGACCTAACTGGAAGTAAATGAAAAACAATGACCGCCAAAATTTCGAAGCAAAAGAAAAGATAAAAAAAATAAGAGCAAACAGGGCACAGAAGTCACTGTATTACCATCCTAAAGATGCCCCAGAACTTGTGGATTCAGGACTGGATTTATCATCTACATAATGACCCACAATCGTGAAGGAAAGTCTTGATAATAATAACTAATAATAGGAAAAGTTTTAATAACAGAGAAGCGGTAGAAAATGGTTTTAACGAATTCTGGCGTTCTAATCCACCCACTTTTTAAGGCTCGTCTTCAAGTTGATCTACATTGATTTTAAAGTCAGTAAAGGTACGTTTGCACAATACATGGGGTGATGATTCATAAATTGCTTCATGCTAAACTGTTCTTTATGCAAACTCACGATGAATCTCTGAGATAAATGTCATCATTGGTAATTCCAAACCTCCCTTAAACGGATTTATAACAAAACCCAGAAATCACGAAAAATAATTTTAAAAATATATTTTCAAATATATTGTCGATTTTGAGAAAATACAAAATTTATTGTCACTTTATACCATTTATAGAGGTGTTTGAAACTCAGCACACGTAATTTAGGTGTCTGTCGCTCACATTATTTGATCTTTTGTGGTACAAGCCACTGGAATACCACTAAAATCTAATAGTCAACTAATTAAGTCGTATGGAGGTTAAGTACTCAATTATAATGGGTTTTGACACGAAACTTAAACGTGTTTTTGTTTGTTCTATTACTTAAATTATTATTTTTGGTACAGTATTTGAACCAATCGCAAGTTTAATTTTTTTACTAGCAAAACTGCGTTCAAATATACATTTTTTTCATTTTTGATTATAGAGGGGTTTGGAAATAAATGACTGTTTTTGGTTAATGTGAGTTTTGATTCTTTACTATTCTAATTAATTTTTATTTTTATTTTCCCAAGAATTAAAATATTACATTTCAATTTTTTATATTATATATTCAGATTTTATTCAAATTACGGCTAGAATCAATAATCACTGCGTATTACCGTATGACTTGTTTTGTTAATGTTTCCATGGCTGTTCAACTTGTATATGGATAAATGTGTGAAAGAACTGGAATGTATGAATGTAGGAGCAAAAATAGGCGATTTGATTGTATGCTGTATATTGTACGCCGATGATGCAGTACTAATGGCGGATAATGAATAAGAACTAAAGCTCTATTACTAACTCTATTATTAACTACTATTTATTAAACCGACAGCTTTGTTTAGTTCTCTAGAGTCTAGTGAGTAGAATGTACGATGTATTCGAGGAAAGCGACCTCATGATGAATGTTAACAAGTTGAAAGTGATGGTATTCGAGAAGGAGGAAAGCAAGACCCCGTACAAAATACTTGTAGGTAATGAATGTTTGGAACAATAAGATGAGTTTATGTATTTGGGAAGTATGTTTGATAGAAACAAAAATGCTGAGAATGATATCGAAAGGAGGGTGACTGCAGGAAATAAAGTGAACGGCGTTTTGAATGGAATTATATCTAACGGAAATTTGTCAACCGAGGCAAGACTAGCGGTGCACAATGGAGTCCTGGTATCGACACTTATGTATGGAAGTGAGGCCTGGAGCTGGTAGAAAAGGAACGAAAGTAGACTGAATGCAGTGTATATGAGATCACTTAGGCGTATATGTAGCAAATCTATTTATGACAGAGTAAAGAATGAAGAAATAAGGAAAGAATGTAAAGCTGATGTTAGTATAGTGAGTGAGGTTAAGAAAGGATTACGTAGGTGGTTTGGTCATATGGAACGAATGAATAAAGAGAGAATGGTAAGAAAGCTATATTACGCAAGTGTTGATGACACAAGAGATAGAGGACGTCCGCGAAAGACTTGACACGACCAGGTAAACCAGATAATGGAGGATGGTTCTGTTAGAAGCCTCAACAATCGGCGAGCTTGTATGAATGTGGTTAAAGCGAGAATTGTGTGTCAGGACAGAAGAGTGTGACGCTCTATCCTCTCTGCCTACGCCCGCGGGGAAACGGCGTGATGGTAAGTAAGTAAGAAAGTGTTTTGTTAAAATTATTTTAGCCTCCACGTTGTTTTAAAATATTTGACTCAATATTATTTACGACGTTTTCTGAAAAATTTAAACATGTAATCAAATAAATGGTTTTATTTTATAACACATTTATGTGTATATCTACCATTAATACTTATAAAGATATAAGTTAGTTTGAAACTCATTTGAAAAAATCGTGATAAAGTATATTTAATGTTATTTTATATTTTAATTTATTATCTTTGTTTTATTAACCACTTAATTGAGTTTAAATACATTTACCGGTTTCGAAAAATACCATTTTCTTCTTCAGGATGTCCTAACTAACTAAAAACATATATTATTGTTTCTTTACCAGAATCTATTTAAAAAAAATACAATTATTTAAAAATAAATTTAGTGTACCTAACTCAAGTTGTTACTTAATACAAATTTACTCGAATAATTTTTAGAATAGGACTCATAGTTAAATTTAGTTGGTTGTTTATAATTTTTTGATTAGTTTTACATGCTTTATTTATCTCCAATGATTCAAAATGATTTAATTTGTGACCAACACTGTTTATATGCAAAATTGACAATCCCAATTTTTTATCAAAACCATGACCATTTTCTATCAAATGATTAGTAAGTTCTGAAAACGTACTATTGTTCAAACATCTTAAATGCTCCCTTACTCTTATATTAAAATTTCTACCCGTTTTACCAATATAAAATGCAGCACAATCCTTGCAACTAAGTTTATAAACACCAGAATTGTTAAATTTATCATTTTTGTCTTTAGAATTTATGAGTAACTTTCCTATACTATTATTTGTATAAAATAATATATTATAGATATTTGAGAACGTAAGCAGTAGTAAGTAATTGAAACAAATATTTTAATAATATTTTTTTAGGAAAACACATTCTTATTGTGAAGTTGTAATTATTCAGAACATAGGTCTGTGATATTTAATATTATTTGTTTTATAACCGAACACCCTGATAACAACAAGGTAACTCTGCGATGTGTTATGTGTGTCATGTGTCAACTTTCATAACTCGAGCGATCCGTGTCGGCTGTCGGTCCACGGGTTGATCCATTGAACCGTTGAACCGGCTCGATGCAAAGATCCGGCTTAGCGAACCGGTTCGTTCGCGAACGACGCACGCAGAGTCTGGACTCACCGGTGTGATTGTGATTGGTATTTGATAATATCAGTGATTGAAAACTGTGACTGTGATCACAGTTTTTGAAATCAAAATACACGAAATAAATAAATTAATAAAAAAAAAACATAATTTTTGAGCGTATTTATCTATATTATTAAAAATTTATTTGCGTGAAAACAATCTGGCATAAATAATTAGTAGAATAATTATGTACACTAATAATACTTATGTACACATCTGTACAAAATGTAAAAAAAATGCAAGTTTGTATAAACATTACCAACAAAAACAGTTTTCAATAGATGGCGCTAATCAAATTGCGGAAAATCCGGTAGATGACGCCGATTCAAGTGATAATCGATTTAAACGAAGGTGTTAGAAAATCAATAGAATTTTTAATAAAAAATATATTGAAAGACGAATCACGATATTTCCAGATATTCAGTCACTGTAAGTGTGATTCATAATATCAGTGATTGACTCACGGTTCGTGATTTTCGTGCATCACGTCTCAGATATATCAGGGGACCATGTGATTAGCATTATTCACACGATAAAGCAGAAGAATATTAACATAGAAATGATTTTTTTCCAAGGCTCCAAATTAAATAACTAGGCTTATTAATGGGTGCCTACTTTGACGCCAATAAATTATAAAGCATCCACAATAGAAAATATTGTTTTTACGCTTTTACACAAATGGCTTTGGATATCTCTCGAAAGAATAAAAATTCGATGTTTCCGTTTAAATAAAGAGAGAGAACAAAGTGCCGTATAAAGCAGATATATCTCGAATAAAAAGGCATTAAAACGTGAAATATTTTCTCCGTATATCACGATAATCTGCAACTGAGGAAAAAATGAAAATTACCGGAGGCGCCATCGAAAATGCATACACCATTAATTTTATGGATCATTTACAAGGGAATTAATGTTGCGAGAAATTTAGAATACGCTCTTTTGTAAAATACACGCTTCATTACATAACCCAACAAACATTATCCCGATTCATGACTCGTTGATTTTATCATAGTTGTCAAAAAATTGCAACATTTCACCAAGTTAAATGGTCCCACAGAGATAGAAAGAAAATAATCGAGGGGATACAAATAATTAGAGACGTGTAAATAAGTGTGTGTACTGTTTTCTGGAAAGGTAAGATGGAATGCAAATTGAGTATATATATTATTAACTTTATTTCAAACTTTTAGGTACGTACCATGTAGATACTGAATTCACAAACGTTCTTAGCGGGACATGAAAGGATTTAATTTAATTTCGAACATGTTTCCAGGAAAGAGTACTTGCATTTAAATGTTGTTTCCCTCAAGTTGTAATCTTTTTTACAACTCGCCACGTTTATATGCGTTCAACACTGACCCGCGCGCAAGTACATGTGTACTGGAGTGCGGGACCGCGCGATAAACGGCGTTAGCACTTCTTCTCTTCTGGGCGAGCCCTGCGGGCGGGCGCGGTCAGCATTCAGCCGACCGCGGCGGCAAATCCGTTCGTACTCGATCAATCATGCAAGAAAGGGTACTTACCATATCTTGGGAATACCAGTGCACTATTTGTAAAATATTGTAGTATCTAATTTGTATTGTACTCTCTTCCTATGCAGAAAAGTCAGTTTCCGGTAGGAGCACCCGGTAATTTGGAATTGGCGTCACAGAGCTGTGAGATGATATTTTGTCGCCATTTGGGATGGAGCGATGAGATGTTCCCTGGCCATCAATCATCGGGCACATGCAGCGTGACGGCCACGATCCTGCACTATGGAGGATCGTATGGATGCGTTAGATTTTGCACACGGGACTTCAAGGTTAAGTGGTCTTTATTATTTATTCGTAAATGTTAAATGGAACGACTGATTACCACACGGAGGTGAGATTATCTTTGTAGTCAAGATTTGGATGCTTTGCAAATTGTATTTCGAAGCAACGCCAAGATTGTTGTAGGGGGCATTATTTAAAATTCAATGCCATCTTAGCCGGCATCGATACTAGCGACACAGCGCTGCCGGCAGCTGCTCACCTACGATCCCTCTTCTGTTCCACTGCTCCGCCACTCGAATATTTCATAGTTCACGCTCACCTTCTGTATCTCTTCATTCTATCTGTAATTCTGTATTCTTTGTTCCATCATACTGTCACAATACACATTTACACCGACCTAACCCCCATATATATTTGGATTACTTCGGATTCGAGAGGCTTACCGCAGTAGTTGTATCAACTATGCTATTTAGTTTTATTCTTGTTTCTATTCTTTGCCTTGCTGGCATTTAATGTCCGAATGAAGAGGTTACTTGTAATCTGATTGTACTCCTTTGAATTAAACAAACCTAATGTAAATTAACCTCTTTCATTATCTAGATACAATTCCCTTCCAGTCCGAATTACGCAAGACTTTATAAATGTACCATAGGTGAAAGAGAAAGGTGAGCAGGACTCATTCCAGCTGAACCCACACTTTCCATGCTCACCGATTGATCACCTGGAGACGGATGACACCTGACGCCGCCTGCTCAATGTATAATATTAAAATTTATATCTATACCTCGAATGAATATTATACAGGGTGTAACACACCTAGTGTGTCATATTTTAGATTCAAGCGTTCAAGCTACACGTGCCACGACCATGTCTGAGAAATAAGCATTTAAAAAGTTACACAATTATTTCGATTATTTAAAATATTTCATAGATTCCAAATTATTTATTGAATACATTGAATCATCTAAGTTCAAGGGCCCCCAGACAATTTTTTCTTAGATAATTTAGTGTCTGAAATAAAGATGTAGAATAATAATTGATCAGGTTCGTAACTATTTATTTTGAAGAACGTAGATTTAAAGCTTGATAAACATTTTTATAATCTCATACTATGATTATGCTATAGCAATACAAATTTTTGAACCTATATATTACACTTTTAAAATTAATTGTTCCTTTATTTGAAAGCATTATTGTTAATGCACGTTCCCCGGATTGGAAGAGATCCAGGTTCGAATCCCGGTGGCGCAACAACAATATTTTTCGATAAAATTGATTTGATATGTATATATTTCTAATTAATACATTTAATTTGTATTGAAAATATCAAGGCCTATGTTCACAATAATAATGTGTTCACCTTAATAACATAATCTTCACAAAAACGCACACTTCTATCCTCCGAACATATGTAGAGTTGATCGTTTAACCAGGCTCTTGAAAGCCATTCTATTTCAAGGTAACAACTTCGAGAAGCCCGCCTGAAGCAACCACTTCTCTCATAACTGTCTTTTCGGAAGCATCTCCAGTGAGCGCTCCTGTTATCAAATTTATCTGTAATTTAACTTCGACCTGCGCCATTAATTTTAGGCCAATGTTTTATTTATTATATCTGCTCTAGCCATAGCTCATTCATATGTACATACATATACATTGCAGTATCAAACAGTGAGATCTGGGGAGACTTAGGGCCTTCAGTCTCATCTTAGAGCAATCTTTTTTAAAATTTAGATATCTCTATTCAGCTCATTAAACAATTAAACAGTACCTCCTATAATCTATAATCAAAATAAAAATACGTACTCATCATCTCATACTGGTGACACACGACGTAAATTAAATTAATTCCCCAAACACACTGTGATGTGACAACCATCCCTGCAGGCGCCTCACGCAGTGCTACACAAGACCACAAAGATAGCGAGTAATTAGCCTTGACAAAACAACCAACGAGAGTGACTTCTGGCCCCCTAGCGAATAACAGGTGGTGAAGGAACTTTTTGACAGGCGGCGGGTGAGGTTGGCCGCGCGCGGACGAAACAATGGCGGCAGACGCAGATGCGAAGCCTGGAAACCCGTGGTAAATTTGAGAGAGGTTGGCTCCGACGAGATCAAGGCGAGAGATTGGACTCGTGGCGAGGCGGGATAACGGCGACACCCAGCCAGCAATCTGCGGGTAGAATGCTAGAGGGATAGTTTGTTCTGGACGTGGGATGGATGCTACTAAGTTAGTTGCCACTATTCAAGCTCGATCGTTTTAAACAAATAAAGGTGAACCAGGCGCGTGACGCCGGGGCAAGAGATTAAACGACAGAGTCGTTGGCTACTTCAAGAGAGATGTGTCCTTAGAACGATTTCATGCAATTTGTGTAACTTTAATGTGTAAATATATTTATTTATTTATTTATTAGACTTCATTGTCACACATGTTTTTGTTGCAACAGAGGTGAACATAAAAAATAATAATATAACATGATAAACATAAGATACAGTTATATTGCAATTAAGTATATACTCGTAGTTTATTGTGTGGGATGGAGTAGATTCCACCTCTGATATATACAGCATTGTCCTGCCTACTTTGCTTGACTTCCGCCTGTGTTAAAGTAGACAGTTTATTTCATGCTGTTGTGGTGTTATTTAATTCAAGAAAGATAAAGATTCGACAAGAATAAAAATAAAAATAGAGAAAAAAAAATGTAGTGAGAGTGTTGTAGAACTAGTGAATATTAGAATAGGCACTGTATAATGATTATGTTAGAATGTTGCATTACGATACTTCTGATTAATCTCTACCCAATTGGATCATATATTGGGTACATATTTGTTGTATAGTGTTTGCCTGATCATACCATTCCCATCATCCAAGTCAGATATATTTCACACTAAAGACACACCCACGCCGAGTTTAACCGGTGACGGTGCGTTGGCATTCGATCCGCCAGAGCCGGAAGGTACCGTAACAATACATAAGTATATCAAAACGTTCTGTGTCATTTCCGTTGCACAACAAATATAAGAACAAATAAACAAAAATAAATCATTGTCGTCTACGGTTATTTTGTTTCCTTTCAATTTTACTAAAGCGATGAATAATGATATAAAAGCTAACAAAGCTGTAGAAAAGATTTTGTTAATACATTTCTTTAACGAGCCTTTTTTTAAATAGCAAATCATCACAACCTATCAATAACAACTGTCAGGAGATAAAGTGTTTTTAGCATGTTTTTTAAATAAACAAGCGATTACCTACCCAGATAGCTAGTTTAATGTTTGGATATCGTGCACGCATATTAAACGACAGAGTTTTTTATTTTCATTTCAAAATTCACGCAATACGTATTCTTTCAAGAAAAGTCGTTTCACTGTTGTAATTTAAAATTGAAATAAAAGCAACTGTAATGATTCCCTGCATTAATATCGATATCTATAGTGGTTGTTGAATATTATCGACTAGTGAAGATCTCAATTGTGTGATTGTATCAGAAGGTTTTGTGCTTGGTTAGACTGAAGCCTATCTTCTAGTCTTATGCATGTTAGTGGGTGTCGCAGTGTATATGAATGTGCGTATGTGCTTATTTATGTTATGTTTAGAGCAAGGTATTTGAATAAAAGAGTACTTTCAAAAGTTGGCATTTATTGCGGAATAATTTACAATAGCGGTACGATGAGTATAAAGTTAAATGCGCGTATGTAGTTCAATACTGAAGTGGCTCGCTTGAGATGTGGATGAAATAACAGTCTGCGGAGAAGTGGTCGGCTAGCTCCTAGGACTGTCCGTCGTGATGTATTGACGTCTGGTGATTGGTCAGTTCGCTTCGGCCCTACATGGTTGTCGTCTTGTTCTTACATGGCCATGTCTGTGGGGCGCGTGCACGATCACCACAATATCATTACATTTTTTAATATGATCATCATCATTTCGTCTCTTTATTAGGTGGGTCGGGCTGGACCTTTTGCCACTACGGTACATATTTACCAATCAAGACCCAAACTGTCTTTGTTGTTGTTTATCTCAGCTTAGACCGCATTTCCTCCTGAGTTGCGAACGTACATCTTAGTAGCATTCACAAGACGTGTCCAAACCATGTTCATTGAGATCTTTCTGCATGTCCAAGCAGGAGCTCTATGCTGAGAAGAAATTTATAATAAAAGTAAAAATAAACCGTTTTTTCATGTAAGTAAATTGATATATTATCAATAGTAAGTAGTAATTTCATATATCGTTATTTAAAGAAAAATAGAACATAATTGGTAGGCGAAATTCACTTTGAGAACTGCTACCAATAATTATTAACAGCATATATTTGACTGCGAGCTTCTATTAAAAGCTGACAAGTTTTGATTACATATGTCACAAATGTCATGAAACTTGTCTATATAGCGCCTGGGTAATGTTAAGTGATTGTAGTAGTTTGTTCTTGAATTCTCGTAATATATTAAATATTTTGAAGTAATATTATGTATATTAATATTAGTAGTATTATCATATGCAATAGTGTTATATTATAACATTATTAAAGAGAACACATTATTATTCAGAACATAGATCTGTGATATTTAAAATACGAATTAAATGTATTAATTAGAAAGATAGATGGCTTTCAAATAATGGAACGATAGATGTATTAATTTGAAAAAGTCTAACAAATGGGTTCGAAAGATTGTCGTCAAAAGTACTGTCGCTATAGCATAGTTGGATAATGCACCTACCCCGGTTTAGAAAGAGATCCAGGTTCGAATCCCGGTAGCGCAACAACAATATTTATCGATAAAATATTTTTTTTATATATATCTTTCTAATTAATACATTTAATTAGTATTTATATTATAACATTTGAATTTATTTAACTTGGTAAATAATTAAATAATGTAGATCATTGGTAATTTATTGAACAGTTGAAGCAGTAAAATCTAGTCCGATTCCATACTTACTGATTACATTTGAAATGGAGAATTTTAGATTTACTAGGCGTTCAGTGTTCTGTTCATGAACCATTAGTTAATATTATATTTATCCCATTGTTATAATTATCCTTAATTTATAGATATTTTAGTAACTCTTGGATGAAAACTACGTAAGAAGAATGTAATTCAAAAACATGTGAACTCAAGTAAATTTTTTGAAAAATAAATCATTAAAAAACTGACGTATATTTGAAAACAATAAATGCAACTTTGACTTCCAAAATCTTTTATGAATTCCAAGAGGTAATGTAATTAAAATGATATAAAAAAAAATTGTCTACTATTGTAATGAAATAATTAATAATAATATTAACAAATTGTCAATTCACCAGGTATTTTTATTGCAATAAAAAAATTAGAATTTATGTTCGATTTCTAGAACTGTTTTCCCCTGAAAAACTTTCACAAGGAGTTAGCATTAAATGAATTCTTCGGTCGGCCGACAGAAATCCAATGGAGCGAACAATACAAAAATACAGTTCAATGCAAAATACAATAGAAATACAAAATACAATGTCGAAGGCATTTTCGCCGCGGAATACCTTTCTGCCTGGCTGGCCTCAATACGATATTTGCGTTTGTTAATATACATTTTTCTCATGTAAGGAATTCCCGATCGCAGTCTGAAAGTTAAAAGAACGCTCTGAGAATCGGTTTTATTGTGTAAGCAACGTATTTTCATGTTTCCTTAATAAAGAGAAGAATTACATCAATTTTTACACATACAATATCTGTAACATGGTACTGGTGGTGATACAGATATTATCAGTACTAGGTAATATGAAATAAAACAAATTTTAGATACATTTAAAAATTATAGTTAATCTGTTAAGCTCTGGCGCCATTTGTCATATGGCTGGTGAAATGAAACCAGCGCACTATTAAAAATTTATACACGTTATGTCATGCATTTTGTATGGAGATAAGATTGAATCAAGTGACATGGATTAACCTTTATTTTTAAACAATTATTTGGAGGGCCTATGAACACGTACCTTTATCATAGGCTTCGATATAGAAATTTGCATATTCAACCATACTCTGAATATCGCGTAAAATTATGTAGTATTAGCCCTAAATCGGTAAAACTGCTATAATATAAACTGCAATAACCGGTAAAACTGCTATAATATAAACTGCAATAACCGGTAAAACTGCTATAATATAAACTGCAATAATCGGTAAAACTGCTATAATATAAACTACTTTAAAAAACAAATTGTAGTATTAATACAATAATTAAATTTGTTTAAGATTTAAAATATGAAAAGTATTTGTAAATATTCCTAATATTTTAGATTTTCAATCTTTTTACAAAACTATAACAATACATATAATAAATAGGAAATATCGCATAGAGACGAAGCTATTTTTTAAAATTATATTTAATGGAAATATATGGATGTATCGGCAATTACAGGGCTTACAAGTGATCACTTTATATAAATATAGCGTTCACCCATTATCACCCATTAATTAACCTCCAAATCTATCAAATTTTTGTAAGTTGTATATGTGGAAACACTTCGAATATCACTACACTATCGCCATCTATGGGCTAAAATTGATAATTCATTTTGCCGAAATAGCATATATGTCAAAATAAGATTCTAATTATTTAAATCAATATTCTTTATCAGTAAAATGTTTTTAACACGTTATACTAGAATACGCTTGAAAGATCAATATCTTTCAATTTTATATATTTTTTTATTTTGATCAGCATATTATTTAAGTATAAATAATATAACTATTAACATATAGAGCATTTAAGATGCTTAAATAGTAATGGTTTTTCTGAATTTTCTAATCATTTATTAAAAAAAGATCATACTTTTGATAATAATTCGGGAATATGTGTTTCACATATAAATAATGTTGGTATTAAATTGTATAATTTAGAATTATTAGAAACAAATAAGGCATGTAAAATTGACCAAAATATTATAAATAACCAATTAACTATTCTTAGAAAAAAATTCTAATAATTTTGTTATCAAGTTAATTTCCACATCTTTTATCATCGTAAAAATTTAACTTAAGTAAAGTAATAGATCTATTTTTAAAATAATTATTTTAGTTAAAAAGATTTAAATAATTAAAAACAATGTGATATATATGTTTTCTAGTTAGTTAATACGACATCTTGAAGAAAGAAATGATATTTTCCGAAACCGGTTGATGTTTTAAATTACCCATTAAGTGGTTTTAATAGTGTGTAAAAAATATTTTTTATTTTTCAATCGGTAACTTAATTAAACCCCGTCACTCTAGCACCACCCCAAGGTCAACCTCAATCAATTTGAACGATATTTCATTCTGCTTCCTTGGCGGAGTGACGCATAGTTACAAGCGAATAATAGTTCAAATTATTGATCCATAGCGTGAACCAAATCAAATGTCACCAGTCCGGCTCTGGCGAGAGAATGCAGCGAGCTTCTACCGCAGTGTGCGGCCAAGGGGAGCAAAACTGGGAAAAACAACCCTTCGTGGAGAATACGAGTGAGCTCTGGCGAGGTCGGAAAATCGCGAGAGGCTTGCGACCGAGTTTTTGTTGAGGGTGGTTCAAAAACAGAAAAAAGGCAGTTGAAATAATCACTCTCTTTTTAAATATTGTATTAAATATGAAAACTAAACATAATTACTATTACTTAAAAAGCAGCGCAACGAAAAAATATTTCGAATATAATTAATATAAGCATTAATTATTAAATTCGTAAGTTTTAACTATCGTCAGGCACTGATTAAATTTTTTCTGCGTTATTTTGACGTAGATCGATTTTTGTCTAAAATAAAATAAATTGGGAAATATTAATACATTAAAACAAATACTTTGTTCTTTAGATCAAATTATTTGTGCAATACAATAACTCAAATTTACCAAGGTTAGGTTATGTAAGGTTAGGTATTTTTTATTGAACAAATTATATATTTATTTAATGCTCATTATTTATTATTGTGATGCACAAACAGCTAATTTTATGGAACAAAGTATTTATTTTAATGCATATGTTACAGACAAAGTGTAAACTTCGAAAATGTATACATTAACTAGTCAATGTATGCACCAACTACGAGTTTTAGTTACAGTGTACACAAAAGAATTTATGAATCTGAATTTTGTTATCCAACTATTATGTATGTGAAAATACAACTACAATTTATTTTATTATTATCATTCGAATTATGGTAGAGTAATTGTGTGGTAAGGTAATTGTAAACTCGCTTGCATTTGATTAGTTAGTTGTCAAACACGCTCGTCTGACAGGTCTTGTTTGTTCACGATGTGACCAGCTCGCGTCGGCGAGTTCATACACTTACTAGTTAAATCATACATTATCTAGTGAAAGTATACACGAAATGCAGCAATGTAAGCTGTTACATAAACTCATAGTTAGTGCATACATTGACTAGTTAATGTATACATGATTGAAATTTAACACTTTAACTGTAACATATATATCTCTTAAAATAATTCTCTGTTAGATTTTACCTAAAGAAATAATAAGCTTTATAATAAAAACGTAAAACCCTAAAACGTTGGGTATGACAAAACTGTCCATAACTGAATATAATTTTTTTCTGAAATTTACATATAAGTAAATTATTTAAAATAGATACCATCTCATGGAATACATATGTCAGCATTCTTATTATTTTTAATCTAAGCAAAGCGATTATACTATGAAAATAGAACTAACATGGTGGTCTCCTGGGACGAAGCTCGAACCCCTGACCACTTGATCACTAGACGAGTGTCTTGTTAATATACCAATTATCAAATAAAATAACATTATTTCAACTTTTAAAACATTCTGCACGCACTCTGTGTACGAATTATGTGTAGAGAAAATAATAATAATAAGAACCTTATAATAAACATAATATTTTAAAATATTAATGTTGTAGAAATATACTTGAACATCATTCAGAATTTTTAATACCTCACCAGCAGAAGGCAGGTGACGCCGTGAAAGTCGGTATTAAAGGGAGTGTCGCAATATGAGTTTTTTTTATCTTTCACTCGTTTTTACGACTTTCGTACATACACATTCGGATATATACATCACAGATACATAGACACCCGAAATAATATATAATATAACCAGCGTGCTATTTTTAATGATACATATGCGAGAATTAAAAAAAAAACGAGAAGAGTATGGCAGACGCCATTATTTAGAAACTTGAAACTAAATCGTTTTTGAACAGTAGACGCGTAATCATTAAAGTACTTTTTTAGGTACTCAGTTATAAAAAAATATCGTACCAAGTTTAATAAGTAACATTTTAAAGTATATTAAATTTATGAAAAGTTTTTTAAGTACATGATAAATTATAACTATGATTTTCGTCTTATATAATAATATTTAAGATGTTTTTGAAAAATATTAAAACTATGGTTAAACATTCAATTAGAAGAGAAGGTGGGCAACGGAGAGAAACAGATGGTGGTGAGAATTCTTACTATTTAGAAGAATAATTTTTAAATTGTATAAAATAAATATTTCTTGTCAATAGTGTGTTAGGTCATTACTGAAACTAATCATCACCAAATTGAGTGTAGAATGATTGAAAAATTTCGATAAATTCAGAAAAAAAACTATTTGTGATTTACCTTCACAGAAAATACGTTTTTGCAAAATACCTTCAGCATAATTTTCTTTGTAAAATCCATTTCCATTTATTATTTATAATACGCTTTTCATTATTAATGTGCACGAGTATCCTGGTAGCTATTTACTACAAAGGAAATAAAGCTATACAGAAACGTTTTAAGTTGTTCAGCAAGAAGGAAGTAAAGAAAGAAAAATTGATGCAAGGAAATTGAAAAAACTCGAGAGCAGTCTAACTTAATGAGGATTTTTAATAAAACATTGTCGTAAAAAAATCCTATTCGAAAATTCTTTTAATAATTAATTGAGCCACGAGTTTAATTCTTGCGTACGTTCTTACATCATCCATTTAATTAATTGATTAATAATATAATTGTAATAGGTGAGACATGGGTTTCAGATCTTTACAGATAGCTTCATCGTAGAACATGCGAAATATGGATCCCCAACGTTCAGAATTACTTACTTACCTTTAAACAACAAAATTTCTCTCCGTGGAAAAATAAATATATCAATTAAATCAATTTTGTAAATATGAAGTAAAAAAATAGATAATTTATAATTTATAAACATTGAAAGAAGCACATCATCAAGAAAAATGATTTAATACGAAAGATAAAAGTAAAGTATTCAAATACACTGAAATAACACATTTAAATAATGGATTTTACTTAACTATAAATCATCATTCATTATTTTATATAGAAAATGCACAACCATTTGAAGAGTATTAATAAAAATCTGATTTCTGATGCTTGTATTAGAGAACAATTTAAAGTAATCACATCATAGAACAAATCAGCAATAATTTCGTGGAGCGATGATATATACAACGAAAGATAAAATATTTTTAGATTGAGACAAAGATCACTCATTAAACTTAACAGGTGCACATACTGTGTGTCTTTATTATTGTCTATATTTCACAAAACTGAGAAGCGACAACATTACTTTCCTGAGTTTATTCCACCCGGGACTGGAACTGAAGTCAAAATTGTTGTATTGCCTTCACCAAACGATCTATATTCAAGTTATATTATTTAATCAAACGCCATCCGTGAAGAGTGACGGATGCAAAATGATATTCCATAATCACAATTATTTCCATCATAGAAGATCCTATCATAAAAAGAAAGCTATTTACAAGAATACCTCCATCATAACAGATGATATCGATCACAAGATGTATGATAAAAAAACTCCATTACCAAAAATTTAATGAAGAGAAACTGCTCGTTTCCTAGAACCAAGAATTACACAATGCAGATCACGCATGGAAATTTCCTACATAGGTGCACGCGTATATATATATTTATTTATTTAGTCTTTATAAGATTGATTTAGGATTTATTTATAACAGAACAGAGCATACGGATCTCGCCGGCCGCCTGTCTCACTAGCATTCTACGGAAACGTAAAATTCGTCATCTTACAACAAGTTGCGCCACTATTGGTGCTACTATTGTGTAAAAAAAATGTGGCACGCATTGAAAATAAATTAGAGACTTACTCTCGTAACGTAACAATATGTTGAATGTGTTGGACGCCGTCAAGATGTAGTGCCGGAGGTGGATGTTGCGTATCCCGTGGACTGCAAGGCGCACAAATATCTCTACCTAAGCTAAGAATTATAGTAAGTCTTTCGACAATGTGCAGGAAAAAAATTCTTAGATACATTGGACATGTTACCAGAAAAAATGTTGAGTGCTTCGAGAAGTTCGTGATCGAGAGAATGGTTTCCTGGAAAATGGATAGAGTAAATGAAGGAGTTAACGAGTTCCTCTTTAAATGTTGCCATTAAGCATTGAGCATACGATGAAAAAGAGTAATTATATGATTATTAAGGAGAACACATTTTTATTGTGATGTTGTAATTATTCAGAACATAGGTCTATAATGTATATATTTATAATAATTACATTAAATTAGTATTTTTTTATTTATTATCTTTGTTTTATTAACTACTAAATTGAGTTTAAATACATCTACCGGCTTCAAAAAATACAAAATAAAAAAAAAAAATTATTCGAGTAAATTTGTATTAAGTAATGATTTGAGTTAGGTACTAAAATTTTTTTTTTTTTTTTTTAAAAATAGATTCTAGCAAAGAAACAATAATATATGTTTTAGTTAGTTATGACATCCTGAAGAAGAAAATGGTATTTTTAGAAACCGGTAGATGTATTTAAACTCAATTTAGTGGTTAATAAAATAAAGATAATAAATATAAATATGAATTTTAACCACAAAGATAATATTTCTAATTTTAAAAGTACCAAAATAAAATAAATAATCTGAACACATTCACATCAAATGACGATTGGAGTTTAAATATATATTTTTTAGGTTAGATAGATAATAGGGAGGAGAAAAATTAAATATGTAGTGAAAAGCCACTATTGAGCGCTCATTTCCGTTTTATCTGATTCTCGCTGCAGAAACGTTATTACAGGAGATACTCACATTCGCGATATAACTATTAACTTTAACCGTACCTACAACTGCCCAGTTAAGCCTTGAACAGATTTAAGCGGGAGATTTTCGATTGTTCAGACCGTGCTCCAAACAACTTTCACCTTTTCCTAAGTTTATAGAGTTCCTGGGTGGAAAAAATTACAACCGACTATATCCCCCCCTAAATTCCTACAGTTCACTATCTCTACAAAACGAATTACTCTCGTATAAAGCAATCATCCATACTATTCTCACATACGCGAGCCCCGTCCAAGGTTCAAGTAACGCAAAAATTTTAGAATCCAAACAAAACGACATCGTTCGAAGAATCACAAACTCACCCTGATTTGTCAGAAACACAATCATTCACAGACACTCAAACGATACATACACGATTTATCGTCTAAATTTTATTCTAAATTAATTTCCATCCAAAACCCTTCCATCAACTCCTTCGGCCTGTATGATCCGTCATCTGATCTTCATCATCTTCGTCCCATTTGACTTATTTACCTTGTTCTTGGCTCTATTGAACAAAATTTATAAAAAGATTCTATAATAACATTCACTAAAATTATAAAAATTTGTAAAAAAATCAACAAAATAAAGAAATATTCTATAATAAAACTCTACCCATTTTTGCTACTACTTTATACAAAGTTAAAAATACCTGATATTAAAAAAAAAACAATTCCAGCATGTTCGACGAATAGGGTCCCCCAAAAAATCTTACGCCATTGTTGTTACCTCATATTTCAGAGACTCGCGGGCTCAGCCCTTATTCCTTCCCCTTTAAAATATCGAATCAGAGGTTGGAAAAAGTATTAGAGGTAATGAAAAAATGCAACTTGTAGTTAATAATTGATTAAATGAGCTAGCGGTGAACGAGCACAACAGCGGGACTTTAAAGCTCGTGAATAGATATGATAATTGATTAAATATAAGAGACGTGATAATGTGAATAAATAGATTAAGGTACATTATATTTAAAAAAATTAAAATCGTATAATATTATATTATCTTAACTTTTTAAAGCTGAAAATTCTGTACTTTTACGATATCAATTCAGGACCAATACATGAAAGATGACACGTATTAGAAAAAAACAGTAAATAAATAAAACCTTAGAATTATTCTCTCTCCGATACTTTGGAATATTTTTCCTCAAATGTCAAAGAACTTTATGTTATTGTGCGCGATATTTTATTTTTGTAAGTAAATACTTTCGTTTGTCAGGCATAAAGATTTCATCTATTCTGAAAACATTTTTATTTTGCGAATTGGTACTACTATTTATCCACTTTCATAATACAAATATAAGTATTTATTAGAAAAAAAAAGTTATTTCTTGACGGAATTATTTCAAAGAATGCGACCATCACCGGTTTTTATCCAATTTAGTTATTGAACTAGTTTAATTTTTTTTAAACCTTTAACAAAAAATATTACAACAGTTTGTTAAGTAATAATATTTATAATAGTGTAAAAGTTTAAATATTAATGTTTTTAGCATGATGCTATACAATATTTACTATTTCTATATTCTGTATTTGCTAAAAATGCTCATTTTTATGAGGCGAATTTTTAAAGTACCAAATTATTTTTTAAAGAAACACATCATTTTTACAATTCTTTATTTTCTTTAGATACTACACATGTCATAACGGTACACCCATTTTTGTATACCTTCGTCATAGAACGACGCCGCCTGGGATGAAAACCATGTCTGTACTCCGCCTTTGAGTTTATCATCGTAATTAAAATGCTCGTCACCAAAGAACCGCTTCAGATAAAGGAAAAAATTGAAATCACTTGGCGATGAATGTCAGCCGGTTTCATGTTTCGTGCATTCAAGAAACGAATCGTGGACCGCATCTTACAGTCGGCGGGCTGATCTATTATCTTGATCATTTCAACCACTCACTACAAGATGAATGAAACCGTTACGTATGCACAACCGCAGCATTACAACGGGAATATCCGACAACGGTAGGTACTTACCTACAAAACGCGCCTATACAAACTTCATAATATCTGCGAGCCTCTTGACTATCAGCGTTGTCTATTATTATTATAGAACTTCATCATAAAATAAATAATTTTGTATATTTATTCATATTACGATAGATGAATGTTTGCTGGTTTCATGTTTCGTGCATTCGAGAAACGAATCATGGACCGTATCTTACAGTCGGCTGGCTGATCTATTGTATTGAACATTTCAACCACTCACTACAAAATGGCCACACCATGTGAATGTCTCTAACGTGGCATGTGGTGAGTCAACAGATGAAGGAAACTATTACAGCGCTACACTGGGAATATCCGGCAACAGTACATACTTAAAAAATGCAACTCTTATTTTTAAACGATAATATTGTTGTCTAGAAAGAGAAGTAACTACTTTAATAGTTTTCGGTACCACAACTGCAGCTGTTTTCCGAGTTCAACAACAGAACACAATTTCGACAAGACGGGGCCACTCCACACAATGGAGAAACGGAGGGAAATTTTTCCCAATAAATTAATCAGCAAGTACGGAGACATACCCTAGACACCTCGGTCACCGGACCTTACACTGTGCGTCTTTTTTTGTGGGGATAACTTTAGTCGAGAGTTTACAGCAATAATCCTCGAATAATTCAGGCCCTACAAGAAAATATCCGCCGTGAAGTTGCTGCCATTAAACCAACGCTTTGCTTTCGCGTGTTCGCGACTTAAATAGTCCGATTGCAAGAGTGTCTTGAGAGAAATGGACGGCATTTAGACGATATTGTTTATAAAACGTAAAATCCGCATCCTTAAATTCCGTTTTGTATAAATAAAATATGAGAATACCATTGTAGTTTTAAAAAAATTTAATATTTAACTTGAAAATTTTCCGCTAGACACCCTTTACAGTGTCTCAAACTAAAATATAAATTTAAATTCTTCTTCTTACATTAGCTTTTGTTTTTTATTAATTGTAAAATTCGCGTTACTTAAGCATTGTGTGTGGAATCGACAAAAGAAGTTGCAAACTTCTACGACGCTTCCGGGATAGGGTGGGTCCCCCCCTTCTGGCGCCTCTTTATAATATAGTTATATATTCGAATTTTTTATAAACATATATAGGTGTAATAGACGTAGTCCAATAGTTTAGTAGGAAAGTTTAAGAAAGGGTACCTGACTAAATTAAGGGTCGAAAATATTTAACGAATGTGTGTCTAACGTCAATCACGTTAGATATATAAATATTTAAAAAAAATCGAAATTATAAGATTATTTTTATTAATTGAAATATTTTATTCATTCCAAGTTATATATTGAATACAACAAATTAAAGGTCATCGAATTTCGAGCAGCTAGACTATTTTTTGTTGGATGATTTAAGGCCTGAAGCAAAAATATATAAAATAAAAATATATAATTTTGCAAATATTTATTTCAAAGTGCGTAGACTTAAAGCTTAACATGATTTTCAGAAACGGTGCAGAATTTGCATCCAACCATAAAATATTGTGAACTAGGTCCGTTACATCATATACAGTTGTACCCTATTTTTTTTTATGTGACTCCTTGACACGTGTCATTAAAAAAATATAAATTATTTTTATTATCAACAAAAATATTATAGAGTAGTCTGCTTGCATGTCTGAAAAATTATAAACGTTCTCCATTATAAAGAAACGTCAAAACATTAATCGTGAGAAAGGTTCTGGTAATATCTTTTCTGGTTGAAATATTAGACAGTTTCCGAATTTTCTTGGAGGAACCGGTACATTATATGACTACAGGTATTTTAAACTAAATTTTTTAATATTTTTTAACAAAAAAAATTATCACGCAACTTATACTATGTTATAATTTTTTTTTTAATCTTACAACATGCAAATTATGCCAAATAAATTTTAAACAGTTATTTTGCTGACTATATCTTACATTCAAAGTTATGTTATAAAATATTATTTAGACATATGTAATACAAATCATATTTTAAATTTATTGTGTGGATTAAACACGAATGGCCTTCTATCCGTCACGGATGAGAATTGAATGGGAAATTCATAGATTTCATTGAAGAGAGGTGTGAAATACCTTGGAAAGTGTACACGTTTTAGTTCTGAAACAAAATTTTTTTCAAAAGAGTAAACAAAGAAATTCGTCGTCAGATGTATAAAAAATTGGATTATTGGAATGCTGCTGTAACGTAATTTATATTAGTACGGATTTAAAATAATAAGGTTATTTAAATTTCACCTAGGTAATATTATAATTTTCTAGACGTTGGAGATTCGGTGTTTAGTTTGTGATATTTCATTAATACGGAAAAGGATCCAGTTCACAAAAATCGACGCTTAGATAGAGAGAGACTTCAAAAATGACGAGCTCAATAAAATAATGACATTTTTTTGTAATCCAAATTTTTGAGTTGTTAATTATTAAATCCTCGTGTCGACCATGTCTTTTTAGCTTGCCCATCGCGGATCACAATTTTTTTTTATAGCGATCTCGTCAATGGTAAATTTAATCTCCCCGTTAATATATGTCATCTTTCTGTCAACTCGCCACATTCAATCACATTCAAATTTTTGTACGAGAATGGTATTAACTTGTAATATATGGTGTTCTAAAATAATATTTTTAGGAGAACACATTCTTATTGGGAAGTTGTAATTATTCAGATAATAGGTCTGTGATATTTTTAAATAGTTAAATGTATTTATTATAAATGTATTATACATTTAAAATCAATTTTATCGAAAAATATTGTTGTTGCGCTAGCAGGATTCTTTCCAAACCGGGGACGTTGCATTTTCCAACTATGCTACAGCGATATTATTTTTGACGACAAATTTTCGAACCTATATGTTACACCTTTTCAAATTAATACATTTATCGTTTCATTATTTGAAAGAGCCATCTACAGGTTCGAATTTCGGTGGCGCAACAACAATATTTTTCGATAAAATTGATTTTATATGTATATCTTTATAATAAATACATTTAGTTATTTAAAAATATTATTATACTTATTCTACAAAATGTAGTATGTAATGGCACAAACCACTCTTAAAGGGCGGATTGCCTAAGTAAAAGAAAAAATCTTTGTTTTCTATTAGATGTAAAAACATATCTAATGGACTTCTTCTATATTGTGGATGAAATAACCGTTTATGAGACACACCAATTATGTTATTCAATGCGAGGATCCACTTTTTCAGAGTTTGGAATATTGGTGTTCAATATTTCGCTCAGGTTTGAGAACAAGCAAAACGTGGAATTTATAGAATCTGGAAGTTTGTTTGGTAATTTATTAGTGAAAGAACCTAGAAACAGCTTGGACGTGATTTATTTATGTTTTCAGATCCTTTTGAAGAGTTATTTCAACAATATGTACAACTAAACAATCTGTTAAATAAATATTAGTATTAAATAATTATTACAAACTGATATACTAACATACGTATATATAGATATTGAATCTACATGAAGAGTTTGAAAGTTCTTAAAGAAGTACGACCAGGATAAATTATAACGCTAGATTTTTTAAATAACGTCTGAATGCTTCATTATGTTGATATTCTACCCATCTGCCCCTCCCCTGTCTATATCTCAGAGCACATCTTTATTTATTGTCTATGAGTTTTGAAGTGTGTGTAAGAAGTGTGAAAGTTCTGTTGCGAGCTCGTTATGCTGACTTGAAGTATCATTGCTATTATTCTAGTGTGTTCGGTTTCTCGCTGTGTGTGCCGAAAGCTTAAAGATTGCTATTATTTATGGTGAAATGCTTTGTGCAATCACCGAAGTTTGTTTCTAAAGTTCAGGAGACCTGTGGTTACAGCTAAGAGAAATCCAGGAAAGTCGTGTTCTTCCTGGTGTCTGGTTGGTCCTTGAGCTCTTACTGTCCTATCCCTGTACCAAATTTCTTCCACCCTTCCTGAATCCCATTTTTAAACCAACAAGTGATACCAACCTGAATTAGCAGAAATGGTGGAATTTCTATGACTTGTCAAAACTGAAATAAAAAATCTCATGATTAAATTGCGAAAACTAAAGATAAATATTTAAAGAAGTATAAAGTTTTGTTATGTTTTAGCATCATATATGTTTTTGTATAATTGAAATTGCTATTATTTGTAATCTCCGAGTCACACGTCCCGCGGAATGGATTACGACAATTCCGGTCATAAATCGGAAACGTGATACAGGATAAGGTCAGTGAGGGGATAGGGATAGTCGAAGGACCAGTTATCTCGAAAACCAGAATTCAGAAGAACTACTCGCCTTACTTTGTATATGACGCCTCCGTAATCCCTGCAGTCGCCGCCGAGATCACGCAATAAATAACACGCGGATGAGCCGATCTCTGCTCCCAATTGAATACAGCGTTGTCACAAGTTCACCCACGGCACAAACCAGCAAAATCAATATACACACAAAACACGTGATCACAAACAATACAGTGCTGGTCCACACCGTGAATGCTATCGCTATGTCGAGATCGAATACAAATCGGTGAAGTTGACGTCTGCTGGCGTCACATTTGACATTTATGGACGGAAATTTGGACGCGGAATTTGTCAATAACATTGGTCGCGACTGATTCGAAAAGACGCGCTAAAAGTGTGTTTACGAATTCGGAACAATAATTATGACGTTCGTTTTTTATTTAAAAAATTCCACATTCTCACTGTAAACATTGTATTTGGCTTTGGATATGTTTTAATTGCTTACTTATTTTTAGTCAACTGCGATAGGAATATTTCAGTCACCCTTCGATTTTTAGATTTTTTGAAAGTTGTTTATTAAAAAAAATATATTGAAATTTTGTTTCGGAAAAAATATTCTGTATTTTTATAAAAATTAAAGCATAAATTTTTTAATTTGAACATTTCGATAGTTAAAAATGAACTAGAATTTAACATATTTCGTAAATATACTTATACTGATATAGTAATACTTCTAATTATCCGTTTTCTCAAAAATTATAAGCTTTTCGCTTAATGCTTAGTAGATTAGTTAATGTTCCCTTATTCATAAATAACTTCAACATAGAATTAAATATAATTAAACAAATTAATAGATAATTTGTTAAACAAAAAGTATAAATAAAAGTTTATCAGATCATATGTTTACCCACCAATAATTGCTAATTGGAAGCAGTGGAGAAAAATCGCGTTTTTAAGTAATCATACTTCAAATTCTATTATAAAAAAAAATCCCAAATTCTATACAACTAGCTTTTTCTACTAAAAAATTAAACAATTAAATATTAAAAAAGAAGGATAAAGATAATATTTAAAAAAAATCGAGGGCTTACAAATTAATTTGCAATAATTTTTATTTATGTAAAACTTGATGTCTAAATAGCAAAAACTATTTTGAATCCGCCAATCACCTTTTTTGAACAAACCATTCTTTTGACATTAACAGGGGTTTAGAAATTTTATATAAAAATTATAGAGCTTTACAGATAGATAAATTTGAAATTTTAGAAATTAGTAAAAATGTTAATAGTAAATTAAATATTATTTTTTAGGAGAACACATTCTTATTGTGAAAATATCACAGACCTATGTTCTGAATAATTACAACTTCACAATAAGAATGTGTTCTCCTAAAAAATAATAAAGTTGTATCAATGTGTCCAAAATTTAATAAAAATGAATTAATAACTCTAGCGTCTATTATCAGATTCACTCAAAGGTATTTGAGATTCTGTAAAAATAAGGTAGATGGCTCTGTCAAATGATGGAACGATTAAATGTATTGATATCAAAAAGGTAACATATAAGGTCGAAAAATTGTCGATAAAAATAGTGCCGCTGTAGCTTAGTTGGATAAAGCACCTCCCCCGGTTAGGGAAGAGATCCAGGTTCGAATCCCGGTAGCGCAACAACAATATTTTTCGATAAAATTGATTTTATATGTATATCTTTATAATTAATATATTTAATTCATATTTAAAATTAAATATTATAAATAAATAATCCTTTTTGCAAATACATAGTAGTGTCTAATTAGTTACCGACTACTTCTACATTTATAGTTTTGTTTTTATCTATGCTTGTATTTTTAATTATAGTATACATTGTTTCCCAAAGAAGATACCGTAGGTATCGAAATATGTTGATGTATCAATAAATAGTTTTTTATTATTTATATTCTGTATTTTATTTATTCTGAGAATCCATTTCCAGAAATAGACATCTCAAAACAAATAATTTGACAAGAGAGACCGACAACCGTGTACACCATTACCCATTACCCCATCGATCAATACGTGAACTGGGCGACCGTCAAATGTTTGGATCAGTGTATTTATAGACAGCCACACGGCCACATTAACATATTTCAAATTCGCAGGATCCATTGCTCAGTTAGTTTCGAAACATAGTACAAAAATTGTTTTGGATAAATATTTTCAATTGCATTTCGGATCGGGATTTTTTTGAAGTAGTGAAAAATTTATTAAATATGAATTAAATGTATTAATTATAAAGATATACATACAAAATCAATATTATCGAAAAATAAAAACATTGTTGTTGCGCTACCGGGATTCGAACCTGGATCTCTTCCCTAACCGGGGGAGGTGCTTTATCCAACTAAGCTACAGCGGCACTATTTTTATCGACAATTTTTCGACCTTATATGTTACCTTTTTGATATCAATACATTTAATCGTTCCATCATTTGACAGAGCCATCTACCTTATTTTTACAGAATCTCAAATACCTTTGAGTGAATCTGATAATAGACGCTAGAGTTATTAATTCATTTTTATTAAATTTTGGACACATTGATACAACTTTATTATTTTTAGGAGAACACATTCTTATTGTGAAGTTGTAATTATTCAGAACATAGTTCTGTGATATTTTAAATATGAATTAAATGTATTAATTATAAAGATATACATACAAAATTTATTAATCTAAAATTTGATTTTACAATCATTATTGCTTGTTATTTTTTTCAAGTAGTCATTTTATATTAATCTTTTGATTGACTTATATACTTGTCATCATGCTTCAATACGGGAGTAGGAAAATATGATAGAGCACCACACGATTATCGCCTCGTCCACATTTATATTTATTGTCATACATGCTCGTTGACCGTTAAGATTTTCAGTAGATTCTTAGATGTGCTCTATTTTTAATGCCATAGTTTTCCTCATTCATTCGCTGCACATGGGCGACACGAGCTGTCCAATCTATGTTAGATCTGCGGCGATTACAGACATAGGCCGCCATCTACCGGCAGCCGCACGAAGCTGGGTACCGACCATGACCGAACCGGAATGTAGATGCCAGCAGCCACCGAATCTTGAGGGAGTGGGCGCTGTATTTTGTAACCTTTCATCGTTCGTTATTTCCTAATCACAAAATTGTTCAAAAGAGAATACACCAACACCCACAGTAGGTGATCTGTTTGATTAAAATGCCTTTTGGCCTTTCGTAAAGATTTCCAACTGGAGTGGTCAGGGAATCTGAAGACAAAATACGTAAATGGTGATACCTTCATTTACGCCACAAATGTTGATTTTTAACTGCTGTACATCTTCACCCTTTCTCACATATATATCGAATTTCTCAATTTTTTAATTGATCCTTTTTAAAAATACAAACAACAGTTTATGGAAATAATTGAAAAATATAATATATTTATTTGTAATTTTTCCGTGCTTTCTTTCTTAAGCGATTTGTATTCAGTATGAGCAACGTCCGCTTTAAATTATTTTTAATGTACCGGATGAATTAATGAATATAATATACTGCTTAGTCTGTATTTCCTCCGTAGTGACTTCCTTAGAAACAGGTATAAAGGAATAAATAATGTTTTTAAGTTGATGTTAATTACATAAATTATTAATGGCGTCATATCCGGATAAAATTCCGCTGAAAGCTCTTCGGTGTGTTTATGATAACAAAATTATTTGAATGAATTTCAGAAGTAGATTTTGATGAATAAGAATCGTATAAAGAGGATGAGGTAATAATATTGAAAAGTGTAGGAAACTTTCTTCCTTTGCTACTCTCTGCTTCGGTTTCTTCATCAATTTATAAAATTTTTGAGTGCTGTTGAAAATGTAAATATTCTAATCCAAGTCGCTTTTTACGTTATTAAATTTTCTGTCTCATTTTGTACGTACGATGTTTCTTAAAAAAATAATTCTACATGATATTAAAAAAACAGATTAATTTTGATTTTATTAAAATTATAGTATTTCTCATTTATGTTTCTATAAAAATGTAATGGCTCTACGCGATATTCAGAAAATTAAATATCTGTAATATTATTTAATTGATAATATTTCTCAAATATTCTGAAAACTTATTTATTATAATATTTAAAATATGTTTAAGATATTAAAAAAAAAATCTCGGAACGAAATTCAGAAAATTTATTAATTATAATACAGTTAAAATTATATTATTTTTTATTTAAAATATAGGGTGAATATTAAGTCGATGTTGTATTTAAATAACTATGTAATAAAACACAATTTTTAAATTTGATTGATTAATACGTAGTTTATTACAATTATATATGGAACATGACATTGGCCAAGTGACCGCCTCTGCAAGCGGCACAAATGCGTGCTCTTTTAACCTTTACCATGCCTTGATATAAAATATCCGAACGCAGCCATGCTGTCAATTTGTGTTACCGTAAATAACAGTTAGAAAAAATGTTTTTATTAGCTTAAATGGCACGAATTTACTCTAAATATTGAGCATTCTATTTTGAAAAAATGATTAATAACATAGTTAAGACCATTCATTAAGTACTATACAATGTGTCTTATCTCTTTTCGTTTAATTAGTGAGAAAGAGACAATTATATTTGTATGTTTGTTGTTTTTTTCATTGTGAAAATAGTGCGTGATCTCTGTCTTTCATATCACTTATTGTATTTTTCCAACGTATTAATTTTATAATGGATTGAATGGAAAATAATTCCTTATTCATAATTGGTTTTTCACTAGCTAATATTTTCTTTAGAATTATCTAAAATATTAATTTTATGTTGCATGTATTTACCGAAATATTACAGGTTTAAATATGATGGTAGACCTGTGTTACTGCATGATTTGGGAAGAGTTAACCATATTCTTCATAACACTGTCGATATCATCATTTTTAATACACTCAACATTTTCGCACACTTCGTGTGTTATTTCAGCAATTTCATTTCGAATATTGTCCTGTAGCATCGAAATTGTTATGTATTGGCTTATTGGTGTAAACCTTTCTTTTCCGGTAAATACTTTCACAGAAAACAGTCAGGAGTCGTCAAATCAGGTGAACGAGGAGGTCAGTCGATATCACCACTTTTTGACATTATGCGGCCGGAAAAAATTTCTCACAAAATTTCAAGAGTAACTCGGGCTATGTATGAGGTGGCACCGTCTTATTGAAACCACATATCTTGCTGGCCCAATCTACCCCATTCGGCCACCAAGAAGTTTTCTAACATGTAACGTTAGCGATCACCATTAATGGTTACAGTATTACCATTATTATTTAGATAAAATAATTTAATAACTTTAAAATGTTGTTGACGCGTTAGATACCCCATAATAAATTGTAATTAACTACACTACAATTACTAAGTGCAAACTGATAAATATTTGCCAAACCAAAATGACGGCCTAACAACATCGACCTGGAGTATAATATTCACCCTGTATAAGCGCTCTGTATGATGTTCAGAAGCGTATTAATTACAATAATAAAAAAATATAAAATAATTCTTGACTAGTACATGCACGATGTGTCTTTAAAACTATACGATATTCCGAAAATGTATTAATTATATTATTTAATATTTTTACTATATTTACTATTCAAAAATATTAATTAATTAGGTATACTATTGTGAAAGGGCTCCTTTTCAAGATGAATTCATCTTTCCGCATTTTTGGTGAAAATGTGAAATATTATCATTCATTTAGATACATCAGAATATGTCGTCGACCCGAGTCAGAAAAAAAATACACATTAATAGGCCCGATAAATATATTTTTTCTAACAAATTGTTGTTATTTTGATACAAAACTTATAGTAGTAAATAGTCATTGAAGCCCCTAAAGCGTATGAATAACTAACTAACCAACTTACCATCACGCCGTTTCCCCGTGAGGCACAGAGGATAAAGGGCCACACTCTTCTGTCCTGACACAGTTCTCGCCTCATCCACATTCATACATCTCAGAAAAGCACGCCGATTATTGAGGCTTCTAACAGGACCATCCTCCAGTAGCTGGTTTATCTGATCGTGCCAAGTCTTTCGCAAACGTCCTCTATTTCTGGTGACATTAACACTTGCGTCATATATCTTCCTTACCATTATGATATCGTATAACTAAACCACCTTAGTGATCCTTTCTTAATCTTACTCACTATACTAAGATCAGCTTAACATTCTTTCCTTATTTCTTCATTCTTTACTCTGTCATAAATAGATCTGCCACACATACGTTTAAGCGATATGTTCTATGTTTTATAGATTTATGTTACATGATTTTTATGAATAAAGACAGTACTTAAGGGACGCTGGAGGGTCTAATTTTTAAAAAATTAGCATAAATTGCTAATAACCACATTGAATTTCTTATCTTTTTCGTTTTGTATAAACTTGAATATGTTATAGAATTAAAGTCGTGTATTTTCATTAGCTTTGATGAACGGGACCGACAAGGAAGCCCTACCTTCTAAACCGGTCCGGGGAAAGGGTGGGTCCCCCCCCTCCAGCTGTCTTTTATTGTTATTATTATGCGCCTAAGCGATCTCATTTCCACTGCATTCATTTTGTTCCTCTTCTGCTAGCTTTAAGTCTCACTTCCATACAACAGTGTTCGGTGCCAGGACATTGTGTACCTCTAGTTTTGCTTCGGTTGACAACTTTCTATTAGCTATAATTCCATTCAAAGTGCTGTTCACTTTGTTTCCTGCAGTCACTTTCCTTTCGATATCTTTCTCAGCCTTTCCGTTTCTATTAAACATACTTCCCGAATACACAGCTTGTGAGTAAATGCAATATAGTTATTTAAATTCCTTTTTGTATGAAAACGAAGCATTTAACAACCATAAAAAAATGAAAAAATGTCATGCAAATTTAAAATTTATATAGCACTATTCATTTAAATATTTTGATAATTTCATAAATGCAGATATATCTTTAATATTTTGGCTTTGGATTCACTCAAAGAAAACATATTCTTTATATGGATAGACTTTCCGTTCATAGAAATTTTGCTTATATACTGAAAACAAATTTAAGGATCGCGGTGTTTAAATATATTGTTTTAATAATTAAAAATAATATTCGTTTTATTATATTTATATAAATACAAAAATTTTATTCGAGTTATTGTAAAAAAAATCTAGTGTATAACTTCTCATATAAATGTCTAATAAAAACCAATATTTTCGCAGAAACACGCGGGATTAATTATTTTATAATTTATTTTATTATGTAATTTAGTTTAATATTTAAAAAAATAGCTTCGTCTCCATGAGATAACTATTATTTGTTTAATAACAGTGCCTTTATAGGTGAAAATCCAAAAATTGTGTGTTCTTGGACATATTTAAATATTGCTAATAATATACTAGTTAAAATAAGAAAATATATGAAATTGAAAAATATTGATTTTTCAGACGTATTCTAGTATAATATATTAAAAACATTTTACAATTTAATAATATTGCTTTAAATAATTAAAAAAAGAAATTAGATTCTCATTGTGACACATATAGAATGCGATAGTGTAGTGGTACCTACTTCAAGTATTTCCATATGTTAACATATATACAACATCCAAAAATTTGATAGATATGGAGATTGATTAATGAGTGAAAATGGTGAACGTTATATTTATATAAGCCAGCCGAAGACAGGTCGTAAGTCCTGTAATTACTCACACTTTCACATTTTTCCATTAAATATAATAAAAATAGCTATATGTGATACATATTATTTGTTTAATTATTATATTGTTAAAAAAATATTATTTCTCATCTAGTAAGAATGTTGTTTCTTAAAAATAATAGTAAGGACACTATATACGATACGAAACGATAAAAAATATACAAATATCTCATATCGTCGGGTTCAACAACTTCAAACACTTGGCATACACTCAAAAGTTCCATATGTACTTTCGAATTTCACACTCGGCGCACATCAAAGCGATATTCAATTTGATTCCATTTGGCCGAGTATGTTCGGTGATATAGCTTCAATGACTATGCAGAGTTTCCCAAATTATTGCTGTGGATCTTGTTTTGTCTCTCATACGATGCTGCCACATCGACCGTTTTTGGAGGAGGCGTCAACTAAATAATATTTGAACAATTCACTGTGAAAACGTTTCATCATTTCACATTTCAATAAGCAATTAATGTAAATAAATATATATGTTCCATATCATGTAACAATGAAAACTTATTTCTTAATAAAATCACATTTTAATGTCAAGTTTAGAATTTAGAACATTGTGCAGTGATGGCGAACCAATGACACGCGTGTCGCGACACGCCAGGGTTCACTAATATCAGAGTTATCAAAGAACACGTGTCTCACCACCAGATGTCTACTCTACAACAACGTTAGAATTTATCACTACGTATGTGTTTTGGGTCTCACTTCTTGAAAAAAATAATAGTTGAATTAAATAATTAATTAATTGACATCGAATCAAATACTACGGGTTCCATATGTTTTTCCAGATAAATTTAAATTTAAAATATATTAATGAGTATGTAAATTGTTTTTTTTTTAATATATTAAAAAAAAGTTTAAAAAAAAACACGCCAGCAAAGTTAAGTTAGATTTTCTAAATTTTTGACAAGCCGAGCCCAGAAGGTTCGCCATGACTGGTCTAATGGTTAAGACGCTCGTCTAGTCTAGTGACCTAGTAATCGGGGGTTCAAATCTGATCCCAAAAGACTACCAAGTTAGCCCTATTTTTATAGCACTAGTGTTTAGCTTAGAATGAAGATAGTACGAATATTGAATTGACACGTATTTCGTGTACCCATCTTCATTTAAAAAAAAATTAAAGTGTATTAGATAAATTGCTTAGAAAGGTACACAGAAGATCTATCGACCGAAAAAATATATTAACCACTAGGACTCAAACCTGAAATTTTCAATTGTCAGTTGGCTACCTTACCAATACTACTTATAATATAACGAATTTATGCAGAGAGCAGCCAGCCACAGAAAAGTCTAACTGAGATAAATGTGTTTTTTTGACATAATATGTCAATGTCAGATGCCATAATATTATTTCAAAGAATATATCTTAAATTTTTCAATTTATAAAATATTTACATCAATTGCTAAAGAAAATGGAGGGTTATGTACATTAAAAAACGAACATTTTCGACCTATTGTTTGAGCTTAATAGAGAAGTTAAGGTCCGGAGACCGCTGAAACCATTGACTATGAATTTAATCAATCTTTTTGAGGTATAGTGCCAATATTTGTCTCTTTGAGGCCGCAATTTAAGAAAAGCGATCAAGAAGTTGGCAACACATGACTTTTACGCATGATAATGCACGTCCGCATTTTACTAATATTACAAAAGCGGCTATTGATGAGCTCGGTTGGGAGGTTATTCCACATCCATCATATTCTTCTGATCTTGCTCCATCAGATAATCATATTTTTCGCTCTCTATACAATAATCTTTGAAGAATCTTCTTTAATTCCGACGCTGTTCTTCAACATTATCTTGACGACATTTTTACAGTTTTTTCAGTCGTGGAACCGAAATTAGCAGAACGTTGGAAGCCAATCTTAAATAATGCAAGAGAATGTATTATTTAATTAAAAAATATTAATTAAAATTTAAAAAAAAAACGCTATAAAATTATGCATCAACCTACTACATAATATGTAATAAACATAAATTAATTCGTGAATAATTTTTTTCTCTCGTATATTAAGTTATTGTTGGTTCGGGGCATTTTTTTATTTCCAAACCGAAAGTAGCTACCGTTTTAGAGAGAGATAAATCGATGTCAGGGACAAAATTTATGTCAGAGTTAATGTTTATTTATTTTTCTGCTTCCCTTTTCTACCACGATGAAATAAATGTAAAGCATGGAGTTAGTTGTTTATGAACGTATTTTGTTGGAAAGAAAATTTACACCTTAAAGAAAATATAATTTAATTAAAAAGTCCAGTATATATTTACCTCCGAGTTTTTAAAAATATTTTATTAAACTCTTCTAATTAAATCGGAAAATGGAACGATAATTTTTGTAGTTATTTTAATTAAAATACTATCTAAAAATGTGTAAAAAAAATAGGTAATAATTGAATTAAATAAGATCTTAAAAGTAATGATTGTTCTGCTAGAAGCCTCAACAATCGACGGATTTGCACGATAAGTCGTATGAATGTGGTTGTGGTTATTGGGACAACGGAGTGTGACGCTCTATCCTCTCTGCATACCCTCGCGAGAAAACAGCCTGGTTGTATGTTAGTTAATTTGTTAAAAATTAAGAAAGTATAGGTAAAATTTGTTGAATTTATCAGTTAGACAAAAGTTTATAAATTAATTACGATTAGTGTTTATGACATATATTTATTTGTGTATGTCCCCCCCCCTACCCTTCCCCTACCGGCTGAACTACCGACCAATCGATTGGCGACCTTGAACTAGTACGAATACAACGCGTACCGAACAGTTAAAACTGTTATACAAATCTCGGGACTTACACGTCTATATTAGGGCTTGCATTACGGATTTACCCGTAAACCGGTAAATCAACAAAAATGCACCATTAGTAATTACCGGAAATTATTTCATTGTTATTCAGAGAGAAATGTTGTATTGCGAACTCGAGAAAAATCGAGGTAAATATTTGAACATTGAATTTTAAAATCTAATGACTTGCCGACCAACAAGTATTGAATCAGAACGAGCATTTTCATCTGCAGGACAAATATGTACAAAATTCAGGTCAAGTCTAAAAGATGAAAGTATTGATATAATTTATTTCATGAGAGCAAATTTTAATTCTGAAAAATTATTATACCCAAAAAATAACATTTTTTTAAATAAATTCAATAAAAACATTAAATTGTAATATTATTTTATTTTATTTTACATTTTAGTATACAAAGTATGTATTCATACACCTAATGTATGTTTTACATACATCAATAAGTTGAGTTATAAACTAATAAGTTAATAATATTAACTCCTCACAGACAGGAAAAACCAAATTTTATACAGTCGTAATTCAAATTAACCAAGCTCGATGTGGCTATACATAAGTGATTATCTGATCTCCATTACCATATATCAGTAAAAACAAAAATGACATCATATACATACGTATGTATTTAGATGACATTTTTCACCTGAAACGTATTTGAAATTATTTAGGTTTTAATATAGGTTACCGTTTTTAGTAAAGGTAGCCACATACAGTTATACTTTAATCATCTAATATACGTCTATTATTTCATTTACCGGTAAATTACCGGTAAACCGGTAATGTGAAGAATTATTTACCATTTACCGGTAATTGCAATTTGACGGTAAATTGAAAGCCCTAATCTATACTTTATGGGAACCCTTGAAAAGTGAGTGAGTGAAAAATACACAGTCCATATCTTTGGAGATGCTAGCAGTATCCGGAATACAGTGAATGCCAAATTTCTTCCGCATTATAAATCATCATTATAATCATTATAAAATCCCAAATATTTACCCATGACGGTCTACAAAATCGATGAAACGTGGTGAAAAAAACAACGGCGCATATTGAGATACTTTGGGTATATTACAAGACATATAGGTGCAAGGTAAAGTCAAGGAAGACTGCCAAATGGATGCATGGATCTGGTTATGTCTGCAATCGATGGAAGCCATTTTGAATAAGTGGCGTAACGACGCCAATGCGGTGCATTGGAGCTCACGTTCTATAGAGGCCATACAATACATTTGGAATCGATAATTTTGCAAATATCGACACATTTTCCAGCACAAATTTAAAGCTTTTTATCGCATATACTGGGTGAATATTATGTTCCAGGTCGATGTTGTTTTAAAATAACTAAAAAATTTAATATAAATTTTTAATTTTGTTTTTATTTATCAACTGTATTATTTATTACAATTATATATAAAATATAATATCGGCTAACTAGCCGCCGCTGACAGCGGTACAAACGCGTGCTCTTTTAACTATATTTTTCATAATATTCGCTGTCAAACCAACTGATCCAGGAAGCCAGTCGATATCATCACTTTTGGACATTATGTGGCCGGGAAAAAATTCAAACGTAACTCGGGCTGTGCATGAGGTGGCACCATCCTGTAGAAACCACATGTGTTGCAGGCCCAATCGTCCAAATTCGGCCACCAATAAGTTTTCTAACATGTAACGCATTGCAGACTTTTAATGTTTTAAAGCAAAATGGCGGCCACACAAAACTAGCCTGGAACATAATATTCACCTGTATTACATGAAAACATTATCACTGTATACAGTAGTGTCCGTGAATATGTCGGGGTAGGGGTCAGATTATTGAACTAAAGCGAAATATTAAGTTGCCATCGAGATTCGAACTTGGACCTCTTCCTACCCGTGGAAATATGTTACCATTCCACTACAGCAATAGATTGAATTTATGACAAATTTAGAACTCGTAATTGATATATTAATTATTCTATTTATAAAAGCAATTAACTTTATATTTAGGTCCAGGTTCAAACTTCGGTAGCAATTAAATATATTTTCGATGAATAGATTTTTCTGTGTATCTTTCTAATTGATTAATTTAATTTGTAAAAAAACATACTTTTGTTTTTTTCATGAAAGTGTAAATATTATACGAGATGAGAGGCTGCATTTGTTCTCACCATTTAATAGATGAACTACGTAGAACGTAAAAGGATTCTTATGTCTTACATAATACCTTACATATTATCAAGTAATGAACATATGAGAGACTTTTGCATTAGAACTTAAACCAACTAAAACAAAATGTATGGTTATTAGCAAACATAACTCAGCTGACAATAAAAGTCTTTATATTGCTGGAATGAAATTGGAGAATATACAAAGTATACCCTACGTTTCAATATATGCTAAATGCAAGATGGGATATTTATATTGAACTCAAATGCCGCATTGAGCAAGCTCGTGCAACCTTTATCCACATGAAATAGATGTTCTGCAGTCATGATCTCAACCTTAGATTACGAATGAGAATGGTCAGATGCTACAAGTATGTGTTGTTAAGAAATGATAAGGTGACCTACAGAAGAATACTCAAAATAAACTGGATTGATAGAGTAACGAATGACGATGTTTTGGTTCGGTTGAATAAAGAAAAATAAGTATTTAAAACAGTAAAAATCCGAAAATTTAAATATTTCGGACACGTGATGACACATCCGGAGAAGTACGAAATTTTTACATCTCATAATGCTGGGAAAGATTACTGGATGTCGGGGCCCTGTAAGAAGGAGAACATCGCTTACCCAAAACCGTTTATAAGTAAACGATCCTATATATTTCTGCTTTTTCGCCGCCAGGTTGGAATATATTTAATGCTACTATGACAATTGCAAAAACATCCCGCAAATTGCCCTCATGGATCCCGAGAACTTCTACTTTATTGAAGTATAAACAAAAACATAGTAAATAAATAAATTTCAATACAATATAAATAAAATAAATAATAATTAAAGCACAAATAATAGATTAAAGTAACACTAAAATATCGGAAAACATAAATAAATTACATATAGTTGTTGACGCAAGTCGAGTACCTACTCTCTGTGCATTTTATCGTTACAATATAAACCTTAATATATATTCCGCCGACCGAGGGACAGATTGCCTTCCGACACCGAATCGTCAAGATTTGTGTTCTTTTTTTAACGTCCGAAAGTAACGCTAGGTCCACGAAGCGGTGGTGTTCTAAACAGTTCCGGAAGTGCAGTAAGAAAACTTAACGTCCATTCCAGGATCGATAACAAGGTAGGCCAGATCAATTCGCCAATATTTCTCTCTTGAATTCAATTCGGATTACGTCAACTAATCATTATTGTAATCAATACAGTCCACGGGATCTTATCCCACCATTAGTAGAAACAGATAAACATATAAGTTTCTTTAATCGGGGAGTAGAGGGGAAGATAAAAAACACACTCCCGATAGGGGAAGAATGATAAAACAAAACAAAAATAAACATTATCTGAATTGAAATCAGTGCACAACTACATGCAGATTATAGCTTAAAGAAAAAACAATAAACTACAAAAACATTACAGATTGATACACATGAAAAACATAATTCAAAATACGAATTGTTAGATTTAAAGAGAAAAAAACAAGACATTGGAAGACCAAATCAAATATTGGGACTCTCAGGAATCACAGCAATGGTTTGGCCAGTCTACTGTAGAGCTTTTCCAGGCCACAGTAAACAGTGTGATGACAGCCAACGTCCGATAAGGCGCAATAAGCCCAATTTGGCAACAATGCTGCAGATTCTAGTAGATGACGCTACATAATATTGTCTGTGTAGTCGTTATTGGTGTAGCGACCGCGACTGATACTTTTGTCTCGAAGCTCGCGTATGACCTAGGCAAAGTGTCATACGTATGTTCGCATCCTTATGATGGACAGAAGGGGTAGGTACTCACAGCCCTGTCAGCCAGGTTCCTCACGCGGCAGTGCAGGTAGGCCGTCTGGCCCACGGCGGCGGTCACCTCTCTCTTGGTGGAGTTGTCGAAGTACGGCTGCTGGAACGGGTCCCAGCTCGCCGCGCCCGCACCTTGAAATAAAACACATTCAATCAGTATACGATATTTTATTTTTATTTTATTCGGAAAACATACAGTTTATCAGCAAATACGAAAATCATAATATAAGCTAAACATTAATTAAACCAGTTACATGTTTTCTCAAAAGATACAATAAACTTTATATAATGAGTACAATTTAAAACTTAAAAAAGGACTATAATGCAGAAAAATGTGAGAGAAAAAGATTAGAATAAAAATATAAACGGAGAAAAAAAAGTTATAAAAAAGAAAATAAGAAAATATTCGAGGCGAACGGGAAGGTGAAGAGAAAGGAAATGGATAATGGGATAGGGAATAAAATCTGTGTGATAAAAATAAAAATAAAATAGAAAATAAAGGCCATTAAAGTTTATGTACTGAATTTTAATTTAAACGAGGTAACCGGAGTATTGAAAATGTCTAGTCTGTTTAGGTGTGAATTGAAATAAAGTGGTATCATACTATCCCTACAAAAATATGTCATTTTTTGCTATTTTTGAGTCGGTGAACAAATAAGGAACCAGCATAGTGACCAGATGACTTTTTTATCGTCTGTTTTATAATTTTATTGTATAAAACTTCCTGAAAAAATTGTTTTCTCACTAAAATGATACAAATTTAAAAATGTGTAATATTTATTATTTTATTAAAGAGAACACATTCTTATTGTGAAGTTCTAATTATTCAGAACATAGGTCTGTGATATTTTAAATACTAATTAAATGTATTAATAAGAAATATATATATAAAATCCCGGTAGCGAAACAACACTATTTTTCGATAATATTGATTTTATATGTATATCTTAATTAGTATTTAAAATATTACTGACCTATGTTCTGAATAATTACAACTTCACAATAAGAATGTGTTCTCTTAATAATATAAGTTGTATCAATGTGTCCAAAATTTAATAAAAATGAATTGTTATTTCTAGCGTCTGCTATCGCCTTACTCAAAGGTATTTGAGATTCCGTAAAAACAAAGCCTTTCAAATAAAGAAACGATAGATGTATTCATTTGAAAAAGTGTAATATATGGGTTCTAAAATTTGTCATCAAAAGTACTGTCGCTGTAGCATAGTTGGATAATGCACCTTCCTCAGTTTGAAAATGGATCCAGGTTCGAACAATATTTTTTGATAAAATTGATTTTATATGTATATATTTCGAATTAATACATTAATTAGTATTTATTATAGTATTATAATCTTATACAGTAATTTTGCACAGACTAGGCGGCGTAGCTAAGCTGGTAGAGCACTCATTTAATATGTAACAGGTACCAGTATTAATACAAAAAAAAAATACCACTTTTTGAGATATTTCATGAAATAAAATTTGATATAACTCTAACACAAAAAAATGAATCAAATTAAAATAAATATCCTTTTTAGGATTTGATAGTACGTTGCTATATATAAATCATATATATATAAACATTGTGGCGTATTCTGGGTGAAGGGCGAAAATAAAATACGTGTTTAAAGTAACTTGAAAAATGCAAAGAAATTCTATAACGTAATGTTAGCGACAAATTTAATTGAGAGAGCCTCGAAAAAACATGTTAAAATATATATGAAAATAACATGTTTTTTAAAATTGATTATCTAAAAAGAAAATTAATATTATTCCCATTTATATTACATGTCGGTAAAAATACCAGTTAGTACCAAATTCTTTTGAAATTAGCAAAATTAACTTTGTGGTTAAAATTCATATTTTTTTATATTTTTATTCTCCAACGAGATAAATAAAGTATGTAAAACTAATCTAAAAATTATAAACAACCAACTAAATTTAACTACGAGTCCTATTCTAAAATTTTTTCTTAAAATTATTCGAGTTAATTTTGTATTAAGTAACAATTTGAGTACTAAATTTATTTTTTAAATAATTGTTTTTTTTTTAAAAAATAGATTCTGGTAAAACAATAATTATAATAATAATTTATATTTTTAACTCAACTGTGTTAAATTTTAACAGATTTTCTCTAAAAGTATCGTGGTAACATCTTGATAATTGTTTTTTTCTCTACACTACTTATGTAGAGAAAAAAATTAATGTAATGTGTAATTTTTTTATAGTGTATGAAATATTATATATAAAAATAATTTTAAAAAATGTGTAATATTTGGATCAGAAGGTGTTTAATATATGTACGAGTGAAAATATATTAAATTAAATTCCCGGTTAACATTACTCACAAAGAAAACAAAATATGTCATAACATTAAATGTATGCTGTATTACGGATTCAAATGTATATTCCGAGTGTGAGGTGTAATCTTGAGCGCTTCTTAATAATATATATTTATTATACAATTTCTATTGTATCGAAATTTTATGATTTAAATTACCCTTAAAATTAATTTAAGTACCGACTTGAAATATGATTGTAATCATTTTTGAATGATTATCAAATAATAATTTGGAGTTTAGGTACACGTCAAAACTTAGCGGTGTCTAATTACTTAACCACCATTACGTGTCGCCACCAGTAGTCACGCTTGACAATGCCCCGTCTCCTGAGCAGTGGCGCGTGCTGCTCTCGGACGCGGCATACGGAGCCCGCCCAGATCATTAATCTACATAATATAGCTGGTCTCGAGGGAGTCACTGGAAATTTTGTCAGTTGTGACCTTGTGGATCAACCGTATACTGACTCATATGTAGTAGGTACTGAAGGATTCTTTTTCCCATCGTTAATCATTAATTAACTAATTCACCTGTGTAAAGTAACAGAGAGCTGTAATCACTACAATAGATTATTCAGCTTGAATGTGAAGGTTATGTGTGAGAGCTGTATGCCCCCTATATTTCACTCAGCGTTCACGTGTTCGTTTGATAATGATCATGAAGATATATTGTGCATGTATGGCCAGAGTAAATTGAAGAACAGAAACTACTTACGGTTGACACAAGTTTATTGTTGATAAGTTATGATGTTATAGTACATAAATACATAATGAAAAATCAAGGAAAACAGCAGCGAGAGGAGTGGCGCTTAGGAGCCGGCCTTCCTTGGTTGGAGGCGCATGTTATTGGCGTATGATTTATTCATTGTGACGTCGGTACCGGGCGTGTTTATGCTCTGTTTTATGCCCAGGTATCTGCAAGGTGCGTTCAGAGGTCGTTAGCGGTGATGATGATTGTGCCATGTGCTCCAGCTAGTGAGCGAAAATGGCAGAAGAAAAAGAAAAAGCATAAATCTTTGTATTTATAATAGTGTAATGATAAAACATGTCGTGGACGATACCACTGGAATGTTCTATTGTATTCCATATTTACAAAATTTTATAATTATAATTAAATTTAATAGAAAATTAAGTTAACGCCGTTAATGTATGTTTTAATATTGATATTTCTCAATAAACTTTTTGAATGTTATAAATAATAATAATATAAGTTTTTAAAAAATCGAAAAACTTTACAGAGATTTGTATTTGTCAAGCTATGAGATATTGCGAGATGAGCGGAGTTTACTCTTCAAAAATATATAATTAAATCATTGTGTAATGATAGTGTCTATAAATTTATAATATTTTATGTATTTCTTTAGTACAAATTTCTCTTCGTATTCTTAGCTCTTGTAAGAAAACGCTCGTAAATAAATGATAAATAAATAGTAAATAGAGTAATTTCTGGGACACTGAAAATAAATTGAATGGTCGTAGTCTTTGAAATAGTGCTGAACTCACTAAAATATTATAAAAAATGTGCAGTCTTTTAGTTTTATAGTAGAAGGTATTTTTTTAATACCGTTTAAAGAAATATTACATCTGATATAAATGAATACTAAAAACACAAAAATATGAACCAGTGTTGATAATAAGCTTTAAATCGGTTTTATTAATACGAATAATTAAATAATGTAATAATACATTTATATTTAGCTTAGAAATATTGGTACACTTTTGGGTTCTTTTAGAGTGATAAAAAGTTTAAAACTTTTGAACGTTATAACTTTTTTACACTCCACCCGTATTAGAATATAGTATTTAATAAGATAAATATGAATTAATAATTCGTAATATTATTAAAAAATATATACCAACATTACTGTTGCAGAAAATAATGAGATAAGCTATATATAAACCTACATGATATTGCAAAAGTTTATAAATAAGAAAAATAAATTAAATTATATTACATATAACAAGAATAATTAAGGGCCGACAATTTTTTGTGGGGTTTGGGAAAGTTGTTGTGTCAGAGGCTTTGTCTTTCATAAAAGGACGAAATCCTTTATAATCTAACGGAGAAACTGAATGTATACAATAAACTTTTAATGAAACCAGAAAAAATCACTCATTGTATAAGTTGGGTGGATTCAAAAAAATATTTGTAAAGGTACTAATTACAAAAATAAAACAATGCCTATTTTCGTTGCTTTCATCATCCAATTAGAATTAATTTTGAAGTGAGACACTTTTTCCGGCATCCATATACAGGGTGTAATAGACCTGGTTCACAATATTTCATGGGTGAACTAGGTCGGTGAAAATGTTCAAAGAATATGTACAAATTCTGCACCATTATGAAAAAAAAAATTGTTTAAAATTTTTACAAAATCATGTTAAGCATTTGCAAAATTTATCTTTGCTTCAGTTCTAAAATTAACTAACAAAAATTAGTCTGACTGCTCAAAATTCGATGACCTTAATTTTTTGTATTCTATATATAATTTGGAATCAATAAAATATTTCAATTAACCGAAATAATTATATAATTACGATTTATTTGAAATGCTATTATCTATGACATGGTTGAGATTAGGCTGAATATTCCTTTAACATTTTCGACTTGCAATTTAGTCGGGTATCTACCTATATAATATTGTGGACTATCTATTACACTCTGTATAATTAACATACTATTAACACTTATAGGACTTATTATTATTATAACTGAATACAATTACCTAAATATTAATTAAATTACCTGAATATTACTAGATATCCAAACTGAATACTAGTACAGTACTAGATATACAAACTGAATATTAGTACAGTACTAGATATACAAACTGAATATAAAAACCATCTAACCTATTGAGAAATTATATCATTAAACCATTTGAAAATATGTCCATTAGGCTTTTCCTTAAATTTCAAATCAAAACGATCCATTTAAGTAAGAAAATCAGCAAAATATATTAAATTTATACACATACTACTGCAAATTAAATTTCAACTAAGCCTTCTCGATGCACTTAAACATTGTTATGGCAATACCATATTTTAATATACAATACATATATTTTTTCTGTTAAAAGGGTTATAGGGCCATATTATTTATTAAAATATTTTCATACCCTACTGAAAAGAGATAAATAATATTAAAATAATGTTTTGCTGTCGTATCAAATTGTGTATTTAAAAAATTCGATCAAACACTTTTCTCTCTCTCTCTCTCATTTAATCATATTCGCGTTCTTGGCGTACCCTTTTCAAGGAGGATAAAATGTATTACGTTTAAAATAATTCAACCATTACGTACCTACCGTTAGATATTTGTAATAAATTCATGTATCTATCTCTTCTAGTACCTGTAGGTACCTCCCTCAGGTGTTGTCTATGACTTCTGTAAAGAACATTACGCATTTGTCGTGTGATCGGTTTTTCTTGCTTGTCCATGCACATCTAAGTGCATATTGACCTTTGTGTGTGGTGTGAGTAAGTTTGTCGTACTAAACAGCGAAATCGGAAGATCTGAGACCACAGCCGAGAGAAGAAATCCATATAAAGGAGCACACTGGTAGTGCATCAGGTAGGTCGTGTTCTTCTTGGTATTTGAGCTCCTACTGTCCCATCCTTGTACCAAATTCCTTCCATCCATCCAACATCCCAATTCCCAACCTACTTGTGCAAACATGTACTACTCAAAATAAAAATCTTCATTTGTTATTAATAAGGATTCCAAAATTAACGCTATTTCTAATTATTAGTATAAAGATATATATATATATATATATATATATATACATATAATACTACTTATTCCTATAATGTATCATTTTAAAAATGTATATTTATTATTATCTTATTACAGCGTCAAGTGTTAACACATCTCCAACAAAGTCTGAAATTTAAACAGGTTTAGCGGCCTCTAAATCAACTGGTAGTGTAATTTTTTTAGAAACAAAGGAGAATTACATTTTTGTTGTGAAGTTGCATTTTCAGAACATAGTTCTGTGCCATTTAATACAAATTAAATGAATCAATCATAAAGATATACAGACAAAATCTATCTCTCGATAAAAATATTTAGTTGCTACCCGGATTCGTGACTGGACCTCTTCCTATACGGGGAAGCTCGTTCACCAATTCTGCTATACCAATCGAATACATTTTTGACAAATTTCGAATTCATATTCTATAATCTCCAAACATCTATTCTTTCATTTTTAAAAGCATTCAACTCTTATTACAGGTAAATCTCAAATACCTTTGAGTAAAACCCGATAGGAGATGCCAGAATTAAATTAATTAATCCATTTTATGAAATTTTGATAAAATTTGTCATAGACTTATATATTTTTAAGGAGAACACATTTTTGTCGCGACTATTCATATATATCATGGTCCAGAATTCACACAGCAGAAAAAAGAGATTACTTTAGAGAATGATTATTATTTTTTAGATTTTACCGGTAATTAATTATATTACCGGAAATACCGAAAGTACATTTTGGTTAAATTTCCTGTATTAACGAAAATACCCAAAAGTAATTTTCGTTAATTTATTTGTGTTACCGGTAAAGGTGAAACAGGTATTTAATCCTGAATAAAAAATAGTCATATCTATATTCTTGAAATATTTTCTAAATGTTGTGATATAAAATAATGCATGAAAATTTTTATTCCATCAAATTTAAGAGATATAATATAAAAATAGATAACGTTGGACGAATGATATGTGAGAGTATATAGCAGTAAAGTTTAGTGAAGAACTGTGTTTGTTATATTGGGATTTGGAAGGATAAATAAATTCGAGAGGGGTAGTAAATTTTAAGGGGAGACTGAATTATGGTGAGAAAGTGGGTCGGAGATGAAAACAAACGGTAAGGTCGATTGTTTTCTACTAGTAAAGCTGATCCGTATTATTGCCATGACGACAATAGTTGCCCAGAAAAGCATTATTAGATGGTGAAACATAAGTACGGATGTGTCCCTTTCAATGTTAGATGTCGAATCTGTCTTATTTATAATGTTTGGGTAATGTAATATTATTAAGGAGAACACATTCTTATTGTGAAGTTGTAATTATTCAGAACAGACGGTCTGCGATATTTTAAATACTAATTAAATGTATTAATTAGAAAGGCATACATATAAAATCAAAGTAGATGCCTTTAGAATAATGGAACGATAGATATATTCATAGGTTCGAAAATTTTTCGTTAATCCACTGTGTTGGTATAGCATAATCGGATAACACACATTTCCAGGATTGGAAGAGATCCAGGTTCGAATCCCGGTAGAAACAAAATTATTATTCGATAAAATTGATTTTATATGTATATCTTTCTAATGAATGTATTAAATATAATATAATACAATAATAAATATTTATTATTATTATACACGCCATATTCAGGCATTAACATAATTTGTAAAATAACATAACATTTTACCAGAAATGCAATACACAAAAAAAGATAAATAATGTTTTTTGATTATCAAAATTAAAAAAAAAAAAATAAAAAAAAAAAAAAAAAAAAAAAAAATGTTATGTGAAGCAATTTATCCGACACCATTGAGTTGAGATACAAAAAATTGTAATAATATTGTTCAATAAAAAATTAAATTAACTGCAAAAATGTCGACTACCTCCGCATATTCATTCTCCAAAGAATGTAATCTGCGGACTGCGGAGTTAGTGTTCGGAGTTAGTGTTCTGACATTACCACTGTAATAGAATAATGAATTGTGTCTCGATGACCTTAATGGTGCGTGAAAGTCAAGCAGAACAACAATCTGGGGGCAGTCTATCACACCATTGATGATTCTGTATAGAAATATAAGGTAGAACATCGTACGTCTCACTGATTATTTTTCAATTTCAGATAGCTAAGGAGACAATCATAATTGATATCCTCAGAGCGTATATTTAATTTAAAATTAATGAATCTTAAATACTTTCTCTGGATTCTTTCAACCGCCGTCGAGTAAACAGTGTAGTGAGGCGACCATATAACCGAATTATATTCTACCTGAGGTCTGACTAGAGAAGTGTAGAGAACTTTATAGGTGTGCAGGTCTGAAAAGTTTTTTGCAGAGTGCAAAAAAAATCTCAACATACATCAAATGAAAACTAATTGCAAAATTTAACACCGGAACTTTTTTAACACAATGTTAAATAATGAAGTGTTCATTAAATCATTCTCCAAAGTTATTTATAAGTTGTAAATTTTAATTTTTTCAATAATAATTGTTTTAATTTTAGCGGCGTCATAAATCTATGTAAATATATTTTATTTATTTCAATTTCTACAAAATATATTCAGGAATGCCGCCGACGAGTCGATTGGCGACCTTGAGCCAGTGCGATTATGTGTGTATGGAAAGTATTACAATATTATACTAATTTGAGACTTCGCGTCTATACTGTGTCGGATTCTAATAATGATATAGGAATAGTGAATAAAATATACAATCCACATTTTGGAGATGTCTGCTGAATCCGGATTATGGTGAGTGCCTATTACAACCTCCCCACTCTTTCTTTCACCTTTTATCTTTTTACTTATCTTCAGCTATATTGTGTTAGTTATATTACGTTTACACTGTCAAAATCCCTTAATAATAAAAACAATCCAGCCACGTCCGTCCCTCATGATTAAGGGTCACGATTTCCACGAACTCCCGCTCTCTTGACTATGCTATTTTCGGCATTCTGCAGATCTTAGGGATGTCACCAGAGAAGTGCCTGTTGCCTTTTACACTTGGTCGGTTCAATTAGTGGAAGATTTTCCTCTTCCTCTTTGCCCTTCGAAGTGGCCCACCGCAACAAGCTTCTCCAAGCTATCTTCCCTTCTCGCAAGATGCCCAAACAATTTAAAGATTTGTCTCATACTGTAGGTTGAGAGTCTGTCCTTGGTGTTCAGTTCTTGTAGAATGGAAACATTCGTGTGTCTCGCCGTCCATGGTATGCGCAACATGTATCTCCAACATCACACCTTAAAGACATCAATCCGTCTCCTCTCTCTTGCTTTTAAGGTCAATGATTTTACACATGGTAATGTTTTTCTTATTTTCTCTTTCAGCGCACAAATAATTGCATTCTTAAAATTAGAAAAAAAATAATTTACGAGCATACCGTGATTCTAACTTGGAGGGAATATTGAATTTAGGTATAACCGTCTTGATTTCGATGACTAAAATCAACAGTATACCATATTTAATTATATCTTCTGGCTCTAAACATCATTCAGGTTCGTGGCTGACCGCTTAACCTCTCTCGAGGCATCTTCGTCCTGAGTTATGGTCCTCCCGCAGGATATTTGCTGCCACATTGTATCATTGTGAACATTATCAGTCCGCCACATTCTTAGATATTCAACAGTAAGTCTAAAGAGAAGGAGTTTGGGTACCGAATGAAATTTCAGAAGAATGTAAAATATATTGGCTACAGAACTTGACTGGGAAGTGTCACCCCCATTCTTTCTACTCTTTTGAGTGACATGTATTCCATTCTATAAAACGTTTCAAAAAACTTGAAGTAAAAACCGCTTTCCAACTTTTTTCCTCCCCTAAATCAGAACATTTTTATGGCATACATTGGGTTGATGCATAAACTTTTTTGATTTCCAAGGCATTAGTCATATATGTCAATAATGTCATAGTATATTTTTAACGAATACATCTTGAATTTTTCAATTTATAGAATATTAGTGTTAATTCTAAGCTAAAAAATATAAAGAGTATTACGTTTATAAATTTTGTTTGAGTTTAACCGAGGAGTTGAGGCATGTATTGAAAACTAGTGCTTGAATGCCATTACCAGTATTACACTATGAATTGCTACCGAATAATATATCCATTACTTCTGAGGCTTATAACCAATAACAATTGCCTTATGGCCGCAGTTTTAAGAGAAATGATTGTGAAGGCAGCATAAAATGATTTTTCGGCATGATAATGCCCGTTTGTGTACTGTTGACATCACAAAAGAGCTTCGTTGGAAAGTTATTCCATATCCGTTTTATTTTACTCATCTTGCCCGATCAGTTTTACATCTTTTCCGCTCTCCATCCAACAAACTCACATGAATTCCTTCACACTGCTCTTCAAAATTGGCTTGACGATTTCTTCACATTCAAACCACAAAATTGGGAGTCAACCATAAAAAATGCAGGAGTATAAATTATTTATTCGTTTACGTATTTTGTTTATTAAATATTGTAAAATAATACTAACAAAAATACTACAAACTAATGCATCAACTTAATACTTTTTTGTCTTTAATTCAAATTTTATTAAGAGATTTTGACAGTGTAAATTAACACAATCGAACTAACATAATAAATAGTGATACTAATTATAGTATAAATAATACTAATTATGAAAATTCAAAGTAATATTTAGGTACATAATATATCGGAAGATAAAGAAAAAGAAAAAAAGAGGGAGAAAGAGTGGGGAAGTTGTAACTATTGTTATGGTAAAGGGAGAGCAAGATGTGTTTGTAGGTAGAATGATCGGTCAAAATTGAGATTGTGGTGGTTCATAAAAATAACTCTTTAAGCGTAGTAAGGCTGGCTAATGTTGAAAAAGTAAATTTCTGTTAATTTATCTAATCGATTTCGATTGTATGCGCAGGTATATTCTAATTGGCTGGAACCGCCAATATTTCCTTGCAGTAGTTAAAGATAAGTATTTGGTCAGCACGTGTTCTTCGATATTCTAGGGTTTTCATATTGTAGAAGTTTTTTTAAGATATTGAATTCTTAAAAATACCTAGCATGAGGTTAAAAGTAAAACTATATAATATATTTATTATTAATGATAAATTTTAATTTAACATAACACAAATTATATTTAATTCAACGATAATATTTTTGGCAGTATTTATAAAATAAACTAAAGTAATATGGATAAATTTTACGTATGAATATGTTATAATATTTAATAAACAAAATTATTTATTTTATGATGAAGTTCTATAATAATAATAGACAACGCTGATAGATAAGAGGCTCGCGGATATGACGAAGTTTGTATAGGCGCGTTTTGTAAGTAAGTACCTACCGTTGCCGGATATTCCCGTTGTAATGCTGCGGTTGTGCATGCGTAACGGTTTCGTTCATCTTGTAGTGAGTGGTTGAAATGATCAAGATAATAAATCAGCCCGCCGACTGTAAGATACGGTCCATGATTCATTTCTTGAATGCACGAAACATGAAACCAGCTGACATTCATCGCCAAGTGATTTCAATTTTTTCCTTTATCTGAAGCGGTTCTTTGGTGACGAGCGGTTTGATTACGATGAAAGGCGGAGTACAAACATGGTTTTCATCCCAGACGGCGTCGTTCTATGACGAATGTATACAAAAATTGGTGCCCCGTTATGACAAGTGCCTTAATGAATGGTGGCGACTATGTTGAAAAGTAGTCTAAGGTGTGTAGCGTCCGAAGAGAGTAAAGTTTTGTAAAAAGATGTTACGTTTCTTTAAAAATAAACTCCGGTACTTATTTAAAAAACGCGCCTCGTATAATAAATATTTCATACACAGCAAATAAAATTAAATTTAAAAATAAAAGAAAATTTACTATGCGGAATGTAAATGGAAGAAAAAGTATAAAAACCAAACGGAGTGGAAACTCATTATGGATATAATATATTTACCGAGATGGAAAACATTTTGGAAACCGCTTGCAGCGAGCCGAGAACTCGCTTGCGAAAGCAATATCGAAATCTTTTACTTTTGGACTGACGTATTATATAAACTCACGATATTTAATCTCTCCCGAAACAGGCCGACCGTATTCTAATGCCGAGTAAATATTTAAGATGAAGATTTAATATTAGAAAGTTGAGAATTGGCATTTACGATTCAAACTATTTTTTAGTTGATTCGTATATTTAGTGGATTATCAAGAACACATCATTCTTATTGTAAAGTTGTTCAGAACATAGGCCTGTAATATTTTAATATTTAAAATAATAATCAAATGTATTCATTAGAAAGATATACTTATAACATCAATTTTATCGAAAAATATTGTTGTTGCTACCGGGATTCGAACCTGGAACTCTTCCAATTCGGGGAACGTGCATTGACCGATTATGCTACAGCACACAGTACATTGACGACAAATTTTCGAACCAATATGTTACATTTTTCAAATTGATACGTCCATCGTTCCATTATTTGAAAGCCATTTTATTTTTACGGAATCTCAAATGCCTCTGAGTAATCCGATTAAGTAATAATAAAGTAGATGGCTTTCAAATAATGGAATGATAGATGTATTAATTTGAATGTGTAATATATAGGTTCAAAAATTTGTCGTCAAAAGTACTATCGCTGTAGAATTATTGGATAATGCACCTTCCTCGGTTTGGAAAGAGATCCAGGTTCAAATCCTGGTAGCGCAACAACAAAATTTTTGGATAAAATTGATTTTATGTGTATACATTTTTCTTATTAATACATTGAATTCGTTTAATTATAAATATGAATTAAATATATTAATTAGAAAGATATACATATAAAATCAATTTTATCGAAAAACATTGTTGTTGCGCTACCGGTATTCGAACCTGGATCTCTTTCCTAACCGGGGAAGGTGTATTATCCAACTATGCTAGAGCGACAATTTTCGAAAACCTGTGTTATCGAAAACCTGTGTTTCGAAAACCTATATTACCTTTTTGATATTAATACATTTAATCGTTCCATTATTTGAAAGAGCCATCTACCTTATTTTTAAACTGATTAAATTATGGGCACATTGATACAACTTTATTATTAGGAGAACACATTTTTATCGTGAATTTGTAATTATTCAGAACATAGGTCTGTGATATTTTAAATATAAATTAAATATATTAATTAATTTTTAATTTCTAATTAATATATTTTATTCATATTTAAAATATCACAGACCTATGTTCTGAATAATTACAACTTCACGATAAGAATGTGTTCTCCTAATTGTTTAATTATGTTTATATTACAGTTATAGTATGTTCTATGTTCTTGGTAATTAAGGAGTCAATAATCAGTTAGCTAATGACACAATCTTATTGTTCAGCGGAATATTTCAGAAACCTACTATTAAGTGAATTTTCTGTTTTTTTTTTGTTGTCTTTATAAAAAATAACGGAGTGGTTTATTTTTATTTTTCTAATGTTGATTATTCATTAATTAATATTTTTTAAACTTTATAATTAGCAAAAATGTTTCGATATTTTATTTTACTATGTCTACAGAATATTTATTTATCAGTTTTTGTATAAACTTGTTCACAGCAATACCATGTTACCAAAAAAAAAATTGTCCCCCATAAATATTTACATATGTATTGTTGTAATGATAACAACATAAATTATAGTATATCTAAAAACTATGTATACTTTTGTTTGTGATTATAAATTTCAACATGATTTGCAATTTTTTATTTTTTTATTTATTTACACTATAAATATAGTATGGAGCAGTGAGAGAGACACGGCGAGGATTAGCAGATGACGGAAAAGAGTGGCAGATTAATAGAAAGGCTTTAATCAAGCAGTTGACTAATTATGGTTGATGAGAAATGTATTGACTATATAGAAACGTATCGCCTAAATATGTCCAAAATATCAAAATTTTCAGAGGAGCACTTTTTATTGCAAGTTTACCTTACTTACCATAAATCGCAGAAAATGTATATAAAATCGTAAATTTAAGTATATATGTACTTATCTATTTCATTACACGTATTTTTTAGAAATAATATTTTAATTTTTGTATTTTTATATGCCAAAAAATAAATGATGCAACAATAACTTGTGTGGTCTGAAATAATATTTTAAAATGAACAATATTGTGTTCGAAACATGACATTAAATATTGACGTGTTTGTGATCAAGTGGTTACGATACTCGCCTAGTGATCTAGTGGTCGGGGGTTCGAGCCTCTTTCTATGAGGCCATCGAGTTAGTCCTATCTTCACAGCATTTAGTTATGTTTAAAAATTGTAAGAATATTGATGTGATACGTATTACGTGCACGCATCTCTATTTAAAAAAAAATCATTTTAGCTAAATTGTGGATATATCACCATTATGCTCTAAATAATCGATGTATTATTTATATTTTTATTGTTACCGTAATGCTTTTTCAGAGCAGTGATCATAACAAGATATGAGAAATAAAAGAATACTAGCAAATAAATAATCGGCTGTCGCCGATTGCTTGCAATGCTTTTCTGTGAGTGCATTCTGTATTGCTCTCATTGGAATTGTACAACTGGATGCTGTTACGTATTAACTTTGAAATATATATATAACATTCATATGTCACAGTTGACAGTGCTATGAAAGTGAAGTGAAGGATAGAAACCATAGAGTGCGATATGACCATGAGACATAGATGAGATAACAGGATGCTTTTCCTATCTATGACAGGATGACAGATGCTCAATTTACTACCAAATGGCACTAAATCCAAGACGTTTAAGACGTCCAGAAAGTCATAGAAATAGATGAGGAAACGCAATATATAATAAAGATTGCCTTGCTAATGAAATTGCTAAAGCTAGACTGAAACAAATTACGCCGTCAAAAAACACGAATTTTTGAAATATTCATCAGTTCATATGAAATGCTATAAACATTCAAAATTAATTCGGCCATATAAAGAACCAACATAATTAAATTACTTACTTTATTACTAAAATTTCACAGTAAATTGCTTTCATTTTTGAAATCGTAAATATTTCACAGTTTCAGTTATTCAGTAGAAGGCGCGCGGTGGTTTCGGTGATTAGTTTATTGATTTTTTAATATTCGACTGTACCAGAGAGAGGTGAACCAACACTACTTTATTTGTAATGTGGTTAAGTTTTTATAAAATAAATTGGTTTTGTATCCAAGATAATTCGCAAAGAGTGGTATTTTAAAAAAAAGATTATTTGAAATAAAATTTTTGTAAATTTATGTAATTGATTAAAAACGTGTCACTTAAATTTTTTGACAGAAATAAGTTGAATGATCTTAAGTAAACTTTCAATCCTTGTAAAACGTGAGTGGCCTGATCACTTTATTACACAATTGATAAAGAACTCTATACTTAGAACTAAGTGTTAAAGGTTTGGTTTACGAGCCGATTCATTTTTAAAATAGACATACGTAATCGTAATTCTAGTACTAGTTTGTACAAGATGAAAGAGTGAATGAATTGTTTCACGCCTTCGAGATGCGGTGTTGACGTCGCATGCTGCGTATACCATGAACTTTAAAATAAACAAATGTTTCCAATCTTCGGGAACTTCGCACTAAAGAAAAGCTCTTTACAACATGCAAGAAGAGACGAGAAATTGGTGATTACGAACTGTGTATAAGGACAGAGGGTGAGAGGCCGATCTCTAATAAGATGGATAAACCATGTCCTAAACATGATCGCGCTATGGAAGCAGAATAGAGAACCACGGTATCAGGATACAAATCCCCTACCAAAATTCTCCAGGACATTAACCCCCACAACATATAAAAGAAGTATTTTTTGTAAAATGTCAGTGTTTATAATAAATTTTCAGTATTTTAATAATAGGTTAGGTTAGATTGATCTGATTATTTTTATATGTGAAAGGGGTTAATTGTCAGGGTGTTTTTTGCACGGGGGTTAATATCCAGGGGGGTGTTAATAGAGGATTTGTGTCCGGGGGATATGTGTCTTAAAACCGAGGACCATGATGCTCAATCATGAGCACATACAGATGTTTATACAGCACAAAATATATTGAATAATCATCTTCTTCATCATGCGCCGTCTTCCATTAAGGTAGGCAATATTCTGATTTATTCTGTGCAAGATGTATAAGATCTCCGGCATTTTTAAACGTTAAGCCTCCTAAGATAACCTATTTATATCTATGGCTCTGCTGCCTTCTATCTTCTCCTGCATAATAAGTTATAAGAGATTATATTTTTCATTGCGAAGAATATGTCCGAAGTATGCAGCTTTCCTTCACTTTAGTTATCTTGACTTATTCATGTGTCTTTTTCATTGGTAATATGGTCAACCCAGGAAATCTTTACCAAACGTCGATATAATTATCTCAAATGTTTCCAGACTTTTAATAATTATTAATATTATTCCCCTGGTTTCTTAAAGCAAAATTTCGCAATAGTTTATAGATAAATTTTACAAAATACAAAAATATGTGATATTTTAGTTTCGTGGAATAAAGAGAGTATACTAGTCAAACTATTTATTCATTGTTTATAATAGAATCAAAAAAATGAAAAAAAATAAATATAGAAGATGGCTTTCAAATAATGGAACGATAGATGTATCAATTTGAAAAGTGTATCATATAGGTTTGAAAATTTGTCGTCAATGTACTGTGTGCTGTTGTTTAATTCATCAAAACTTCAAGCGTAGATCGGGCTGTGTATAGATCGGGTGGCACCGTTCTATTGAAATCACATGTATTGCAGGTCCAATAGATCCAATTCGGCCACTAAAAAGTTTTTACGGCATTGCCTCTTGCATCCTGAAGGAAATAAGGCGCACCGTACATTCTCTCCATACATCTCTGCGTGGGTGTAAACATCGTTGGTGTATCAATTGAAGATTTTTATTGCCTCAATAATGGCTGTTTTGTTCATTAACAAAACCCACCAAGTCGAAATGAGCTTCGTTGCTCGTGATAATTTTTTTCCAAAAGTCCGGATTGTGTTTGTTTTAATGACTTTAATTTATTATTGAGGCGTTAGATGCTCCATAATAAATTGTAATCAACTGATCTCTATGACTACCAAATGCAAACTGACAAATGTATGTCAAACCGAAATGACGGTCAAATAAAATCGGCTTGGCACATAATATTCACCCTGTAATATAGGTGTTAAATATTTATTTATATAAATAGTTCCTGTACGATAATTATGTAATGTATTATTTTATGCTTTCATGTATTTTAATTTTAAATTTGTTCAGATGTACGAGAATGCTGCAACATTAATTTTTATGTTATTTAATTGTCAATGCAGTGTAGTATCTATGGGCTGCGGTGCGTAGTCGCACAATAATAAATGCATATAATGAGTGTTTGTAAAAGGTCTAATAACTAGATATATTTTGAATTATAATACAGTGTGTTCCAAAAAAAATGTTTACTATTTAACGCGTCATAAATTTCTAACTTTTCTTTCTTTTCAGGGTGTAATTATTTGGAAATGAGTGGACCATGATTAATTTTTGAAAAAAAAAAAAAAAAATGTTATTAGAAGTATGAAAATGTAGCAGAACTACAAAGACAATATCTCGGGGAGTTTCAGGCAGATCCACCTACGCGACTTACAATTAATCGGATAAAATATAAGTTTGAAATGACTGAAACTGTTCAGGATGTTCATACACAATGTTCCTGAAGACCAAGAACATCAACGAGTTTCACCGGACAAGAAAGAGCATTGGAAAGTTATTACAAAACATCCAAAATATCTGAAAGACAAATAAGTCGTGAGATTGGCATCAGCAGATCAAATGCCCATCACGTTTTAAGACGTTGTAAATAAAAATATAACATTACAATAATGGTAAATGTTATCAATGAAGATGATCTCGACAGGACGGAGCACCTCCACACGATCATCGTGATGGAAGAGCATGTCGAAGAGGTCCCATAGAATATCCTGCCTGTTCCCCAGACTTGATGTCGCACTTTTCTTGTGGGGCTACCTTAAAAATAAAGTCTATGCCAGAAAACCGACGACACTGGAAGAATTAAAAGCCGCAATTGAATAAGAAAGCGCCACAACACCAAATGAAATGTTTGTTGAGGTTTGTGAATCAATAGCCCACCGTTATCAGCAGTGTATTGGCCAGAACGGTCATAATTTTGAACATCTGCGGTAAGAGAAAAAATTATATATTTTATGTAGATTCTTTTGCAATTGAAATATTAATTATATGTGAATAAAAACTGAAGTTATAATCATTCAAACAGTGTATACATTTTTTTCAGACACCCTGTATACACGATATTTTTTTATGTATTGTGTAATTGAACTATTAATGCTCTGTAAATTATAAAATAAATAATAAATAAAATAAAAAAATAAAGAGGTGCAGAAAATTTATATAAAAAAAATTATACATTAAAAACAAAAAGTTCAGCTTTTTTTCATTATCTCTTGGAACTGCGATTAAGTAGATTCAGTAGCATCTATGATTAACAGTTTTCATATACAATAAATTACTCTTTAATTTATGATAATATTGGTTATGAATTATATACATAAATATATAATATTTAAAGGTTATTCACTCTCACCCGCACGTCGTCTAGAGTAATAAGTTTTAATTGAATTTGCAAATTCAATTTTATTTGATGATCTTTTGTTATGTTGAGTAATCTTGTATTTTACCAGCCTAATTGAGTTTGCATCTTAATTTCAGTTCACGAGTCGAAGAACGAAGAAAGTACTTAAACTTTTTGAAAAAGGATAAATTGAGCAAAAATAACTTTAATATAGAAAGATAACTTTTTAACAATTTGCGTCAGACGTATTCTTCAATATTTTGAACATCTTTCAAGAAGACATAATATCCTTAAGGTGAGAGAGACCAACTATTATGACCATAATAGTATCATTCTTAATATAAATTATTTACAACTGTATTTTAAATTAAATTTAAATAGTTAAATTTAATACGCCAAATACCATTTCCTTCATCAGGCTGTCAGATTAATAATGCACAAATAAATAAATACTGTTTGAAGGATAACTTGCAAGTTAAAGTTCGTAACTAGCGAAGCTCACTGGAGGTTGTTCCGAGAAGGTGGCCAGGGGAAAAGCTTTAACTGGCTTCTCGCACCGGTTGCGTCGCGATGTATTGTTGCCTAAATTTTTGGGCGGTATTAGGTCGCGAGGAGTGGCTGTAAAGTGTCTGGTTTGACAACCAAGTCTGTGAGGCACGAGTAGGGTCTCTTATAACTTATATAACATCACTTATATAACATGATATTTTAAAGAATAACAAACCTAAGAATGTCATCGTTCTAACCGTCGTGCAGTACTAAACTATTACAGCTGTCGACGTGCATCATTAAAAATTATATATACTGTTTTAGAATGTAACAGATTATTAATCAATACTTAACAATTAAATTTACTAAATTTAATATAAAATAAACAGTTAATGTTTTGAATGCAAAATATTTTTTTCTCTTAAAACGAAAAATTTGAGAGCGTTCTCGTAAAACTAGAGTAACTTTAGAACATTTTTCGTCATGTTATCGGTACAAAAATTTTTCGTTAAGATGTTTGAGAAATTGAAAAAAGACTGTGTGATAAGAGGAAGACTTATCATGTACTTACCGAAGAAAATCCTGATCAAAACCACAGATTCTTACAAGATGAAACTAGAAAGAGGTTTCTATTTTTCCAAAGAAATTTCAGATAAAGATGCTATGGATACTCAATATGTAATATTTTCACTGAATCAAATTATAAGTCGGATATTTTTGTGTAAATTAATATACATTATTAATAAAGTTTTAAAATTTTCTTAAATAACTTTGTGGAAATCCATTATAATTAACTTTAAGAAAAATTAATAAAATAAAACACAACGTTGTTACACTTTATATATTATTACAAACAAGTGTAAATTCAATCCGTAAATTCAGTTGAAAACATTAATGTGTAGTGTGTAATTAATGAGTAAAGTAATAGATAAACGTAGTTCACTGAAGGTGGATGTATCCGAGGAGCTGGCCAGAAGAGTGGTCAGTTCTATGGCTTCTTGGACTGTTTAGATCGCAAAGTATTGTTGTCTACAATTTGGCGGGTACCAGTCGGACTGTACGGCTGTTAAGTGATTTCTTTATGCAGATCTGTGAGGCGCGAGTAGGGCCACCACAATGTGACGCGTGTTCCGTTTACGTGTCTTTATATTATATCAAATATTGGACAGAGAAAAGTGAAAAGAAACCTTCATCTAGCAGTGTATGGAAATCGCCTAATATGGCATAAAACTATCAAAACTACATATGAAATCATCACCTTAAAATAATAAATTCCATACAAATAACGGTTCTGAAGCATGATAAACTGATGACGACGAAGTAAGTAGATAACATTTGAAACAATGAAAACAAACAGGTACATACGAAAAAGTTATCGCGTGGATAAAAGAAAAAAGCTATTAATCAGATATCTGCTGTACAAGGGAGAAGGAGGGGAAAATAAATATCGGACACCGCCGCGCGTGACAAAATGCTCATCGAAGCGGATTTCAGAAGATAGAATTATATAAATTGAAAGGCACGCCACTGCAAAGATTTTATCAGACAATATCTCGAGGTTTTCTAATCTAGCGGCATTTAACGACTATATTTTTATATTGTCGAGAATTAAATTCTGGCATATTCGAATGATATCACGGAGGCATGCACGGTATTTTCTGTGCCGCGTCACGACAAGGAAATATCTATTAATTAATGCCTATGATTTATATAGGCTATTGTTCTACCGTAAAGTTTTGATACATAATAAAAAAATATTTAGGAATAAATTTTTTAGAACTTTTGGCCGACGTTTGTAGTGTTCACCATCAGGACTACTCTCATGATTTTGTGCAAACATTGCATATTTATGTGTACTGTGTATACGTTGTATATGAAGACTGTCTGAAAAATTTCCGACCTCAACATGAAGATGGCAGGACTTATCAACAAAAGTTGGGAAACATGTTTGCACATGCTTTGACAAGTACTCACCAAAATTTCAGCCATTTTGGAAGCGCAGTTATTGTTTGACAATCGTTTGAGTGAGTTGATGTGAGTGTTTTTGTGAAAATTGAAAAAATCGAGTATCGAGTTATCATTGAGTATTTGTTTTTGAAAGGCAGTAAGCCTACATAAATTAAATAAGAGTTGGACGCTGTGTACGGAGACTCTGCACAAAGTGATGGCGACTGTTTTCTGGGACTGTCATGGAGTTGTCTTAATCGATTATCTTGAAAAAGGAAAAACCACTACAGGAGCATACTATGCATCATTACTTGACAGGCTGAAGGCAGTAATTGCGGAAAATCGGCCACATTTACAGAAAAAAAAACTTCACCAAGACAATGCACTGTTTCACGTTAGCGGTTGCTCTGGCGAAAATCAAAGAATTACGGTTTGAACTACTTGACCACCCTCCTTACTCACAAGATCTAGCTCCTAGCGACTTTTTTGTTCCCTAAGCTCGGAGGACAGAGATTTTCGTTAAATAAGAAGGTCATCACCTTCGTAAATAACTATTTTGCAGAAAAAGACTCCAAGTACTATTTGGACGAGTTAAAGAGATGGGAGCATCGCTGGAAGAAGTATATAGACATACAAGGAGACTTCGTAGAAAAATAAAAATAAATTTGAAGAAAAAATGTTTTGTTTCTTTGTTAGGTCGGAAACTTTACAGACAGCCCTTGTAGTTAGTTCACTGAGAAGGAATACAATTTATGTACATTTTTTGATATTTTAAAATTTTATTTATTAGTAACAGTCACCTAGCATCATATTTTGTATAGGTTATTTTTAATTAAATTTTTGGGTAGGTGCCCTGTAGATACGGAGTTCACAAAGAAGCGTTCATGAAAAAAAAATATATGAATATTTTTAGTTGTAAAGTGTTAAAACGTACGTTTGACGTTTATGGGTATAGACACCATGGTAACGAGTGTCACGTATTTGTTTTATAGTCACTTATTATGGTACAAGATTACTCTAAAATGAATTTTTACAATTGTGGAAAAAGCGAACATGATGTTGACACATCAAAAGAACTTTTGAAAATCTTCGATAATAAATAACGCATATCTCTGAAACAGTTGAAAATTTTCACTTATACTTTTTAACTTTTTATCTAAAGTATTGAAAATATTTTCATATTCGAAATAGTGTGGACTAAGTTTGTTACATCCTTATGGTAATTTAAAGTTATTATCATGGAAAAATTCACCCACTGTAATATTTTATTGTTCAATGGAATCGACGTACTCGCACTGACCAGGACAAAAATATACAAGTTATATAATGTAACGATAATATCAAATAGTAATACATGGTAATGTAATTTTAAAGATTTATTACGAAACACAAAACAAGGAAAAATGTTTATAGTTATAAATGAATGGTGCTCTTATTAACAGAGTACCTGAGTGTAATTTAAAATAGATTAGTGACTAGAAGTTTCCCGAAATGACATCCTGACTATGGTATCACGTTATAATGTAATTTGCTTTAGTTAACACATTTACATATGTATGAAATAATGATCCTACTTATGAATATTACATTGGTACATGAGTTTGGACAATTGAAACACCAGAAGAGATCGGAAGCAGGAGCGAAAACGGACGATATGATTATATGCTTCTTAATGTATTGGTCAACGTGAAAAAACATTCTGGTTCTTTTATACATTTTTATTCCTATTAACGAAAAAACGCTCAGCGTGGAAAAGGTTTCGCATCTTAGAAACACAAACATAATATCGTCAAACTGTTTGCTGTTTGTGACTTTATGACTCAAAAAATGATTTTGAGATTTATTCATAAGAAACCCTTTCGCTGTCCTTAATATGAACTATTCAAAGAATGACATCCTAGACATCCGTCAAATGTATATTTTTGGTATACTAAAATACTATATATACCAGCAAATTTCGCACCCTCACTCGACAAGGACACAGGCTAACTGTCACTATCTTGTGTCAAAATTAAACAAAACTTTTGCGTAAAGATTTCATTTGTTTCTAGTACCAAAAATATATAACAGTCTAAATGCAAACGTGAAAAATTGCAACCATAGTCTTGCATATTTTTCACGAAAAGTGCAGTTCTGGCTCTACGAAATGGAGATAAATTACGCCCAAGAACTTGTAAACGTCCAAACATAAGATTAAAACTGCTACAACAGTATATTGATTTTCCTAATTGTATCTTGTTTTACTCTTTATACATATATAATTATTTTAAAATTTTTTAAATATTTTTTTTATACATTGAACATTGGACTTACTTTAAGTTTTACGTTTTAATTATGTTATTTAATTGCATCTTGCTTTAATCTTTACATATACCATATATTATACATATCTAATACATTGAACAATGGATTTACATTAAGTTTCACAAAGTATTTACCTAATCTAATGAAATCTTGTTTAACTCTTTATATATATATAATTTTGTACATTGATCATTGCACTTTGTTTACTACTGTACTGGAAAAACACTGTCTGCTATAATACAGTCAATTACTAGTGTAGCAGGCAGGGTACCCAAATATATGTTTTACTTTGTAAAAATGTTTATCCGATTATAATATAACACACTGTACTAAGAATCAAATAAATAAATGATTATAATTATTAATTTACATTGACTAGGTTGAAATCTAATAATTAACAAGGATGCTGCTTGCCGCACACAACCTTAACCACTTTGAATATTACCCGAATTAATTTACGACTTAACTTTCTGTCGACTAGGTCGGTATAAATTCACCAATTTGCCTCGAATCTACAATTTTAATATTCATCATAAACCTGTAGATAAACACATTAAATGCAAGTTCATATTTAGGTTATAAATTGATAATTATAATTCAGGAATATTTCCGTTAAATAAAATTTATTTTAATATTACATTAAGATTAAATTGAATTAGTTTTGTAAACATTCTAATCCCTAAAGTTGTGCTAAATATTTTTGTACCTTGATTTCTCTACTTAAGAAAAACAAATACAATTTAATTAAACGTAATCCTTCAACGCAAATTAAATGCGAATTACACAGTAATTCATGATATACAACAAGTTATTAGAATAGTAATCGTAGGGTTATAACTGTCCCATAAATAATTAATTACAATGAAATTAATCAAGTAGAAAGATATACAAAAAAATCTTTCACAGATATATAATCTGATCTAGATTGTCCGCATATCTTTCTAGTTGATTAATTTTATTTTTATTAAAGTACGACAGAACAATGTTCTGAAAATGTAAATTCACAACATAAATGTGTTCTCCTTAATTGATTATATCTTAAAAAGACAAAAAATATATCAATACCTAAATACCGATACAATTAAAAAACATATAATTATTAATAAATTATTGGCAATTGCATAATAGTAAAAGCCCACAAATATATGTCTTGTGATACTGTACTCAAGTCGAATTGTTCCGAAAATATAAAAATTTAACAGATTTCAAAAATTTGAAAAAATAATCTTTTTATACTTACTTGAGAATTTGTTTAATTATTAAATAAAATAATTTAAACAAATGAAATTAACTGAGATGTAGAAAATGTTTTAATTTGTTGCACAATATCGTGTAGTTCGCTATTTTACTAATATAATGACCCATGTGTATCTGTATTGCTTTCATCTTTGTACGTAAATTTGATATGAAACGGAAATACTACTTTGTAGTGAAGTATCTATTTCCTTTGAAATGCGAATTGGGTGGATATGTAAAGAGGCATTGTTCTAATCAAAATCAAATAGAAAATCGTTTTAATTCTATTTTCGTATTTCTGTGTTTATTATTTGACTACACACAGTCAGATAACGTCTGGTAAGTTGTTGAGTAAAGTTGGAAGCAAAACGCGAGGCAAGCAAGGCGAGAAAAAGCAAAAGAGAAAAAAGAAGGAGAATATCAAAAATCTTAATTGTTCAAGTGGAAGGTAGTGCTTATCCAAATTTATTTATATCCATACATGAATGTACATGAAACTACAAATTACAATTTTAAAGCCCACTAACATTTATATTTACTAACTTACTTACCATCACGCCGTTTCGCCGAGGCGGTAGGTAGAGAGGATAAAGCGCCATACTTTTCTGTCTTGATACACAATTTTCGCCTCATCCCCATTCATACATCCTCTCATACAAGCTCGCTGATTATTAGGGCTTCTAACAGGACCATCCTCCAGTATCTGGTTTACCTGGTCTTGCCAAGTCTTATGCGGGTGTCTTCTACTGCTGGTGCGATCAATACTTGCGTCATATATCTTTCTTACCATTCTTTCCTCATTCATCCGTTTTGTATGACCAAACCATATAAGTGATCCTTTCTGAATCTTACTCACTATACTAAGATCAGCTGTACATTCTTTACTCTGCTATAAATGGATCTGTCACGTATACGCCTAAGTGATCTCCAGGCCTTACTTCCATATTCCAGTTTCAGTACCAGGACTCTATTGTGAACCGCTAGTCTTGTCTCAGTTGACAAGTTTTCATTAGCTATGATTCTATTCAAAGTCCCGTTCACTTCATTCCCTGCAGTCACCCTTCTTTTGATATCTTTCTCAGTCTTTCCGTTTCTATCAAACATTCTTCCCAAATACACACATTCATCTACTTGTTCCAAACATTCATTACGTCGTTCTTCACCAGCATGTATACCTGCGAGCTCTGGTCGAAATACAAGCAAGTGACGCATAACCGTCTCCGAATTCAGTACAACAACTCATACAGAATACTGTTCGGATTGGCACTTATTGCAGCGCATCTAAAATGTTTACCGAAGGCCGTATACATGGATTCGTTCCGCTTCTGAGACATCGAGTTGCTGGCGTAAAGCTGCGGCTGGAGCTCAGCACCAACTCTCTGGTGCAAGCGGCGCTCTCATGGAAAGCTGGTTCCCTAACCAGAGAATGGCAGCGCCTACAGAATAGCTACATATACAACAATGGTATATATGTGTGAATTTTTTACTTTTAATTAAATTATTTTTATTTATTAATATTTTCCTTGGTTTTCTTTTTTATAGCATTATATTTATTTTATAACCTTTAATGTATAACATAATATGTATTATCTTTATAGCGAATCGGTTTAAAAAAAAACCTAATCACGCTGGAATAAACACATTATTATTATTATTACCTACAAGTATTATATTTATATAAAGCATAAACCATTTTAGGATTGGCACGAGATAGTAATACTACAAAAAAAAAACCATTTAAAACGATAGATACGTATTATAGAGAAAATGTATTTTAGATTGCAGAAAATAATCGACCAAAATATTCATTAGTTGTTTCATGGAACAATATTGGTAATTGAAAGTGTAATATTCCAAATATCTAATATCCTTCACTTATTAAATGAATATCTATTTACGTTCCTCCTGTACTTTCAACAATGTCTAAATTAATTATTTATTAATATTGGTTGAAAAATGAGCACCTCGCCACATTGTGGTTACGAGTTAACTAAGAAATGTCAGTATTTAACTCTAAACAAAGAAAATTAGACAATTTTCTTCACAGACTTGAGAAATACCTTTGCTTTTCAAAGCGTAGAATTTAAAATAGGATCAAGAATTATAATTATACTCATTTATATAAAATCAAAAGTGAGGAAACAAATTTAAAACATTAATTTTTATTTTCTTTGATCAAACTGTTTCTTTTGCACGCGCTGATAAACTTTATAAGACAATATTTTATCTTAACTTATAAATAACATCAAAAAGTACTTTAATTCATGTTCGTCACAAATTAATATTAAAAGGGCAATTCATATATTTCATCGAAGAGGAGTGTTACATTCTATCGATAGTGTATTTAAATCAATACAGTTCAGAAAGTATATTTTATCAAATTAGTAAATTAGGAAATTTACTAAAAATTTTTTGAAAAAAATTGAGTATTACAATATTAATTAAAAATATTGATAAACAATAAATTTTAAACACAAATTAAATGTATTAATTATAAAGATATACATATAAAATTAATTTTGGATCTGGAACCTGGATCATATCCAATTCCTCTCCCTTCCTTCCAGGGAACATGTATTAACCGATTATGCTACATCACACAGTACATTGACAACAAATTTTCCACTTTTCAAATCGTTCCACTATTTGAAAGCCATTATCCAGCAACAAAATATTTTTCGATAAAATTGATTTTATATGTATATCTTTCTATTTAGTATTTAAAATATCATAGACCTATGTTGTGAATAATTGCAACTTTGCAATAAGAATGTGATTTTATTAATAACAAATTTTATGTTGGTACCTAATTAATAATTATAATTATTTCATTACGATCGGTTTTCAAAATTAAAATGTTAAGATGATTCTTTCTTGATACATCAATCGTTTCATTTGACGTTGTATATTAATAATTTTTGTGGTATTTAGTTTGTGATATTTCATTAATATTGAAGACGACTCTGTTTAGAAAAGGAACGTTTTGATAGAGTAAGATATCAAAAATGATGAACTCGATACAGTTCATTAAACTGAATGCGTAGGAAAAATGTTAGTAGAATGATAAATCGTCACACGCAACAAACGTGAAATGACGTAGACGTCCTGTTTTCTCCTATGTACAGAAATAACATCAACTGCACGTCTGAATTCTGAGGGTTTTAAAGAATGTCTCCGTCGCCAAATATTATTAAGAGAAAAACAACCAGTTCCATATAATATAACATAATTGATCATACATCTCAAAAGATTTATCAATGGTCCCAAATATTTATTTGGAACTGGAACTAGTGTGCCAGCAATTCTACGTTATTAACCATTGCTAAAACAACGCCTCAGATATTATATAGTATACTTTAGATTACATATTATTTATCGGAGTCAGAAATAAACTGAATTTAAATTCAAGGGGTTAAGAATAGCAATTAAGTATTTATGACTGCAGTAATAGGATAATTTTTGGTTGTTATAACCGTTAATGAAGTATAATTTCATGATAATTGGTTAAGGGGATGGCATTGTTATGTGGTAGGTTAATGTAAATGGTATTGTAAATTACCCGGTAGTTTTCATGATGAAACAGTCTTATCTTAAATACTGCTTCTTTTGTGCTTAACAGAAAATGAGACTGTGTGTGTGTTTCCTTTAACTTCAACTATTGTATCTCTTACGAAATACACAACAAAATTCTTTAAGGATTTGTATCTTATTTTGAAAAGAGTTCTATCACTAGTTGGCCATCTTCTTCTTCTTCTGGCCTATCTATCAATCTCTTTTTAGGACCATATATATTTAATAAAATAAATATCAGATATTTCATAGAGATGAAGTTATTTTTATTATATTTAATGGAAAATATATCGAAGTATCGGGTTATTATATTTGTTTATAGTGACGTCTGTTTCTGGTAACGTGGAACAGCTCCAAAACTCAGACACCAACCCTCCTCTCAGTGTTTCGCAACCAAGACAGTACATAACAGATAATTTAATAAACTAATTATAATATATTATATTACATATGTGAAAATAAAACACTTGTTTTTTGATTCTACTGGTTTCATTTACTTGAGACGCGTTTCGCCTTGTAAGGCCATTATCAATCTAACAATTTAATTCAATAAATTTATATCTATAGTATGGGACAGCTATACAATTTTATTTGCGTGAGATGAAAAGGGACAGTATTATTCATTGGAATTCTGAGAATTTCCATAAATTTTTGAATGCTTCTAATTATTCTAAGTAACCATTCTGTTTCAACACTAATGATATTTTAATATCAAAGGTAATATGTAGAAAAGGATAGTTATATAATTTTACAACACAAAATGACAATGCGGTCAGAGAGACATTTTTGGTATTCTGGAATGTATATAATTTTTTCATGATTCTAGGTAATAATTATAAACATGATTATTTAATAAGTTATTATTAATTTTAAAAAGAACATAATATATTTTTTCAAAACATAGTTCTGTGATATTTAAAAAGATATACATACAGATAAACTTTATTTATCGGAAAAATAATTTATTTACCACCGGGATATGAACCAGGATCTCTTCCTATCCGAGGAAGTGCGATATTCAATAACACTGCGTCAGCTTAGTAAATAGACGCCAAATTTTCGATCTTCTATGTTGCATTTATTTCAAATTGATACATCTTACGTTCCATTTATTTGAAAGCTATCACCTTTTTACTACGTTTTTACTTTGAGAAATAATCGCTAAAAGACTTATATAGATATAATTTAATACAACTTATATATATATAATTTAAAGAGAACACATTATTAATTGTGAATTCATGTGAATTCAGTAATTCGTCTAATTTATTTTAATTGTCAAATAACTATGCTCTAGAATTGCAACTTCACAATAAAAATATATTTTCATCAAAAAATATAATTTGTTAAATGTTTCACGTGCTATTGTTAAATTTCTAAAAAGCTTTCAACGTCTGTTGTTGGAAAATGTTACAGATAATCACAAAAAACTTTCAAGAATGTTGAAGAACATTACAGCTCGTAGAATATATTTAATAAGCCATTTCAAAAATAATAGTAAAACTGTAAAAACAGCAAAACACCGTATCTGAAACTCGGTCAATAATAAAATAGGAAAACAACGGTTTTGCAAATGTCGAAATACAACATGCGCTATACTTTTTTATAGTTGGAACAATGTTGTAAGTATTTCTCTGGATTTTATTATAGAGTCCCCGAGCGGATTCCCAAAATTCCCCCCCGAGCAGAAGTGCTTCAATATCTTTGATGGTTTAGGACCACTAAAATAACAAACTGGTCCCCAGCGAGATAAAGAAATATGACAAATTGACTTTGAAAAAGTGATATCAAGAATATACAAAAGTTGCGGAATGAAAGGACCCAGGAAGAAATAAATCAACCATACTTTTTGCCAGCCAATTTCCTCAGATTGGCGCCATTGTCTGGGCGAATTCAAGGCAAAAGGGTTTAAAGTTTTTGGACGTTCATTTGTTATAGCTAAATAATGAATGATTAAGAAAAGGATTAATAGAAAACAATGGAGTATAATTAATCAACGTCCAAGTTTTCATACAAAAATCATTCTAGAAATTTCATCTCTCAATATACATATATCGATTCTGGAAGAAATATCTGTAAAATATAAACAAGGAAGAATTAGTCTTTAGCGAAGTTTTTCATATTTTTTAATATATTTGTAATCATTAACTTATTTAGCGACTCGCAGCCAAGTTGGTATACGTGTATGCGTACAAACCTGAAGACTGGGAGTGCAAAATGAATTGTTTTAATTTATTATATTCAAATCAATATTTAAAGTATAACTTACTAATATTTACAAAATTTTAGTATGATAATTTTTTTTAGGTAATTATGAAAAACAATATAAAAATAATAGCCGGACTGTGTTTTCTTAAGATAAATATTCTAAAATAATCCATCGTATTCTTTAAATAATAAAAATACACTACATAGATTTTTTACAAATTATTATTCAAACAATATTTGTGTGCACAAAATTAACATACTAAGCGTATGTCCCTTGTGATACTTTTTATGCCGTTAACAATTTTCGAATAGCAATTAACTTTTCAAATAAAAAATTGTTAAATATGTGAGGGAAAATAGGCGCATGTCATCGCTAGTTTCGTAACAAAAGAGTTAAAATACAATGTTCAAATAATGAATTCACAGTTCGCTCGTAACATGGTTTTGTAAATCATGGAGCATCGGGGTTGGAACCCCTTTGTGATACTGTTATGTGATATACCTTGCACATGTTGTGTGATATGTTTTGCGAAAGATAAGTTATATAATAACTGATAAACCACGAAGAATACAATATACCACAGAGATTTGAAAGAAAATTATACTTTTGTTTGTGGTGAGTGATATTTTTGTAGTATTTTTTTTACAGTCAATCAATTCTACTATTATACTTTTAAAATTAGTAATATTATCTTTGTGGTTAAAATGTTATGACATCCTGAAGAAGAAAATGGTATTTTTCGAAATCGGTAGATGTATTTAAACTCAGTTTAGTGGTTAATAAAACAAAGATAATAAATAAAAATATAATTCTGCTATTCTTATTATTCTTATCAAGTTTTTATTTTTAATGTACACAATGTTTTTTTATAAACCATCTTTAATATGTATTTACTATGCTTTTTTGAAGTAACAGAATATATTTTAAAATGTGAGATGTCATTTTTTAAGTTTCTATTTTAAATTCTGTTAATAGTATGTACTTACCATATATTTTTTTGAATAACATAAATTATTTTAAAATGATTTAGAAATGAAATTTAGATCAGGCCTAGCCTAAGTGGGAAATTGCATAAAATATTATTATTGTTAAAAAATGATGTGTGTTAACAAATAATATTTATTTCTAAAATAAGATTCTCATTAGTGACATCTATGTTGTTTTAGGGAAATGAAAATCAAATTTCAGACCGTAGATGGCGACAGCGAAGTTGTAGTTAAATACTCAGTGTTGTTTCTACATGGTAACATATATATAACTTCCAAAAATTAGATAGATATAGAGGTTGATTATGGATGGTGTAAAGAGATCACTTATGCCAGCCGAAAACAGGTCGTAAGTCCTGTAATACCCATACTTTTATATTTCCCATATAATATAAATAGCTTCATCTCTATGAGATATTTATAATTTGTTAAATAATATAAATATTTATGTGATGCGCCTTGCACATGTTACGCACATGCTGTGCGAAAGATAAGAGTATGATGAGAAAGTAAGACTTACCTTCAGCCAGTTGCAGCATGCGCAGAAGCAGCGCGATGGCTCCGAGGCAGACATGCTTCCTCATTCCATGTAAAGTCCAGGGAAACACTACTCTATTTATCTTCCACTCTGCACTATCATCATCGCCACCACACATTCACCACCGGTGACCGATGATGCTGTCGGACATTGTTGGCGACACGTCTTAAGCACTCATGATGAAGTAATTTACACAATGTTAATATAATTTATACAATGTGAATATAATTGACACAATGTGAATATAATTTACACCGTGAATTGAAGAAAATATTAACGAGTCCTTTTAGAAACAATAATGTTTTTCTCACTTGACTTCGGTTCGGTCACAATTAATTTACTGAAATGAAAATTTTGATTGAATTACACACATATATAACACTTTGAAGCTGTTGTTATTAAACAGTAACTATTATAAATGTATATTTATCATTTATTTTAATTTTAATTTTAGAAAATATAATACATTTTTAGAATAATCAGTAGGATATATATATATATATTTCTTTTAACATTTATTTCTTCTGTATGAGAGTAAGACTCATGTATAAATAAAGAGTATATACGAGAGTTTATGTTTCAGTTAGTCTGTGTACATATTTTTTTTACTTCAGATTCAAATTTATAGTAGTGATTTTGGGTTGCGGTATATTTTAGTTTTGGAATATCAATTTGGTATCTAAATCTTGTAGATCGGAATTCGCTTCTAAAATTTAATTGATTTATAATTTTGAAAATTTGGATTATTGAGATTTTTTGTATATGTCTTTTATCTTTGGTAATTTGAAATCTGTGAAGAGTTGTATACTTTGATACTCTTTTTTTTTTTTTTTTAGAAATATTTTTATTATCATTTTTTGAGTGATTTCTAATTGTGACATTGAAGTTTTATATGCTCCTCCCCATCCAATAATACCGTATTGCAAATGTGACTGTACAAACGCGTAATATATTATTTTCAGATTTGTAAGTGATAAGATGTTTCCGAGTCTTAAAAGTATGTTGGCAGTTTTACTTATTTTGATTGTAAGATTAGTAACAAGTTATTTCCATTTGAGTTTGTTATCTATTATGATTCCTAGGTACACGATAGTCTTTTTCTTCAATTGATGAACATTGGTTACAAGAGTCTTCTTGAGTACAGGTATTGGTGTGAATTTTAATATTAATTTCAGTGTTATATTATTGTTGAATAGCAAATAATAAAAGTATGTTTATTAAAAAGTAACTGTTATAAATGTATATTTATCATATTTAAAAAAATACTAAATCACAATTTGGTGATAGTTACAAACATGATAGGCAATAAAATATATATTTAAATTCATATAAATATGTAAACAAATCAAAAGTAATGAAAGTATGTAAAATAGGTAATAGTAATAAAACAAAAAATATATAAATAAAGAAAATCCATGTCAAGTACATTTTATAATGTATATATGAGTAGATAGATGATATTCTAACTAACAAATAAAAAATTCATATCTTATTCTTTTACTTACTATTAACTTAAATTTTTTTATCACTCTAAAGATTTAAACTCAAACTTCTGACATTTATTGTGAACATCTGAACACATATAATAACTTTTTATAATTTTTTCATTAAATATAAAACAAGTAAATATTGCCACAATTTCGAGTGATATTTAAGCCGCGTTTCGTTTTTCGTTTCTTGAATTATTCTCTCATACAAAATCTGCCCCGCGGTGGTTTGAATTTCACCCCAAAGTGGCGGGGGGTCCTCGCGTGGGTTTACACGAAAAAAAAAACAATAAATTTATCACACTATGTAGCGATGATCAACATACATTCGGGGGGGCAAGAAAAACAATAAAATGATCCAAAATCGTGTCGTTATTGTTACCAAACGGTATTAACATAATTTAACTCTTTTGGCGCCACCATTACCCGACCAAATTGTCGTCCATTTAGCAGAATGGGCTTCAGCACACCGTTTAAGGCGAGCAGAAAAACTTTTATTTCGAATTTAATGTTCATTCTTAGGGTACCCATCATGGCAGGTCATTAGGTTGTTAATCTGGCCATTCCATCTTTCCCCGGCAAATTCCCGCCTGCGCAATATTGTACAATGTACAATACACCCCACTGGACTAAGTGCCCGCTCACCGACGCGGAAGGGTTCAGTTCCCCTCACCTACCACATCATCAAGACATACGTGTCTATTCTACGCTGAGAATTTATTACGCCCTATATAAGACGCATTTCCCTATTATTGTGTATAATTAGAAGATCTAGGAACTAAATATTTTTTTGATGAATGTATGATAACAATCGTCTTCCAGCTGAAAATACAAGCTTTTTTTTTTTTAATACTAATTAAATGTATTAATTAGAAAGATATACATGTATAATCAATTTTATCGAAAAATATACTGTTGTTGCTACCGGAATTCGAACCTGGATCTCTTTACAATCTGGGGAAGGTGCATTATCCAACTATACTACAACAGATAGTACCTTTGTCGACAAATTTTCGAACCCATGTGTTACATTTTTCAAATGAATACATTTACCGTTCCATTATTTGAAAGTCATATACTTTGTTTTCACGGAATCTCAAATACTTTTGAGTAAACTGATAGGTATATCTTTCTAATTTATACATTTAATTAGTATTCAAAAAAAATATATCACGGACCTATGTTCTGAATAATTACAACTTCACAATAAGAATGTCTTCTCCTAGCTTTTATGTCTGCTAGGGTCTAAAATACTAAGTAAATAAAATAAATTAATAATATATAAAACAATTATAAGACCAGTGGTAACTCATAATTGCGAAACGTGGCTCCTAACTCAAATCGACGAAAATAAATTAACAATTTATGAACGAAAAACTTGAATCAGTTTTAAAGGTTGGCCGTGGTGAGAGAATGCCAGATGACAGGACACCAAAGTGAAGTGACCTAGACGTGGGCTGACTGTAGAAGAGGATTGCAGCAGGATGGGAGGGTCTGAAGAACTGGAGAAGTATAATATAGCCAGAGATAGGCGTTGGTGCAGAGCAGTTTTGAAGGAGGTCAAATCTCACCCTGGAGTGTCGCAGTGCCGTGGAACAAGATGAAGATATTTATTAATTTCAGGTAAGCATTTCCAGGTGAGATACAACGTGGTATTAGAGTGCGATGACGTAAATAGTGACGTATGTAGGTGCTGTAAATTTACTTCGCGTTAAAATTTAAGAGGGTGCGTGTTAACTTGTTTTACGTCAATAAATTAAAATTCAAAATTTTTCTGATTACAACAGATTAAAATGTGATTATATATATTTTTTTCTATAATTTTATTATTATTATATGCAAATTATGATACACAGAATTCGTCAAACTTACGGCAAAGATTGCCTTTCACGCAATACTGATATAAAATCATACCAATATAAAGATTAAGAACTGAAATGAATAATAACACATTTTCAAATACTTCTTTAATATTTGCAAAATTATTTTGTGGCCTCATTTTATATAAATAATTGGAAAAAATATTTTATTTAAACTACTATTTATTGATTATTCTAATTGTTTCGATACCTGTGGTATCTTCTTGCCTAAATAACAACAACTATTCAGAATTTTCTAATCATCTTTTGGAAACTAACCAATTTTTTGATATTAACAAGGGTTTAGAAATTATACATACAATTACTATGGGTTTACAGTTATATAAATTAGAAATTAAAGATATAAAAAAAAGTATTAATAGTAAGCTAAATATTATAAATAATCAAATACTCTTTGCAAATACTCACCTTTTAAATTTGTTTTCATATTAGTTCTTACTTTACCACTTTATAGTTTTGTTTTTATCTATGCTTGTATTTTTAATTTAAGTATACATTGTTTCCTGAAGAAGATACCATAGGTATCGAAACATGTAGAATAATCAATAAATAGTGGTTTAAATAAAGTATTTTGTCCAATTATTTATTTTTAAATACTTCTCCGCTATTATCGATGTTTCCAAGAAACACTAAAGCCACTCCCACCCGTACGGCCTTCATAGTCAACTGCATTTAATTTCGTTCAATATACACCTGTAGATAAGTACTGCTCTTCCTGAAACTAGTCGTGATAGTAACTCAAAAATTGTGTGTGTTAGTACAAAGTCAATATAAAAATTATATTAACAAAAATAATATCTATTCTAATATAATAACTATATGATATGTCATACTATTCTTTCTCTCGTCCTTTCACCGTACATTAGGATTCTATTATTAGCAGAATGCAAACGTGTACAGGTCGTTTGCTGAATTATTTTTCTCGGTGAGGCCATAGCCAGTGTTTGAACAATACAAATTCAATTAGTTCACCACAGTTTCAAGAATCTATCTCTCAATCTTGCAACAAATCTAAACACGGCAAGCTCTACGATAGTTGTTTACGCGCCTTGTTACTTCGATTGGCACCACTGGGTTTCCTGGTTTATAATAATGTACATGTGTGTATGAGTATTGTCGCCTTTTTTTCGGAAAGCTAAGAAGGCAGTAGGCGACAGGCGTCATTCTTTTTTTTACATCCTGTGCTTTGACTAGTCCAGCGGTACAAATAAACCACCATTGCGTAGGTCGAAATCTAAAGAAGACAATTCAGCTAAAAGAACAAAAACATCGGACCAGAAATACAGAAAAATTAAAAGGTTAGTGTAGTTCATATATCATATGTGTGCTTATTGTTAATCGGAAACCTGGGAACTAGCTGTCGAAGGCATTTACATGTACAATAGTAAATACAAGATTTTTTTTATTTTTCGGTCACATTGTATAAAGACAGTCTAGAAAATAATATTATTATGTGTACAACTTTAGGACGTGGAAGATTTGGATGAGTAACAGAACAGAGGATGAATGAATACTTTACATCTGACTGGAGAGATATTGGAGTCTTGGTGCATTGTGAGGTACGTCTCAACCTAATGAGCCCACTTTGTCATCACTGAGATAAATGATAAAAGAAGAACAAGGCTTAGAAGTGTCAAAGTTGAGCAAAATTTATATTTTTTCTCTTTTAAAAAATAGAGATGCGTATGCGAAATACGTGTCGTATCATTATTCTTATTATTTTCAAACTATGTTTGTACTATGAAAATAGGACTAACATGATGACGCCCTGGAGCGAGGCTCGTACCTCTGACTACTAGATCACTAGGCGAGTATCGTAACTACTAGACCATAAGCACGACATATTATAAGTGAAAGGTTATGTATCAATTCATATTCGAATTTCAAAGAAAATTGACATTTCATTTCGATGTAATGTGTCAAATTTGCCTACAAAGAAAGCATTACCCGCTGTCTGACTTTTATTTATATTATATGTATCGTCCGTTACGTTACGTACTATTGGAGGGTTAGTTATAAACTAGGGGTGTAATGCATTTTACTAATTGACTTGTATTAATTTTCCTGGGAAAATTTTCCGTTACTACCCTGAACGGTACTCATCAACCCTGTTACTTAATGTTATATCGTTAACTCTTGCTAATAATGATTTAGTCGTCAGAATAATACCCGTTTATGGTAACAACACTATTTATTCCAGATGCTTCAATACAATTTAGTACACGGCAATATAAGATGGTTACAGTTCAACGGTCCGGAGACAAGAGGCCGCGCCGGCCGTGGCGCGATGTATTAATCTTATTCACACACACATAATAGTACCAACCATCACGTGCTCACGCATCAATTCCATAGATATATCATACTTAATAACATCTTGTCTATGTAAATAGTTGCACTGAGCATTAAATTAGATGGAGATAGATAAATTAGATAGATAAGGCACATTGAGGTAGTGTGAGTCTGGAAGCAACATTTTGTATATGGTTGCATTACTAGCAATGTATACATAGTGTAACAAAAGTTTGCAAGATCTAAAATTCCTGGTAAAAGAGAAATCGTTGGGATCGTCATCTGGTGTGCGAGGCCGTACACAACAGCCCATTGTTTTGAGGACCGTTAAAACATGTCCCTGCGACCTCGGCAGTTAAGGGATGTTATTCTTTTAGAAATCTGGCCTCGCTGAATATTGACGTTTTTACCAGGAATTAGGATCAAGTAAAGGCCGACAAAGGAGAAAGCTGACATGCCATTTAAAGCAATAAGTGGGAAAAGGACATCTCTCCCTAAGGGTTGCCCTTGAGTGAGAAAGAGATGGAACCCAGAAATTGGGTATATAAGGCTCAGCAAATCCTAGAGAAGGCAGACGAGGTGGGGGGGAGTCGCTGGACCCTGGTTAGTGATAACTGGTATACCGGACAAACCCGAGGGGAGCGCGTCTAGGGATGCTGACGTTTATCCTGTCCCTTGGGACTCGGTACGTTGTTTACGATGGAGTCCGCGCGGCGATGGTGCCCAGACCTACGGAGCATCGAGAACGATGCTGAGGCTGATGACAGCCTGTGTATCTGTGAGACACAAGCTCTGCAGAAGCTGTCGAGAGTGTGGGCCGCTCTGGTGGATACGCCTATCCAGCGTATCAAGAGCCCACGGAGCAGCCGGGAGTAGGGAGGAGGGCTGCTGGAGCAGGTGGGGCGCTCAGGTGGACGTATCACGCTCGGAGGGATACCGTTCGGTGACGGCTGTCCGGTACCCACACAGCATCAGGAGGGGTCGAGGGACGGTACCGGGTACCGCGTGGCGGGGATCCAGGAGCCATTGACCCCGAAGGTGGCTGGCTTAGGTTAAGCTTAGATTTAGATTATTTGTAAAGTAGCTTTTAAGTATTAGGATAATTTAGTCAATTAAGTTATAGCATCTAAGTTATCTTTGTGTTTATAATACATGATTTTATACAACCAGACTTCTCTTTGACAACCTTCCCGGTTCCTATCCTGAATATCAGCAACCTATGTGAGGAGACGAGTTGGCGTGTATTGTGTAACGGCATGCCAGCAGACCGATCACCGCTCGGCTGCATTAATCGAGAAAAGCGCGTTCACCTCGTTGAGGTGGAATGCGTGGATTTCCGGGGGTGGGATGGAATCGGTGCGCTTCACGCGCCTCACCATACACCCCCCCCCCCATTTTACGTTACAATATGTATAAATCAAGAGGAGATTCTATGTATCTGTGGCGGTCCCGGATATCATTCACTTCCATGACTGTCTTAAAAATCTATCTTTCCTGTCTTTTGCTGCATACAAAGCTGCACCCTGTTATTTTCTTTATTTGATTTTATTTGATTGACACGCTGTCTTTAATTTTAAACTGGAGATGAACAATTTTCCACAACGATATATGTTTCATATAAAGCCAGTTCCACTGAATAACTATGCTCGAAAATGATCCTAAATGTAATGCTGGAGGCATATATGAAGAATGTCATGAAGAGCTTAATGCATCGATGTCTACATATTGTAGAAGTTAAAAAGAAACAACAGACATTGAATAGGATCCAGGAGATAATTACCAAGAGAAAAAACAGCTTGGAGAAGCCTATGGTCAGTTGGGATCTATATAGAGAGAGAGGCATATTTCCTCTCGTTGGACCTATCGAGTGCGACTGGGTCACTTGTAGCATTGCTAAGTACTGCAAAATACCGAGAAGAATGGAGGAATGTTGTCGGAAGGATCAATATGTAGCTCCATCACGTTATCACATTGCAATATTTAAATGGTATATTTGTGGGCTCATTTGTAATCATTTTAGTTCGAAATGTACAAAATCTGTATAATGTCTAGTCTGCAATGAAACACTGCATTGAAATAGTTTTCTAATAATTTTCACTGTTATTCAGCAATTTAAAGAAATTTACACGTCAAAACTGAACTTAATTTGACAATAAATCATATTAAATATTGTAATGTCTGTGGATTGATGATTGAGTGACGGGCGCATGCGAGTTTGGGTCAAACGTGTGTATGTGTGTGTGTGTGTGTGTGTGTGTAGTGAGCATAAAGACGCCCATCAGGGGAGCATGTATAAGAAGGATCGGCAACGAGTTGGCCTCTTTTCGCTCCGCGTCAATCTCCAAATATAGATCTAAGATAATTTGTAATAATAAGTCGGGAATAAATACTGTAAATTGTCACATTGTACAAATAGCGTATTATTCTCATCACAACCTAACCCAACCCCAACAAAGAACGCATCTCGTAGATCATCATCAGAACCGACAAGCCGTAATAGATTGACGCAGGTGGTATAGGGTTTTATCAGGAGATAAAATACAACAAATATGGTATTTTTTTGCTTCTAGGTAATTATTTTTTCCCCAATAGCTAATAAAAAACTTTTATGAAACTTCAAATAAACAGCAAGCGCATAAAATATCCGAACACCGTACAACATAGTTTTAATTGAATCCGGGAGTACGAAGCCAGTCTTGCATTGCTGAATCACCTAAACTGGACTAATTATGTATGCAAAATTTGTCCACAAAATGTGGGCCTCTCCTGCGCTTCGGTAACAGTTCCTGGTAACGAGTTCTGATGGTCACTATATTGACAAACACGCCAGAATTGCTCTGACGATGAAAATAATAAATGCTGGTAACGTAACTGGAAGAATAACACACGTCATTTTTTAATGAATTTACAGAAGCAAAGTGAGTCATGCCTTTGTGAATTTTAAATAAACCTGTAGAGAGATAATTTATTATATTTTCTGGTATATTATGCCGCTTGTATACGCTGCGGTGCGGAACCTTACAGGGTAATAACATAGGTTTGGATGTCTGTCGCCAGGGTTGATGGATCGGGTAATGGTCCGGATGCGAAAGTCGGCAAGGAACAGCCGCGAACTGAAAACCTGAGAAATTATTCGAATTGATTTGACTCTGCACGTGGATATGGGGTATTTAGCGTCACATAAAAAGTATGTCTAGAGTTTAAGGGTGTTAAGTAACGTTCTGTTAAGAAAATTTCAATAATAAAAAAAACAAATTATTTAAATAGCTGGCGATTGGTGCAAAACTCTTAAATACTTAAACGCTTACTGCCATAGCGTGACGTAACTATTTTAATAAACTAATCTTTGTACTACGCACACATTTGGTTATTTCGTCACTACTATAGTTTCGAGAGGTGCAGCCCCTCACATCATTCGGTGGTAACAGATTCGTGTTGACATATTTGGGTAGTGAGGTGATGGGTATGGAAAGGGAAGGGGTTAAGTCGTTAATAAAAATATGGACAGTAGGGTTGAAGTATTAGGATAGGCATTCCGAACGCATTTCATAATCATCGATAATGACCTAGGCATTGAAACCATGTATTCCACAACGTAACCTAGGCATTGATGCCATAAATTCCATTATGTAACCATTGATATTGACCTAAGCATTGACGCCATGCGTTTAGCTACGCGACCATCGGGTTTCAAAACTAAAACATTAGATACTAGGAGAACACATTCTTATTGTGAAGTTGTAATTATTCAGAACATAGGTCTGTGATATTTTAAATATGAATTAAACATATTAATTATAAAGATATACATATAAAATCAATTTTATCGAAAATATTGTTGTTGCGCCACCGGGATTCGAACCTGGATCTCATTCCTAACCGGGGAAGGTGCATTATCCAACTATTCATTATCCAAAATTTAATAAAAATGAATTGATAATTCTGGCGTCTGTTATCAGTTTACTCAAAGGTATTTGAGATTCTGTAAAAATAAGGTAGATGGCTCTTTCAAATAATGGAACGATTAAATGTATTAATATCCAAAAGGTAACATATAGGTTCGAAAATTGTCGCTGTAGCATAGTTGGATAATGCACCTTCCCCGGTTAGGAAAGAGATCCAGGTTCGAATCCCGGTGGCACAACAACAATATTTTTCGATAAAATTGATTTTATATGTATATCTTTCTAATTAATATGTTTAATTCATATTTAAACATTAGATAGTTCCCTTGCTATGTATACTATGATTCCGTTATGGTGCCATACTGCAGCATTTACTAGCAAATCAACGTGACACATAATGTATATAGGGATAGCGTTTGCCAGTTACAGGAAACTAAACCAAGTAATCAAATGCTCTGATTTTTAACCCGATTGATTCAATTTAAATCTGAAACTTCTATGATTTAAATAAGTACATTTCAAGCATTCATTCCTCATCTGGTGACATGGGCCCCACTTTAATTATGGTATACAAACACAGGTGTGAGAATCTTAGAATCTTTTTTTGCCATTTATTATAATAGGGATATATTTATTTTCTGAATTTAAACTATGTATCTGAAAAAAATTAATTAAATCATAACTAAATTTCCGTTCTTAACATTTATTTTCTTATTACATTACGACTACTGTATATTATTATTTTTGACCTTATTTTTCTTCGGAAAATATTATTTTTCATCAAATCTATTGTAGAATTATTTTTATCCATTACATTCTATTGTATTATAAATTCGTGCCTCACTTCTTTACCTTAATATTCCATTTTATTGTAAATGGTATTCGTGCCGTTGAATTTATAATAAATAAATTTATATTCTAGCCTTAATCACAGAATAATAATAATTTCAAGTTTTGTTATATACACATATAGAACGATTTCATTTGTGCTTGGACGTGCAGTTTGAATGCCAGAAACAGTAACGAAAGAGAATCAAGTCAACAGAAACGGTTGAATGAAATATAGCTCTACTCCTATAGAAGTCTTGAGAGTAGAGCAACTCGGATCCCGGCCCAGTTCACGTATTTAACCCTTCCTACCATTTACCATCATAATTAAACCGGTAATATTTCGGTAAATATATGCAATATAAAATTCATACTTTAGATAATCCTAAAGAAAATATTAGCGCTTAGGAATGACTAGTGACAAACCAATTATGAAAAGGGAATCGTACAAAAACAATTATTTTTTCCATTAAATCCGTTGTAGTTAATACGTTGGTAAAAATACAATTTGTGATATGAATACAGAGATCACACATTATTTTTACAGTGTAAAGAACAACAAACATACAAATATAATTATCTCTTTCTCACTAATTAAATGAAGAGAGATAAGAAGGAAGGACACATTGTATAGGACTTTATGAATGCTCTGAATAATGTAATTAATAAGTTTTTCAAAATTGAGTGCTCAATATTTAAAGTAAATTCGAGCCATGAAAGCCATTTAAGCTAATAAAAACATTTTTTCTAACTGTTGTTTACGGTAACACGAGTTGACAGCATGGCTGCGTTCGGGTATTTTATATCATGGTATGGTAAAGGTTAAGATTCGTAAGTGTAATCTTAAAAACAATTGCACAATTTAAACACTCGGTACTTTGCTTTTGCTTCGGGTACATTCTCTTTGGTGTTGAATTTTTTCTGTATTACGTGCTAATGCATATTAAACAACGACATCATCATCGGACAAACTCTCATCATTAAAATAGCGGGATATTGAATGATTAATTGTCGTATATTACAACTTTCAAAGTATCAATGTGTCAGAAGACTTTTGGAACAGCTGTGAAACGTGCGCCATATTTAATGATATTTATAAGATATCGGAGAGTAAAACGAGTTAACTACGGGTGTACTTTTGAAAAGTAAATATTTTTTTACCAACAATCAAACAACCCATTATCGCATTATTTTTACTTTAGTTACTTTTTTTTACTAAAGTAAAAAGTTATTACTAGTCCTTAGATAGGTACATATTTTGTTATTTGAAACTATGTTTTTCGCCAATTATTTTTGATTCCATTTCAAGATAAACTCGCATTTTGAGAGTTATTTTATCATATTCATCTTTGATGTATATTTTTTGTTTACAGTTCGTTTAATCTCAGGTAGGGTTTTTAACTCCACGTTAAAAAAAAACGTATTTTTCTATTTAATATAGATCTTTAGATTTTTTAATGGCCTGTTCTCTAACCTTTTTTCAATTATATAAAGCTCGCATCTGAGAATATATAAATTCGAGTTTTATGTGTTATTAAAAATATCCATGCTATGTAGGGTATCAAAAAAGAAATGTAAAAGATAAATAAAAAAATACAAAAGGTTATTTAATTTTTTAAAGGCAAACTGACCCTTTATAAATCTGGATCTTAGTTTTACAGATCAGCAAGCAAGTCTTCAGATGCTTGCAGAGCCGGAAACATAACACTCCCGAGGCTACTCTGAAGAGATGAAAATTCCGGGCTAATCTGCCGTCTATCTGACCTTGTTGGTGTTGTAAATAAGTTTTGGTTTACAGTGCCGTATCAAAAGCAGGGTGTGTCGTTTTTAGGTACTGGCTTGCAAATGGTGCGCCGAAAACAAGTGTTATGTGGAATGAGTGGTGTTGTGTTGTGCGCAAGTTCCATCTACAGTCGGGTAACTATATGTGTGAACTCTTCGACTCCTATGCCTTTGAAGTGCCGGATACCTCGAGTTTTTTTAATTTAGGTCGTCATCCCTATTAATGTTCACTGGGTGTTATAAATTTCAATTGCCTCCTTAACTATATGTGCACTCGACACGGTACTATAAGCTAGTATGTATTTAACCTCAACACCAACACACAATCACACATAATATCAGATCTGATGATGGATCCTGCAATGGGATCCGTAACGAATAAATTGGATACAATTTCATTCAATCAAGTTTTTTATGAAAAATCTATTGACCGATGTGTTTGTGGAGGTTGGCTAGCGTTACCCAGGACGTTACGCAGGATGCAGATGGTATCGCAAACTAGGAAAAGAAGACGGAGGACACGATAAGTGGTGAAGCTTACTTGAGACCAGGACCCATGCCAAACTATTACGCCATTATGATGATGATGAAACTGACATTTATTCCACCCTGTGTGTGAGGGATGAAACGTTAGATGAAGTAAACGAAATAAAAAATAGGTCAGTGAGCTAGCCAATATATATATTTTATGCAGGGATGATATAACATACTACGTTCCCGATACACGTAACAAGTTTTTTTACAGTGAAATGTACATTTGATTAAAATAAAAATATGTCATTACAAGCGGCAGCATAATTATTAATAAATAAGTGAAATGTTCTATCTTGATTTAATATATAAAACTTCTAAAAATTTGATAGATGTGATGGCGTGGGTAAATAAGTGAACGTTACATTGTGTAAAGTGATCACTTGAGCCAGCCGATGATAGGTCGTAAGCCCTGTAATGCCTAAGACTTTCGTACTTCTCATATAAAAATAATAGCTTCGTCTCTGTGAGACATCTTAATCTTGATGACAATCTCCCAGGGGATAAAACCCAGTAATTAGTTCCTACAAAAATTTGGACTTACTCAAAATATTGTAAAAATATATTCACTTTGAAAAATAGCACCTAAATGAAATTAGTGTTTATGTATGATAAAACGCCCGTTAATTGCGTTAACATGTGTAATCCGCCATAACGCTCGATACAACAAATACATGAAATGTTTGATAATGATCATTGAATTTAATGGGAAATTATTAATTAAATTTAAAATAACAATAATCAGAACTTTCCATACTGTCACAATATTACTGATTCCTAGTCAATCATGAATGTCAAATAATCAACAAAAAAGCTCCTAAATATCTCTTGATTAAATATTTATTAACATTATTTTTACGTCAACAGATAATTAATAGTCATGATAGATATTCTCATATAAAGCCTGTATCCACGGAAGGAGACACGACGAGTGTTGTTGAGATACATTTCAATACCATGAACACGTATTGAGATCAGCTTGAGATTGATACAAAGAAACGAGGTATTGAAACTAAATGCCTCATCTTTAGGCTGTGTTAAGATATGATTTCTTAATTTAATTATATTTCTTAATGCTAAATATATTGCATATTCTTCATAACACAGGCTCAATTTAAAAACGAAGTTGATAGTCATTCGAAGTAGCTGAGTTCTCACTGTCACGTATTTGGATAACATTGACAATGGAACTCATGCGCTTTTGTACTTGTACGGTAGTTTTAAAATCTTATTCGTTCTTCGTAATTGTCAATTTTGAAGTGTTCCTCATTTTTCAACAACAAAAAAGTGAATTCTGTAATATTTTATTCGCCCAATCACCTTAACATATTTATTTGGGACATATGTTTATTTGTATAAATACAAATTTATTATTAAACGAAAATAATGCCCTGTGGTTTCCCCCCCTTCCCTTCCCTACACGGCCGCGCCGCCGACCAGTCTATTGGCGACCTTGAGCCAGTACGGTTATACGTATACGGGCAGTTTAAAATATTATACAATCTCAAGACTTTGCGTCGAAATAGTGAGTTAAAATATACAGTCCACATCCTTGAAGATATCAGCAGAATCCGGATTGTGGTGAGTGCCAGTTTCTTTCCTGTCCTGAAACTCTTCCGGCTTCCATGTTTTGTATACAGCATTATTTTTACACTATACTTTAATGCCTTTGTATAACTATCTATCGGAGTTATTAACGACCTGTCTATTAAAACTTAATAAATAAATAAAATAATTTTTCATTTTTAATTGTTTTAAAAATATTATAGATGCGTAGGTTATAAATCCATTTAGTTAATAATTCTAAGACATTTTTAATTTGATATTTACGCAAATAGTAGCCAATTAGAGCCTTCTAATTATATCAATTAAAATAATTTTACAACATCGACGGAAATTTTTATGGATATTTTTTACATTTAATTATGGTTAGTTAAAATACACTTATAAAATAATTACATCAATACAAGAGGACGAAACATCAAGCGCTTGTTCAATTTCAGTATAGGCGAAAGCTTAAAAATTTGTTTTGAGCATATAAAGTAAGGTTAGGTTCTGCTTGACAGCGTTTTATTTTATTAACATTATATTTATAATACCATTGTATTTTATTGTTAAAAATATTTTTTTTTATAATGATTACTTTACTATAGTTTAGGTAACTTTTAAATCACAGTTACCGATAGTGATATGACTTGATTAACGATGATTGGTAACTGATTATTCGGAATTAGAAAGTAAACTTCCAATATTTAAATCTTAGTTATTAATTATTGTTAAATCTCAGTTATCAATCATCGTCATAATCAGTCACATAACAATTTACCACCACCAAGATACTAATCATTGTTAGAATCAAACACCAATAACAGTCTATCATCTCTCAGTCTATCGATCAGTCAAATTGGCAAAAATTTTAATTATTTATTTAGAATCTAAACCAACAATGCATATGAAACTAATTAGAAAAGAAACTATTCAGTAATGGTTCATAATTATAGTGGAATGCAGGAATTTGCGATATTATCTATAACATCTGTTAAAAAGTTTCTCAATAATGAGAAAGTTTAAAATAGTTTCGCAGATTTTATACAACTTTGAGGGTAAAAATGAACAAAATTTGTCCTTTTAAACACAGACCCTTTTTTAAGAACAAATTTCAAAAGTACAAAATTTATTGACCGTTAAGGTTTTTAAATTCATGGCTTTTCTTTAACAGTTTTTCAACGCATTATCTAGGCAGTTCATACATTTCTAAGCCATTTGAACTGTAGAATTAGGTAAAACTAATGAAAATGTCGTAAAGATATTTATATAAAGAATCTAATTGTCATCTATACTCAAGTTTAGCGGTGAGCAGTGGCGTAATTAAAAACAATTGGGTCTCAAGGTAAAATGAAAAAAAAGGGGCAATATGAATATAAGAAGATTAAGTAATTCACTGTTTTATTAATTGAATAATAAGGAAATAAATAGTCTCTTGTCGTTTTCAATATTCACAATTTCATTAAACAAAAAACAAAGGTATTGTTAGTGTTTTTAGGTATATGTATATATGCACTCACGATTAAAAAAGAACCCTTGTTTCGCTTTACTGAAATTTTTACACTGCAGACATAGTTTGGTCCCTGACCCGACATATTAGCGCAATTTCAACTGATTGACGCAAGTCGATTACCTACTCCCAGTGCATTTTGTCCTTCCAATATAAACCTGTCCCACTCTGGCTAATTAATTACTTAGGGATTTCGCCGACGGGGGACAGATTGCCTTCTGACACCGAATGTAGCGCCGTGCGTAACGCTAGGACCACGAAGAGGCGGTGTTCTAAACAGCTCCGGTAGTGCAGTGATATCTCGGTTCTTCACTAAAAAGGTGCTAGTCAACTGGAGGTGAAATCTTGACGTCCAATCCTGATTCGAGATCAAGGTAGGCCAGATTCATTTTTACGGAATCTCAAATGCCTTTGAGTAATCTGATTGTAGACACCAGAATTATCAATTCATTTTTATTAATAATTTTAAAATAAGGTAGATGGCTCTTTCAAATAATGGAACATTAAATGAATTAATATCGAAAAGGTAACATATAGGTTCGAAAGTTTATCGCTAAAAATATCGTCGCTGTAGCATAGTTGGATAATGCACCTTCCCCGGTTTGGAAAGAGATCCAGGTTCGAATCCCGGTGGCGCAACAACAATAATTTTTGATAAAATTGATTTTATATTTATATCTTTATAATTAATATATTTTATTCATACTTAAAATATCACAGACCTATGTTCTGAATAATTACAACTTCACAATAAGAATGTGTTCTCCTAATAATAATGTTTTCACTTACTTGTTTTCGTAATATACGTGAAATTTTATAATATTATTATTTGCTGAGGTGTATTTAAAAAAATATTAGTACACGTAGATGGCCCATCAAATACGCCCCGACAAATGCGCCCCGACAAATACGCCCCGGCAAATTCGATATATGTCGGAGGCGCATATGTCGGGCGCGCATATGTCGGGGGCGCATTTGACGGGGCGTATAACTGTAAGCCTAATATAAGACTTTTGGGCTCCTATATAACATGGATAGCTATACGACTGGTGGCAAGCTTATGTACAGACAGAAGTATGACAGCAAACGAGACGAATGAGGAATGGTATGTCGGAACAGAAGAATATGAAATTTTATCCTCTCTGTCGATCCTTCGGCGATACAGCGTGATAGTGTGTTCATTATTTAGTGATTATTCGAAGTGCTTCTAAAAGCTTGTAATATTTTCGACAAGTTGTATAATGACTATAACATATACAATGGCTATGACAACAAGATTGTATAATGATAATAATACGAGAAATGATATGGACATATTCTCCAATTAATTACTAATAGCTCGATTCTACGGTAATCTGTCAAGATTTAGATCTCTGAGAGCTAATCAAGGTATGTATGTACGCATTACGGATTCTGTTTCAACCCATGTTTTTTTGCTGTCTCGAGTCGGGAAATTAAAAAAAATAACCCAAGACTTAAGTCTTTTCTCGATATTATTCATTTAAAACAAGTTCTATAAATAAATTCAATCAACTGAAAAGATAAATAGAAGAAAATCTATTTATCGAAAAAATATTTTAGTTTGCTGACCATTGCGGTTCAGCAGGTAGCAGCGACCTAGAGGCGAGCGGCGAGAGGTGCACCTGTGTCAATTCTCAGATATATGGATTCTGAAGGGAAGAGTTTTGTCGGTTTGTTCAAACAAGGGATAATGTTTCCTTGTAAAATGTGATGTAAATATTTAAGATAAAATTGTGTCATTTTTTGATGTAACCAAATTTAGATGAGATGAAATAATTAGAAAAAGGTTTTATTGGACTTCAGTTTGTCATATACGTTATTGTCGTGTTTTGTAATTCTTATAGACGTATTTGTGTTTTGTAATCAATTTCTAAATATAAGTTTAATTTAATTTTAAAAACTACTAATACATATTGTTACGTTGCGCGCTGACACCGGTGGATAGAATGCCAGCGCACCACGCCACCAGCTAGACTCAGTCTGTGGGTTGATAAAGTGTGGTGTCGGGATGCCTGTCTCAGATGGATGTGGGTGGTCTGAATAATGCAATACATACGCACTAAGAACAATTTAATCACATAATATAAACAAGACCCGACATTGCGAGCATGAGCAGAGTCTTTCATCTTCTTGCGCCTTAATTCTATTCACTGAGTGTGGACGCTATTGTTTACTAAACTGACACTTCGGATAGGTTCGAGGTTGGACTGTCACACGAATCACATTTGGCTGCCATGGTGTGATGAGGCAGCCGGAGGCCGGACCAAAACACCTCTCGACTTTGGGAGGCTTCCAGCAAGCGCTGGTATCTTGACGTTCCAGCGAGGACAGCGCTCGTCTCGCCTCCATTGCACGCTCGCCGCCTACCGCTCGTTCCCGCAGAGAGTCCCTCCTCACACGGCCCAATTATCTCTTGTTCTGCCGCGAAAATAATCCTCCACTTTGTCGACCTCCGTCGCCAATACTATATTTCGGCGGAGCGCCGCTCGGCGCTCGCCTCACACCTCCCCGCTCAGGCGCTCGCACCGAAGTCCCCGCTACTTCCACCCACCTCCCTCTCCAATGGCCGCGCCTACTCGCATCGGTAGATGGCGCCCTGGGTTTTGGCGCGTTTATTCGAAATGTCACAACATTTTATCAAACATTTTTTATTCGATTTAATACGGATGATATCCCTAATAGCTTACGGTACATAATACGTATGAATATTTATGATATATATTTTTTTAAATTGTATAATATTTTTGGTCTCCATTCTTGGGAATTCCCGAAACTTGAAAATTTTGACTCTAGAGTCCCGGAAATTAAAAAAAGTCGAGAATATAGAATCCCTAGTTCGTATGTAATGGATGCGTCATTTTAGGAGTGAAACTCATAGGATGATAATTCATAGAACGCTTCGATCTAAGCTCTGCATCGGCGGGACGAATCTACGAGAGAAATCACATCCGTGGATACACACGTCGTGTTTAATAAATTACTTTAAGATGACAATTTTGACATTCACGATAATGAATATCGAATTTTCAAAAAAATCCATATATGGCGACAGCACAGTTGGTAATAAATAATTGAAATGTCCCAACATTATAACATATATACAACTTACAACAATTTAATAGATGTGGTAGCACGGGTAAACAGGTGTATGTTACATTGTGTAAAGTGATCACTTAAGCCAGCTGATGACAGGTCGTAGGCCCTGTAATGCCCAAGACTTCCATACTTCCCATGAAAAAATAATAGCTTCGTCTCTGTGAGACATCTATATCTCATTTGATTAGTATTACATTTTGATATGCTCAGACCTTCGCTGTAATATTTAATTTTTAGGTGTATTTTATTATCAATGTTTAATTTGTATTATAGTTTTATTTATAGGCTACGATGGGTAGTCAAATTGTAACTCCAACATATGATGAGCATTTGTAAGAGGTTGATGATTACTTTTGAATTGTAACAACAGATAAATTCTACATGCTTTGTCATCAAAATGTTATTTCTCTGTACAGTAAAAATAAAATAGTTCAGAATTTATTGATAAGAAATTTGGAAAATTTTAATTTATCCAACAAATTACTGCATGTTTAGACAACCGAAATGCACGAAACTGGAAGGTTGAGATCAAAAAGCGGGTGGCTGTTTATAAAGGCTGAATCAACAGCTGGAGGGGCGCACGATGTTTACGAATTTAATGACAAATCAGTGAACAGTATTTACAGTGCAGTGCTGCGACGGAAATCGAGTGTGATAACAGGCGCAATTAAAGTGATGTTGCACCAAGCATGACAAGTAATTAATTTTTGTTAGAATATGAATTAAATGTATTAATTAAAAAGATATACACATAAAATCAATTCTATCGAAAAATATTGTTGTTGCGCCACCTGGATCTCTTTCCAAACCGGGGAACGTGTATTATCCAACTATGCTACAGCGACAATATTTTAAGCGACAAATTTTCGAACCTATATGTTACCTTTTTGATATTAATACATTTAATCGTTCCATTATTTGAAAGAGCCATCTACCTTATTTTTGCGGAATCACAAATACCTTTGAGTAATCTAATAGCAGACTCCAGAATTATCAATTCATTTTTATTACATTTTGGACACATTGATACAACTTTATTATTAGGAGAACACATTCTTATTGTGAAGTTGTAATTATTCAGAACATAGGTCTGTAATATTTTAAATATTAATTAAATGTATTAATTAGAAAGATATACATATAAAATCAATTCTATCGAAAAATATTGTTGTTGCGCCACCGAGATTCGATGTTAATATTAATATTATTATTAATATCAAAAAGGCAACATACGGGTTGGAAAATTTGTCGCTAAAAATATCGTCGCTTCAGCATAGTTAGATAATGCACCTTCTCTGGTTTGGAAAGAGATCCAGGTTCGAATCCCGGTGGCGCAACAACAATATTTTTCGATAGAATTGATTTTATATATATAAATATATATATATATATATATCTTTCTAATTAATACATTTCATTCATATTTGAAATAGCATAGACCTATGTTCTGAATAATTACAACTTCACAATAAATGTTTGCCTAAGATTTTTTGTTAGGTTTTACAAAATATATGTTTCTTCGGAGGCTTCCTGACTGATAGATGTCACTTAACTGCGTTGAAAACCGTGTTAGAAAAGTGTGTAAAATTTTATAGGAAGTTTGCGGGCGGAAGCGTAAGTGTATGTATGAACGTTAATCAAATATTTACAATATTTTTATACACCAACAGGGTAGTAATATTTTCACAAAAAAAACGACCCCATCTAAACTTCAAATAAATTTCAGACAGCATGTAAGATTAGAGACCAAAATAAAATACAATACGGGTGGCACTGGGTGTAAAAAAAAAAACGTATTCCATGCATGAGTAGTATGATACACATGTCTGACAGATGTAACGCGTTTTAAATCCTTATATTCTTCTGTATGTCATGCATAGGAACATTTGAAAAGATATTGATTATGACTGAGACTTTTTTGTTTGGAAAGTACATTTTCAATAATAATTTTTAAATGTCTTATATTAATTAATAATGAATTTTTATAAAAACAGTCATACTTACTTGTAAATCTATTTAAAAATTACATGCCTTTGTTATTTAAATGTTATTTTTTTCAGAAATGTCCTACTGTTCATAATGATCCTTAAGTTAAATCGTCTATTTTTTTCCGTTTCAAGACTATAGCTGAAATTATGGATAAGTTTATCAAACCAAAAAAAACTATTCAAATATGGTACTTGTTATAATGGAAGCTTTAAGGTATTACATTCACGAATACACATATCTTAGATCTCGTAGAAAATTTCTGTGAGTAAAAAAAAAAATGTAGTGCAAAAACAAAATGAACCATTTTTGAAGTTTATTAACCTTTACCATAATGTGATGTAAAATTAAAATATGCAGCCATGCTGTCAACTCATGTTACCGTAAGAAATAAGACTTCTATTAGCGTTTGAAGTGTACAAAAATGATTTTGAAAAATGGTTAATGCCATAAATTTACTATAAATATTAATCATTAATTATATATAATAATATAATTGAGAGCATCAAGTCCTGTATAGGAAGTTGCATTATATAATACAACCTTTATTTGTTTCTATCTTTTTTTAATTAGTGAGAAAATGACACCATTATATTCGTATGTTTGTTATTCTTTTCACAGTGAAATTAATATGCGATTTCTTTATGTCTTAACATAAATAGTATTTTTGTATTTTACAACGGATTGAATTGAAATATAATTATTTTTTTAGAATTCGCCTTACATACTTGATTTTTTACTAGTAATTTCTAAGCGTAAATATTTTCCTTCAAATTAACTAAAATATGAATGGCATGTTGCGTGTATTTATCGAAATATTACAGGATTAATTAGAGTGGTAGACATGTGTTAATGCATAGTTTGGGAAGGGTTAACGGAACTGTTATTTATCGTGGGACTTTCATTATTTTTAGAGAATTGATACACTTATGAACGGGGTCGACACGTGATACAATGTAAAAATCGCAAATTCATCGAGGATGATGAATAAGCGTTCACGTTAAAAATAAACGCTAGGGGTCGCAAGCAGTGAAGGGATGAACTAACTTTGATACAGTTTACATGGAGCGTTGAGAATGCTGCTACTTTACTATTCGAAGTATAAGGTAAATCTGATTTTTTTTTACTTACAACTCAATTCTATGAGATGTGCGATATATACTAATAATTTTATTGTGTTAACAACTTTTGTGCATTTTTTATTACAAAACCATCCTATGTATTGTGACGTGCAACGATGTGACGTCCACCTGTTGGGTCAAGATAAAGCATGACATACGTGGATCCGATGCACAGAATTCACCATACGGTCTTCCATCAACTTCAGTAGTCATTCTCAAGGAAAAATAATAAAATGAGTCTGAGATTTGCAACATTATAATTAATTAAGTTTTGATCATAAATAGAAAAAAAAAATGTTAACATCGACAAAGTATTACAGCATAAAATAATATTCAACAAATGATTTAAACAAATTATCTTCATCAAAATAGCTATAAGGCATTAAAATTAGGTCTGAGATGTGTGAATAAAAATTTTAAATTTCGACCTCTTCAAAATTATACAACTGGAAATTAACTTCACAACAGTAAAACACAAAGAACCTTTGCTCTACAGGAGCAATCCACAATTTAAAATCAGTTTTTAATGGTTTGAGTCACCATGTCGTATTCACTTGATGACTCCTTCCACCGCAAACGTCACAAAAGTTTGATTACTTGCTTAATGGCGTAGTTCCCGATGAAGAGCAGAAATTATTATGTCCTCATGTTGTAAAAATCAGATTGAGCAAATTGGAACCTAATCGTATTCTCATCGTGCTCTAGCTCATGAGTGATCCTTCATGAAAATTTTATTGTCATCACATTCCCATATCTTATGATGACCATTAACCCAAAAAATACACCTCCGTATCACGAAGGTCGTAGTAGGAAGGGATTTTTACATCCTGTAAACACATAAATACAATAACATAAACTCATAAAAAAAACATGGTACAGCGTAACACAGATGCCTAATATATCAAATTATTCTCACCCTTCCTTTCTAAATTTGAAGTCACATTTTGTGATATTTAATTACATGAGCTGCTTCTGCACTCGCTCTAGTCCGTTACCGGAAAGTGCCATAGACAAAATTTCTTTCAGCGGTGCAGTGCTGCCATTGTTCGAAACGTCAACACAAACCAATCAAATCGCGGATAGGTAATTTACCATAATGTTATAGTATATGTCGGTATACTCTGCGCTTAGCTACTCCTTAATTACCTATTCGATATTAGTCCGGGGAAGAGTAGCAGAATCAGTAATAGAGTCGGTTAAAAGAGCTCAAAAGGCAATTCTGAAAGTTTTAAATGGTTGACATTTTAGATAGCTATACAATGTTCTAGATGTACGTACGCGGAAGGTCAAGTAGACCAGATACTGGAGGATGGTCCTGTTAGAAGCTTCAATCATCGGCGAGCTTGTATGAGAAGAAGTATGAATGTTGATGAGGCGAGAACTGTGTGTCAGGACAGAAAAGTGTGACGCTCTATCCTCTCTGCTTACCACCGCGAGGAAATGGCGTGATGGTAAGTTAGTTAAAACGATACGATTCACTTAACACCAACTGTTATCGTTCATTGATAAAAAAGTAACCCAAATATGGACTCAAATATGATTCAATTGGGTAGAGATCAGTCAGAAGCGTCGCTATAGCAACGCATTCATAATACTATTTTTTATAACTATCTATTTACTCGTTAAATAAAATGACATCACAACAGCATGAAAATAACTGGTCACTCTAACACAGATGTCAGTCTAGCAAAGTAGCCAGGAATCCCTCCAAATAAATAAATAAATTTAATAGCAATAAATGTATTATATTTACTTATTTACAAAAAAACCTTTACAAAAAAATCTCAATTAATTAAAGAAAATAACACTGTAAAATTTGAAGCAAGCACATCATTAAGGTTTAAAAATAACTTTAAAATCCTTAAATATAACACCAAACACTATCAGCAAAATTTAATATACTTAGAGATAAAAAATTTCAATAGCCTCCCTTCACAAATAAAAGAAGTAAAAGATATAAAAGAGTTTAGAAAGAAATTAAATGAACACTTCAGAATACAATATTTAGAAAATAAATAATATTATAGAACACTTCAGAAGCACACAAATAGACAATAAATAATTATAGACTAACTCTCTATATAAAATTATTATAGTGTAACTCCCTCTCTGAGCACAAGAGCTAGTCTCTTTTTTTGGAGAGGTAAGTGGGAAAAAAAACATGTTATTTTAATAATGTAAAATACTTAATTCATGTTGTGAAAATAAAACACGTTTTTTTATTCTATTCGTTTGATTTACTTGAGACTTGTATTTATGTAAACAAATATCTAAAGTAGAGGACAGCTATACAAGAATAGTTTTATAAAATAATTTAGTACATATGATAGTTTTATCTTGTAGAAATTTGGTGATTTCAGTTATCGTAGCTATTCCATATTCATAATTAATTTTATTGACAAACGCATAACTAATAGATATTCCAATGCGCGAAAAAATATTATTGCTAAAATGTAGTAGGTTTTTAATTTTTTTGTTCTTACCCTCTTAGCCTACTCTCAACCAGTACATTGTTCCTTTAGATCGACTGGTTTGTTTTTGATATCATCAAATTCGTCAAAATGTCATACCGCTGTAAATTTTATGTTTTGTGGACGGTGAAGTTCAACAGAGTTTTGCCGTGGCAGTTTTGTTTTTGGGGTGAACTTCAGGATAAGCCGGTGACGGCGTCATCATCGAATGAGTACAGTTGCCTTTATTCCGTAAGCCATTCTGGTCCGCTATCGAAGGATTCTCTCATCTCTTATCATTCCCTCATTTCTGATTCATTATTTCCCGTCCACCCATTCTTTCCGATTCCATCACCACCGCTGCGATCGTCGGTCATAGTAGTGATGCGTTCTATTTCTTAATTTATTCGATTCTTCTTAATCAAATCGGACAAGTTTTCAACCATCTGAAACTTATAGTGGCCGTAGATCCAGGATGTTCTCTGTCTTCTTTGCCTCATTATTTTCTTTAACCTCAAGTTTTACATTACTCGAGCGAAATAAACTCTGAATAAAATCCCGAAATCGGGCATAAAAGTCAAACAAACTTTTATTATCGGCTTAAGAAAGCAAGCACGCTAAAGTATCCACTCCAATTAGCCGATCCGAGCAGCCGTATTTGAGCAGGATCTGAGTAGGAGCTGAGGACGAGCTGAGTTAAGAATCGTTCGCCCCTAAGCTGCGGATTAGTTTTGAGCGGCGATTGTTTGCGCAATCGATGGGTCTGATTACTTAAGATTTGCGCAAATGTCAACCCCAGCTGTATTGTGGAAACTGAAATAATTTATTGAATTGGCAGAGCGTTGCTAAATACGAAGATAAATGTTATATTTTAAGATTTCAAACAAAATATTCTTTAAATAGTATCTCTGACAAGCCACTTCAAATTAATATATATATAAATACAAATTAAATATATTAATTACAAAAATGTAAAAAAATATATTGTTGTTGCTATCAATCTTCGAACATGGATCTCTTCCAATCCGGAGAACGTGCATTAACCGATTATGCTACAGCACACAGTACATTAAATACAAATTTTTGAATCAGTATGTTACACTTTTCAAATTGATATATCTATAGTTCCATTATTTGAAAGCATCTACTTTACTTTTACGGAATCTCTAATACCTTTGAGTAATCCGATTGAAGACGTCAGAATTAACAATTATTTTTTATTACATTGCATGTTACATTACATGTTCTGAATAATAATAAGAATGTGTTTTCCTTAATAAGAATATATGTATGCATATTTTTAAGGAAAACATGTTATTATTGTGAAGATGCAGTTTTTTCTGAACATAGTTTTGTGGTATTTAAATACAAATTATATGTATTCAATTATTTAATTTTTTTATGTAGTGGATATATTTAATTCGAATTAAAATACCACAGAAATATGTTCTGAAAAAACTGCAACTTCACAATAATGATCTCCTTAAAAATATATAAATTGTTGTATAGATGCCGGCCAGGACGTTACGCTAGCGCGAGCGCTATGGATTCATGATTACTAACTTTTTCGTTCTTCAATTGAATGGCATTAATGTGGAAGAGCTGTGGTTTTAACAAGACGGCGCAACATGCCACACAGCGTGCGCCACAATCAATTTATTGTAGGAAACATTCGATGAACGCATAATTTCGCGTGATGGACCTGTGAATTGGCCTCCAAGACCGTGTGATTTAACATCTTTGGATTATTTTCTGTAAAGATATGTAAAGTGGCTAGTTTATGCCGATAAACCAGAGACGATAGATGACTTGAAAGCCAACATTCGTCACGTTATTGCCGATATACGTCCCCAGGTTCTCCAAAAAGTGGTCGAAAATTGGACATACAGATTGCGCTTTATTTGGGTCAGCTGCGGCGCCCGTATGAGCAAAATTATATTAAAACTCTAATGGAATAAAATTGTCTTTTCAATAAAGCTAATACCATGGCCATTACTACGATTTTTATTCCATTTTAGAGTTCTACACCTCTAAAAAAAACACCTTTACAATCAAGCCCCAACTTGTTTTCATTCGACCTTTTTGGTTGTTATCTCCTTCCCTCCGGCATCGTCTAGAATATACAATACCTAGTTATACTTATATCATTCTCATGACGTATCTTCTTCTTCTTATGCCCTATCCGTTCAATGGACGTTGACGTTCTACAGTGGATTGACCAAACCATTGCTTTAGAATCTTCAGCCTTGATGTTCTCCTTCTTCCAGGTTTTCGATTTTCAGCAATTTCATTATGAGGTGCAAGATATCATACTTCTCTGGATATCTCATTACATGTCCGAATTACATATTGAAGTTTACGGATTTTCATTGTGCTTATTTTATGCTTATTTATCTTTATTTATCTGAATCATAACATATTCATTCGTAACAATATCCATCCAACTTATTTTGAGCATTCTTCTGTAGCATTCGTAATCAAAGGTTGAGGTCATGACTGCAAAAACATATTTTTCATGCGGATGAAGGTAACACGAGTTTCAATTGAGTGGCAAACAATTGAGTGTTCAAAATTTTTCAAAATGATCAAATACCTTGGCCATATATTCAATGAAGATGGACAAGACGATGATGACATAAAACGACAGAGGAGACAGTTGAGCGTTTGTGCAAATATGGTGTCACGGCGTATCTACCGATGCAGTAAGGAGGTTTAAATCATTCTTCACCAGCATGTACACTTGCGAGCTCTGGTCAAAATACAAGCAAGTGACGTACAACCGACCCCGAATTCAGTACAATAACTCATACAGAATACTGTTCGGATTGGCGCGTTATTGCAGCGCATCTACAATGTTTGCCGAAGGCCGTCTACATGGATTCGTTCTGCTTTTGAGACATCGAGTTGCTGGCGTAATGCTGCGGCTGGAGCTCACCACCAACTCTCTAGTGCAAGCGGCGCTCTCATGGAAAGCTGGTTTCCTGACTAGAGAATGATAACGACTACAGAATAGCTACAGATACAATAATAACCGTGACTGAAATGTAGTATTTTGTTTGCATTATATATGTGTGAACTTTTTTATTTTATTGCTTTTCTTTTCATAACATAAATAATATTTCGTAACTTAAATGTATTATATAGAATGTATTATCTTTATAAAAAAAAACCGATCCCTCTGGAATAAACGCAGTATTATTATTATTAATGGCATCTAAGACAACTTGATTGAGATTGTTCTATATGTAGAAGATATTCTATGCCTAGTATATTTCTTATATCGATACTTTTTACTCGATCCAATAAAGATACTCTCCTAAGATAACTTACTGGATCTCACTTTTTCAATAAGGACCCATATTTGGTGACCATATTTTGAACACATACCTAACCATCCATCACGCCGTAAGCAGAGGGAACGGAGCGCCACCCTATTTTGTGCTGAAGCACAACTCTCGCCTCATTTACATTTATACATCTTCTCATGCAAGCTCGTCGATTGCTTTATTGAGGCTTTTAACATGACCATCTTCCAGTATCTGGTTTATTTGGCATTGCCAAGTCTTTTATTGAGGCTTTTAACATGATCATCTTCTAGTATCTGGTTTCTTTGGCATTGCCAAGTCTTTTGCGAATGAACTTCATTGCTGATACCATCAACATTCGCGTCATATATCTTTCTTATCATTATTTCCTCATTCATTCGTTCAATAAGACCAAACTACCTGGGAGACCCTTTTTTCACAGTTTACGAGATGTATGAACTACGAATTAGGTAGATATATTCGGTTCCAAATGGACAATTTTATTTTTTTCTATTATCACAAACTAAAAAATTGTAAAACTATAGATAATTATTAAATAACAGTTTTGCACAGAATTGTAATTTTATGTATAAATTTTATCATTGTATTTGGTGATTAAAAAAATGAAATTATAATAAATATTATTGTTGAGCCTTATTTGGTTGTTACTGCTGTTTCGGCGGTTGAGGCAATTTTCAAACAGTGGATAAACCACATACGACTTATTTAAATGATTTTAGTTACCCCTTCCTGTATTCACGGGTGGTTTCGGTGGAACCGATGTATATTAATATTTTTATTCTCAGCGACACTACATTATCATCAATTTTTCGTTAATGTGTATAATATCTATTTTTTCTAATGATTTTATTGTTGTAATTTTTTTATGTTTAGCTTAATTGTTAATTTTCTGTATCATTTAAAAAATGCTTACGCAAACTAGCAGAACTCAATAATAATATTTATTATAATAATTTTAACAATAAATAAATAGTATAAAGAATTTACAGTAAATAACATTGTTTCGAAATTGTTAAATTACGATATATGCCATGTGCGGTTATCGCGCCCGTTTTACGGCGGGTTTAAAACATAAGTACTATAATAATTACACCACAAATGTTATCAATTGAATCCATAAATAATTTTGATTTATTTCAGAGAATTTCGTGCAACGTACTATATGCACAATTTTCATTCCTCATTCGCCACCATTTTATCGTTACAGCAACACTTTCCTGTCTCGTTAATCGAAATTAATGAATTCCAGTGGCGGAGAGTAAATCTATTTTCAAAAGATGTTTTTTTTTAGTATCATTACATATATATATCTTTATCCTTACATCCTACATCGTACTTATCATGTTTTGTTTGCCCTCTGCTTGTTTCTTTTCTTTTACGTCTTACATGTTTTTAGTCTATCAAAATTTTTACTGTGTTCATTTTACTTATTCTCTATTTAATTTGATACCTTACTTTCAACACATTATCTAGCTTATTGAACTTAATGGTTACCTACCTCAGAACAGGTACTTTATATGTATCTAGCAAGGTAGGAAGCGGCTAACAGGCATGCATGTAAATGGAATATAGTATTAATACTTGTACTTTCTTGTGTATTGGTTACTTTAAGGATTTTTGTATTGATGCAAGCTTTAAAGGAATGTTGTTTTAAAAATTAACGCTGATTTATTGACACTGAAAATGAAAAATGATGAAATGATATCGGTACAAAATGTGCATTTAGTTAAGTCTCTACGACGTAAATATGAACGAGACACCTTTGAAATGTTTTGAAACAAACGCTTAAAACTCTTTGGAGAGTAAAGTCACAATTTTAGAGCAATTAACGATCTACAATAGATTGTTGCAGAGAAAGATGAAGAGAATCGTAAAGGACACCAGTAGGTCACAATCAAGGAGTCTCAATCCTCAGTAATGAGAGAACCAGTTAGAGAAAAACATCTGAATAAAATGTACTGTAATAATAAGACCACGAATGTTAATAATAATCATAAATATATAATTAATTTATCCACATATTTTTTGAATGTATGAATTGCACGCGACTTGACGAAGTACACTATCTTCATTGCTCACCTGATACAACAATATAATCGAGGTTTATGAATTCCAGTGGCGAAGAGGAACTTTTTTCTCTTAATATGGGAAAAGGATCACAAGATTTTCGCCTTCAAAATAGCATTATTCCCAAGTACTAGATAACTACGAGTATATGTATATTTATTTTAATGTTTCATTAAACTAAACTATATTAAACATTTAAAAAAATGATGTGACCTCAGTGACCATCTAAAAATGCAAAGTAAAGGAACATATCCTTGTCTAATTTTTTATTTTCTTCTTGTATTATATTATAATCAGGTACTCATAAAGTACCCATAACATACTGTGGACTAGATCTGTTACACCCTGTAAAAATTATTTATCTTTTAGAAAGATTGATTTTTTCTTTATATATATTTTATTGTTTATATTTTTTTAAGTAATTCATCTAACATTTCCGTATCTAATTTTTCCCCCCTTTTTATATTTTATTTATAAAAAAAATAAAAAAATGTTTAACTATATAAAAGGCAATCCTTGCTGGGGTGGGGATGGTTCGCCGATCTCAGCTTCTCTCAACCGGCGATGATAATGAGGTCGAAAGAAATGAAACACAAATGATGTTAAATATAAGCACACTATGACTGCGACATCGAGAATGACTGCCGTATGCAGAATACCCTGTTTTTATTCAAATTAATAACAATACACATACGATTTTTTGGCGACACGCCGATGAATACCTTTAAATTATTAACACGTCTTATCGTATTAATTATATAGCGCCTCCTCTGCGAGTAATTTTTGTGCGATACACTTGCCGTAAAATTACCAAGCAGTTTATCAAAAAATAAAATTAAAATGAGTATGAAATAAAGAAGAAATAATAAAAAAAAATATATATATAAATTAAAGATGCGTTTTTTTTTAGTTGAAATAATACTAATTAAATATATTAATTAGAAAGATATACATATAAAATCAATTTTATCCAAACATATTGTTGTTGCTACCGGAATTCGAACCTGAATCTCCTTCCAATCCGAGGAAGGTGCATAAACCAACTATGCTACAGCGGACAGTACTTTTGACGACAAATTTTCGAGCCCATATGTTACACTTTTCAAATGAATTCATACATCGTTCCATTATTTGAAAGCCATCTACATTTTTTTTACGGAATATTGATTTTTATCTTATTTTTTACGGCCGGGTGGGGAAGGGAAAGAGGGGGAGGGTGGATTCAATAATTAATATATATTTACACCAAATAAATATATGTACCAAACAAAATCAATTAATGACATTACAAATATATTTCTTGAAACTATTACTGGTTGAATTGCACTGCGTCAATTAGCAATTTGTACCGTGTCCGTTAATACATCTAATCTGAAAAGGACGCCGAACAGAATTAAGGGAATGACACGGTGCCTCGGCATAATGCTCACTAATGGAAATTACTTCCCTTAATGGTCTGTAAAAGTACTTGTATAAACTCGGCATTAGCGCCGACCGGGTGGATATGTCAACTCCTCAGCAGCCTTTGCCGCAAACAGAACTCTGCCATTAAAATTCACTTTACTAATGTTTATCGTCTATTACTTGATGATCCACGCATGTACACGTGGTAGGACTGAAGATAAGTATATCTCTAATATATCTAAAATGAAAAAGGGTAAAGATTAATCGAAACACGTATATAATTCATTTGATATATTTATCGTTACAAGAATTCGGAATCTTCTTGAATAACTTAGCATACACATGTAAATATGGCCTGAGACGTGACCACTGTGTCTAAATTCACTGCATTATATTTCGTAATCTTTCGTTTGCATTTTTTTGTTGTTGTTGCTTTTGCAGTACTTATGTAACAGCTTATAAAAAGATTATCAATGCTCAGAGAATATCTTGTATAATATAAATAAATGAAATTCCTATCAATAGGTAATATGAACGCTGAAGAAAATGTATCTTTTTATCTAAAAAAAACGATTGGTTTTCTCAACATTTTTTGAATTGTTATATTTCCATCAAATAATACAAATGATTAAATCAATTATTTACCAGAATAAAGTGTTGAGGTAAAATTAAAATAATTTTTGTTTACTAAAAATATTATTTTCAAAATATCTTTCTGCACGAAATCTACTATATATATTCTATAGGTTTCTACAATATTTAATTTAATAAGTTGATATAAGAATCGATGGTCTAGTTAAGGAGACAGTGAACGTCTCTTACATTATGAAGCGTGTTCGCCTTTTTTGAATATTTATAAGAATGTTTATAATGTATAATATGTCCGTATATTAAAAATATGAACAGAATAAATAAATACATAAATAGATATAAATACTTCCCCCCGAGAGACACGAATGCAACATTTTTAACAACATTTGAGTGTATGCAAGAACACACGAGTACTGGATTTTTACCTCCGAAGGCATTGTTATTAAACAAATTATAGATATCTCATAGAAACGAAGCTATTATATCATATGAGATAATATGGAAATATGGTTAATTACAGGGCTTTAGCTGGCTTAAGTGATCACAAGGTGATTGGGTGAAATGGTGAACGTTATATTGTGTAAAGTGATAATTTTATTTGTTAACTTTTTTCCGCTGTTTCCCGAAATATGCAAAACCATTTTGAATATCATTTGAATAAATTGCTACACATTATTTATTACTTTTCATTTAATGATGTCACTATGACAGTCCAGATAATTATACTGGATACCCGTGAGATTATTTGGATTCGTGTACATACGCACCAAGTCTCAGAGATTCGCCATATCACGCTTCATTTCACGCTTGTTGTAGATCAAATGTCAGCTCATTAATCATTGATGTTCCGTCCGTGTGTTGCGTGAATTTGAATATCCCCAATGGTAGTTAGAACGGAATAAATATTTTTTATTTAATGTCTTCTGTTCGTCTATCTTTCAGAATAAATGTTTATCTATTGTTTTAGGTGACAAATCGAACGTCGCAAATACGTGTTTGAAATTTTCTCTCTTTCTATCAATTTCAAGCCGGTCTTTATCTCGAGATTAAAATCGCAACACGTGTGCATGGTACTAACATTTATCTAAACTAAATCTATGAGATTTACATTACCTTGTTTGATTTCGCTGTTATTATTCATAATATGAATAATGGACTAATATAAACAAGCGTTCAAACCTCCATAACTTCAGAGGACAAATGTCCTGACCACTCAGAGACCAGTAAATGAATAGACATGAAATATATAGTATATGTGGGAGTAGCGTACGGAACATAAGTTGCGAGACGAGGGGCATTCTACACACACTACTATAAATCCCATATTATAATAATAATAATAATAATAATAATAATAATGTGTTTATTCCAGCGTGATCAGGTTTTTTTTTAACCCGATTCGCCACAAAGATAATACATATTATGTTATACATTAAAGGTTATGATATAAATGCAACAGTAAAAGCATTTACTCTTCGAAAATTAAATCTTTGTGTGAACAAAACGTATTTTTTACATTAATGCATATTATATTGCCAGCATTTAAATTTTCAGTTCAATCGAGTCATATATTTAAAAAAAGTCACGGAGCTATTTGATTGCGTAAGTTGCACTAAAGTGATCACGCGAGTGACAACAAAATGAAAATATTGAAACTAGAAATTTCTATTGGTTCATGTATGTATTTTGGTGGTCTGCGCGACCACTCGATTAAATAAATAAACTATAAAATTTGTAATGGAAAATAATTCTGGGTATTAGGTACTACACTAAATCATGTTTATATGAAGTTGGTTTTATGTCAAGTCGGTAAAGCAGGAAACTAAAATGATTATTTGTCACAACCCAATGTGTACTTAAACGCTTCTGAGAGATCCTGAGAGGATTATATTTAAGTGTTTAGTTCAAAGACTTCTAAGGCAGTAATGAAAATTTGTGGTTAGAAATAAAAATGAGTGGGTATCCTACTCGTTGGGTAAATTTTGCGGCGTTTTACTGCGCCGTAAAACAAAAGATCGACAAAACGATTAATTAAAGGTATTAATACGTCCACCGCGTAGATTAAGTATACTAAAAACTAAAAGGGTAAAAAGAAAATGCCTTTTTTGCATTGGGTTAATGCAAATGTTTTGCAAACAATTCGTTTCATTTCTCTTAACTGATCAATAATATCTATAATATTTTTAAACTATTCAAAATAGAGATGCTCCTTTTTCGCTTTGTATTCTGTTTTACCTCATTGCTAAAACCAAGATCAATAGGACGCAGGAGCTTGGGAAGATCAAAACTAAGATGTAGGGATAATGTCTTCAAATACATATTTGTCTTAAAGATCCAGGATCAATGGATAAATATTCTCAAAGATTTCTTCGAGGAGAAGTGCTGATCGTCGGGATCAAGAAAGTAAAGACCAGGGCTGGCAGTCGGACTCAGAAAGGCGAAAGACTTTCGGGAGCAGGGACAACCAGTAAGGAAAGTGGTACTTCAAGGAGCAGTGACAGTCACCGGACAAGGGTAGCGAACTAGGGATAGCGAAAGACTTTCTGGAGACGAGGTCAAGGGAGCAACAGGCGCAGACTGAGAAAATCGTAACATCAGGAACAGGGATAAGTATCTTGATTCCTTTTAGTTTGGTTTGTGCTATGAGTTAGCAATGGACAGGAAGGTACTTTCGTTTTGCCACGAAAGTGACTCTTGGGCGGTTTTTAAAAGCCGGTTCGAACTATATTTGCTGAACGATGGTGAAACGGTGTCAGAATTGTGAAAGATGACGATTTTTAGAGAAGACATTAATTTTATTGCAAAAATTACGTGTACCCTAAAAGTTGATAGATTTAAAATAAGTGGCTATGTTTGATGTATTAGATAAATATTATGTCGAACGGGAGAAGTTTTTTACGATCAAACAAAGTAAATACGAGACTGTTAGAGATTTCGTGGTTAGATTAGTCCAACAGATTTGTTGATAATGATGGCTCTGTTTTACTTAATCATTGAACAGTAAAAGAACCCCTAACTTTTTAATAAATGACGGTGAGAGAGTGTATTTATGTCATTTGTTTAAGTATAAGATTAAAGTCCAATTAATATAATGGTGGTTTACAAGGTTCAAAGATTATTCTAGCGATATTTGAAGGCTGATCAGGATACATTAAAGATCATGCTTGCATAATGCACATCCTCGTCAGAATATCAGGGATATCTATCTGTGTTGAAGATGGCAGTAAACTGTTGTGAGGCATCTTCATCGCACTGTTTCCATCTACCGTCGACAGCTAACATAATGAATCAAGTGGAATGTGGCGGTGGCGACTCCGAATAAATGGAATTCTCCTAATCTTGCACCCTTAAAATTTTTTAAATGATGAAAAATTTAACGTCATAACTAACCCCAAAACTTTCCATTATTATAAAAGTGGTATATAATAGGTTGTGGAATGTTGAAAGACTATTAATTAAAAAGAGAGAAATTATATATTTAGTTAATTAAATAAAGTTATGAAATAAATACTTTTATATTCTAATAAAATACGTAAAATTTCTGCAACAATTTATTATAAAATCTTACAAGAAAGTTATAAAACAAGTCTTAATCATTTCTGAAAAGATGGATCGAGTCTGATGATATTAACCACAGTCAGTTCAAGGGCATTTCTTCGAAAAAAGCAATGCCAAAATAACAAATGAAAAGAAATAAATAAGGCTGTTGTTTAAAACGATTATTCAGGTCGCAGTCGCTACGTAAAGTAATTGGTCAGCACCCATTATTTTGAAATATTGAATGGGCTAAAATGCGTACACCCACTGTGTGATTTGTGGGCTCACCGCTCTGCTAAGGTTGCATGTCAAGGTACAATATCACAGAAACAGACTAACCAGCAGATAATATCTATCTCAATATCTCGATACGGAGATATGCAAATACTGGTTTGAATATTTAAAGCAAACATACCTGATATAAACAGCGAATCGCACATAGAACCGACACTTTAGCACAACATAACTCTGACAGCTAGACTCGTATACAGAATGAACACTTAAGCGACACATAACTCTAATAGCTACCATTAAGGTACAAGGCCAAGAAAGATTTAGGGGTTCTTTTTACAAAGCCTTCTGTGCGATTTTGTGAATAAATTTTCAGCCGTGTTTTGGAAGTATTACATAATATTTATGTGTATCTTAAAAGATTTAATGTATATTTATTTATGTGAAAACTAACAGTTTACTTGAAAATTATGTCACATATTAGTATTAATGGGACAATGACCATCTAACAATGTTACATGGATTAAATAAATTATATAAATTGCAGCACAATAACAGGTGGAAAAAAATAATAAAATTCAAAGTTAGGAGGGGGATTAGAAATATTCCGGTGCCTTTTATATGTTTATGTGATGTGCAATCATCGACCCTGAAGGCAAGGAAGAGAAGACGGATTCTTAGACAAAATTAAAAGGGAGATTAGAAATAGACGGGGAGATTAGAAATAGACGCGAAAAATCCGGTACATTCTATATGTTTATGTGATGTGGAATCATCAACCCTGAAGGCAAGGAAGAGAAGACGGATTCTTAAATAAAGTTAGGAGGGAGATTAGAAATAGACGCGAAAAATCCGGTGCATTCTATACGATTATGTGATGTGGAATCATCAACCCTGAAGGCAAGGAAGAGAAGACGGATTGTTAGATAAAGTCAAGAGGGGGATTAGAAATGGACGCAAAAAATCCGGTGTATTCTATATGTTTATGTGATGTGGAATTATCAAACCTGAAGGCAAGGAACAGATGACGGATTGATGCTTTTGAAATATGGTGCTGGAGACACATGTTGCACATATCGTAAATAGCGAGACGCTTGAATTTCTCCATTCTGTAGGAGCTGTACATCAAGAACAGACTTTCAAATATTTGCCTGAGACGGATCCTTCAATTTTTGGGTATATAGCTAGAAGAGAAGATGCTTGAAAGAGCTTGTTGTGTAGAGCGATTGGCAGTTTTCTGGTAACAGCTATAAATCTGCAGGATGTCGAGAAATGTGGAGTAGCAGTCAAAAAGCCGAGAGTTTATAAAATCACAATCCTCAATCATAAGGAACCGACGTAGATGAACTACAAAAATACATATGTATGTATACTTTACATGCATAAAATACTTAGATATAATGATAAAGTTATTGATTGAGTTAAGACTAAGATTTAAAATCATATATTGATGAGTTGAAGAGATCCAAGTCGCCCAGATTTGGTATAGAACATATATGATGAGCGCAGTGGCGTGTAGCAGGTATAGATTTAGGTTATGCTGTTACCAATGATATTATACAATATATGTACTTTCATTTAACCAACGTCTTTAGACAAAATAAATCCGTCGCGTATACGACCCTACCATGTATTTATTAAAAATTTTAGAGTACTATGAATAGTGTTTTTAAGTTTAAGTTTTAACGTAAAATAATAACTTCTTACCCATGTAAAATATGTATGAACGTTTCTAAGAACACTTTCTATGACTGAACATGATTAATTTATTGTTTGAAAGTCCTTCACGTAATAACTAAAGGAAATAGTTATTTTTATTAAAGGTTAACGGAAATAGTTCTGCCAATTGCTTTTTGTTTTTCCCAAATCAAAAACCAATCCATGCATCAAATTTAAAGAACAATCATGAAATCAACACGTTAAAAACAGTAAGATAGTAAAATTTGCAAATTATTAAAAGAGAAAGTAGATACTTTAATAATTTGCACGCAGTTGTAACCCTTTCTAATGTTATTCTGTTAAAAAATAGCATAGGTAACAACTTCATACAAAACGGATCAACCAAAAAAATTTTTTAATTCAGTAAATAGCCATTTATATGACTCGAGTAATTCATTAGCTTAAAGATAGAACACAGTAATGTGAATAGCTGGATGCGGCGAATGCAAAAGAGCGCCATGGGTACAGCGGTGAGTTAGTGTGGTAATTTTAGAACTAAGCAATTAAAGTCTCTACTGGTACACAGATGGCGCTAATTGTGAAATAATGTTTTCATTTATGTTAATCCAATTATTAAATTTATATTTGTTTCCCAGAAATTTTAGTAATGCACAGCTTTTTGCTTGCATGCACTACACGCCCCTGGATGAGCGATATATAAAATAATTTTGTCGTGAGTTGGTGTTATTGATGGAGAAACTCAAGTTTTAAATTACTCTCCAAGAAATGCGTTGAAGCAAAGCTGTACTTTCTAGAAGCGACTAAATTATGTAGGAATATGATGTTAACAGTATTTCTGCGATTCACTAAAGGTATGGTATTGAAGAAGGCAGCTCTGTTGTTTTCATGAGTGTAGTTGGTAATAGAAATCAAGATATTTTAGAAATCTTTTCTGAACAGCTTTGATCTCATATATATGAACGTGATACTAAGGGTTCTCTTGGACTCCGCATACCTTTATTATATCAACTTTATTACATACTAGCTGAAGTACCCAGCGTTGCCCGGGCTTTACACAAAGTGAAGAGGCTTTTTCGAAATCTCAGGTAGACAGTAATTTTACTCTTATTTGGAACGTCAAGTGTGCAAAATTTCATCAAAAAGTACAAAATTTCTGCTTTAAGCGGTGGAAAAAAGGGAAGAGGGTGATTTTCCGAAATCTCATGTAGATAGTGACTTTCCTCTTGTTTTGAAGGTCATGTGTGCAAAGTTTCATCAAGTGTGGAATAAATCTGTAGATTTGTATAAAAAACAAACAAACCAACAGACACTCTTCTTTTTATATATATATATATGTACATTGTAATTTTATTTTTTACCAAACCAAGGATTGTCTTTTACATAGTTATTATTGAGATTTTATAAACAACATTTTTTAAAATATAAATTAAATATAACATGGGGTAAAATAGATAAGATGTTAATGAACTAAAAATATTCATTATCCTACACGTAATTGGTATGTTACTATAATAAACAGTCATTCCATTTAAAGTGGTGAGACACGCTTATAAATTATGTTATAGTAAAGTTAAGAGAAATTAACCTTTCGAAAAAATATACAATTTTTACGGGGCGCAACAGACCTAGTCTACAATATTTTATGGGTAGGTACTTGAATATTACAATTAGATAATAATATGTTCTTTTACTTTATATATTAAGGTAGTCACTGGGATCTCAAATTTTTTTTTTTTTTTAATAAGACTACTGATTTTGCTAATTATTCTTGGCACAACACATTTTCTCATTCTCTCACCGTACACACTGTTCTCTCGCGGTACTCTCACGGTTCGACCCGACGATCTGGTTGAATAGCTTTGGTGAGGATCAGTATTTATATTTCCATTATTTATTTAGAAAAAAAAGAGACGGCATTGTAGCTTATTGTGTTGTAAATATCTAAATCGACAAACTTAATACAATTCTTAATAAAAAAAGTAGATTGTAAATAATAATTCAACTTTATGGCTAACATTTTCATTGTAGATACATTTGAAAGAAAATATATCGAAGTTAAATGTCATTTATTTTTGATATTATACGAATTAAAATGATTTGAAAAAATTTTGGTTCTGAACTTATAAATTTTCTTTTATAAATTTGTCAATTTTGATACTTAAGTTTATGTTTTGTCATTGCTTTAAATTGCGTAGGTTAAATATATGGAAAATTAATCTGATATGACGTTGCCCTTTTCATTAAAATGACGCGATCAAAAAATCTAAATCAGGCGAATGACAAATGCACAAAAAGGACAGCTTCTGACAGACGTACGTCAATTTACACGAAATTAATATGTAATTAAATTAATCAACAAGTATCAAGACAAAGATATAAATTTTAAATTCTATTGGTATATAGTCAATAAGTCGAAAGTGATGGTATTCGAGAAGAAGGAAAGTAAAACACTGTGCCAAATACTTGGAGGTAATGCATGTTTGGAACAAGTAGATGAGATCACTTAGGCGTATATGTGTCAAATCTATTTATGACAGAGTAAAGAATGAAGAAATAAGGAAAGAATGTAAAGCTGATCTTAGTAAAGTGAGTAAGATTAGGAAAGGATCACTTAGGTGGTTTGGTCATATGGAACGGATGAACGAGGAGAGAATGGTATGAAAGATATATGACGCAAGTGTTGATGGCACCAGAAATAGAAGACGTCCGCGGAAGACTTGGCACGACCAGGTAAACCACATAATGGAGGATGGTTCTATTAGAAGCCTCAACAATCGGCGAGCTTGTATGAGAAGATGTATGAATGTGGATGAGCCGAGTTGTGTGGGTCAGGACAGATGAGTGTGGCGCTCTATCCTCTCTGCCTAAGTAAGTAATTTAGTAAATGAATTATAGATCAAAAATTCTAAAAGATAGACAGAATATCTTAGGATAGGTCAACCCTATATAATACCAGCTTACGTAACTCAAAAAAGTATAGGAAATTCACTGTCGATAATTTCTCTACCTGTAGTTCATTGCTGGGCGTAGTAGTCTTGAACATTCTCAGACCCGTGGCTGCTTTAATGATCCTTTTCCATTCTTCCCGATGTTCTGCTACATGAATGGCCGCGTAGAATGACAATCCTGTCATTTTTTATTTGACCCTTGTAGGGTAGGGTATCGTCCTCTTGTTCTTTTGTCCCGTCATCTCACTTGTCAGCCTATGATAGTGGCCAATTTCCGATAGGAAAAGGCACCATCAGAAGAACACTCTAAAGGACCTTCCCCAAGACCTCCCACCCCATCATCGCGATATAAATGTCTGTTTTTGAAAACACATTTTTTGTTATGATGTTACAATATCAGAACATAGTACTGTGGTAATTTTAATACAAATTAAATTAATCAATTAGAAAGATATACATATAAAATCAATTTTATCGAAAAATATTGTAGTTGCGCCACCGGGATTCGAACCTGGATCTCTTTCCAAACCGGGGAAGGTGCATTGTCCAAAAATGCTACAGAGACATTATTTTTGACGACAAATTTTCGAACCTAAATGTAACACTTTTTCAAATTAATACATCGAAAAAAAAGAAAATTTGTCGTTAAAAATAATATCGCTCTAGCATAGTTAGATAATGCACCTTCCTCGGTTTGGAAAGACATCCAGGTTTGAATCTCAGTGGCGCAACAACAATATTTTTCGATATAATTGATTTTATATGTATATCTTTCTTATTGATTCATTTAATTAGTATTTAAAATATCACAGACCTATGTTCTGAATAATTACAGCTTCACAATAAGAATGTTAATCAAAGATATTTGAGATTCCGTAAAAACAAAGTAGATGGCTTTCAAATAATGGAACGATCGATGTATTAATTTGAAAAAGTGTAACATATAGGTTCGAAAATTTGTCGTCAACAATAATGTCGCTGTAGCGTAGTTGGATAATGCACCTTCCCCGGTTTAAAAAAAGATCCAGGTTCGAATTCCGGTGGCGCAACAACAATATTTTTCGATAGAATTGATTTTATATATATATATATATATCTTTCTAATTAATACATTTCATTCATATTTAAAATAGCATAGACCTATGTTCTGAATAATTACAACTTCACAATAAATGTTCGCCTGCACAATAAATGTACATCTTTCTAATTAATACATTTAATTAGTATTTAAAATATCACATACCTATGTTTTGAATAATAACAACTTCATAATATGAGTGTGATCTCGTAATAAGAAAGATATATAGTAAAAATCTATTATGGAAAATATATTTCAGTTGTTACCAGGATAAATTTAATTTGTATTAAATGTCTGTTATATTGAATGCCATTTCTTCAAAACTTTTACACTTCAAGACTCTGATTCTTTGATATTTTACTTGCTATTCAGGACAAAGTTTTATATTATTACAGTTTATAATAACAATGAGAAATACACATAAAGATTTTTACGCCTATTAAATGATAAAGATGATAGAATTTATCGGTTTGGTTAAGATGTTTTTACATTTTTGACATCTGAAATATGGCCTGAAATGTCGTACAACAAAAAACCGATCCACGACAGAAGACTCTAAAATTAATTCCATTACCCATAATGAAAAATACTTTTTACATGTGTTCATTAGTAAAACCGATTGCGAACCACTAGTTATAATATGTAAGTACACGTACTAATTATGTTAAAATTAACTAAAATACTTACTGTAAATGATTACTATAAACTATTGATTACTGTCCATGTGTTTAATTATGCATATAGTAAAATTTATGACTCTAGTTTATTTAGTTTAGTCCTGGATTTCCAGTAAAATTTTTCATAAAAACTGCGTTAAAATAGCAAAAATAAATTTCGCTTCATTTTTGCTACTTGTGTTTTTTCATCATTCTCAGTGCCGGGATCGACATTAGGTGTCCCCAAAACCTATTTGAATTCAAAAATGTTTTAGAGGCACCGAGTATTAATTTCGATACCTCTCACATGCTAATCCAGTACTTTGTCATCTTAAATAATGTATATTAAGATAATTTTTTTTTGTAGTAGAATGTACATTATACTTTATTAAACTAATTTTTATTTTTGGTTCACTGTATTGTTTGTATATTCTTAACATCAAATTATAATATACTTTTATTAGAAAAATAGTTTTCCGTATATTCATATAGAGCTTACATAATTTATAAACGGTTATTTTTTCTACTACACGGTAGTGTGGGGGTGAGTATTCCCGCCTGTCATGTGGGTTGCTGGGTTTCATTTCCCCGCCATGGAGAATATAATTTATTTAACCGGATTTATGAATATTTTTTGAATCAGACAAACATATTTTATGTAGAGGAGGTATGATACATGTATCTGAGACATGAAACGCATTTTAATTTTCATTATATGAAAAAGGTTTAAACAGTTGATAAAATAAACAATTTGACATAAATCATATTTAACATAAACTTTTTAATTGTTTAAACATAGGTCGATAGACCGAGTGATTGGGGTTCGAAACTCATTCAGGGAGAATAGTTATACTTGCTTTAGTTTAAGACATGAAAATAATATTGATATAATATGTATTTAGAAACAGAAAGGCTGAGAAAGATATATAAGGGTGAGTGTAGCGAAGAAAGTGAACGTCGTTTTGAATGAAATTGTGTTTAACAGAAACTTGTCAACCGCGGCAAGACTAGCGGTACACAATAGAGTCCTGGTACCGACATTGATGGATGGAAGTGAGGCCTAGAACTAGCAGAAGAGGAACGAAAATAGACTGAATGCAGTGGAAATGAGATCGTTTAGGCGTATATGCGGCAGATCCATTATGACAGTGTAAAGAATGAAGAAATAAGGAAATAATGTAAAGCTGATCTTAATATGCTGAGTAAGATTAAGAATGGATCACTTAAGTGGTTTGGTCATATGGAACGGATGAATGAGGAGAGAATGGTAAGAAAAATATGTCGCAAGTGTTAATGGCACCAGAAATAGAGGACACGGCACAATCAAATAAGCCAGATACTGGAGGATAGTCTTGTTAGAATCCTCAATTATCGGCGAGCTTGTATGAGAAGATGTATAAATGCGGTTGAGGCAAAAATTGTGTCAGGACAGAAGAGTGTGGCGCTTTATCCTCTCTATCAACCCCGCGGGGAAACGGCGTGATAGTAAGTTAGTTAGTTGTATTTCATGTATTTAACTCTATTTATATTAAAAATGAAATATGAATAATTATCAATATACGACTTACCGAAATATTAATTCATTTTTGTGTTTACTGTGCTTACGGAATATAAATCACATATAATATTCGGTAATAAGAACACAAAAGGGTTCTTCATATACTTCTTCAAAAATGTTAATAACCAATAAATATTTTATTTAACTTATTATTACTTATTTCATATCAAATACTCTAACGGCACGACCGTCTCATTTACAAGCGTTGTTTAAAAGTTTAATTGATATAAAATAAATAACAAATGTACATTAAATAAATTCTCCAAAACAAAATGTTTAGAAATTGTTATATAGTTAAAGCCCGAGAAAAAAAATAAACAAATAAATAGATCGTTAAAGAAGTATCTACTAATTAGAAAGCATGTAAAGAAATCGGATCTCATTTGAGTTGCCCTAGAGATGGGATCCTTAGAATATTTTTCCTTTGTATCTCGTAGGTTTTAGGTTTTGGATAAGAAAATGTAGGGATAAACTTTATTAGTACAAAGTTTGAAAAGAGGAGAACGATTGAATTAGAGAAAAAGGCAACGATGGAAATAGGTTGCTCGATTATTACCTTACTTTCCCGATTTGGTGTTTATCTACGATACAAGAAAAACGTTGGGTACGTCAGTTCAATAGTTTTTATTGAAAATATATTTTGACTACATGTAGTACACACATAAATATATTATTGTAATTTTTGAAAATACTTTATCATCATTTCGACGAACCGAACACCTCATAAAGTATTAATTTATTAAACAAATATCAGATGTCTCATAGAGATAAAGTTATTTTTTATTATATTTAATGGAAAATATATGGAAGTATGAGGTAATTCCACGGCTTACGACCTGTCTTCGGTTGGCTTAACTGATCACCAATTCTCACTCCTCAATCTCCACATTTATAATTTTTTTGATAATTGTATATATGTTAGTATGTGGACTCGCTTCGAGTACCACAACACCATCGCCATCTATATTAATATTATTTTTTTATTAAAAAAAAACAACTAAAATATTTATTCAATTTTGTAAGCTGGTCCATTAAGTTCATTTATTGGTATATTTTCAAATGACGTGCTCGTTGATCATCGTCATGATCATCGACACTCGCCTAGTCATCCAATGGTCGGGGGTTCGAGCCTCATTCCAGGAGACCAGTAAGTTAGTTCGATTTTTATAACACAAGCGTTTAGTTTAGTTTTCAAAATAGTAAGAATATTGATGTGACACGTATTTAGAGTACAAAACACTAATTAAAAAAAAAATGTATGGATTTAAAAGTTTTATATATAAATTATTAAGAAACTAATTACTAAATTCATAAAGGTAATAAATGTTTTAACATTTACTGAAAATACATTGCAATTAGTCATAATAAAATTATTCAATAACTTTGTATTATACATAAAACATACTTACCAAATATCAAATTGTTGTCTTTTGTTTCGAATTTTGATGATGAAGGCTATACGAAAATAACTTCAACGGGTCTTAATGTGGATGTCTTAGGCTCATTTTTCCGCATCATTACATCCACACATTTCGAAACAAAAGATAATATTTTAATGATTGATTTTAGTTTTTTATCAGCCTGATGAAGAAAAATTATTACATGTATTTGATGTATTTAAACTCATTTTAGTGGTTAATAAAACAAAGAAAATAAATAAAAATATGAATCTTAACCACAAAGATAACATTGCTGATTTTAAAAGTATAAAAATTATAGTTTTTAGTTTTAAATACAAAGTCACCGTGTGTATAAATTATTTGTTTTTATTTGTTAATAAATATTTACATAGTACATAGTAACATTTGTTGTATTTGAATTAATTAGTAACTAGTTATATCGTCGAAATGGATAAAGTAATGATTCAGTTTATTTTAAAGAATTTTAAAGAGCATTTAAGACAAAGTCTGATCGGAGTGATGACATTTTCGGAACCTACCGAAGTACCTACGAAGTACAGTCTGTACTCGTAGCTACTATTAAATAACATAAAAATAATGTTCTAGAAAAATTCTTAAAAATTGAATACACGTGTCAACAGTAAATATATATCTATTCAAAAATAATGTATATTTTTTCAATGATGCTATCTATGTAAGTAATTTTATTATAGTTAGAAAATACGTCACCCTAACACACCTCCTCGTAACATGTTGTAAGCTTAACTCCGACTGTATAGTCGCCATGAAATGTTTGTGTTAACCCAGTGGGTAGTACTTAAAAAAATTATCAACCGGTTTGCTAAAAAAGTTTTGGTAACAGTCCACATGTACCCCCCTTCCCCTGCATACTAATTACATATTAAGTTATTATTCCCGTCTATGTTAAGTATATAATTTATCTGTGAAACCATAGGGGAATATAACCTATGTCAAATTGTTACAAGCTATATTTTCAGTAGTTTGGTATTAGTAATAACATTAAAGTTTGGCGGCTACAACAAAACATCGCGGTGTATATTTTTTACCGTTCCTGTAAAATATTAACATTATTAGATACAAAAATCTAGCTTTTACACCTCGATACGTAAGTATATTTTATTTTCAAAACGAAAACGAACAAATTAACTTAAGAATCATACAATTTTTCATGAGAAAACACCTTGATTTCGCCTAAGAGAAAAAACATTTTGTTCACTTTACGTGCAGAGGAAGAGAACAGGATGTACGCCACTTAATTCCCAAAAAAATGCCACACAATATGAAAGCTATATCAAGAATATAAAATATTCGAATACTATTTTAAAAAAAAAAATAGAACTTTCGGCTCTGTTCGCGATAAATTATAATGTACCTATTGACAAAAAAAAATGTGGTATTGTGGTGCCAAGGCGAGACGTCACTAAAAGGCACGGTTTTTGTAAAAAAATTCTCACACTTACATACATAAATTACCGAATTCAAACCTAAGTACATTGGTAATCGTCACGCTTTAGACTATTGTTGTAGAATAATTATTTTAATGGTATAATAAAAATGATTTTGTCGATGGAAAATACATTTTCGTGTAGTGTTTTTTGCCATCGAAAAATATGTCAAAATACTGTTTTATTCAACTGCACTTTTCATTGTGTTAAACATTTTCGGGAACATCTTCACATTATCAATATTATAGTTGGACTAGTTTGATAATGGGAAGATGTTCCCGAAAACGTTATATCGTTTAATACAATGAAAAGTGTAGTGGAATAAAACAGTGTTTTGACTCAATTAACAAAATAATCATGAAATTCTACAAAGTTTCACCAAAAACCTTTAAACAGTTAAAAATATGTAATTTTTGTGAAAAGTCTAGGTAGTGGCAAAAATCTTGAAATTAAACTTTGATCGCTCGAGAATCTAATAATGGAATACTCGCCAACAATCAAATGCTATTGTTTGATTATTACGACGGACCTGAAATATCACAAGTGCTCACCGTTCACCCTGACCAGCTACGTATGAAAAGTTTTCTTCAGTCCATGACATTAGAATCAGAAGATTACAAAAAATATTAATATCGTTCACAAAACAAAGAAAGATCATTAAATGATGTTTCCAGATTAAGATTTTGTATTTTCTAAACGCGTTTTAAACTTCTTAGATATGTTATCTAATTATCCGTGCAAATTAAAAAAAACAACAAGATCGATAAAAAAAATAGGTATCTTATTTTTGTTATTGAAGACGTTTTCGTTTAAGGCCAAGAAAACATTAAGAAAGGACTCGCTGCAGCTCAGTGGACTCCCTCCTTAAATAAGGGCCATTAAGAACGGAAGGATCAAACCAGGTAAATACGGGCTTAAGGGATTATCCAACTTCGGAAGTAGTATAAAAAACTTCCCTTACTATACTCTAGGCAATTAACTTTGAAGCAATAGCTTCATCCGTGATTATTTTTCGCGCGTCATTGATCACAGAGATGGAAATAATTCTCTCAGAAATCTGAGAAGGATTATGGAGGACTGTTTGGGTTTGCGGATGCGAGTGAAATAACACGGAGATATTTGAAATTGATTTGGATTAAACGAAGAGGTAGTCATTAAGGAAATGAACATTAAAATTTAAAACTAATTAAATGTATTAATTAGAAAGATATACATATAAATTAATTTTATCGAAAAATAGTGTTGTTACTACCGAGATTCAAACTTGGATCTCTTTCCAATCCAGAGAAGGTGCACTAACCTACTATGCTGCGGCAGTCAGTACTTTTTGACTACAAATTTTCGAACCTATATCTTACAGTTTTTAAATAAATCGTTCTATCGTTCATCTATCGTTCCATTATTTAAAAGCCATCTACTTTATTTTTACGGAATCTCAAATAATTTTGAGTAGTCCGATAGGAGATGCCAGAATTAACAAAAAATATTTAAAATATCACATACCTATGTTCTGAATAATAAGAATGCGTATTTCTTAATAATATATAAGTTGAATCAATGTGTCTAAAATTTAATAAAAATGAATAGATAATTCTGGTGTTTCCTATCGGACTACTAAAAGGTATTTGAGATTCCGTCAAAATAAAGTACATGGCTTTCAAATAATGGAACGATAAATATATTTATTTGAAAAGTGTAACATATAGTCGTCAAAAAGTACTGCCTGCTGTAGAGCATAGTCGGTTAATGCACCTTCCCCGGATTGGAAAAAGATCCAGGTTCGAATTTATGGTAGTAACAACAATATTTTTCGATAAAATTGATTTTATATGTATATCTTTCTAATTAATACATTTGGTTAGTATCACAGACCGTCTGTTCAGAATTATCACAACTTTACAATAATAATGTGTTCTCCTTAATAACATTAAAATGTGTTATATATACATAATATCATTTAGAAAATGATCATTCAACTCATTAAAGACTAATCACGATTTGAGAAATGAATTATCATATATTTAAGGAGCACTCATAATTTAGGAAATTATTATAACTTTAGAAAATAAACAATCGCATAGTTACATTCTTCATTTAATAAATCAATATTCAATTCTATTATTCATAATTTAAAAAATTAGTAGAAAAATATTAATGTACAATTTATAATTTTGGAAATGAACATTCTGTTGAACAAGTTGAAAGTGATGGTATTCGAGAAAGAAAGCAAGACACCGTGTAAAATATTTGTAGGTAATGAATGTTTGGAACAAGTAGATGAGTTTGTGTATTTGGGAAGAATGTTTGATAGAAACGGAAAGGCTGAGCATGATATCGAAAGGAGGGTGACTGCAGGGAATGAAGTGAGCGGCACTGTGAATGGAATTATATCTAACAGGAATTTGTCAACCGAGGTGCACAATGGAGTCCTGGTACTGAAATTGATGTATGAAAGTGAGGCCTGGAGCTGGCAGAAGAGGATCGAAAGTAGACTGAATGCAGTGGAAATGAGATCACTTAGGCGTATATGTGGCAAATCTAATTATGACAGAGTAAAGAATGAAGAAACAAGAAAAGAACGTAAAGCTGATGTAAGTATAGTGAGTAAGATTAAGAGATGATCACTTAGGTGGTTTGCTCATATCGAACGGATTAATGAGGAGAGAATGGTTAGAAATATATATGACGCAAGTGTTGATTGCACCAGAAATAGAGGACGTCCCCGGAAGACTTGGCACGACCAGGTAAACCAGATAATGGAGGATGGTTCTGTTAGAAGCCTCAACAATCGGCGAGCTTGTATGAGAAGATGTATGAATGTGGATGAGCCGAGAATTGTGTGTCAAGGCAGATAAGTGTGGCACTCTGTCTTGATGGTACGTAAGTAAGCAAATAACATTCGAATTTTGAAGAAGCATACATTTAAATTAGATATGATAAGGTACTCACCACCAAGTAAGTCTTATTTTTAAAGCACAAGCACTTAGTTAATTTGAAAATAGTAATAATTTTGTCGTGATGTGTATAGATTCCACGTACATAAAATAATAAAATTATAAATTAAATAATAGAAGACCGACAATAGTATGTATTATATGTCTACAAGATATAGAGATCAAATTGATATCCCAAAACTAAAATATACCGCAACTCAAAATCAATATATTTATCAAGGTATCAAATTTTTTAACAATCTCCCCATCACAATTAGAAAAATTACGGACTATCATAAATTTGTAACTGAAGTTAAAAAAATATGTACACAGACTAACTGAAACATAAATTAACTCGAATATACTCCTTCTCTATACACGAGTCTTACTCTCATAGAGAAGAAACAAATGTTAAAATATATATATATATATCCACTGATTATTGTAATTGTATTATATTTTTAATATTAATAAAAAATAAAAAAATGATAAAATAGTAATCATACAGATTTAGATGATGAGTTTGGTGCGAGAAACTCAGGCGACGAACAAAACCAGGTGCGACCAAAAATACTTTCTGCTCTTATTAAAATGCGATCCAATGATGAATGTACGTATCATATCCATGTATACATAACTATAATGGCTTCCGCAGGATGATACTGTCATCTGGCACTTCCCACGGGACATATTTCAAAAAACGGGAATAAATTTTTAATATATTTTCCGATGATTATATGGTTAAACATGTAGAATGTAGAATCTCTTGGGTGTTGAATTTTTAAAAAATATTTGAGCGATTGCTAGAATGTAATAAAGATGAAAATATGATTTCTTTCTCTTATTATATATTATAAATATATTTTTAAACAATCTAAATAATAGCTCTATTCTATGACTCAGTAACGCGATTATTAAATAACACATAAGGCATATTAGGAGAACACATTCTTATTGTGAAGTTGTAATTATTCAGAACACAGGTCTGTGATATTTTAAATATTATTATCATATGTAATATAATATGATTATTTAAAACATCATACATAGATAATATTTGCTTATTATTATTGATATGTTTATTTAAAATAAATCTTATTGTATCCAAAATGATATTAAATTGTTTTATACGTTAAACCATTTGTTTCTATGATTGGTTCCCAGATTTATTATTTTATTATTACGCGTATCCACAACTTTTTTACATTAGAACCTGTTGTTTATTAAACACGGCACTGTAAACCAGTGCTATTATATACGAAAATTCAAACACACCTTTGGCTGCTATGAATTCTATATGATGAACCCTGGAATGAGAACAGAGACGTCAGATAAAGAAGGAACATGAGAGAATAACTCATAAATTTACCTGAGAAATTCTGAGCGGCTGTGTAAATTTACGAACTTATCTAAAACTGACTTGAAGCACTTGAAATATGGATTTGTAAGAATTAACTAAATGCGCAAGATAAGGTAGGCTAAAACGTATATGGGCTAAAAAAATAAGAAGATTGCTATGGACGAATACTAAAAATGGTCCAAAGTAACGGTAGTATCATTTCGAATGCGAAAGAAAATACAGTCCTAAGACGATAAAGAAACGCGCTGTTGAAGAATATCCAAAATTTCTTGAATGGATCGGGTGTCGAACATCGAAGTTTTTAAAAAAACTAGACAAAGTTATACGAGTAATCTAGTGGGTTATATTATAATATTATATCAATTATAATGGCCTGTATCCATAAATGAGACTTTGAAGATATTTTCGACTCAAGACAATCTCTGAGATATAGATTATGCTCCCATGACATTCTTTGAAGACAAGTCTCAGCTTTCATGATTCGCAGAATCGCGCCTTACTTCACGCTCATGACGTCATTTGTCATCATTACTCGTTAGTTGCAGTTAAAATTGAATAAATATTTGTAATTTAATGCCTTATACTTTTACTTTTCATGCTACAAATTCATGGTGATAATCTCAATCTGATCTCTGAATTAATTTCCATATCAAATTCTCAATACGTGTACATGGTATTTAGATATAACTCAACTGAATCTCAGAGATTATCTCATCGTGTCTCCTTCCGTGGACATAGGCCTTAAAAGGAAAAAATTACCTTCTTCTGAAGGGTATGTATTATAATGCAGGAAAATTTTGAAGGCAGGTGTCTTGATTGAAAAGCGTTGATGTGTACAAGATTATAACTGAGAGTAGAAAATAAAATAATCATATGTAGGATCATCGCCTATCTCTGAGAGCAGATGGAACCTTATAAATAAGAAGTTCAAATAACAGATTATCTTGCGTAATTAATAATAAAATTGCTAATAGAAAATATTTTGAAAGGGGAACAATCCTAGTTGGTGGATTTAAAATAGTGGTTTGTAAAGTTTATATTCCAAATGTTCATGTTGCAAAGTTCATGTTAATGGCGAATAATGAATAAGAACTACAGAGTCTGGTGAGTAGAATGTACGATGTATGCAAGAAAAGCGACTTTATTATGAATGTTAACAAGTTGAAATTGATGGTATTCGAGAAGAAGGAAAGCAAGACACCGGCAAAATACTTGTAGGTAATGAATGTTTGGAACAAGTAGATGAGTTTGTGTATTTGGGAAGTATGTTTGATAGAAACGGAAAGGTTGAGAATGATATCGAAAAGAGGGTGAATGCAGAGAATAAAGTGAATGGCGCTTTGCATGGAATTATAGCTAATGGGAACTTGTCAACTGAGGCAAGACTAGCGGTAATGGAACGAAAGTAGACTAAATGCAGCGGAAATCAGTTCTCTTAGGCGTAAATGAGGCAGATCCATTTATGACAGAGTAAAGAATGAAGAAATACGGAAAGAATCTAAAGTTGATCTTAGTATAATGAGCAAGATTAAGAAAGGATCACTTAGGTGGTTTGGTCATATGAAACGAATGAATGAGGAGAGAATACTAAGAAAAATGTGTAACGCAAGTGTTGATGTCACCAGAAATAGAGGATGTCTGCAGAAGATTTGGGACGACCAGGTAAACCAGATAATGGAGGATGGTTCTGTTAGAAGCCTCAACAATTAATGAGCTTGTATGAGAATATGTATGAATGTGGATGAGGCGAGAATTGTGTGTCAGGACAGAGGAGTATAGCGCTCTATCTTAAGTAAGTAAGTATGTTCCGAATATCTGCTAATAAAACCATAATCGTCAAAATAATCTCTATGTACACTAATCATTAACCGAAAGAAGAAGACATTTTTGAATGGAACTTTATTCTTAGATAAAGACATTATAGAGTATAGTAGTAATAAATAAAAATGCTAAATTATTAATAAATAAACTTATTTGTAATATTAAGGAAGATCTAAAAGCTTTAAACGACATATAATTGAAATACGTATCATTGTAATGAACGTAATCAATTAGAATATACAGAAAAGAAACAGATAGATTAGAGCGCAGACCGATGCGAAGAATGTAATTGTCACTTCTAAAATGGATAAATATCAATTGTCGGGTCATATTTCAAGATTCAATCGATGGACAAATAATATTCTCGATAAAGAACGACCTGTAAGACCTAAGTCTCGTTTGGTAAAAATTATTGGATCGGCCGAGGACCGAAATGAGTCTTGATCCTCCAAGATACTGGATGATGACTATGATCATAATAAAATACGACCAAATTTTGAATTAAAAAAAATTAATAACGTTAATTAATTTAGATGTTTTCTTATGCAAATAGGCAGTACGTAGTTACAACTATTTAATGACACGTAATTAAACTCGACGATATCTAAAACACTTAAATAATATATAGGCAGTTACGCACCTAGCAGGGACGCGGTTAAATAATTTCTTGAGATATATTTTTAAACGTTTTATAATTTATATTGAAATGAATAATACATGTTTGTATTTCTTCAGTACAGATTAATAATTGTCGTTTATTTAGAATATTTCTTAAAATAAATAATAATCTGATTAAAAATAAGGCAGGAGAAAATGAAAAGGATTGAAGTCTATATTTATATATAATAAAAGTTATAGTGTTTTTAAGGCTTTGAAATTTATTCAATTTGATCTAAGTCATTCATTCGCTGCTTTACATGTTGTTTGTTAGATTATAAAACAATTATTCATATACTCACCATGAATTTTAAGTCTAATTTTATATATTCTTCAGTCGGTCATATATAATACTATATTATATAAGCCTTTCGCAAAGTTTCACTGAATTCAGTTCACATGTATACGTGTAGATTGCAAAACTGATGCTCAGCATAAAATATCCCGAGGTATACATTTTTGCATTGAATTCGAATAAAATAAATATATTCAAAGCGTATGGGGTCCGGGCCCGCAGGATTCGCCACAAGCCTTTGAGGACATTTCATATCGCAAATTCCGCGGGCCTATTCTTAAAAGGGTGTCAAACCAAAAGTGGTTCTCAGAACGGAAGACGTCTTCAGCATCATCCTGGTGCGAGATTGCCAGATAGAAATATCTCACCCTAACAGCGACATCTCCCTGTGGGATTACAGTGGCTGAATTGAAAGCCTTTCGCCGAATCGTTTGTTCCTAAATACATAATATTGAAAATTGCTGTTTACTTTGGTACATTCAACATCAAATCTTTCAAATAGTTCCAAGTTTTCTAATTTGAATTTATGCTGTTATTGATGCACAGACCACCAAATATATAGACATGAACTAATGCAAATTCCTTGTCTCAATATTTTCATTTTGGTGTCACCCACATGATTACTTTGGTACCACTAACGCAATCGAATAGCACCGCGACTTTATTTAAAAATATGACTCGATTGGAACGAAGATTAAACGCTGACAATATAATTCGCATAAATGTAAAAAATACGTCTTGTTTACATAAAGATTTAATTTTCGAAGAGTAAATACTTTTACTATTACATAAATGTGTCATAAACCATCAGATTTATGTTTCCAGCAAGAATGTGTGTAGAATGCCCCTCGTCCCGCAACTAATGTTCCAAACCCTTCTCCTATATGTACACTTTATTTCATGTCTATTCATTTACTGGTCTGCGTATTATTGACAAAAATATATTTAATGGGGATATGTTAGCATTAGATGTGAGCAAATTTAGCATTAGTTTAGCTAACCGGTTGATAATTTTTTTGAAGAACATCTCTACCATTGTGACTTTACAATATTAGGCTGTACTTTTTGTACCCTTTCCTATTATATCTCGTTTAAACAGATTATCCTGCAAGACAACTCACACTTGACTTTATATCAAGATGAAATATAATAAATTGAATATATTAAAAAGCCCGGCAAAGAGTTAAATAAATAGACTTTTAGATTTATTCAGTAAAACAAAATATGGTTTTGAATACAACATTTAAATTCTGAATTTTGGTCTTAATCCGCGCGTCGTTCTTCACTTATCAACATAATGGATATCATGGAACCGAAACCACTGTTAAAGAAGTTATATTTTATTGTGTATATGAACACATCTTTTGATATAGTTTAAATTAAATTAATTTTATTCATCATCTCGCTAATAAACTAACGTTGCGTGAATTACAAAACGGAAGATAAATTTAAAATTCCATTCCTTTCGTTATATTATGTAAAGTTGCTGAGATATCAGTGTTTTTGCGTTAGTTATTTATCACTATATAATTTCATGAAAAACTATTCTCTTTATATAAAAAACACAATGTTATATACTCCGAGATAAAGAACTAAAAAAATAAAAAACAAATAAGATAAAATTAAATATTTTATTTTTGTTTGCACGTTCAGATCATTTTTTTTATAAAAGTGCGAGTTTTTGATACATATTACAATATTTCTGAAAATATGTAGATATATCTATATCGTAATTGGAATGAGCGATTTGTATACACGTATTAAAAATTCTCTTGAATTAATTTCGTTTTTGTACTGTTGATAGTGAAATACAAGCACTGATGTAAATAAAAAATAGTCAGAAAACGCATTGATGCTGTATTAAGCGCAATATTAAAGACAGTTTTAAATTTAGAATCAAATTCATCTTAAAGAAAATTTTAAAATTTCTTATTCAAAAAGGTTTTGAGTTGAATGATAACTGATCACGTGATTTATTGTTCAATTAAAAAAATAATCTTAAATAAAATCGTTAATAGATATATATATATATATATATAATATCATTTCATTTACTTCAAACATTATCTCGACCGTGTTTATTAAATGTTGAAAAATAACTGAATTGTCTAAAAGTTCTTTAAATAATTTGTAATAATTGAAAAATGTTTTTTTTTACTAGTTGTATTTTAACATTAAATTAGCTAGAAAATATTTTATTAATTATATATGCAGTAACGATAAACCCATTTTATAATAATAACAAAGTGTGTAAATTATGACAGTTTGATCGTTGACATTAATACATATTTAATAAAACTTTACAATTTTGATAAATAAAATTCTAAGAAAATATGATATTTTATTTTAGACTTTTGCGTTTGATTTCTGATGATTCTGAATTCATGTTTTAATTAATGTATTTTTTTCTTTTTAGTTTTTTTTTTTTTAACTTTTTGGTCTCATCCAAAAAAATAATTATAATGATTATACAATAAGTAGGTACTTACTATCATGAAAAAATACGACACAATGTAAATCGCACTCACACGACACAAATTAAGTTCACTCACTTGAAAAGTTACAGACCGTACCTACAAATTAAAAATTCTTCTGTTCGTATAATGAACTCAATCACAAATGCACCAAAATTAAAACAATTATTAAATATTTAAATTTCACAGCGATTTACGCGCGCGGCGCCGACGTCTTTTAGTTTCGCGAATTCGCGATGTTCGATTTTTGAAATGTTTGAATTTGGAACGTCCAGCTTCGACGGCTTGTAGAGCTTAACTAGAGAATGCCGGGAAACGCATGCGCACTGGCTCTGCAGCCTCGAGCCCCCCGCCACCCCTGAGGAAGTCTACCACCCCCTCGTACGCCACCAGGAGTCGGTGCGATTGTGAGGACGTCGGGCATAAGTAAAAGCGGTTCGACAGATACTTTGAAACTCGCGGGCAGTGCATGTTGAGGGGCTGCTTAGGGTGATTGGTACCTACAAGTTATGAGAAAAAATGCTACAGTTGATTCACTAGTGTGATTGTGATTGAAAACTGCGACTGTGATCACAGTTTCATTAATAATGCGCATGCGCTGCACGATATCACAATACGCGAAATAAATATAAAAACATATTCTAGCATAAATAATAAATATTTATTTAATTTAACATAGTCATAAAAATAATGAAAGTTTATTTTTCTGGTTAAATTCTCAGCGTTTCGGATCAAATGCATAATACGTTTTGGCAGAATGGCGCTGATCACGAATTATAACGTCATTCCTTCATGAATATTTTCGACTCAAATCGTATCACGGTTCACAACCAATATAAAAATAAAATTAAAAAATGAATTACAAATCACGATATTCCCAGATATTTTCCAGTGAGTGTAACTCGAAGATATCAGTGATTAACTCACGGTTTGTGATTTTGAGCTCATCACTAGTGTTTTCATTGAATTATTAAGAAGAACAACATCAACAACAATTTATTTATTAAAGATTTTAATATAAAGATTATTATCAGGTCGTAAAATAACCATGATAGATTAATATTTGTAAAAATGTAACATAATATGTAAAAAATATTTTAAGATAAGTTAACCTTTTTATGGTTGAGATATTATAAATTCTGAAAAAAATAATGTAAACTACTGCATAAGTACAGAAGTGCGTGGGTTTCAAGGTCAACGAAACCTAATCACACGCGAAACTTTTCGGCATTCCAAGTCAAATGCGTGTACTCGTTACGAGGATGACGTCTGCCATGGTTTATTGATTGTGAATCCGAATGAGCTGAGGAGTCCTATTCTCGAACCACACGAAAAAATGCTAATCTTGACTCACTGGTTTGATTGTGATTGATATTTGATAATATTGATGATTGAAAGCTGTGACTGTAATCACAATTTATTTACTAATAAACATGCGCCGCACGATATCACATTACACATTAATAAAATAACATAATTTTGAGCTTGTTACTTATATTATTTAAACTTTACTTTATATAATTGATTTATTTATTATCTTCATAAACAGAATGAAAACCGTTAAAAAATGTGAGTTTATTTTTCGGGTCGAATGCGTAAAATGATTTGACTGAATCTCCTGGATGGCGCTTATCATGAATTATAACGTCATTCCTTCATGAATATCTTTGTTTCATATGCAGATGTGCCGAATCAAGGTTCACAACTAAATATATATAAAAAAAAAATTAATCACGAATCACGATATTCTCAGATATCCAATCACTGATAGTGAGTGTGTCTCAAAGATATCAGTGATTGACTTACGGTTCGTGATTTTAAGCTCGTCACTACATATGTCGTGCACGCGCATCCATTGGGCTCTTCCGGATCTTCCACCTTTTCTTTCGTCTTTCTCATTTTTTCGGTAATTGTATCAAGCCTTGTTCTTGATCATAGGCCGCAGTTTTTCAGTGTTCAGGGTCTATGCCGTATCTGCTCAGATTCGCCTTAAGGGGGTGTCTTTGAAACTTTTCCTAGATCAACCCTGTTTATTTTTTCCGTGAGATAGCTGCGCAAACATAACTTGTTTGGGAAGTCGCGAATGGGTGCATTACATGTTCGAATGACTATAAACTACGTACGTATTTTCAGTTTTTAACCCAGTTTACGTTGTGAAATATATATCTAGGTTAGCGTTAATGAATAATATCTCGTTGTAGTAATTAGTTATTCTAGGCAAATGAGAGAAGTAGCCTACATTGTATATTGAGTATTTTAGAATTGAGAGAGTGTCCAGTAATGATGAGAAAAAATGTTACTCTCGACTCACTGGTGTGATTGTGATTGATATTCAATAATATCAGTGATTGTAAATTGTGACTGTGATCATCACAGTTTTATTACTTATACTCGAAATAAATGAATAAATAATAAAACATAATTTTCAAACTTCATTTGCGTTAAAAACAAATTATAGCATATATAATTAATATACATTTAATTTAATATTATCACAAAGATAACGAAAACCTTTAACTTTTTTTTCGGGTCAAACTTTCAGCATTTCAAGTCAAATGCGCAAAACGTTTTGGCAGAATCTACTAAATGGCGCTTATCATAAATTATATCGTCATTCCTTCATGAGTATTTTCATTACATATGCACATGAGCCGAATCACAGTTTACAACAAAATATAAATAAAATAAAATAATGAATGACGAATCACGATATTCCCAGATATTCAATCACTGGTAGTGATTGTGACTCAAAGATATCAGTGATTTTCTTTTAGTACCGCACTCGTGTTCATTCGTAGGCGTCTCTCTAGCTACTGGACCACATATAGTATCCATCATTAATTTGTCCAAACCAATGTCTGTCTTTGGCAACTTAGAACAGTTTCTCGACTCCGAGACTGGTTTACTTCAGATTAGTTTATTTCTAACCAACCACTACCCTTTACTTTCAATTTCCCTTGAATAATAATTTCTTGAGGGCAATATTTGGGTCCACGAATTATTTACCCAAGATATAAATTATTACTTGATTTTGTGGAGGTTTTCTGGTGTTGTTTCAAATATAAAATCTATAATAATATATGTCAATGAAATGTAGTATTTTTATGTAGCACCATATTTTGAAAGTCTCAATATGACTGTCAACTCATTACTGTCATGAATGGAATGTATTCTGCAATATTGCGTAAATCCTCAAAATTAAAAAAAAGACAAACACTCAGATTCTTCTAAGAAAAGTAATCTTTTTATTTACAAAATAGTTTAATTAAAACTTTTTTACTACCACAATAAGTTAACAGTCCGACCCTTCAGAATAACAAGGTTCCATCTCACACTGATACAGTTTTGAGATAATGAGCTCAAAAATACTATTTAAATGTATTAATTAAAAAGATATATATATATATTAAATCAATTTTATCGAAAAATATTGTTGTTGCGCCACCGGGATTCGAATCTAGATCTCTTTTTAAACCGGGGAAGGTGCATTATCCAACTATGCTACAGCGACATTATTTTTAGCGACCAATTTTCGAACCTATATGTTACCTTTTTGATATTAATACAGTTAATCGTTACATTATTTGAAAGATCCATCTACCTTATTTTTAAGGAATCTCAAATACCTTTAAGTAATCGGAGAACATATTCTAATTGTGAAGTTGTAATTATTCAGAACATAGGTCTATGGAATTTTAAATATGAATTAAATGTATATGTGGACCTATGTTCTGCACTTTTAGCCTTGCTATTTCCTTTAATATCCATTAAATAGAGTTGGTGTGTATGGAAGAAATAAAGAATAATACATTTGGAACCCTTTTCATACAGTTATTAAAATTAGCCTAAAATGTTAGTTGGAACACTATTATTCTAAGGTGTTGATTCGTCTAAATGAATACAATATCATGTAGTATTTATTAATTTAAAAAGTTATTATTAGTATCATTATTTAAAAAATATTGACAGATTTTGCATCGCAGTGAAGCACGCACTTATATTTGTATAATAAAGATATCAAATATTTAACGTATTCAAATATCTTAATTTATGTTGAGTGTGACATAGCACATTGTTGTAGAATACCACCCAGATAGAGTTCACGTTTCACATATCATACATGTGGAGGCAAACAGAAGCACGGATCTAACTAGCATCGTATAGTGGGTAAGCAGTGTGATAGAGAAGGTCATTGGTAGCTGAAAATATTCCTTATTTGTTTGAAGATATTTCTTATCATTTTAACACTTACTCTCACTTAATAAATCCAGATACTCAAGTGCTTATAATGTTCTATCTGATGCTTTGTATTTGTGAGGGTAGGTAGTGATAATGAATGGAATATACGATTTGGTGTAGTCATTTATTGTGACAGAGGATAGAACAAAGAGTACAGAAGGTATATGTGTAAAAATGAAATAAAGAGAAGTGAGAAATGAAGTGTAGAAGTTGAAGAAGAATGGAGCGAGTCGGTGGCGTTCGGCATCGGCCCCGCCGTGGCTGGGCAGCGGAACAGAATATGTGTCGTCAGTGAGCGATCGAGCTAGACTGTGGTGGCAGCACTTTGCCGCCGGCTAGGTATTGAATGCAGCTATCGCTGGTTTCGGTGCCGGCTGGGAACGGCGGTGAATTTGTATCGCTGTCCCCTATTTTTTCGTATATGTACAGGGAATGATTGCTTAACTTTGTTTAATATTTTTTGTAGGTTTTAAATTTTTAGCTTTTTATATACCGAAACGTAAAATGACATACATATTTTAATTATATAATATGTAAATGTTCGAACATTGGCATCACTATTTTTAAGACCTGAATAACATAATACAATGTTATTCAAATATTACAATTTCTTACTTACCTACTATCTTCTCCATATATAATATTATACTACATAACACACTCGTGAAAGGTTTGTAATTTATATTCATATATTCGTGAAACATATTTTATTATGAAGTTAATATAATAGTTTTAAAAATGGAATAATAGATGTATAATTTATAAAGACTGCAGAATATAATTTGCAAATTTGTTATAAAGTTATGTTGATGTGGCGAAAGGTTTCACCGGATATGAAAAGTTCCGGGTTCGTATCCAGGTGGCAATCGATAGATTTTATATGTATATGTAATTTAGTAAATTTAAATAATGTAATTAAATAAATAACTCTGTTATTACTCCGGCGATTAAAAACTAGTTTATAACGGAATTATTTTTTAAAATTCATCTTTAAATCTATCGGTTTATTGTATTTTAACCCTTTTGACCCAGTAAAAACGATGTTTTCGGGATTATCTTTTTCGAGTCCCGTTACACTAACCAGAATTTGTAACGAGTCTCCGGTTAAGTTTTAATGAAATGCATTAACTTAAGCGGTTCAGTGCTGCCAAGAAAGTTTTCTCCTGCCGCAACTGAAAACGGTAGATACAATCTTCTTCAACATTTCGACACGTTTATTTCTGTGTGAACGTTACGTATATAATAGGATAATAGCATTCACCGGCATTAAAATTTCGCTTTCATAATATTATCAAATACTAGATCATTATCAAATCAACAACATAAAATTTTTATTTTTACAATATGAATTCCGTAATTTTCATTAAAATACGCAATAATATTTAAATTTTTGTAAATCAGGTCTAAAATAGTCACTATTTGAATGCGGTAAATCTCACAGTCAATTAAATAAACCTCAATACGTGAAACGTCAATTATTACGTACTGGTTCTATCAATCTTCGTGTGACTTATACGGCGCGATGATTACGAAGAGTTAAATGAAATAAATGTAATAATCAAATACTAGATTCGAGATTTACGATGTTCGAGATTAGTAAAACTCAAGTGTTCTTGCGCTGGAGAATACTTTGAAATCAATATTAGCAAAATTACTTTGTAACAACTTATTATATAAATAAAAAGAAAAAACACTGTTTAAACTACTAGTCTTTGATAAATCAACATGTTTCAATACCTATGGTATCTTCTTCACGAAACAATGTATGCATAAAATAAAACAAAACCATAAAAGTATTATTGGTTGGTAACTAATTAGGAACTACTTTGAAAACATATTTAAAAGATGACTATTTGCAAAAAGGATTTGATTATATATAATATTTAATTTGCTATTAACACATTTTCTTATTAGGAGAACACATTTTTATTGTGAAATTGTAATTATTCAGACGATAGGTGTGTGATATTTTAAAATAAGGTAGATGGCTCTTTCAAATAATGGAACGATTAAATGTATTAATATCAAAAAAGGTAACACATAGGTACGAAAATTTGTCGCTAAAAAAATTGTCGCTGTATCTAGTTGGATAATTCTCCTTCCCCAGTTAGGACAGTGATCCAGGTTCGAATCCCGGTGGCGCAACAAAAATATTTTTCGATAAAATTGATTTTATATGTATATCTTTCTAATTAATATATTTAATTCATATTTAACATTTTATTATTTTTAAAATTTCAAATTTAAACCCCTAGTATTTGTATGTACAATTTTTAAACCCTTGTTAATGTCAAAATAATGGTTTGTTTTTTATTTATATTTGGCTATTTAGACATCTCAGGTGTTCCTTAAAATTTATTATGTTATGGTATCTGAGAAGTTTGGCCGTTGTCTATGGCATAAAATCAATTGGATCTTGTATGACAAATTTATCTAATTACTCCGAAGTTCACGCGTGTTATATGTAAATATTACAAGGATTCACAATGGAATTATTGCAAAGATAGGATAATTAAGATTTCTAGGAATATTTAATTATATTAATATTATATTTAAACACGTTCGCAATGCCAATATTTAAATTCAATAGACTTGATTACACGAAGTGTTCTTCTTCATCGTGTGCTCAATGTTGAGCGTCGTGGTCCTCAGAAATATCTGAAACTTAGTGCATAATACGTATCCATTCCTTTCAGTAAGCCATGTTGATTTAAATGCATCTATCATCATAACTCCTCTTTAAAGAGGACCCTATTAATTCCTTTATTTGGTCTATCCATCTTGTAGGCGGTGATATGCAGTAGGTATAGATTTAGGTTATGCTGTCATCGATGATATAATACTAACTAACTAACAAACTTACCATCACACCGTTTCCCTGCGGAGGTAGGTAGAGAGGATAGAGGACCATTCTCCTCTGTCCTGATACAAAATTCTCGCCTCATCAACATTCATACATCTTCTCATACAAACTCGCCGATTATTGAGGCTTCTAACAGAACCTACCTCCATTATCTGGTTTACTTGGTCGTGCCAAGTCTTCCGCGGACGTTCTCTATTTCTGGTGCCATCAACACTTGCGTCATATATATATTTCTTACCATTCCCTCCTCGTTCATCCGTTCCATATGACCAAACCACCTGAATGATCCTTTCTTAATCATATTCACTATACTAACATCAGATATACAATCATATATAATATATGTACTATATATTGTTTAACAAACGTTATATATATTGGTATTTAGGCAAAATGAATTCGTCGTTTATAAGACCCTATCATTTATTTATTTGTAATTTTTTCATACTATACATAGTGTTTACAATGTTTAAGTTTTAACGTAAAATAATACCTTCTTACTTATATAAAAATCAAAAAAAAAAATGTTGGACGTTTTTAAGAACACTTTTTATGACTGATATTGTAGAAAGCACTAATGTGCTCAAATGAAAGACCTTTAATCAGAATTCACTAGTATTTCTTATTCATTGTTATCGTATTATATTATTCATTTTCATGTCACTTATCTTAATTATCTAAAGCATGTACAATAATAATATTAATTACTGTATTAATTTTATAATGCGTTACAAAAAACGTAAAACCGAATTCATCAATAAATGAAAATAGAGTCGAATGAAATAAGAACATGAAATATTAAAACTTTTTAAATAGACAACAGCCATCGTGACACTTCTGGGAAGGTCTGCCGGAAAGGGAGGTGCGGACAAAGCCGTGCGGGCGGATCCGGAAGGACCTAAAACCTTTAGGCGGAACTTAACGAAGTTTGGCATCCTTCGCAATCCGGAAACGGCTTATTTTCATTTTATTATGGCCCCTCCATCTGACCGTGCAGTACCTTCGTCTTGGCATTGTCAACAGTGCACCCTGTAAATGTGTGGCTTTGTTTGTTTAACATTAAAATGTGTTTACTATGTGAATAGAAAAGTTAAAGTAAGTATCCACTTAATATAATAAGAGTTGAAAGTGGCTTCATGATAATAAAAAAATAAACTTATTAAATAAAATTTATTCTTCCACTATAAGAAAGGAAACATTAACATTCGAAACACACTTTTAACATATTAATAAATAAAACAACAGAGAAGTGATGTTTTTGAATTTTTGAAGTGAAATTTCTTTACCCATGGTGTAGTAAATTTAAACCGTAAAAATTCTCTGTGACACAGATTTGAAATAAAAATGGATAATCAAAACTAAATATTAAAATTTAAAAAAAAAAACTGTTTTCGTTTAATAAATTCACGTCAATTATCGTTGTAACATTATGAAATATTGCGTGCGAAAGAGACGACACCGGCCGCGGTATTGTCTATTACGCACGCTTATGTCACAGGTCCGCATAATTTACTGCGCTCGCAGCGAGCGAAGTTGCATTTAGTTACAATCGTTATCTTAATTTAATTTGAGGTACATTTTCCGTATTTAAATCAAAACAATGTATATTTTTACGAATATCCCGACGTACACAAAATGTTCTTGAATATGTAGATTGAACGAACAATTTGCTTAGCATTTGCCTGATGTGTTCGTTTATATATATTTTTAAAATTATGCAAAATCAAATGCGCAGAGACTAAAGATACATTACAAGAGATGACGTGCGAAAGAACCGTTAAGTAAAAAAAAAAATATGCATCTCAATGTGTTCTGGAAAATGAACAACAGTTCTCGTGATTGCCATTTATGTATCACCAAATCAACATATTACTAAAATAATATGATTTTTTTTCATCACGCCGTGTATTTGCAATTGTCAAGAATGTTTGTGTTATATATTGGTTTGAATTAACTTATAAAATCATTTTTTATAATTAAAAATATTATTATTTATTAATATTTTATTACCATGTGTGTAATCCAAGTAAATATAACATTTTTTTATTTATAGGTTTAGAAATTTGCATTTAAATAATGCGTAGATGTTAGTTACATGGTCTAGTTTGTTCTTTCAACTATCTATTTACTTTCTTCACATTGTAACTCCATAAAATCAACTATCGTAAGGGTAACGAACGTGATGCTTTTGTACATAAATAAATTCTAGGCTAAATAACTTTAATAATTAGGCAAAATATTTTGTTTAAGCCACTATTTATTGATTGTTTCGATACCTGTGGTATCTTCATCAAGAAATAATGTATACTAAAATTAAAAAATACAAGCATACATAGATAAAAACAAAACTATAAAATGGTGAATAAATTTAAAAGGTGACTAAAGCAAAGAGGATTTGGCTATTTATAATTTTTTCTTATTTCTAAAATTTCAAATTTATCTATCTGTATAATTTATAAACCCTTGTTAATATCGAATGGTTTGTTTCCAAAAATTGAAAAATTGGAAAATCCTGAATTTATACGATATATATGTATACAACGTGTTGTCCCAAAAAATGTGAACACCCGGAGATACCAGAAACTATAGGTTGTTTCATTGAAAAAAAATCCCAAAACTTGGCTCGAAGAGATTTTTGGTTTTTTGTTAGACTTAATTTTTTTTTGAGCAAAAATTTTTTTTCGTTTTTTACTTTGATCGACTGAAACAGTTTCGAAAAAAAGACTTAAAATATTAAAATCTAAACAAAAATGTTTTTTTTATAACGTTTATATATGCCAAATGAAATCAAGTCGATGATTCATTGTGAACATGGCTGTTGAAATCGTAACTCCTACGCATCAAACTAAACATTGCAATCTACCACATAATAATTCACCCTGTTGCTACGTATACATGAACTTGAATTCTTATAAAAGTTTCGGAATAGATATTTGAAAGAAAAAATTCTCCGAATAATACATGACCTAGTGAAAGATAATTAACGGCGTATTCGTAATAATTCAAAGTTTAAAGTAATTCATAATAATCTATATTTAGTTGGTGTGATAAAATTACAATGGATAAATAAGATGGGCAGGACACATAAAGGTCATGAATGTGGAACGTGCTATGAGCCGTATTCAATGAGGGATTCCAAATGGATGGCGACCTTTTGGCAGATCCAAATTAAGATGAAGTGATAATGTGAGTAGAGATCTGTAGGTGCTCCATGTTTCTGTGTCTGAATGGAATACGCAGGCCCAGGACAGAGACGCCTGATGCTGAGTAATTGAGTCGTGGGAGTACTATTCTTTCTATTATTTGATAATAATGTGTATACGAGTGTGGTGTAGGGCTTGCATTACCGGTTTACCGGTAAACTGGTAAATCAACCAAAACGCACCATAAGTAATTAATTCACTATTATTTAGAGAGAAATGTCACAATGGTAACTCTAGAAAAATCGAGGTAAATATTTGAACATTGCATTTAAAAATCCGATGAATTGCCGACCAACAAGTACTGAATCAGAACGAGCCTTTTCATCTGCGGGACAAATATGTACAGATTCAGGTCAAGTTTAAAAGATGAAAGTATTGATATAATTTGTTTCATTAGAGCATATTTTAAATGAAAAATTATTATATCCAAAGAATTCATATTTTTTTAATAAATTCAGTTGTTATATTAATTTATTTTATTTTAATTATGAATTAATATTATGTATATACAACGTATGTATTCATATACCTAATGCTTGTTTTACATACATCAATAAGTTAATGGATAAACTAATAAGTTAATAATATTAACTCCTCACAGACATGTAAACCAAACATTATACAGTCGTAATTCAAATTAACCAAGCTCGATGTGGCATATATATGAGTGATTATCTGATCTTACATTACCATATCTCAGTTAAAACAATAAGGACATCATATACATATCACACACCTAGATCAAAACTAAGATAACTAGGAAAACAAGAATTTTTAGTTATTATTGTATTCGGATACTAAGTCATATACGTAACTAATTTAGGCCCAGTTCTCGAATAGTGTCGTTTTAGGATACATTTATGACCTAAAATGTTATTTAGTTTCAATATGGAGAAAACAAAAATATAACAAAAATGGAGAAAAATGTTTATATTTTTTTGTCTACTGAAAAATGACTTTTTGAGTAGTATTTATTAGTTTTGATCTAGGTGTGCGATATGTATGTATTTATATGACATTTTTCACCTGAGACGTATTTGAAATTATTTAGGTTCTAATCTAGAACATCGTTTTTAGTAAAGGTAGCCACATACAGTTATACTTTAATCATCTAATCTACGCCTATTTTTTTCACTTACCGGTAAATAACCGGTAAATCGGTAATGGGAAGAATTATTTACCGTTTACCGGTACTTGCAATTTGATGGTTAATTGCAAGCCCTGTGGTGGTAGTTTTTGTACGATGAAAAGTAGGTGACCTTATTAAGAATCCATCAAACAGGTACATATTATGTGTACAGTTTTCTGGGTTAATCTGTCGTGTATGTTTCACTTTTATACTCGTAGCTTATCTGGTCAGATATATACGGCAGATTCGCTCAGAAAACTGTACACAAAAGATTATGAATTTTCAATTTTTGGTGAAGTGGAAATTTCTAAGTATACATCGATCATTGATACTATTAAACCATAGTACGTATGTAATACGTATATTGTTTTATATTCGTTTAAATTTAATCATATAAAAATACCATCTATTTTTTTGGTTCATTTAAAATTTTTTTGCGTAAAGTCAATATGAAGACGAAGTAGTATTTAATCCTTAAATGCTATTAGTCAACATCTTTATGTAGGTCTATCACCTTCACAAGTATCACCGCCGACGACCCCTGAATGCACCTTGCAGATTACCGGGCATAATACAGAGCTCCTAACAGTCACATGAACTCGTCCGGTACCGACGTCACAATAAATAAATCATGTGCAATTCATCATAACAATCAATAATAAACTTTTGTCAACTTGTAGTTATTTTTCTTCAACTTGCTCTAACCGCTATCATTATTAAACGAATATGTGAACGCTGGGTGAAATATACGGGGCAACTAGCATTCATACACATAACCTACATATTCATATAAAATATGTGATCATCATCAAAATGTATTATTCGTAAACTGGTGATCGTAATTCGTATACTGTATATCTTCAATATTTAAAGAGAGTCAGTAGGTCGTGAGGTTCATTCGCTCTTCTTATTTCGATAAATCGCTTCCATCCGCTGCTTAAGATAAAACACCCGTACCATATTATTATAGTAACATATCATTTTTGCCGTTTGGCAACACATTTAATAATGTAGGCCGTACGCATGCATATTTCAAATTAAATATTTCTATAATCGTCTGGGACTTTGTTATTTGTCTGTTTTAAAAAAATATTGCTATCTGGACTTTTATTTTTTATAAATGAACCGAATAACTTTAACGTGTCCAACCTAGGTTAGTATCTATTTCAATATTTGCATTCAGCAATATCTCCTGGATTTCAAAAAAATATATGACTCGATTGGAACGAAAATTTAAACGCTGACAATATAATATGCATTAATGTTAAAAATACGTCTTGATTTAATTTTTGAAGAGTAAATACTTTTACTGTTGCACTAATGTATCATAAACTATTAGATTTATGTTTCAATAAAGAATGTGTGTAGAATGCCCCTCATTTTGCAACTAATGTTCCAAACCCCTCTCTTAAATGTACACTTTATTTCATGTCTATTCATTTATTGGTCTGTGGATGATATCTTGGTTTTTGATTGATGCAAAACTTGATGCAGCCAGGGGGATGGTGAGATGTCCGGAAAATGAGATGGGGGGATGGCAATATTTCCTTCAGAGTGCAACTAAGCAAAATTTGGAATTAAAGATATTCAATATAATACACAAAAGAGTATCGATGCAAAATTTATTTAATCGGGAAGACGAGACAGAAATTATATGATATATGTGTATATAGAACTATAAAATTATTTATTTCAATACTGATATCTAAAAACAATATTTTATTTTTAAATACTGAAACCTATTTTCTACTCGTAAAATATGCGCGAAGTAATGCCTATTTTTAATGTCTTTTATTACTAGGCTTTATTTATACATAATTAGGCCTGAGTACGTTTGGGCTATTTAAAAGATGAACTATCAACGCTGTCACACCTTTTACGTATATTACGTTCCAGATAAATTCAGGTCTTTGCGTTAAATGAGTCCTAAGTATGATAAATAAACATTTAGTATATATGTCTAAAAAAATCTGCTGTGAACATGCAAATAATACAATTAAAGATGATCAGATTAGACTAATAGTATTAACGATTTAAAAGTATAGATTATTTGCTTGTTTAGCAAGTATATTAGTTTCAGGTGGTGTTGTGTGAATGAAAGGCGCGGTTGGCATAGAGATGTTTATTGTGTAAGAAGTTAGAATAGGAAGAATCAGGAGATAGCGGAGTGTGACGATGAAGAAGGTAGTCCGCGGTGTTCGGTTTCCGTTCCGCGACTCGTGGTGTAGCGGCGAAGTAGTAGATCTGTCGTCAGAGAGCTATCGGGCCAGACTGAAGCGGCGTCCTAAATCTAGGTGTCGCCGGTGTCATTCGTAAGGTAGGAGCGTCGATGCTGACAGTGAATCTAAATCGTTGCCCCAACGTAAGTTAGTATCAATTTATTAATATTCTACCAAATTATTTTGTTTTACACACAATGTTACACGAATCTCTAAATGATTATATAAAAAAACGCGTTCAATATCTCAAACACATGTATCACATCACTCCTGCAAAAAATAAGTTCTTCTGGTTGGTAAAAATCACCCTGACTGAATACTGAACCGCATAGCGAAAATAAAACATGATTTTTAAGTCACAGCAACCAAATATTTTTCGATTTTATTCTAATTGATTTATTTAATTTGTATTAAAAATACTACAAAACTATTTTTGAAAATAGAAACTTCACAAAAAAATGCTTTTATTAAAAAATTAAATATTATTTTTAATGAATTTTCTTTTTATTGCGTTCTACATTTTTTGTACAAATTATAATATATCGCTGATGACTGATATATCGAAAGGAAACGCAAAAAAAATATTGTTCAAAGTGAATGAAGCAAGAATTAGATATATTAGAACAAAATTTGTGAGCTATGCTAAAGGAGTTTTAAAAACACTTTTGTTAAAAACTACCCCGTTGAAAGATGTAAGTGATTGCTAAACCTTTCAGATTGTAGATTTTTATAAAATTTATGGAAACCAGTTAGAGTTTCCGCTTTTTCTTCCCAAATTTTTTTTTGTAGAGTTTAGTATCTAATCTAAGTTTTTACGGAGGTCATGTTTTGTAACGGGCCATTTGAGGATCTCCTACAGAAAGTAAAAAAAATATATTAAATTAAAAAATAAAGTTGTTCTTTGTAAAATGTTAGCCAGGTCTTCGACGAAGTAGTGTGGATTTTAATTTAAAAAATCAGTTTGTTTTTATATACTGCAAAATTTATATAATTTACGCAGATGCTACGCATGAATGGTGACCTATCTAAAATCATTCTGATTTATTATAAATATATTATATATAATAATTGTATGTTTATTTAAGTCTTCAATTTTATAGATGGATTATCAGGACGGATATCAGTTATCTAAGTCAATTATAACATTTACTACCATCACGCCGTTACCGGAGGAGTAGACAGAGATAATAGACGTTGAACTTTTCTATCAGGATAGAAGAGTGTTACTTTAATGGAATTATGGGTAATGCGAATTTGTCAACTGAGGCAAAACTGGCGGTTCAAAGTGGAGTCTTGGTACCGACACTGATGTATAGAAGTGAGGCCTGGTGCAGGAAGAAGAGGATCGAAAGTGGACTGAATGCAGTGGAAATGAGATCACTTAGTCGCATATGTGGCAGATCCATTTATGACAGAGTAAAAAATAAAGAAATGAGGAAAGAATGTAAGGCTGATCTTAGTATAGAGAGTAAGATTAAGAAAATAGCACTTAGGTGGTTTTGTCATATGGAACGAATGAATGAGAAGAGAATGGTAAGAAAGATATTTGACGCAAGTGTTGATGGCGCCAGAAGTAGAGAACGTCCGCTGAAGACTTGGCACGACCAGGTAAACTAGATACTGGGGGATGGTCCTGTTAGAAGCCTCGGTAATCGATGTATGAATGTGGATGAGGCGAGAATTGTGTCAGGACAGAAAAGTGTGGCGCTCTATCCTCTCTGCTTACCTTCGCAAAGAAGCGGCGTGATAGTAAGTAAGTAAGTAAGTGTAATTTTATGCCATTAGTGTTTAAATATGATTTCGCGTATACGGGCGCCGCGGCTGGCTATCTAATAATCTAATCTGTAAGTACAATTTTCGACCACTCTCTGGGCCACACAGCTGGAGCCGTATATCGGGAATAAAGTGACGAATGTTGACTTCCAAGTCATCTATCGTCTTTGGTTTATCGGCGTAGACTAGCCACTTCACATATCCCCACAGAAATGAATCAAAAGGTGTTAAATCACACGATCGTGGAGGCCAATTCACAGGTTCATTACGCGAAATTATGCGCTCACCAAATGTTTCCTTTAATAAACTGATTGTGGCGTGCGTTGTATGTTGTATGCATGTTGCACCGTCTTGGTAAAACCACAGCTCTTCCACATTAATGCCATTCAACGGGGGAACGAAAAATTAAGTAATCATAAATCTATTGCTGTGCACGATGGCGAATCGACTAATTCGGGTCCTCCTCAATACTACGCTCCACTGAAGCAACAGCATCTTCGGTGCGCACTGTACTACCTCTCTGCAGATGCGTATTATCAATTTAAGTATGCGTGGTGTGAAAACGATCCATGGTTATTCCAATCACTTGCTCGGATGGACGATTATGTCGACTGTATAATGAGTGTGGCGCCGGTAAGTTTTGCGAACTGACCCACGATTATCGAAATAAATTTGTAAGCGTTGTTCTGGCGTAAGTCTATTCAAGATGAAATGGTAAACCAAACTGAATACAAATTATTTATCAGCTGTCAAATTGACTGTCGCTGGTAAAAGTGTTAACAATTCGAAACACAAATCTCTAAAAAAAAATCCTATATATGTCCATTCTTTACACTATCGTATATAAATTTTCTAAAATCAATAGGAGTGACATATATGTGCTGCCATTATTTTATTTATATTCAAAAGAAAAATTAAAAAAGTATTGTAAAATATTGTGAATTAAAAAAAATACAGCCATACAGAGAATTTGGAATGGGATGAACTATTTCTCCGAAAAAATAGTTGGATAGAAATGAAAACACGGAGCCATTAATGACATTTTCTGAGAATGGAACATTAGCCTTTTATTCGGCGAGACAGTTGTTTTAGAAACCTACACCCACAATCGTTGACTTACCGAGAAAATAACAGAATATGTTGAAACGCCCGTGAAGTCTCCCGATTGTACGTGTCCTAGAATGATATGATTATTGGTTTTTAGAGTATAAAAATGGTATTAAAAAGTCATAAAGATCATTTTCATTCATATACACTGCAACTTCTTAAACATAAATACTTATAATATTTGTTTTGTAATATCGCTGTGCTTAAAAAATAATAACTTCTCATAATTTCCTAATCCAATAATTGAAACTAATCATTCTTTAATAATAATAATAATAATAAATACATTAAAACTTCTCACTTGGTACCTTACAAATGATCAAAAACGTTGAAATATTTTTAAAAAATCTGAGAAAATATTACTTAATAACTCGACCAATCCCGTCCAACCTTCCGCGCCTCACCCCTCCACCCGAATAGGTCGCCATTAAGCTGTATTTAGATAAGTTGCAAATTACACCCGGCGATAAGAGGGATGGGACCTCTCTCAACTATATAAAATACCTAAAATAACACAACGCGTGTGCAAAGTTTACTTTAGTAAATTTCTATTTAATAATGTTTGACAGCAGCAAGAAAAACACTCGCAACTTTGACATGACGAAAGTAGCAAAAAGCTGAAACAATTAGATGTTTTAGCGTTGCGCCGGCTATGTAACACTGTAACATGTAATAATATCTGCAAAAATATCCCACAAAAATAAATGTTATCATAAGGTATTAGTAATTTCATCTCTGATATACAGCGTGAATATTATGTTCCAGGCCTATTTTGTTTGGCCGCCATTTTAGTTTGGCAAAAATTTGTCAGTTTGCATTTAGCAGTCATAGAGAGTTGTTGATTACAATTTATTATCAAGTATTTAATACCTGAACAACATGTTGAAGTCATTAAAACAGCAAACCCGACTTTTGAAAAATAATCAAGCTCATTTCGACTCGGCGGGTTATGTTAATAAACAAAACAGCTGTTATTGGGACACTGAAAATCTTCAACTGATACACCAACGACATTTACACCCACGCAGAGTTACTGTATAGACATTGGGCCCTATTTCTTTTATGATGCAAGAGGCAATGCTATAAAAACTACATGGCGGCCGAATTGGTTCTATTGGGTCTGCAACACATGTAGTTTCAAGAGAACGATGCCACCTCACACACAGTCCGAGCTACGCTTGAAATTTTGATGAATAAAACAACATCGACCTGGTACATAATATTCATCCTGTAGTATATCGTGTTATTATTGTATGTTTTTTAAGAAATTACGTAGATAAATAACTACACGTCTCTCAATAAAGTTTTTGAAAATAATATGTTCGGTATTTATGACAGGACCAGATCGTCGGTCGCTGTGCATGTGTGGATGCTCCATTAGGTTAACTATATTTATCTGTCCCCCCTTTTTTTCCTTTAACCTTACCACAGAGCACGACTTTTTCAGTGTGTAATCTATGACTTGTGAACTGTCAAGAAGAGTGAACGTCCTGCTTTCGCTCGTCACTGACTTGAAGTTATTGTAAGGTTATTGGTGCCCAAACTGACATTATGTATCACAGTGCTTAGTGCTGTACCGATGAAGTAATCTGAAGTTCACGAGAGTAATACAGTAAGAAAATCTAGGTAAGTCGTGTGGTCTGGTTGATCCTTGAGCCCTTATTGTTCTGTCCCTATACCAAATTTATACCACCCTTACAACATCTCGTTTCACCAACCCTTCGTGTAAACATAAGATATTCAGATTTTTTGAATTAATGTTAAAAATGAAGACGTCGTGAATTCAGCTGAATAAATTTTAGTGTAGTAGATTTCCCTAAGCTGTGTAATTATCTTATTATAGTGATTATTTTAATAAAATAACCTTATAAGTTAAAGGAAAACATTTTTTTAACTATCATTAGAATTATTTTTAAAGAAGTATATATTGTGTTTGAATATTGATGTAAATTCCGTTGCGTTCATGTTGTGTAGTACATTGTCTAATATTATGCATTAAAACGTTTTTTGTAAGTTTGTAAAATACAACGTGAATCTATCTACAATCGTAAAATAATATGAAAAACTTGTCAGGATAACATAATATATATGTAGTCTATGTTGGATTGCATGAAAAGTCAGATTTCCACCATATGTACGAGTAAAGATTGTTGTTTTTGTGGACATAAAATTATAGAATTTTCTCTGCTAAAAATATGTTGTACATGCAATGATTGTTTGTATACGGCTCAACAAAAAAAAAAATACATGATATTATCCAAAATTTAAAAGGATCGGTTATAAAACTGCGAGTAATAAAAATAAATCTGCCAAGTATAAGCCCAACAATTCAGGAATATCATTTGTTTACCGATCCCCGCGGAGTCGGGTGGGCACAAAAACGCGGCTTTGTTTCCGAGAAAACTGTTTTTATAATGAAAATATAATTAAACCAAATAATGAATTGAAACCACCTGAGAGAGGGGAAGGAACAAAGGGGGGCAGGGAGCCGCCGGGAAGAAACAAAGCGCCAAATTAAAGGCAGAACCTTAGAAATGTTTGGAGGAAACGTGAAGATGAATTAACTCGGAACGGTTTTTCATCGACGGTCAAAGAAATTTTGAAGGGATTTCTTTTTGGGTTTTGTGCCCCAAACAAGCGGTATTCGGAGAAAAATGTAAAAACTGTGAAAATAAATATGGAAAATTGAGAGGAAAGAATGGCTAGGCTAAACAAATCTCAGCCTTAATTAAAATATTATATAGAAATAAATCAAGAGTTTTCCTCCCAGTTTTTCACTCCAACGCCGCCATGGTCGTTTGAGAAAAGTATTCTCAAGAACGCTTTGAGAATGAATAATTAATCTGCGAGATTTTACAACTTTCATAATTGGCAATTGTTTAAGGCTTAGTTTATTTCAATTAAATATTCTAAATAGTAATATTTTTAATGAAAACATATTTTTGTTGTGTGGTTGCAATTTCAGAACATAGTTTTGTCTTAGTTACTAATAATTAATATAATAAAATGAAATATATACAGACAAAATCTATAATACCTGTCGAAAAAATATTTTGGTTCCTACCGGGATAGATTCTTCTGTATGTTTTTCTAACTGATTAATTTAAATTGTACAAAATAATAATATTTGAAATATTATAAACCTATTAGGTGGGTTCAATTTTGTAATTTTTGTAAAGGATTTTTACTAATATCTGGTGAAAATGTACGACGATGTAAAAAAATACGCGAAATAACAGTGAAAGTCATCAGCAAAGATAGGCGAAGGAATGAAGAGAGTGGCAGTCATATGGATGCCTTTATCCAAAAATAGATCGACAATGGAAGGATGATGAAGACGTATTAACTTTTCATAAATATTTATTATTTTTATTTGTTAACTTTGTTTTATTAACCATTTATTGAGTTTAAAATAGATTCTGGTAAAGAAACAATAACAAATTTTTTAGTTAGTATTGACATCCTGAAGAAGAAAATGATATTTTTCGAAGCCGGTAGATGTATTTAAACTCAATAAGTGGTTAATAAAACAAGGTCAATAAATAAAAATAATGAATTTTAACCACAAAGTTAATTTTGCTAATTTCAAAAGTATAAATATTTATGTTTACGCGCCTTGTTACTTCGATTGGCACCATTGGGTTCTCCTTAGTTTATAATAATGTACATATGTGTGTGTGTGAGTATTGCCGCCCTTTTTTCGGAAAGCTAAGAAGAAGGTAACCGACAGGCGTCATTCTTATTACATCCCGTAGTTCGACCAGTCCAGCGGTCTAAATAAACCACCAGTGCGCGCTTCAGTCGGTCGAAATCTTAAACAGACAACCCAGCTAAAAGAACAACAACACCGGACCAGAAAGATGGCAAAATTAAAGAGATTAGTGCAGTTCATATATCATATGTGTGCTTATTGTTAATCGGAAACCTGGGAACCAGCTATCGAAGGCATTTACATAAACAATTTATATGAATAAAACTACGAATATTGAGTTAGCAGCAACAAACAGCAGAGATAGTAGATGAATGAAACAACAGGGTATTATGGAGGAATGACTAGTATTATAAGAAGAGTCCAAAAAATACATGAATCTGAGAACCCTCGGCAATTAACTTTTTTCTACTTTTCACAATAAAATATATCCGAAAATATATAGAGGTTTTGTGAAGAAAGGCTGAATGAAGTAAGTAAGTAAAGATAAGTATGGCACGTACTTAAAATTAAATTATTTTTTGGGGTTTCCTTAATATTGTCAAAAATTATAACGGTGAAATTTCAAAAATTAAATAACTTTTTAAAATACTTGCGACAGAATATTTTTTTTAAATATTTAAAATCAAGGCACTTAATTCTACAGGTTTTTTTTTTGTAAAAATTGTAGAAAATACCGTATTTTAAATTCATTTACATTTAATATAAACTGTAAATCCTGGTCAGCAGCTGCTCTAGATTAGACTATTAGAAATACTAGACACTATTAGACACTATTAGAAACTGCATCGTCTGCATACAATCAATTACTCTTTCTCGCTGCTGCTTCCAATCCATTTGGTTCTTTCATACAATTGACCTTGTATAGGTTGAGTAATCATGATGATAGTATACAGCCCTATTTGACATATTTTGTAATATCAAACCATGATGCGAATGACCCATTAATTCTTATACCTGCACTACTTATTTTGTAAAAATAATGCAATTACTTCCATAACTGTCACCACATCACTTTTATATTTAGATGTATTAAATAAATATAGTTCTGCTACGTGCACGAAATAAAATAGACAAATCAGTATATGTAATATAAATATGTAAATTGAGTCAAAACACTGTTTTATTTCACTACACTTTTCTATTATCAATATTATAATTCAACTAAAATTAAAAAAACTTAATAAACACAAAATTACAATAAAAACATAAAACATAACGCCTATTACATCCCCTCTCTTATCCATTTTAACTCCACCCCCACCTCCGTTAACTCCAGACATACCATATATTACTGTCTGAAAGTGTTTTTAATTTTAGTTGAATTATAATATTGATGATGGGAAAATGTTCCCGAAAACGTTCTAACGTTTAACACAATGAAAATTGTAGTGGAATAAAACAGTGATTTGACTCAATTTACAAAATAATCATGGAATTCCACAAAGTTTTACCAAAAACCTTTGAATAGTTATATATATATATATATTATGTAACTGGGGTCTCTTGAAACCTAGGCCGACTGGTGCCTTTATTAAGGTTTTACCTCAAAAGTTACGGTAAAACCGTACTTGTGTGTGGGGGACTCAACTGTAGGAGATTTATTTCTTCCGCGTATATATACAACGGCACATGTTACCGTACCAAAACGTCGGCCTTGTCACTTGACGAACGCGAAGCATATATTCGTAAATATATATATATATATATATGTGTGTGTGTATAAGAGAGAGAACATATATATATATTTTTTGATTAAGTTTTTTTTTATTAGTCGGAATTATATGGAAAACGCTATTTTTTTAATTCCCACCGGTATTTTGAATATTTACTTGAAAATGTTTAATAGTCGTTTATTTGTTCGGAAAACGATTTTAATTTATAATTGTTTTGGAAGAAAACCTTTCACTCATAAGTACAAGAATGTTTCAATCTTTGATTCTTATTTAGGAGTTTAAACGGAAATATTTTCTGAAGGCACCTACCGGGTGGGTGTATTGAATATTTCACAGTTGAACTTTCAAGAATGAAAGCCTTTTCAGATTGAGGCTTTTAAATCTTTAGTCGAAAAGTCTCGCGATAATTCATTTAAATATTTTCTCAGAACTCATGTTTTTTTCATTTTTGTTTATATTTAATAAAAACTATTCCAAAAAATTGTTGTTTTACGCGTTTTTGAATATTTTATTAATTTTTAAAATAATGTTCCCATAAAATATCCTGTGATTTAAATCAAACCTAATTAGGGGTTTGATTGTAAAATTGCTATATTAAGAAATGTGAAGGTGTATGTAGAAATTAGGAGGGAATGTAAAGTGTAGTTGATAGCATAAAGAAAGAATCACTTAGATGGTTTACTATTGTGAAATGTACGAGTGAGAAGAGGATGGCAAAGAAAATGGCGAGTATTGAAGGTAAACATAACAGAGGGCGCTCGCGAAAGACCTCGTATTATAATTTTAATATTTTTACTACTATAAAACTAAGCTAAGCGCTTGTTATATGTAACTTGCTGGTCTCACGGGACGACGCTTAGATCTCCGATAACTTGATCATCGGACAAATTTTTTACTGCTAGACCAACATACATATACGTCATGTCAATACGCCATGTACATTACATCTATCCAATAAACAATAATATACCTTTCCCGCTCTGGCCAACTAATCACTTAGGGATTTCACCGACATGGGAACAGAATGCATTCCGACGCCGTCAACACATATGTTTATTTTAATGGTAGAGAGTAACGCCGTGCGTAATACCAGGATCACAAAAAAGATGCGGTGTTCTTCAGCACCAGGAGTGCAATGATATCTCCGTTCTTAATGCAAATACCATAATAAGAAATTAACTTTTCCAACGTTAGCTTTACTATGCTTAAAAGGGTTCTTTTTATGGATCACCACAATCTCAATATTGGCCAATCATTCTACCTATAAGCACATTTTGCTCTCCCTTTACCGCAACTGAGTTGTAACCTCCCCACTCTTTCTCCTACCTTTTTTATTTTTCTTTATCTTCTGATATATTATGTACCTAAATATTTCTATGGATTTTCATAATAAGTATCACATGTTAAATATTTATTATGTTAGTTCGATTATGTTAATTTAAACTGTAAAAATCCTTAAATAAAATAAACTACAAAAGTGCGAATCAACTGGAGGTGAAACTTGACAACCAACCCAGGACCGAGATCAAGATAGCCCAGATCTACCTGCCAATATTTCTTTCTTGTTCCAATTCGGATTGCGTCAACTAATCATTAATTTTAATAGATATAGTCCACGCGATCTTATACTACCACGTCATATATGTAGAAAAATAATGTAAATTCCTGTTGATATAAGTACTAAATAAATAGGCCTTTAAGATGAAAAAAAAATACTGCATATATGCTGTCAAGATCACACCAGGCCCTAAATCAAAATAATTTATAAGCGGTTGTCGCGACATTCAACATACTAACATACCATATTTTCATCACAACATAGAATTTAAAGGCGAGAGATTTTTGGTTTTATGGTGTACCTTATGCAGTTTTTTCATCCATAAATTGTTGGTCCATACTCATATATCGTAGCGTATAGGGTGGGCATAATAATAATTAAGAAATGTACTATTTAAAATTTGTAATGTTTTACCGTTCTATTTAACATGCATCTGGTTCATGCAATCGTGAATGATATAGAGTATGCTGTACATAAATATAAATTAAGTAAGCTTAATTGTAGGATATATATGTATGACTTTTAAGGTTTCCACAAGCATTAGTGTATTTAACTGGCGTTTCTTCAAGGTTAGATCGCGTTTTTTGTAAATGGTTTCCTTCGTGAAACCTAGGCTGATGTTTCGGCACGGTAACACGTGACATTGTCAAGTTGTTGCTTCAAAAAATTAAGGTACAATCGTACAAATTTCCCACAGACGAATTAAAAAACGGGTTATAAAATAATACTTTTAAAATTATCTTTGTGGTTAAAATTCATTATTTTTATGTTAACTTTGTTTCATTAACCACTTATTGAGTTTGAATACATCTACTGGTTTCGAAAAGTACCATTTTCTTCTTCAGGATGTCAATACTTATCAAAATTTTCGTGAGTGTACACGCCGCGACGCTTGTTCTCGTTGTGGAGAGGAATCAAAGAACCAGCCAGCATCCAGCCGACTGAAAAAGTAAGTGCCTTCCTTTTATTTCTCATATTCCTACCAGCTATCATGATATATTAGTACGGTATTAGATTTTTATCATAAAATATAAAATATAAAAATGTTAAGTGATTCATCTGTTTTAGTAATTTTTTGATCCAAGTTTACCTTTATAAATATGCGTATAATATTTTAACTCATTGTTAAAAACATATTTAAATTTAAACATAATTTTGATTGATAGCTTTGTGTTATTTTACTCATTCAGTCTGTCATCTTCATGAAGTCTTGTCAGTTTATTTCAGTCATGGGACCTCTTTGAACCAACAATTGTTAATCATCATGTTACAATTTTTAACATCAACTTATATTTTGAAAACTTTATGTGTTAAGCTGTAAAAATATGACATTTTACTACATGGATATTCCACGGTCGCACCTTTCATCCCAGAATAAAGATGAGAAACGCAAACTTATTTAACATCAATTTAAAATTCTGGATAAAAGTTAGCGGTTGAGGATATATTGAAAACGTTAAAAGAGATGTTTTATTGTATAGTAAATAAAATACATATATCTTGATGTCAAGACGATAAGTACCAAGTCACATAGTTAAAACTCACACCAAAGCCTATACTCAAAGAGACTCTTGTGACCAATGTTCATCAATTGATGAAAAATATTATATCAAGTACCTAGGATTCATAATAAATAACAAATTTAAATGGAAAAAAAACATATTACTAATCTAACAAACAAAATAAGGAAAACTGCATAAAACTTCAATGTCACAATTAGAAATCAGTCAAAAAATGATAATAAAATAAGACTATCTAAGTATATAACTCTTCACAGATTTCAAAGTATCAAAAATAATAGACGTATACAAAAAAAAAATCAATAATCAAAATATTCAAATTTAAAAAACAATGAAATTTTTAAGCGTATTCCGATCTACAAGATTTAGAGACCTAATTGATATTCCAAAACTAAAATATACCGCAACCCAAAATCACTATATTTATCAAGGCATCAATTTTTTTAACAATCTCCCCATCACAATTCGAAAAATTACGGACTATATATACTATGTATCTGAAGTAAAAAAAATATGTACACAGACTAACTGAAACATAAATTCTCGTATATACTCCTCTTCTATAACTAGTCTTACTCTCATAGAGAAGAAATAAATGTTAAAATAAATATATATATCCTACTGATGATTCTAAAAATGTATTATATTTTCTAATATTAAAATAAATAAAAAAATATCCTGGGTTACTAATAAAGATGTACTAAGACGCATGTATAAGTCAAGAGAACTAATAACAACTATCAAATGAAAGAAATCTGTATATTTCGGATACATTCTCCGCAATGAGAAAAATGTTCTCTTATAGCTCATTACGTGGGCATCAGAGTGGCTCAATATCTAAAATTCCGTAGATCTTAATAGATCTTGCACTGTGTAAGTCATCAAAATGATCACCAATCGTCGAAAAAATACGACATATGAAGAAGATATAGAGTAATATCAGTGCTGCATGCAGTTTAATAATTTTTTTTACTACCAATAATAACAAATTATATTTTTGTCATTAAAATTATTTTATATTTTGCTATTTTTCAATTTTGTAATTTAAATCGTTATTAAATTTTGTTAAATAGTTATTAAATTATTTAAAAAAATATATATTCAATTAATATACGAAATTAATTGCTTAGATATATCGGTTGAACCTGTCTCATTTATCGCACAGATTTCAGTGAAGTTAAGGAGACATTGAATATTTTTTATATTATGTAGTATGAATATCTTTTGTATTATGTATTTCAAAATAAGTTTCTGATAAGGAAATAAATAAAAAGGAATAAGGAAAAAATAACTTGAATGAAAATACGACGATAATTAAGAATTATGTTTTTGTCTCGTTTGTGGAGACAAATATGAAAAATTCGAACTTTCTACGACACTTTGTTTCTAAACACATGTTTTTGATGATTTTGAGAAGTTGTTGCAATTTGGCCCATAAGTGTGCAATAATCCCCGATATCGGGGTAAATTGCAACAATTCCTTTCTTTTACGGAAATGCAAAAAAAAAACATTTCGTTTTTATATTTAATTCATTTAAGCTATTTCACACTGTTCCTTTAAATTCACTTATTGTTCCCATATTGTAAGAATTATTTTGATTTTGAAAATAAAAAAATACAAGAATCTATATGTTGAAAGTATTGTAACTTACTCCGTCTTCCTCTACTTGTGTTATTGTATCAGAAAAGTTAAATAAACTCCAAATAAAGGCTAAAAAATAATTGATGGTGCAATGGCATTATTAAAGGTCTTAAATAATATAAAATGATGTCTATAAAAACAAATTTCCATAGAACACGCGTGTTTCTCAATTTTACGAATATACGTACAACAGCATAACTGAAATTTAATATGCAAGCGAAAATTGTCGATACAAATTCTCCAAATGAGCTCTTACATTGCATTAATGACAGATACATCATTTTTAGTATTTCCTGGAGAAAAAAGTCAGGTCCGGACTGAGAGCTGTAGTTTATTTGTGTAAATAATTGCGTTAATTATTGTTCTAAGCGGAGCGTAAATAAGAATGCAGCAGAAACTCGGTAAAATCGATCACTGATTTGACTACGTCTGAGCATTGTTGCGCCCTGAGACTCAACGATAGCAATACAAAAAATATATATTTCCAGAAAAATAGAACCAAATGTTCACTAGCAAACTGTTCAAATTAAAATGTAGTAATTTTTTTTGAAAAATACATTTAAATTAGCCAAAATTCATTTGACAGATATTGCCATGCATGAATGAAAATATTGCTTAAGGTCAAACGCCTTTACGAACTCGTCGGAGATATTCAAAATGTAAATAGGTAAATACATACTAAGAAAAATAATTATAATTATATTAACAACTAAATATTTTCTCGATGGATAGATTTTTTCTATATATATATATATATATTGTAACGTTGCGTTCTGGCTCCGGCGGATCCAATGCTAGGCAATACCACCAGCTAGACAGCGGTTGACATGAGTTTGTGGGTCTTCAATGTCATGAATGCATACTAAACTCCTGCTACCGTACTTTGCTTCCATTTTTGACTGAGAAACATTTATAATTGACACAGAGAGACAAATGAAAGAGGTTTTGCTGTTAATTAACAATTTAATTCAAGTATTCTATAAATACAATCAGGTATGGCCTGTAAAACGATCTGGATATAATTCCGTCAAGGTATACACAGTAAGTAACTGACTAGACTTCCCACATTCATTAATAGGTCCAAAGATTAGGTTACATCTACAAAATTACCCCCCTTGCAGTTCCCAAATATCATTCATAACACTCAAATAATCCGTAAGAGACCAATCCTTCACGGATTGTTCTGATAACAATGGATTCTACATTATCCCAAACATGAAAATAAGTAAATAAAACTGTACAAAGTTACGTTGTGATGTGTGATGCATTCCTGCGAAACTCTCATGATACCAGTAACGAATTCTATGTGAGTTTTGTTCTCCCACCTTAATTTAGTTGAAGTCCTTTACCTCTGATCCAATAGCCTACAATCGTCATGAAAGAAGTTTGCTGCCGCAAGGAAATTGCCTTTATTATCCCATGCCAGCGAAGGAAGTATCAATTTCTGTAAGGATGGTGTATCATGCGAATTAATTTCGAACAATTCAACAAATGGCGTACCAGTGATCGCAAAGATTAATCATATTTACCCTTCTATTAATAATTCAGCAATTCCGACATGGCGTCGTCTTCACGAGACAGTCGCCAATCTCACTGCACCTGGCCAAGACTGCTTTTGTGACAGGAGTGGTCCGCCCACGGCTCTGGACCCTATTCGCACTTACCGACGTGAAGTCGTCGCGAACTAAGCATTGTCATGATTCAAATTTAGTGCTAATTTCAAATGTCACCCGGCGCATTTATTTCCAACATAGCAATATATTTTGGGTTTATTAAATTTGTATTAAAACACCACTAAGCTATGTTCTGAAAATGTAATTTTACAATAAAAAATTATGTTCTTAAAAAAAATAGATATATAATTCACATAAAGTAAAACAGATGTTTTAGAAGTTTTATATACCTATAAGAACGAAGTATAACAAATACAAAATTAGCACTGAAATAGTTTTATCGTATCTATTGAACTGTACAAAATTCCAAATACATATAAGTATATAGGACTGAAAGTCTATAAAATTTTGCATAGCTACTTTTTAGCACCGAGCAAAAAATACTGATTCCATCCCCTCTCCCCATAATTATCCATCTCTTTAACATCGATGTAGTATATTGAAAGCCAACCTAACTAGTTCTCTAAGGAAAGTAATGATCTTATTACACACTCTCAAAAATTTCACCTTCTTCCTTCCAGCCTGGACAAAATTTTGCATATATAGTTACTTTTTAGAGATTACCGTGCACTTAAGGGCATCCCTTCTACATCACCTTCGGCATCGCTTAGTAAAAAAGAAAAAAAATGGAAATCAAGAAGAAAAATGACTATTCTTTGAGACGCCCTGGTAATTTAAAAGTTGTTTCATAATTAATTGCTTTGATATTATTAGCAAATGTATTTGAATAGATATGTGTATTTTATGTCATCTTTTTATATTATCTTTTCGCATGCGGTGTTTTAACATACGACATAGATTGCGGTTTGATATAACGTGACATATTGTGAAAGCGTTTAAATAATAAATAATTTAAATAAGTCCTAGGCCCGGCCCTGTGGAGGCAAAACATAATATTAAGTAGTTAACACGGACGTTGCGTGATACGACCCATTCTGCTTACATAATTAGAAGATGGTTCGCGTCGCGGATAGCGAGCCGTGTTTTATGTGACTTTTATATGAAAAGCTTTTGTGTTTGTAATCCGAAACCCAACTCCGAGGCAGTCAAACAATTATTTGAGATATTTAATTTGGCGAATGAATAGTTCGTCTGGATTTACGTCGGACATTTATGTAGTGCTGTCATAAAACCGGTTTTGTTTACGATTTAATATGGCTGAGCCACTTTAAATTCTACGGAAATAAGGCTAATATAATATTATTTAGGCACTTTACTGCGCCGAATCTCTTCGTAAATATAAATATTTCGAATATAAAATATATTAATATTCGAAAGTAAACACTTACATTTATTTCATAATTTTATTTTATTAAAAATATGTATGTAATGGACAGTGGCGTAACTCTGGGTAGCAATTGAAGCATATTTTTATTACGGGCGGAAAATTCTAACACGATTGTTTTCACTAAAAGTTAGATTTTAGTACGTAAAATAATTTTAGTATGCAGATGTTGTCGGCTCTAATATTGAGAATTTAATCGGTTAATAAGTTGATCAAAGCTCAACAGCTATCAAAGCGAAGGTACATTAAAAAAAAGTATTAATATACAGATTATCAACAGATCACATGACCACGATATATATAGTCCTAAGTATGACACTAAGATATGATGTATATTTTTTAAGACAGCTATAGGAATAACGTGTTAATGGTTGGATTGAACGTGTTAACGTGTCTATAAAAAAAATTAAAGTTAAACATTAACGATTGAGGATGAACAGGTTAATAAAACTACCGCACTGGTACAGCAGTGCGTGGATTTAATCATATAATTATAATTGATCTCCAAAATTGATGAACTTTTATTATTTCACAAAAAGTATATTTATATATAATATGATATATTGTAACATTACAAATTAGGGTCACGTTCGAAATTGCACCGTCACTTGTTTTAATGCTAAACACCTCGTAATCACAGATTGTTAGTATCGCAATGTGTTTTGAAAGTTATACAAACGGTCACCGTCTATGGTTCGAGCAGAGCTGTCAGATTTGCGCGGTTCAATTGCCGCGACCAGCGTTTCTAATATGTAACTGTGAGCGATCCAGCATAAGCAAAGGGTAAATATTTTTATCTTATTCTATCACTAGTGCATAATTTACTATAAATTTGTTGATCTAATCGCATGCTGAATAATCTTTACAGGAAACGAGATGTTATTTCGCCTTTGATTATCTTGAGGATCATCTACCCGATAGGCCAAGGAGATGAGTTACTCGGAAGGGTATGGCTGGAGTGATGCCATCTAGTGGAACATCTTGTTGTCACTTGCCTGCATCGCAGAACGTTAAACTCGCGCCCAACCCGACGAAATTGTATATTTATTTTTATTTCCATTCTTAATGCTTCTTTTTATGATCAGATGCCATTTTTATAACGAATAACATCTTTTCATTTATCATCTCCTGGTATTATTTATAAATTCTTTCCAGTTTAGGATGAAAGCAAAATGTGACAAACTAAGGTGGGTATGTGTTTTTGAGGTGAAGAACCCGCGGATCATGTGTTCACCACTGACTAGCCGGTGAGAGGGTAGAACGCCGGTCTTTACTCCCACAATACGTATGTTCGTACATGTGTATTATTTTATAATATCTTAATGAGACAGTTATCAATATTTCATTGATAGATAGATAGACCTACAGACGTTTCAACTCTTTGAGTCCCGGACTATTTTTTTATCAGACCAAATAATATTCACAAGTTTTCTCGGGGGCAGTAATGATTTTGGAGGAGTTATTTGATTATTGGACTCATTGCCACTAAATTCATAATCTTCACTAGATTTTTGATATAAGATTCTGTGTCGGCACTGCTGAAGTCGCTGCCATCGTTACTTATATTGCAATCTCCTTGTTGTGATGTTTGAGTATAAATAAATTTTACAGAACTGCACGATTCTCTCAAAATCTATTGAAATGTCAGCATATAAAGCGAACACCAGCGCAGATACGTCACTGCTGACACAAAAAACGGTAACTTGTACAAACTTGTTGACGCGTTGGAGAAGAAGGAAAGATAGGAGTGACCGGTAGGAAGATATATCACGACTGTGAAGCAATTCTGTAATGTTGGTGATTTTTAATCTTCTCGTGGGTCGTATTGTCCCATTGTGACTCAAAGGGTTAAAGCGTAATATGAAAATAAATCAGACAAAAAGCTAAGATAATGGTAAAGTTACGATAAAACTTTAAAAATTAAAACCGTTAAGAATGTTACAATTGAGGAAAAATAACGAAATGTTTTAAATATATGATAATTAGTGCGATATAAAGCGCATGGTTTGACACGCGACACGCGATGTGTAAGGTACAATGTTTTGAGTAGCTTATTGGTGTAGTAGTTAAGACGCTGGCTTAGTGATCTAGTGGATGGGGGTTCGCGCCTTGTTCCAGGACACCAGCAAGTTAGTCCTATTTTCATAGTACAAGTCTTTAGCTTAGTTTGAAAATGTATGAATATTGATGTGACATGTATTCAGTGTACGTATCTCTATATTTAAAAAATGATTATTATTAATTAATAATGCATGGTTTATTGAGGTAGATACGCCCGAATACAACATGAAATGAATCGTGATGTTTGCAATACAATTGATAAATATCAATTGTATTGCAAATGCGACAACTATAAAAATTCTACATTTATCTTCTTTAATTTGAGATATAAAACATAATTTTTACTTAAGTAACATTGAATTTATAACTGTTCAAAGAGTGTATACTAATGACGGTAAACCGTTATATAACTGTTGGGAGTTTATTTTATAGTATACCGGTCATTGCTCAAAAAATTAGAATAATCAGTTACCAATCACAGTAAAAATAACAGCTTAACCATCACTATTGAATACTATATTAAAATTACTAGCGGTAAAACACTAACACTTACACTTACACTTCAAAAACATATAATTGGAAAATAAACAATATTATAGAACACTTCAGAAGCACACAAATAGACAATGGATAGAATATGTAAGGTATTATATAAAATTATTGTAGTGTAACTCTCTCTCCAAGCACAAGACCTGGTCTCTTTTTTGGAGAGGTAAGCGAAAAAAAACATGCAATTTTAAAAATGTAAAATACTTAATTTAAAAATAGAGACAATGAAAATAGTTTTAAATTTTTTCAAAAAAATCCCATAGCATACTTTAAAAATTAATATTTTATTATGAAAACACATTTTTTATTAATTTGCAATTTTGGAACATAGTTCAATGATATTTAATGATGCTCTGTCGTGCACGTCACACCATATAAGATTTAAAAAAATGATACAACAGATGAAAATGAAATAACAGATTATACCATATATAGTGTTATTTATTTCATTTTCAAATACATGTATCATTACATAAGACTGGATTTCATTAAATTGGCATAAATGAAAAATGTAATATTTATAAGTTGTATACGCTCAAAATTAATGTGCAAGAGTATATAGAAGTATTGTATAATTAAAATGATGTTAATAATCATTTTTTAAATAAATAAAAATATTTTTTTTGTCGTCATTTCAATCCATTGTACCTCCATTTGATTACTTTGCAAATAGGCCACTCTGCCGCTGTGCGACTCATTTATAAGTTTTTTTGTTTTAGAATTTTATGAAGTTAACATAGCAAAATTGGTATCGTAGTTCCTCGGTTAGGAAACGTTCTGGGTAACCAAGTATTTTTAAATAAACATATTGTTTCTAAATACATTTCCAATTTAATTTGTTTTAAATTGTATAACATTGATATGACAAGTCATATTTCGTGTACGAATAATTTTAAATTTAATATGTATCCATCCAATTCATATTGAATAAAAGTGTGTGGCAAAAATGAAATCAGCTTCAGGTACCTGATGTTACGCCATTGATAACAAATCTATAACACAGAATATAAAATAATACATATTTTAAATGTCAGTACAAACTACTTTACATTTTTTGATATATTCTGAACTGTACACAAATTAATCTTCCCGTCTTTTATATATTGGATATGTAAATATTTTTTAAAGGCAGATGAAATATGAAAATAAATTTGTTCGGCTAAAGTACGCACTCGCACCTACCTCCATACGTTAATATTTTTCTGTATTACGGGAGTTCCTTTAACAAAAAATATGTTGCTGTTGAAACTTCAAAGTTTCGCAACACAAAGGAAGTTTCTCAAATTTATTGGAAGGCTGCTGACTGAAACGTATGTTACGACCAAAACCAATCAATGGTTATTTTTTTATATATTTGATTAAAAAAATATTTTTTTATCGACTTATCATATATATAACAAAAATCTTTGTTTGTTTCTAAAACTGTTATCCCCTCGCCCTCGTATCATATTGTAATGATGATTTTATAGAAATATCTGAAATCTTTTGTTCACTTTTTTTTACTGCAGTAAAATGACGTCCTTGTGTTCTAGTGGTTACAATACTCGCCCAGTGTTCTAGTCTCGCTCCAAAAGGCCTTATAATATTTTTACTGCTATAATTTATTATTATATTATATTAATATATGTTTTTAAAAATTTATAATGCAGAAAAAATGTAAATACATAATATGTAAAACTTCTGAATTAGTTTGGGCACATCCCGCTAAAGGAGTTAAATGATTATGTTGTATACATATTGTTCGATCTTTGTAACATACATCTTGTGCTTGTTGTGTCACACTTTGCACTATCACCGACGTGTATGATTCATGCGAAACAACGGAGTTCGTGTTCTGAAGACAAAAGCTTTGGGGCTCCTGTGGAGAAAATTCAGATACGTAAACGAGCATTTCTCAGGTGGGTCGTGTTTCTTTCTGGTTCTGATTGGTCTTTTAGCCCCCATGTTCTTTATTCTTGTCCTTTTCCTAAATTCCTTCTACTCTTCCTACTTCTAGCTAGGCATATCATGGAGTGAAAGACGAACGACTATCTCTTTTCTCCAAGTAATCTATCTCAGGAAAGATTTTCCACAACTTGCAGGAAAATAATTCTTTCATACTTTGATTATTACCGGGAATGTACAAGAACGGAAGGCAACTGGTCGATCTGTACTAAGGTGGATAAATAAACTCCAGAGACATAACCGGAACCGTGTTACACGTTTAACCAAAAAAGAACTAGGATCCCGAAGAGTGGAGACTAGTAGTCCGTGCTATTGAAGCAGACCAGAGAACCGCGATGCTCATGAGCACATTGACTGACAGGAAGCAACATCTTCTAATAACTTTTGATTGTTTAATAATTTATTCACTGATTTTATCAACTCGGTTCACAATACAGCACTGAAGACGTCACTCACTCACGTCAATATTGTCTGAAACAAAGGCCTAATATAGTTTTGTGCGTGGGTGGGAACAGATCTAACAGTGGATTTGAAATACATAATCCCTCTGTGACGCATTTACATTTCCATAAACGAGATTTTGTGGTGTGAGAATTTTGTATAGGCGCGGAAATATAAAAACCTTGTCAATGTGTCAAGTGTTAAATTCTACTTTGTAAGACATCACTTCAATATTTAAAACCATACTTCTATAATTTATACTCTCACCGTATAAAAATAACACATTCGAAATAAAGCAAAAATCTCATACCATCACGTGGTAATTCAACTTTTTCCACATTCTTGTAACTCCTATATATACAATTTTAAAGAATTTATTTACCAATCTAAGAAATAAGTGATAAAGGTCACATTCTAATGTATCCAGAAGAGAATTTGTCACTTTCAGTAATGTTTACAGTAGCCACGTGCGGTTTTCTTTAAGAAATGTGTTAGCTTTGCAGTGTAGCTACATTTTGTTCAATTTCTGGATGATTAATAAAAATATTTTTATAATTAGCAAAATCAACTTTGTGGTTATCCATTATTTTAGATTTTTAACATTGTTTTATTAACCACTTGATGAATTAAATACATCTACCGGTTTCGAAAAATATAATTTTCTTCTTCAGGATGTCATTAACTAAACAAAAACATGTTTTATATTGTTTCTTTTACGGAATCTATTTTAAAAAACAATAATTATTTAAAAAAATAAAGTGTCTAACTTAAATTGTTACTTGATGATAAAAAATTGTTAGAATAATTTTTAGGAAAAATTTTAGAATGGGACTAGTGGTTAAATTTAGTCGGTTGTTTATAATATTTTGGTTAGTTTTAAATATTTTATTTATTTCCAATGATTCCAAATTATTCAATTTTAGACCAATATTGTTTATATGTAAAATAGACAATCCCAAATTATTATCAATGTATTGTCATTTTCTAACAAATGATTAGCAATTTCTGAAAAACCATTATTATTCAAACAACTCAAATGCTCTTCAACTCTTATATTAAAATTTCGACCTGTTTTACCAGTATAGAACCTAGCACAATCCTCACAGCTAAGTTTACAGACACCGAAATTGTTAAATTTATCATCTTTGTCTCTAGAATTTATTAGTAAATTTCCCAAATTATTAAATAATATAATACAGATGTATAAAATTCCGGTCTAATGTTTCGTGGTAGGTGTTCTGATATTTGATTCAAAAATTTATTTATGAATAAAATCCTACGCAGATAAAACATAATGGTAATAATCATTATGTTTTATCCGTGTTTTATATAAAAATTGACTAATATATTCTTTCAATTTATTTAAAAAAAAGTGTATTAAACCTGTATTACACCCGTTATTGACTGCTATTTTTTTAATTGTCTTCAATTCAATATTGAAATTGGATGTTGACATAGGAATATTGACTAAACGATATATCGTGAAGCAGAACCCTGAATGCTTATGTGATAATTAATGATTAGATTCACTATGTATGATAGTATCTGTAAAAGTTCGTTTACTAAAAATGTTGAATTCAATTTTATTGTTATTTTTAATTAATGTTAGATCCAAAAAATTTAGGGTCGAATTATTTTCTATTTCAAATATAAATTGTATTTTATTATTAAATGAATCAATGGGATTTAAAAATGTTGTTAGTTGACGATGTGAACCTGACCAAATACATAATATATCATCAACATGCCTAGGCTAACTTTGTTCGATGTTCAACTAGCGAACAAATTCTATTCGCGAACATGCTTAAATTGATTTGACATGCATGACCGTGTTCAACATAATATTTTATATGAGTAATAAAACAAATTTTTCGTTACATACACAAGATGTCTGGAGCCATCTGTAAAGAGAATAATAAACGAATGATTAATTCACGAGACGCCAATATCCAATGGAGTTATTAATTTGTGAATAATCTATAAGCCGAAGGAAATACTAAATTAGGTAGACAATACTGTTCATTAGTTCGTTGGAGTGAAAGGCTAATGAATGGAAAATTAATGAAATCCGTAAGATTAATACACTTACATACATCATCAGGTTTGTATATCATCATCTCCCACCGTTCTAACATAAATAAAACTGATCAACAATATTTTTTATCTCCCAAGGGAAATTTTGTCAGAACTTTATAAATTCAAGGATGTTGATTACGAATCTTCTGCAAAATTTCCCACCATTTTTGAGAGAATAAAGGCTTTATACCGAAAAATATTATTTTTTTCAGCTGTCCCATTTATATAGTAAACGGGAAAATTTAGTAGACCCTCCCTGACGACTTGTGATCATTGTTATATCGTTCAGGTCAGTATAAATTCCTCATACGTTTCTTTAATCAAGTCAATAACGATGCTTCGCTGTGCTGAATCTTATGACATCTTAATTTATTTTAATAAGTGTAGTATGTTAATGAAAAAACTTGATAATCGTTCAATGAAAACTAATATAAGTTTATGTTTTGTCTTTTTTCGTCTCGGAAGGCTCAGTCATTAATCAGATCGTTTAATCTACACTGATTTATCAGTTGTGGTTTTTCAGTTGACCTTGAACTTCAACGTGAATGTGCCAGGCGCGCTGGCGATACCAGGGTGGGTGATTATATTGATTTAGGGCTCCTAATTTAACAACACTAGAATTATAAGCTTTAGGAAGAAGTTTCAGAACTCACAAGCGCACAGCGTCGATTATACTTCAAAAAAATAATGTGTTATTTTAGTTACTTTTTAGTATGTATGTTAATGATAAAATAAGGCGGTACTATACATAAATAAATTCTTTTGTTTACGTTGCAGTAAAATATTTAGAAGGTGTTATATTAAACTTTTTTCTCTTTCAATTCATATATCAATATAAAGCACTTATATAATATTTATAATATTAAGGTAGTTAATAAAAAGGTCATAGCAAATAGCGTTGATGCACTTGTGGTAGTAGATTCGGCGGTCTAGTCGCATATAGAGTACTAAAAGTGTCGTAGACTCCAAGAAATTGAAAAATAGGTATCTCATAGAGACAAAGCAATTTATATCACATACTTCCCATATAATATATTATAAATAGTTTAGGAGAACACATTCTTATTGTGAAGTTGTAATTACTCAGAATATAGGTATGTGATATATTAAATATGAATTAAATATATTAATTAAAAATATATACATATAAAATCAATTTTATCGAAAAATATTGTTGTTGCACCACCAAAATTTAATAAAAATGAATTGATAATTCTGGCGTCTGCTATCAGTTTACTCAAAGGTATTTGAGATTCTGTAAAAATAAGGTAGATGGCTCTTTCAAATAATGGAACGATTAAATGTATTAATATCAAAAAGGTAACATATAGGTTCGAAAATTGTCACTAAAAATATTGTCGCTGTAGCATAGTTAGATAATGCATCTTCCCCGGTTAGAAAAGAGATCCAGGTTCGAATCCCGGCGGCGCAACAACAATATTTTTCGATTAAATTGATTTTATATGTATATTATATTCATATTTATTATATAAATAGCTTTACCTCTATGAGATATGTATAATTTGTCTTAATAACAAAGCCTTTGGGGGTGAAAATCCAGTAATTGTGTGTTCCTTGACGTACTCCAATATTGTTATGAATAAATAAAATTTTAGGAAAGTATCATGATATTAAAATAAACAATACAAAATATCTACATTTTGATTCGATCCGCTGGAGGATTTTGGACTTTTTTTTAGTTTTTCTTTTTCAACGCAAATCAACCTATTTACTTAGTGATAATTATATAAAATCATTTAAAATTTATAAATTTATTTTTATTAATTCATAAATAAATTTGAAAAATAATAAAAATACCCCCTGGAACCACCCGCAGCCTACAGCCCACCGACACCGTGTACTCTAATGTTTAGTACAATTATATCTGAAATTATATTTACAAATAATTTGTTATGAGCCTTGTTATACAGTTTCGCCGCCAGGCTTTTCGCGGCAGCATTTGAAAAATAAATAACACGGTTTGTGTCTTTGCTAAATATACACCGCCATTAATGGCATGTAGCATAATGTAATAGTAGATGATTACGTAAATTAAATTAAAATATGAATATGCAAATATAAAATAAAATAATTTTCAATAACACATTTTTTTTGTGAAGTTGTAATATAAGAACGCAGTTCTGTGATATTTTAATACAAATTTAATTAGTTAATTAGAAAAATAAGCAGAAAAAATGTATTATATGTAACAAAAAATATTTGGTCGCTATCAGGTTACAAACCTGGAACATTTATTATCCGGGGAACTACTCCTTGGAAAAATAGATTAAAAAAACACTGAAGTTAATAAAAAAAACATGCAGTTGATTGTGTGGATGTTATCGCCTTTATCATTGTTTATAAGCCAATGTACTTTATACAATAAATTGTTCATAAAATATGAGACAACTATGTAAACAAAATAATACATTTCATTCAGCGCTTCATCATTTCAGACTAAACAGCGTACTAGCTTTGTATGTATATACATAAAGGTATATAAAAAACATATAGTTTCATTCATCAAAATTTCAAGCGCAGATTGAGGTGTGTGTGTGGCACCGTCCTGTTGAGACCACATATGTTGCTGGCCCAAGAAGTTTTTACAGCATTGCCTCTTGTATCCTGAAAGAAATAGGGGTCAATGATTCCGCTGGCCTACATGTCGCACCATACAGTAACTCCGCGTGGGTGTAAAGGTCGTTGGTTGATCAATTGTGGATTCAGTGCTTCAATTACGGCTGTTTTGCTTATTAACAAAACCCGCCAAGTCGAAAAGAACTTCGTCGCTCATGATGATTTTATTCCAATAGTCTGAATTGTGTTTAATTTAATGATTTTATTATAAATTGTAATCAACTACTTTGTACGACTACCAAATGCGAACTGACAAATATATGTCAAACTAAAATGGAAATAAAACAAAATCGGCTTGGAATATAATATTCATCCTGCATTTGACACAAAATTATTAGTGAATTAGTGAGGTTAGGTTTGAGATATCAAATAAATATATTTCAAGGCATTCCAGTTACTTTGGGATAAAAAAATGTTTACCATCATATTAATTATTATGGATTAATTTTGTTATTATTCACAAGACAAATTAGTTATTATTTTTTCAAATAAATACATTTAAATTGTATTATTCTGAGAGGGACAATTGCGCCCATTATTTTGTTATTGCTGTCAAAGGTTATCTTGGACATAAAATAAAACATGTCCCACTTCCTTTAAATAATTAGTGAACATTTTTCAACATTTTATTTACAAGTAAATGAAAAATTCAAATTTTTAATGACGGTGTTACAATTATTCAAAACATATCCTTCCATTATAATTACATCAAAGCGAAAAAAGTAAAGAACAAATCTTTATTTTGAAAATATATCAGAGTCTTACCGAGCTTCTAGCCTCTCTTGGGATAACATGATGATGATGATGATGATGAAGAAATATATAATATTTATTTTATTTTATGATAAGTAAAAGTAATGGTTAAAATCCATTATTTTAAATTGTTAACAATGTTTGATTAGCCATTTAATGAATTAAAAATACAATCGAAAAATATCATTGTCTATTTTGCATGTAATAGGGATTGTCAATCGTTGTTGGTGTTAAATTAAATTATTTGGAATCATTGGAGATGAATAAAGCGTGTAAAACTAATCCGAGTTATTATAAACCAAACTAAATTAGACCACAAGTCCCATTCTAAATTTTTTTCTTAAAATCAAATTCTAGTAATTTTGTATCATCAAGTAACAATTTAAGTTAGGTACTAAATTTATTTTTTATAAATAGATTCTGTAAATAAAACAATATTGTTTTCGATTAGTTAATTACATTCTGATGAAGACAATGATATTTTTTCGAAACTGGTACATGTATTTTTAATTCATTAAATGGTTAATAAAACAAAGCTAACAATTAAAAATAAGAGATTTGTTTTTGGCATTTTTTCAGTTGTTTTTACTTTGCATACACGTATAAATACATAATATGTAACTATATACATATTCTTCTTCTTCTTCTTCTTTTCATGCCTTATCCGTTCAATGGACGTTGGCTATCATCACTTTATTTACTGCGGCCCGAAAAAACCCTCTACAGTCACAGGCTACCAAATATATAGACATGAATTAACGCAAATTTCTTTTATCAATATTGTCAATTTAATGTCACCCACGTGATCACTTTGTTACCACTTATGTAATCAAATAGCTTCGCCATTTTTAAAAAAAATGTGGCTGGATTGGAACGAAAATTGAAACGTTGATAATATAATGTACATTAAATACTAATTAAATGTATTAACTAGAAAGATATACATGTAAAATAAATTTTATCGAAAAATATTGTTGTTGCTACCGGAATTCGAACCTGGATCTCTTTTTAATCCGGGAAAGGTGAATTAACCAACTATGCTATAGCAGACAGTACTTTTATTATTACTTTTAGTATTAACATTTATCTTTGTACAATTTAACTTTAATAAATTCAGTGAATCTGTAAGCAGTTTCTGTTATTGTAACCTGCAGCCTATCACACATACATTTCTGTGATGTGTATGAAATAACCACAGTTAACAGGCGCACGCGCGTACGGGACGAAATGGTATGTGTCTATGCGTGGATGTGAGGATGCTTTAAGTATGACGGACCGCGGGGGAACGGTCTCTTACGTTTCACGTCTTTGCGTTGAAACACTGATAGAACTAAGAACGTATTATAATCGAGAATAAATACCAAATTGTAACCTGTACTATCGAGTAGCATTCATGTCACAATCTCAACCGATATTCTTCGTAGAAGAGTTACAACAATGTAGCTGGCATTACAGAACGCAACAACTGAGTCTTTCTCCCATTTACAAATACAAGCCATAATATACGAGGGTATTTGGGTGAATATTGGGTCATTCAATATCCTCAAAAAATCTATTATTGCTAGCCTAGCCTAACCTAACATAAAGGTCTTGAGTTCAAATCCTAGCAGCAGCTCTGTTTTTTCAATACAAAAAATTGCCCTTTACTTTTTTCGGTGACATATTTACTTTGGTTGGAATATCGTTTTTATTCAAATCCAAAGCGTACATTATGGAGGAAAATTTATTTTTAGTGAGTCCTACATTCCTACCTTTCTCCTCATTTCGTGCCGTGAGAATGTCCCGAGGATATCGGCCGCTGAAGATTTAGGCCGCGCCTCCTCTCGACTGGGGGAAGTGGGGGCGAAACCGGCCTAGTGACTAGAAAACGAACATTTATTTTTATTTTTATTATTATCATTACGTTTACTTGCGCCATTTCCTTAACTCTTACTTCCTTCCGTGAAAGCAAAACGCGATAACGAATTTCTGCTTTTACGTTTACGTATAGAAAAAAAATATTTTAAGCCAAATTCGTGTACCAGCTTAATTCTTGCAAGCAAACAAAATTCCAAATGACTAATATTAGAACATATATACAAAACTACTAAGTTAATAATGAAATTAATACAATAATATTAGATAAGAAAAGCTTCATTGAATTTATTGATTTTTTTACATCAGAGATAAACACGCAATGATAAAATTCCGTATTTCATCAGTTTTTATTTATTTATTTTATTTATTTATACATTCGACAATAAAAAATACAATAGTAGAGTTATGCACCCCAAATAAGAAAGATATTGAATTATGGGGGTGGCTATCAACATTTATATAATACAAGATCAATATATACTAGATGTAAGAATTTGTTTACAACAATTAAAAAATAAAAAATGAAATAATAAATGAAAACACAAAATATGAAAATTAACAGGTATTATTTTTTTCTAATCATTGTAGTTAAAAACCTTTGTGTGTGTTTATAGATCGTCTCTATAAAATAATTAGCAGCATTATTAGAATTACCGATCAAGTAAAGATCATTCCATTTTAGTTAGTTTATAGCATAAATTAACTTTTCGGAATTTATTTTAGTAAATGTACTATTGATTTGTACAGGGTTTATTAGTTTTTTTTGTAATTTTAACATCTATAATATTATTATAATTATAAGACATAGTTATGACACATGTTTTTTCCTGTTTTGGGATCTCTGACTTATAGGTACTTATTATAATCATTGGCGTATTAATAATCCCCGGGAGGTAATGGGAATGTCGATTGGTATGAGGTAGGGTAAGCTGATGCGGCAGATAATTGCATTTAAATAAAATTGTGCCCTTAATTATGAATTAAAATGCTACATAAATACGAAAATGTCGCTTCCAACGGAGAAAATGCTTCACTTACATTGATTACATATGACAGCTTTATAATAGCTTAATTAGTAAATCTACCATCAATAGAAATTCACTGACTACATTTTGTCGATATATATTATATATTTTTTTTAAATTGGCAAAATTAATTTTGTGGTTAAAATCAATATTTTTATTTGTTAACAATTCTGGTGTCTATAAACTTAGTTGCAAGGATTGTGCTGCATTTTATATTGGTAAAATGGGTTGAAATTTTAATATAAGAGTAATGGAGCATTTTAGATATTTGAACAATAGTGGGTTTTCAGAATTTTCTAATCATTTGATAGAAAATAGTCATGGTTTTGATAAAAAAAATGGGATTGTCAATCGTTGTTGGTCATAAATTAAATAATTTGGAATCATTCGAGATAAATAAAGCGGGTAAAATTAACCAAAAAATTATAAACAACCAACGAAATTTAACTACAAGTCTCATTCTAAAATTTTTCCTGAAAATAATTATAGTAATTTTGTATCATCAAGCAACAATTTGAGTTAGGTAATAAATTTATTAAGAAACAATAACATATGTTTTTGATAAGATTGACATACTGAAGATGAAAATGATATTTTTCGAAACCGGTGAACGAAGTGGTTAATAAAACAAAGTTAACAAATAAAGATATATATTATTATTTATTATGTACTTATTTGTGTCTTCTCTGTAAAAATATATTATCTACCCTATGAAAGTGTATTACAATGAATTTGAAATCTTTCAAAATAAATAAATTGGTTTAAAAGCTGAAGTGTCACAGATAGTAGCGATGTCTGAATGATGTGGAAACCTACGACTTAAAATGCTAAATCAAGGAAATCTACGAAGTTAACTTATCTTAGGTGTGGACAAGCAAATTTTTATTTTGATTTAAAATTGTCGATTGTTAGAGGATGCTGCAATGAGTACCATGGATAATATATATTTTTTTAAATTAATAGGTTAGTTGAATTGATTCAGAGATTTAGTTGAGATAAATCTCAGTAGTACGTATACGTGTTAAGATTTTGATGTGGAAATAAAATCAGAAATCAGCTTGAGATTGCTACAAAGAGAACAAAACTCGACTTCAAGTACACGACATTCGATTTGAAAGTGTCTAAAACCTAAAACCATAAGTATCTATAACTGTTTATTCTGAAAGTTAGACAAGCAGATATATTAAATTATTAACATGAATTCCGTTTTAACTGTTGCTGGGAATATTCAAATTCATCCAATTGACGAACGGAACGTAAATGGTGAATAGGCTGACATTTAACTTTGGACTTATAAGTGTATATAAACGTGGAAAGACGGTGTTGTCTTCAATGAATCTCACGGGAGCAAAATCCGTATTTCAGAGATTGTTTCGAGTCGAAACTCTTCTAAAATTCACTTCTGTGGACACGGGCCATATGAGTAGTCACTATTTAACACTACTAGATATTAATAATGAAAAAGCATGTCATACGAAAAAGCGTTATTCGAATTTGTGGTAGATGCAAAATTACGTGTTTTATAAAATAAAAATAAAATCGTAAAATTCTTTGGACAGAAATACTCTTTTCATTTAGAATGGCAACTTACGCCGCTCAACTCTTCAAAAATAATTTCAACAAAGACCGATCACGTATGGTGTACAAAAAACGAATTGATGAAGAATTCAGAAAAAAAACTAGTATTCTGTTCGCTCATCTTGTTATGCCCAATAGAAAAGGAAAAATGAGTTTCAGTAAAGTTATTGATTGATCACAGTAGAAGATGAAATTTGAAGAAATGTATGTACGCTAACAAGGCGTGTTCATAAATAAATATAGTTTACCCAAATCAAATTAAATTAGTGGTTCAGTGAATATAGAAACTGTGTCAATTGGCCTGTTCAAGAAATAGGGTGGTTCAAAATACATCACTGTATAGAATCATCATACTCTTGTCAAATAAATGATGTGGACTCTCCAGCCGAAGGACCAGAAATGTTAGCGCGCGGGATAGATAATGGGATATGGAACGTATGGAAAGGAGTTTGGTACAGGGACAGGGATGAAACCGTGGGCTCAAAGACCAACTGGAATGGAGAACACGACCTATCTGCCAGTGTTGAAACTACTCTTGTCTGGATTTTTTGCTTGCGGTGACTACAGATCTTCTAATTTTGTTGTTACGCATAAAATCTCTTAAATATACACTTCGTTGATAGCGAGAAGTGAGAACAACACGCGCCATGGTGACAAAGTAATTTTTACCTTACCGTCATGTATACATTATTACATATATTTGAGTGGAGGTAATATCACTGTTCCATAATTTTTTACCGGTTACCTAGGTTCAGACAGGTTTGATTAATTGTAAAATATTATTTAAGAGTGATTTAGTTTAAATTTGTTGGTAAATAATTTTGAAATAGTTAGACATGCTGGTTAAACATATTTTACATTCATTAGATACATTGGTCGGTTAAAAAATCTTTACATTTATTAATTAGATATTTAGGTTGGTTTGAAAATACTCTATATTAGCGATCCATAAGAGTAAAGGGATAAGGGTGTCAGAAGGTTCAGTGTTCGGGATGAGGGAAGTGGGAAGGGGTGACTAATTTTATCAGGGTCCTAAATTGTACCTAAGCAAAATGTAGAACTGATAGAATTTAATATTACACATTGTCACCTTTGGATGTATACGTCGCTGTGTGTGGGCCTACCAAAATTATAAGAGGAGAAATATAACGTTATGTGAGGGTCCCACTATAGTCCCGTCAACCAATACGAAGCCCGCTATTCTGCAAAGGATCTATGACAAATCATATGGCGAGCTGTCACTTCTTTGGTGGGAACGTATCAACACTTGCTCTGAGATGGGTGTGCTGTCCAAAATGTGGAGAAGACGGAAAAAAGAAGACGAGTCTTGAAAGGGCCTGTATGAGATACTGGGCATCCCCGGTCCTACTTTGGTTAAATTTGGCATTGGAAATTTCTGGAATGGTGGTGTTCTTTTGATGGAAAAAAATCTAGATGGCGGTTCCGAGTTTCCATCAGTTTAGATCCCCTGAGACACTGGTGTGTGTAAGATGTCAAGAAGATAAAGAAAGCATAGTGCCTCAAGAGAAAGATGGACAAGTGAAACATGGATATGAAAAACAGAAAAACGGTAAATGGCTAGTGCGAGAGCGTGGGTAGTTATAAAGATAATTGTAATTATAGATTTTAATGTGAACAAAACTTGTTATCATTGCATCTTCCCCCCTCTGCAGATACAAAGTAACTCTCATGTAGCGGCCCATGGACATTGACTCGACGAGAATCCAAAAATATGTAAGTACTGATTGAAGCTAGACCGGTGGTGCGGAGCTCGGAGCCTGGCATTCTATTCATGCGCTGTACGCGACAACATTTAAATTAAGGAGAGAAGGTGGATGGCCAGAGGGAGGAGAGGAGATACATGTATTTTTTTCATGGTCCTAAAAAGTAACGATGCAAAATTTGATTTAGTTCGGTCAAAGGGTATAGATTATATAAAGAACAGACAGACGTATATACAGAGTGTAGCAGACCTAGTCCACAATATTTTATGGGTGGATATCTGACTAAATAATGAGTCAAAAATGTTCAACGGATATGCGCCCAATCTTAACCATGTCAGAGATATAAGCATTTCAAAAAAATCCTAAGTTTACTATTATTTCGATTGAATGAAATATTTTGTTAATTCCAAATGATATATTAAATACAAAAAACTAAAGGTTATCGAATTTCAAGCGGCTAGAATATTTATTGTTAAATCATTTAGGGCTTGAAATAAAGATAATAATGCAACAATTTCGCAAATATTTATTTCAAAGTACGGAAACTTCAAGTTTAACACGATTTTGTAAAAATTTCACTGCAGAATTTTCAAAATATTGTGGATTAGGTCTGTTAAACCCTGTATAATACATTAAATTTTATATATATTTATTAGTAAAATGGGTTGGTTAGCAATATTTTACATGTAATATAAGATAGATTGGTAAATATTATTTATTTTCACATTACATAGGTTATCTGTGGGAGTAAGTAATCTGTAAGACAAGTTATAAAATAAATTTGTTAGATATAATGTAATAAGTTTGTTAGATGTTTTACAATTACATTAACCAACGTGAATATTTCGGTAGGAAATATAATACTGTATATATGAGGAGGCGTCCTTGAGGTGAAAGGGGCTAAATTAGATATCTTAATATTATTATTAATATATAAGAGCGTGAATTTGTTTGTACCTATCAAAACTTATAACGAAATTACGAGACCTTGACCGTGATGACGTCAATTCTGCTAAACACCGAGTTGGTCATACTCCTACAGCTATATTTTTAATGTATTTATAAATAATGTAATAACACCCCAAATTTATATCTGTTTCGCAAAATTCTTTAAATGAAATATTTATTTGTTTGTTTTCGTCCAAAATATGTTTATATTTCGATAAAATGTTTTTTAATGTATGTAACTACATTTTGTATTTGCGTACAAATCTATTAAAGTATTCTCGTAAATAATGTGTTTTTGTCAATATTCAAAATATTAGAGAATAATTAAGAACAGACGTAGCATTTATTCTTACACAGAATATAGCTGGAAATCTTATTAGAAAATATAAAGACATTCTATATTCAATCAACGTCTCAACATGTGGAGAACTGAGCTAAAAGTTGTCACATATAATTAAATGAAACGAGTAAGTCGAAGAGTTTTATATTCAGACTTGACAAGCCGTGGAGAGACCGTGGTATATCGAAAACAATACACATACCCCCCGGATACAAACCCCCGATGGAAATTAACCCCCCTGCAAAAAACTCCCTGACAATTAACCTCCCGTCCAAAAATCTACTTGACAATTAACCCCCACCACATATGAAAACAATGTTTCTAATATTTAAAAAATGTTTGGTTGAGTACGTTTTGACTGTAGTCTTGGGTAAGGACCAGGTATAGGTCAGGTTAAGTTAGGTTAGGTTAGGTTGGATTGAAATGAACAGTTGTTGTTGCATTGAACAGATTCGAAAAACTAGTAATAAGTCTGAATATTTTTATATGTGGGGGGGTTAACCCTTCCCAAACCATGCAGTAATACAGGTCTACCATCATAATTAAACCTGTAATATTTCGGTAAATACGTGCAACATAAAATTCATATTTTAGATAATCCTAAAGAAAATATTAGCGCTTAGGAATGACTAGTGACAAACCAATTATGAAAAAGGAATCGTTCAAAAATAATTATTTTTTCCATTCAACCCGTTGTAAAGTTAATACGTTGGTAAAAATACAATTTGTGATATAAAAGACAGAGATCACACACTCTTTTCACAGTGAAAAGAACAACAAACATACAAATATAATTATCTCTTTCTCACTAATTAAATGAAGAGAGATAAGAAGGAAGGACACATTGTATACGACTTAATGAATGCTCAAAATTATTCATTTTTTCAAAATTGAATGCTCAATATTTAGAGTAAATTCGTGCCGTTAAAGCCATTTAAGCTGATAAAAACATTTTTTTTAACTGTTATTTACGGTAACACGAGTTGACAGCATGGCTGCGTTCGGGAATTTTATGTCATGGTATGGTAAAAGTTAATTGTCAGGGAGGTTTTTTGCATGGGGGTTTAATTGGCAGGGGTTTTTTTGGAAGGGCTTTAATGTTCTGGGAGGGTTTTATATCCGGGGGTATGTATTCAGGAGGTATGTGTCTTAAAATCGTTAAGAGAATGGGAGTTCATGAAAATCGAAATTCTACTAATGAAGAAAATGCTATCCATGTTTAGAACAATTGCCCAACGCCTACTGCAGAGCGACACCAAACAAGCCCTCGAAAAACATTGTATACGATATATATTACACCCACAGTCAGAACGACCCTAGTCTACGAGTATTTCTACCTTGTTGCGTTCTTGTTTACTTTATTTTATTACATTCATAGATTTGATATAATTATTGTATATTCCTTATATGAATAAATAAATAAGTATTCATTATTTCAAATAAAATATAAACCACCGTCTGAATGTAGAATATATTTTTTTGTGAAAAAATGCTACATTTAGATGAAAAAGACAAATACAAATACAATACTTATTTTAACAGTAAAAATATTAAAAATATCTTTGGAAGATTAATGATTTTTTTATAAAATTTATTGCAAATATGAGAATGAGGGCAGATTATATAAAAATAAACAAATAATACAAAAGTGAGGAAGTGTAATAATAGGTTATTGCGAAAGTATTCGTAATTGCTGTTGACAATAAAAGATTTTAAATTATTTTAAAATAAACATTATTTACTTAGTTAAAATAAATAGTTAAATATTATTTACATTTTTAAACATAACTGCAAATTCTTTTTAAGTCGGTCGAGAGTCTGCATCTAACATTGCTCATTAACATAAACTTTTGACTTCAAAAAACCCCCGAGAAAGAAGTCCAAAGGTGTCAAATCGCACGATCGCCCAAACGGCAGATTACACGATGACGAACTCTCTTCGCTGTGCAGGATCTGTAGTCTGGAGTTATCGAGTCAGTTGGATTCTGTAGGCATGAAGACGCAAGTCTTTTGTGAGAATACGCTGCGTAGCGCTTCTCAAAATGTTCAATTCTTGCCGAATGTATGTTCCCGGATTCTCTCAGTCACATTCTGGCGCACGTGCCTGATGTTTTCTGCTGATCGACCTGGAGTTTTCTGCTGAACAGCCTGGATGAACACGTGTCGATGGTCTGACGTCAGTAATCGACCCAATCTTCTCGAATTTTCGATTATTCGATTTTGATTATCAAAAATTGGACGCAATTAGCGATTCGTGGTAGTCAAACTTTTACCATTTTTGAAATAATGTTTAACAAAAAGAAAGTGTTTTTGAATTTTTAATAATGGCGGACTGTCTACCGTCAAACTGTTATAATGGTTTGGCTGTCAAAGCAAAACAGCAATAATGGCGCCAAATTTAAATTTTCCGCTGTTGTTGGGACGCCTTTTAGATGAGATATTTCAATATATTTTGGCAATGCAATGCCACATTAGTGATAAATTATGTTGTAAGTATATTTATTCGCTCGGATATTTTATATTTTTTATTCAAACAAGAACATTAAAAATATAAACATAATTTACTTATAATATTTTGTAAATAACTTCAGTGAGATGACATAATTAATAATAATATTTTTAAAACCAAACTGCATTTTTAAGGAATGAAAAGTGTTGTAAAACCCATCCGTGTAGATACATCATTCATAACACCAGCCCCCGTGCAGCATTCCACATATCTGGGTCACTTATTTTTGTTAGATAGGTTGCTTTTTGTTTTTTCACCCCTGTGAAGTTTCCCTCTCACGGTAGGGTTAATTTGCGAGGGGTCTTTCCATTTCAAGTATAAATCAACGGCAAAGCTCTTCCGGAAGGCGTTTAAGAAATATCTATCGCCTGCATGACACGCCTCGGAGCGGGTCACGCAGGCTGTGTGGGTTTAGGGATGTGTAAAAGATACCCTTGTCTTTGGGGTACATTATTTTGTGATGGAAATAGATAGATTTTTAACAACTCTGAAGTATTATTGTTTGACAGCGAGGACAGAAACCAGTGAGAGAAAATTGATTTAACATTTCGTTTTTATATTTTGAATTTGTTTCAGTATCAGTAATTGTTCATTAAACATTGTATCAATAAATAACACCTAAATATGTTATTTATTGATACAATGTTTAATTTTTTTTTAATATATATGAAATATTTTTACTGATTTTGAATACATTGTGCATAAGTACGTGAAATAATTATTGCCTTTATAATAATTCATTTAAAAATGATGCCAAAAGCTATATTCTTAAATCGTGATTTGATTGTTCAAACAATTATTAAAACAACATACAAGTATGTCACAAACCATAGATAGATTAAGACCACGGAACGAACGAATTGTTTCGGCGAAAATTTGATTTTCGAAATATCACATTAAGTTTATTTGAATACAGTTCATTAACAGTTATTCAAATAATAATAATATTTAGTTCTATGATAAACATAAAATTGATTTGGAATATATTGGATAACATATTTTATTTTATTATTTTGTGTACCTCCTAATAATAAGAACCTTGAATTACTGATGACTTTGCTGAGAATATGAATAAATAAACATTTAAATATAGAAAATACTATAAATAATTAATATTTTTTTAAAAATAAGATAAGGGTTAACCTTTTTTTACTCAATTATTCATATTATACATGAGATATTAATGTAACATTATACTTATTATGCCGAGATTTTATTAATATTTACGTATTATTTTTTTGTGTGTGTCCAAGATACTTTGCTAGATTTTTGTCTGTGCTAAAGTAGGCAGGATTGAGAAACTTTGAAAATTTTATACAGAAAATGCATACAGTAATAATTAATTTATTTATATTATTGACTTGAGCCATTTGGTGATAACCTTTTTATAAGAGGTAAAATTTATCTTCATCTAATTCGTATTTTTCAGTAAAATGGTTGATAGTTCTAGGGGCCATTTATATGGCCTGCTTTTATAAGCATATCTCTGTATTTTTCCGAGATAGTTTTTGAATTACCCGACAATTAGTTTTGTTCATTGTTTCGTAATTATGGTGAATTTTAATTGATTGAATCCTTTTAAAAATGAGATATTACTGTTTTTATATAAGTTATAAAACGAAAATAAATTGAGTACGGGGTAACTTCTTAAAATTAAACTAGGTAGTTCGATAATCTTTTTAGTCTTTTTTAATATTTATGAAATAAATAATTATAGTATATTTATATAGTATACAGTATTTTATCAATATCGTGCGTAAACACATATATGTAATATGACATATTTTTTAGTGCCATTGAAGAATGTTTGTATACCTAATTATGACTATGTGGTTAAATAATAGTATGTAAAATCTCTCAGGCATTAATTAATTAAGCAATCACGTCAATTTGATAACATAAACATTTAAATTCTTTTCATTATATATGTAGGGAAAAGCGGTTCAAATTCACCGCCGTTCTCAGCCGGCATTGACACCAGCGACATCTGCATTCAATACCTAGCTGGCGGCAAAGTGCTGCCGTCACAGTCCGCTTCGATCGGTCACCGACGACACGTATTCCGTTCCGTTAGCCTGCCGCGGTGCTCGAGGTTGGCGGGGCCGACACCGAACATCGCCGATTTGCTCCTCTACTCTCAGCATATCTCGCTTCTCTATATACACGCATACCTTCTGTACTCTCTGTTCTATCCACTGTCACAACAAAGACTCTACATCTACTCGCACGTTTTAATTTAATTCTAACCACCTTCCCCCACAAAGTGGTGACATCGACATGCGACAGATAATATCTGTCAATTTTTTGAGATGTGCTAGTGAGTGTTTTCAATTAAACACCAAAAGTACTACAAGATCAACGCCCAAACGAATCGACACGGGAATCATTTCCATCGCGACCACGTTCTCATACGTGTCAGAAAATATCACGTTTATACCACTACACATATATTATTCATACATTTTTAAACAATCTCAATGATACCTTAATTCTATGACATGGTAACGCAGTTATTGAAAAATAGATCAGACTCAATGTGAAAGTAGCATAATATATAGTATAACATCATTTTTTATAATTGGAAACATTTTTTTATTTGCGTATCTACCAAATGCAATTTACTTATATTGTAATCGGGATGATATTGCTTACAAAAAAGAATACCAAGCCAAATTCTTCAAGCATCAGCCAATAACCTCAGTAATAATTCCCGATGCCACCCTGCCACTGAGTGCTGCCTTACCTGCGCAATATGGGGGAAAACTAGAAAAAAATGGAATTATTTTTCAGGAGGTTCACTAGTCATTCAAATTCCGTAAAACAGCTATCAAGTAGCAATTAGATGTATCAATATTGATAATAAAAATTGGTTAAAATGCTCATTTTCATGTTGGAAATCATAAAATGAGGATTAAAGGTTACAAGGCTTTTTTTTCCTTTAGATTTTCTTGAATTTATATTTCCACTCAATATTCAAGATGACTTGTAATTTTTAATATGCTAGAATAATATATTTTAAATATAAAGTCATGTATTATTTATACAAATAGTAGTGTTACCGGTATATTACATACATGAGTGGAAATACATATGTGTCGGTTTACCTAGATGAAAACCAAACGTTGATAGATTATTCGAAGTTCCTCGAAGAGAGTGTTGTGTATTTCGCTAGATCAGAGTCCCAAAGGATATGTTGATTCTGTAGAGGATAGGGCATTATTCTTCCTGGAAGAGATCTTGATGTATTCCCATGGCAACGGGGAATGTTCAGTAAATGTTTTTTTTCACCTGGGGATAAAAACCAAATTCAGTATTTTTAAAGCAGACACATTAATAAATATACTATTCTTATTTTCTATTATTCGGTAGATTTCAATAGAAATACTACCTAGAGCAGAGGGTACCGTGATGCAATATCCTCTATCTATTTATTGTTAAACATAATATATGAACATATCGCTTTTTGTGGACAGTGAATGATGAGCCACCGTAGTCCTAGAACCGTTGTGTGAGCGGATCGGTCCTCCATATTCGCTACCTGGTTAACATTTATTAAGGCTAAATTTTCAAGCTGTCCTCGGTATTATACATCTTTATTAAGATTATTTTATCATAAAAAAGTGCAATACAAACATTTTTAATAATAAAAGTTATAAAACAAACGTAATAACTAAATAAATAATAAGATAGACAAATCATAAAAAAAACATGAGTTATGAAATAAAAGCAAAACATTAAAGAATACAGTCCTTGTATTATTAAATTCGATTTACGTTTTATGTTACATACTTGCGTAGATAGCACGTCTCAATTGTACACCTCGTAGTTGTTGAAGGTCCAAGAGAAATCCTTTGTGACAATTATATATTTATTACAATATAATACAAGGTATATAACTAGTGACGAGTCAAACGATAACGCAGAAGAGAGACCGCGCCTTGCGCGCGTCCCTTATTTATCCCCGCACACACACACATACATCCTGCCCGGGCATACACACACATATACAATCGAAGGACATCACACCGGACAAATTTAAAAAATAAAAAATCTTTTCCTTCACAAATAATAAAAAAATATACCTAATCATGACAATTTTTTTCTTTGGTTGGTTTTTAATATAAGATCGTTGTTTAAATACGAAGCTAATTGGATAAGTTTATGAAAAATAGTATATTATTTGTGTATAAAGAATAAATAACTACTACGAAAATATTATTAATTGAAATATAATTGTATCTTATGTTTATCATGTTATATTATTGTATATTCACCCCTGTTACAACAAAAACATGTATGTTAATAAAGTCTAATAAATAAATGTAATATAAACACGATAATATTTTTTTCGTGTTACGATACAAATATGAAAATTCTTTATTTTCCCCCTGTGAATTAACAGCTAGACCAAGTAACCGGGTTATAAAAAGTGATCTGAGTAAACATTTTAGATTCGAACCTGGACCTCTTACAATCCGGGGAAACGCGTTCACCATTTTCGCTATAGTAATCGAAAATATTTTTGATAAATTTTGAACTCATATTCCGCAGTCTTTCCAATTGATACATCTATTATTTAATTTTTTTCCACCGGATAGAAAGAGATCTAGATTCCAATTATGGTAGCAACTAAATATTTTATCTTTCTAGATGATTAATTTAATTTGTGTTATAAAATAATCATATTATTGCACAATTCTCGGAAAATGGTAATGTTGTAAAAAAATTACATTTTAGATTCTAAACCGATTTCTCTTTAGTTTTGGCACTGTTAAAAGGGTGTTTTTCTTCACGAAGGCATTTTATTCGTTTCGTTACTTTCGTTTATCCGTCATGAAAAAAGATTACTAAAAAAGAATTTATGGGGCGGTTGTCCGATGGAAATATTGTTTAAAAAATCTGTGGTGTGAGTGAGGTGGAATGAGTGAGAATTGTACGAAAACTCAGCGAGTGTGATGACAGGCACTAATGTACGAAGTCAACCAAACTTTGAAAGAAGTCTTTGTTCCAAGACTAGAAATAGTGAATGATATGTCTAGATTATATAGTGAGAGGTGATTTACTCCACTCATATCTGCGAATGTATAACTAAACTAAAATGAACTTGGGTTACTAACGATTCCATTGTATTTTTTCTCCGTCGTCCGACAGAGGTAGACTAGTTACCCGTCGCCTTAAGAAATAGTTAATCAATGCGGAGAAAACTATTCAACAGATGATATTCATCATATTTGGTTCACCGACGATGAATACTTTCGACGACAAAAGAGCTGCGAGTGATGCATGGTCGGCCGAAAATCCTTACAACACATCCTCGGGCCTTAAATCCGATAGCTTCTAAAAAAATCTGCCTTATAGAAAGCTTTGGCAGGGTTTCAAACATCAAAAGGAATGTATACTCATTCAATATACTGAATGTATTTTAATTCACTTTTATAGAATTATTTTGGTAAATTGCAAAGCATACTTTGTAACTGTATAAATACGTTCCCATAAGTTTAATTATTAATATCATATAAATAAGGTCCGTTGGGAAAAAAATATGAAAATAGTACCAGCACTGTCGCGCATGCGTGATCGGCTCTTGCGATTGGGGACCGAGTCTACCGGTGCGCGCCGCCCACAGATTTCATTCACCTGTAGATAAGCCAAGCGTCTGACCGCGCTCTTCGCGTTCGGCTTTAGCCAGCCGCCTAATGGCGGCTGATTCTGCAAATTGCTGAGCGACTTAAATTTGTAAATTTAAATTAAATTTCCTACGTGGACCCGGGATGGAAGGACTCGGTGGTTAATGTTGGATGATGTCGCAAGCGGGATATGGAGAGAACGTCCGATCGTTGGATATGATAACTGAAAAGGGTAACGGATGGATCCAGGCCTACAAGCCATCTCCATATAAATCATTACGCGTCGACAAGGAAGCCAAGGCAATGAGTTCGTTGTGGAGTAAGTGCGTCCCGAGTCCAAGATCCTATATTTTACTTTTGTTTTTTTTTGTACTGGTTGCCCCTGAGTCCCGACCAACAATTGTTTTGTCACCGTGGGAGTGGTGCCTGTCGCGCGCCAGGTCGTCGCCGAGCAACCATATCGAACACCATTGTTGTTGTCGTTGGAAGGATTTTGTTATTTGTTGTTTAAGTATTTTTGCATGGTCCCGGCGCTGACCAAAACCCGAATCGGGGTGATAATTTTTTTGTTATTTTTATTATGATATTTCCGTTTTATAATAAATTCAAAATCTTTTCATTATGTAGAGTAGTCCTGTTCCATCCAAATTACACAACTCGTTTATAAATGTGTCATAAGTGAAAAGAAAAGTCGTCAACAAGGTAAGTTCTGAAAGTCGCACCCACATTATCAAGCATCTTCACTGATCTGGCCGGTGGTGGATAGACCGCCAGGCCATACCGCAACAACCCATACATTTTAAAATTTGCATATTTGATTTTATCTAAGTATATGACCAGGAGACCTCGAAAACTACTAACTGTTAAAATTTATATGAACTGTTAAAAATAAATAAATTATCATTATTATGAAAGTGGTATATGTTAATATATTTAAAAAAATATGAGTTTATTAATTATTTCTCATCATATTATTTTTAATTAATATAATATGATGTAAATTGTAATAATTGTGAATAATTTAAAGCGTTATATTTAGTGGATTGTTATAACGTTCAACAGTATTCCGCTAGTGTTTATTTTGATGGAGTAGGTTATTTCAACCATATTTTTTTTTATTTCCTCATAAGCTACGTGCAAAATTGATATATCAAAAAAAATTATAAATTTAGCAGACTAAATAAATTTTGACACATTGTGTTGTGTAATCTAAAAGTATGTTTTAATCAATTCAAACGCAAACCTTTCAATATCTCGAAATGAAAGAGACACGACTTAGATTAATTTTATAATAATGGATATATATATATGAAATTGGCGTCTCTTCTGGATTAGATCCCGTTTCTTGTGGATGTTTTCCTTTGATATGCCTAGAACAATGCATCGGCACGGTGACATGTGCCATTGTCAAGGAATTGCCTCAAAATATTACGGTACAACCGTATTTTTTCGTAAGAGATATAAATCTCCAACAGTTAAGTTGTGGGAGGCTGTGGGAGCCTAACCTAGAGACACGGCAGTTCCATATATTTTATATATATATATCAAAGCTAAAGTTTCTTGGTTTCTTGGTCCTGAGAATGATCATTGTTGTCCCAACGTTTCGGGTAAACCTCATAACCCATCATAAGGGGTGTCTCATCGGTGAAGTGTCGCTCTAAAATGATCGTGATGATGAGGTGGGCAATTCAGCGCTGTGTGAGATCATCTATACTGTGTATAATTTTGGTTATACGTTCTAATATTTGGCTTCTAGTAATTCTGTGATTTAAATTACTCGGAATAGTTTATTAACCAACCAGATCCATCACTTTGTTTCAAAATGATGGCTGTTAAAAAAAAAGAATTCGTAACTCCGTTAATATTGAACGTAGAAATAATTAAAAAAAACACACACATAATATTGGTCAATACTAAAATGAATTTTTACAATTATATTAAACTGTATTCAACACGTTATTAAAGCCTGATAAACGTCAAATTCGCCTGTTCCGACGTACTATGTTAAATACTAGCTCATAAGTTTTCAAAGATATACACATGTATAGAAATTGTCGTACAATAGACCATATTTTATAAATATAGTTGTATATATTGTTACATACATCAAAACATATACCATATATGCATCTAGTTAGGTAGGTAGCGTCTAATATTGCATACAATAATATTTTCACAAATTGGATTTGTTGATGTATTAGATATGTAAGAAAAATGTTAATATTGATGCAAGCTGTACAAAAAGTTATTTGGATAATAAACACCTTCTCTTTCACATATTCTTTGTACGTACTTGAAAAACTCTTTACCATTTGCATAGTATATCGGTTTATTTAAAAAAAATTAAAAACATGAAAAAAAATTAAAGAGTTTATTAAATATTAAATTGAAATAGTAGTTACTTATGACGAGAATGACAGCACTCCTTTAAAACTATAGTAGCAACAAAAATAACACGGTCGAAGAAAACATTATTTCTTGGCGGTCACATGACCTGGGCTACCTACCCCCTTCCCCGGGCGACCCACGTGAGCGGGCGGCCACATTGGTGCTCCCAACCCGAAAAATTTCAAATTCAACGATTCAAATAAATTTCCAATTCCTGCTACGTGTCCGTATAAAACGTTATAACCGCCGGAGCGGAGGAATCCTCTCCTGCGTGGCAGCGGCCTAATGACCCGGAGAACGTACCGTCGGGGATTGGCATTACGGCCCAGAAAACTATAATAAAATCGTTAGGCCCAGTTTATTTATGTCTGGACAGCCCGCCCCTTCTCCCCCGGATCAGACATTTGCATTCCTCGGCCTCCACCGACCCGAGTGACGTCACGGGCAGTGAATCCAATCCCGAGCCAAAATTGCAATCTCGGGGTCTCGGGTAAACAAATGATCATTAGTAAACAAAACGAAACGAATGATGGCGGACAATAAAAATACACGAGTGGATAAAATAGTCAACCTAGCTTGTACATTAATCGAAATTTGAGACCCTAGTATTGTGCAGCCATGACTATGTGTTCTCTGTACATGGAATAGATTTGTGGGGACGGTGATTTAAATTTACCTCCATCGTCGCCATCCACAGCTGACCAAAAACGTGAGCGACATCTGTATCCAGGTTTCAGGCTTCGATGGAGAGAAGCAGTCTCCAGTGTGGTTCGATCGCTCGCTGACAATACATTTTCCACAGCACCGCCAACTCACGATTTACGCTCTGTTATCTCATATATTTTTCTATTCCCATCCCTGACAAAATAAGCGACTCAATACAAACTGCGCGTTTTATTTTCATTACCAAAAGCCTTCACACTCATTGAAGCAGTGCTAAAGAAATCTATAGACGGGTTCTTAAAAGAAGCTGGATTAATTAATAAATTGGATATGAATGTGATGATCCGTACGCGAAGGGAAAAGTAACTCCTTAAAATAATAAAAACCCGGAATTTGCAATATTTTAGCCATGTAATGAGACATCCGGAAAAATACCAGATCCTGCAACTCATAATTCAATGCAATAAAGATAAATAGTTCGGGAAGTCCACAGTTTGACTATTTCGAGCTACTGCAAACAAAATAGTAATCGCTAACCCCGTACTTCAATTTTCTTATATGTACGTAAGTAATCCCGAGATTCATCGATACTGTAAACTGGACCGGGATCTCCTAATCACGGGGCACAGGAACACTTGAAGACTATTTAAAATAACATTGTTCAATTTTTAAATATTGACAAATCGTAAATGATATGATGAAAAATACATTTTTGATATGTAACTTATAATGAAAAATCCCAGGTAGATAAATGACAATATCACTGATATTTTATTTTGTTTCAACTAAGTACCTATCTAACGATAGTCATTACTGAAATTCGAAAAAATATATTCTTAAGATAATATACTTTTGTTATGTTTCTGTGATTATTTCAGTGAATGGAGGTTGATAAATATTAACAGAAAAATGAAAAAATCCTAGATTCGAAAATTCGTTTTCTAGTTGTAATATTGAGCGAGTTATAATATTAACGTTATCCTTGTGTAGTATATATATACATATGTGTAAATCAAATACAGTGAAATCTCGATCGATCGTTCATAGAATAATCGTTTTCCCGCATGTATCGTTTATTTCTTCTAGTCTCGAATTAATTTCATACAAAACACCCAAAAATAGATCGCATGGATCGTTCCCCTGTGCATCATTTTACCGCATTAACCGTTTAAATTACGCAGCATACTTCGTAGCTAAATGCTTGGTTTTGATTACCGGCACTCGTAAATAATGAGCGGAACATGAGAGAGAAAGAGGGAGAATGCTGCCCTTTGACATTATACAATACAAAGTTCAATTTATTTTTGTTTTGTTTCTGTGCAACTTTCTAATTTTATTTTTATTTAAACACATTCATTTACATGTGAAACATGTATCTTTTTTAGAATATGTATTAAACATTTAAGAATGAAAAATGTAACGTTTTTCTATATTCCCGCATTCATAGTTTATTTCAATAGGTCCCTTCAAAAATGATAGATAGAGGTTTCACCGTATAATAGAATAATTAAAATATTTTATATTCGGTTATTTTCTATATTTTTCATTATCATTTATTTTCATTCATTACTCTCATAATTCATCCACGTCAGTCCCCCATCATGTTAAGGATCGCAATCTCCACGAACTCTCGCGCTCCTAACTATACTCCTCCACTATTCTCGGTGTCCGACTAGATCAGGGCTATCACCAGAGATCTGACTGTTGCCTTTTCCACTCGATCAGTCCAATGTGTGGGGGATCTTCCTCTTCCTCTCTGCCCTTCTCCGTGGCCCACCACAACAAAGTTCTTCAAGCTATCTTCCCCTTTTGCAAGGTGCCCAAAAATGGATGGATTTGTCGCAAGCAAATGATTGATAGTTTTTGGTATTAAAAAAAATGATGTCTATACATAATAATAATAATAATATTCATTCGAATACATGTTCATAAAGTCTGCTTTGAGACAAGTCTATACCTGTCTCGAGGGAAACTTTTGTTGATTTATACGTATTTTTCGAGACACATTGTTTTAGTTAAATTATTTGGATAAAATAATATTTAAAATGTAACGTTTATCAAGTATCTGTGTATCTTATAAAAGTGTTTGAAACCCGTCCTATGACGGGCGCAAAAGCAAAAAAAAATGAACACATTTGTTTTCTATTTGAAAAATGTAGCTAACAAAAAGATATTCACCTAATTCATATATTTCAAAGGATATTGACACTTCACTTTGATATAATGTATTAAGTTTTCTTTCAAATTCCCCTGCGCATGATGTATATAAGAAAATATAAAAGTAAATTTTAATGAAATAATTTTATGATTGCTATTTTCTTTGTTAAAAATGTAAATCAATTATAAAATTCATTAATTTTAAAAACAAACCAACTTTGTGTAAAGTACTTTGATTAATTTAACGTTGGCCGGTTTTGGCCTCACAAGATTTAAATTTATATAATGTATTATATAAATGTAATAATTAATAATCATGATCAACCTTAAAGTTAACGTTGCAAACATCAAACATACAAAATTCATTGTCAAATTTTAAAAATTATATACAGTAATCTTTATTTGTTCATCTCGCTTATATGTATTTCTAAATAAGTTTGTCAGGACTGAAAAGGTTCATCGGCTCTGGCCCGCGCTCAACCCTTTCAGCGTTTATGATGATTCCGGGGATGTTCGCACAAAAGTATAGACAGCCCGCATTACTTTACGCTCGCAACACTGGCGGCTCGTGGGCATTCCGATACCGTGAGGCAGGAAATAGACACGTAGTTTGCCAGCAATAACCGCGACATAACAACAGTGTTTTAATAACGACGCGGTGCCGATATGACCGGAATAATATCACGTTGCAAACTAGTCAGCCCGTCACATTGCGGCGGTTTCGGTTGGCGTACGTAATACATTACAATCTTAAAACTTAAAAAAAGGTTCTTCGTGGGGCCGCAGATCAGAAATTTAATGAAAGATAACGCGTTTGAACGTACGATGATACCAGCATAAGAATACCGGCTCGGGTTTCATTTACAGAAGTTGTGGCAGATTTTTCGGGTAACAAAAAAGATCTGAAGTACAAGGTGTTCCGTGAGTTTTTTTCATAATACAAATTCTGTAATAAAATAATGGATAGGTTTAACCTTTACCATACCATGATATAAAATACTCGAAAGCAGCCATGCTGTCAACTCGTGATACCGTAAATAATTGTTAGAAATAATGTTTTTATTAGCTTAAATGGCACGAATTTACTCTAAATATTGAGCATTCAAATTTGAAAAAGTGATTAAAAACATAATTGAGAGTATTCATTAAGTAGTATACAATGTATCCTTCCTTCTTATCTATCTTCATTTAATTAGTGAGAAAGAGATAATTATATTTGTATGTTTATTGTACTTTTCACTGTGAAAATAGTGTGTGATCTCTGTTTTTTATATCACAAATTGTATTTTTACCAACGTATTAATTTTACAATGAATTAAATGGAAAAACAATGTTTTTGTACGATTCCCTTTTCATAATTGGTTTTTAACTAATCATTCCTAAGCGCTAAGATTTTCTTTAGGATTATCTAAAATATGAATTTTATGTTGCATGTATTTACAGAAATATTACAGGTTTAATTATAATAGTAGACCTGTGTTACTGCATGGTTTGGGAAAGGTAATTAAAAATATGTTTACTTTGAATTTACCCACAGTCTTTAGGAATTTACTTATTAAAAATTATGTTTCCTAAATATGATCCGTTATTTCGTTTGCACTCTTCTAAATGGGAGGCAATATTTCTGAGAACTGTTCGGCACATATTCTCCGTGATTGCTGTCATTTATTCGCGGACACTTTCTTTTAATTGGTCCAGAGAGGGAGAATTGTTACTGTATACCTTTGATTTAAGGTAGCCACATAGGAAAAAGTCCATTGGTGTCAAATCGGGGCTACATAGATGCCAGTTTATGTCGAGATATCAATTTTCCAGGGAAAATTTTACGAATAACTGGTAAGGACACGCTTCATAGCAACTGAATTCCTATCAGCATACCCCACGCCCCTCTCCCGCTCGTTGCGTTGGTGCAGCAAATGAACCAAAATGAAAAAGTCTCTTGCGACACATTGTACAAAGCCCAAAACAATGTTACAGTATTTCAAGAAATTAGGCTATAGCATTATTTAGTAAAGCTTCATATTCTACATTTGTAGATCGATTTTTTCCCTGAGAACCTCGGAGAGGTCAGCGAAGAAGACCAAGGAGAACGTTTCCATCAAGACATCTGAAATATGTAAAGGAGGTACCAGAGAAGGTGAAATGCTAATATGTTGGCCGACTACTATTTTATGATAAATAGAGATGGCAGTTGCGAGGGGCGAAAATTAAGGAAAATAAATTTTAAATCGCCCGAGAGAAAAATTAAAAAGTTAAATCAGCGTCAGATAGAGGAATTTGTTTTTTTTTTACAATGTATGGTATCAGTATGGTTAAAATCTATAAATATGAGTATACTTGTTATATAACGGAAATATCACTTTTTTACTTTTTATTTTGCCCTCTTCACATTAATAATAATAAAAAAATAAATTGTGTAAAAACCTTACGAGATAGAGAAAAATAAGTTTAAAAAAATCAGCATGGAAAGTATAGGGTGAATATTATGTTCCAGACTGATTTTGTTTTGTCGCCATTTTCGTTAGGTAATCATTTGTCAGTTCGCAATTGGTAGTCGTTTAGAATAGTTGATTACAATGTATTGTGGAGCATATAACGCCTCAATAACGTGTTAAAGTTGCTAAAACATTTTATCTCAATAATAATGGGAATGATGTAACCATTAATGTTGATCGCTATCGTCAGATGTTGAAAAACTTCTTGGTAACCAAATTAGGTCGATTGGGTCTGCAATACATATGGTTTTAACAGGATAATGTAAAACAGTGGTGATATCGACTGGCTTCCCCCATCACCCGATTTGACGGCTTCCGACTGTTTTCTGTGGAGGTACTTGAAAGAAAAGGTCTACGCCAATAAGCCAATGACAATTCTAATGCTATAGGACAATATTCGAAAGGAAATTGCTGACATGACACGCAAAGTGTGAGAGGATGTTATAAAAAAATATGGTTAAAAGAGCACGCATTTGAGCCGCTGCCAGAGGCGGCCACTTGGCCGATGTCATATTCATCATTCAATCGACAAATAAAAACCTAATTAAGAAATTGTGCTTAATTTTCTAGTTATTTAAAGACAACTTCGGTCTGGAGCATACCATAATATTATTGATTATAATGGAATTTTGCGAACTTTTGCAGATTATAATTTATATTTTAATATTAAATCTCTACATATATTTAAGATACATTAAAAATTATGTTCATGTACGTTGATTTATAACAAATATAAAATGCCTTTGAAATTAGCAAAATTAACTTTGTGGTTAAAATTCATATTTTTATAAATTATTTTAAATTTTTTCCTAAAAATTATTCGAGTAAATTTGTATTAAGTAACAATTTGAATTAGGTACTAAATTTATTTTTTAAATAATTGTTTTTTTTTAAATAGATTCTGGTAAAGAAACAATAAAATATGTTTTTAGTTAGTATTGACATCCTGAAGATGAAAATGGTATTTTTCGAAACCGATAGATGTATTTAAACTCAATAAGTGGTTAATAAAACAAAGTTAACAAATAAAAATATAAATGTAAAATGAATGCAATTATTTTTGAAATATTTTATTTGAATTTATATTTATTTGTATTTATAGTAATTTATAACCAATAAATGAAAAAAAGGTTAAACCATCATTATATATCTAATAATTAATAACATGGAATAAATAAGTAATAAATAATTTGTAGAATAAGGCTCAACATCTTCTTAAGGGATATTCCATTGTCGCTGTCGCTCTCTTCATCACTCTCTATTCACCCTGTCACTATCGATTGCTGAATATATGCCTCGCTTTCCATAATTCCTGGTTTTGTGAAGCTTTTTCTAACAAAAGCTAATGGTCGTCTTTATATCACGAGTCCAGCACATTTGTGGACGGCAACAACTTTTAACCGAGTTTGGACATCACTGCAGAATTTCCATCATTCCAAGGTTCAGTCTTGCTACGTGTCCGGCATAGTCTTATTTTAGTTTCGCGACAGTTTGTAGTTTTGGTTTTTATTATCACGCCCTATATGGTTTCTCTGTCTCTCAAAGAGATGCCTAGTATTGTTATTTTCATGGTTCTGTCAATATTGTATATATTTTTTAATTACAATTTACATTAAGATGACCTGTGAGTCGAGCTATTTAGGGCAATTTTTATAATGCACTTAATATGTATATAATATTAAAATAGATAGATACACTAGATATAAATGAATAAAAACACAATAGCAAAATAATTTACATATTATTTATTAATTTTATATAAATTAAATTACTCATATTTTCTTATATCTAAGAATTTTTAAAGTTTAAAAGTAACAAATATCTATTTCTGCAATATTTCGTTTTCAAAATTATTGCAACAAATTTGAAGTCTGCTTTTATTTAAAATTATTTATTGAATTTTGGATTACGTTTTGTATATTAAATTTATTAATTAGAAATTCCAGTACGGTATTCTAGTCACAGATAAAATAGAGACAACTTGTGTATGCATAGGCATATTATAATCACTACTATTTGAAAATTAATACTTTTGAAGATGACAGAATGTTAAGGTTTTGTTGTAAAAATTGTTTTACTATAAACATTTTTGTACAAATTAAATTAATCAACTAGAAAGATATACAGAAAAAATCTTGTTTGGAACATATTTGTGCTTGAGTGAGGATGATGCACTGTGCCTTCCACCTTCCCCCTCTTCCTCACCTTACACCGGGCCAGTCGATCGGCGACCCTGAACCGGTACGGTTACAAAAGATTTCGCAGTGTAAAATAGAGTGAGAAGTGTGTCTACGTGACCATCTATTGCAATCTGAATCATTCAAGATCCTGAACGGAGATAGTGTCAAAAACTAAGTTATAGTCCACATTGGAGGTGCCAGGAGAACGGATCGTGGTGAGTGGAACTTCCTTCCGAATCCTGCTTCTTCCGGCATCTATGCCATTACGCAACAAATCTATTTATCGAAAAAATATTTAATTGCTACCGGGATTCGAACCTGGACCGGAGAAGTGCGTTCACCATTTCTCTATAGCAATCGTATACATAAATTTTGATGTTATATTCTGTAATTTTTCCAACTGATACGTTCATTATTCCATTAAAAAAAAATTTTTGTTTTTTTAGATAAATATATTTTTTTGTATATCTTTCTATTTAATTTATATAAAATACCACAGAACTATGCTATGAAAATGCAACTACTTAATAAAAAATGTAGTTAAAAAAAAATTGTAATGTATTTTGTCATATCGATTGACAAACTTACAAGTTGAGTGACTTCTCGGATAATTCAATGATTGTGTTTCTGTACAACAGAAGATTGATCATTATGGAGATAAAATGATATATCTCCACCGAGTCTCCATAGAACACATAGATTTTTTTCTTTTCTCGTTGAAACTTATTTGCGAAAACGGCCGATGAAGAAGTATTTAACAGGAGTGTCTTAAACTTTTAGCTGGGTACACATAATGTATGTTGCGAGAACTATTCACAGGCTCCGCGGCAGTTAGGACAGGGATTAAGGAGAAGTGCCTCTTATTAACAATTTTCCGTCGCCGTTTGTCTGCTCGGCGAAGATAGCGACGTCCTTTTAGTGCCAACCTGATCTTCAAACTCTTAAGCTGGATGTGACGAAAATAAGACCACCGAGCAGAAAGATAATTATGAAATTCAGCGAGCTTAATTAAAAATTACTCTATTCTAAACAATAACAAAATCACTAAAAAACGAAGATTTTCTAATTGATTTAGTTAAATATTATTTGGTCGAGATCTAATTTTTTTTTCATTGTAGAAAAAATATCGTGTACAGAATTTTACAAGGAAATACAAATAAAAAAAAACTAAATAAAAATATACGAGTATATGAACACACGATTTTTACATTATACTAAAATAAACGTATAAAGTGAACAAAATTAGAATTTTATGATGTAATTTGTAAAGTAATAAAATTGAGGGACACGACTTTATATTCGTTGTATAACTTTTATTAACATTCCGTGTAACAATGCACGAAAAATAACGTGGGCTGGGGTTCCAAGGGATTGCCAAAATATGTACTAGAATTTGTAAAATTACATTAAATTAAGTCAATTATATTTTACAAATTACATCATTCAGTTTGTCATATGAAGAATGTGCATGTAAGTGCATATAAATAAAAATATTAATATACCGTATTATACTGGCCAACAAGAAATCATTTTTTTGATTCTATTAATAAAATTAATAAAATCTTTATATTCCTTGCCATTTTGAAGACAAAATATTTTTTGCTGCTCTTTGTTTTTCTATCTCATACACATGGGGAAGCAGCAACATTTAGTTTACTTTCCCTAAAGACCTGTGAGGACTGTTACACCTTTCAGGTCAGCACACATTCCACTTACGTTCGTTGCATCTAATTTTACCCAGTAATAGCGTCACGTGTTTATTTCTTCCTCATATTCTTTTTGTGCCGATTGCACGAGTTACTTAACTGAAATCAACGAGTTAATAAGTTTTTCCACTGTGCTGGATCTTGCGGCAGTTTGTCTCTTCTAATAAATATAGTAAATTATTGCAAAAAAAAGTAATCATGGTTCATTGAAAATAAATTAAGAATTTCTGATTCGCTTCTTTCATAAAACTATATACAGTGAAAATTCTATATTCGTCTGGTTCGATATTCGTCACATTTTGATAACAGACAAATGTTTTCATGTTCGTTGATATTTTCTATATTTGTCACGTCTATCGCCCGGCAATGCTATCTAACTGGACCAAAACGCAGAATATGGTTGAAAAGTGGCACCCAAATGTTGCTTAATAAAGGGGGCGCTAGAAGGGGGGGGAGTCACCCTTTCCCGGAACCGTTGTAAAAGTTTCAAGTTCTTTTATCGGTTTCACTCACAGTACTACAGAAACGCGAAATGTACAATTAATAAACACAAAAGAAAGGAGATAAAAAACAAAAGCTAATGTAAGAGATTGCATAAACGAACAAAGATTTAAATTTAAACCTTCTAAAACAGTCAACCAAAACATAAATGGATTCAATGGTAATGTGATAATTAACTAGTTCATGAAGGTTTTAAAAAATAAACAGAAATAGGCAACATTGAGAAGGTTGTTAAATAGAGTGTTACCAATTCATCGGCAAACGAAAACCACCACCAGAATTAGAGTTACCTGATGTTTAAATTATCTCCTAAATATTAACTTTTCTCCTCTTCCGCTTCTACCATCATATCTCCACCAAAATTTTGACATAAAATTTATTCATTTGTGTACTATTTTTGGGAGCTGAGAACGAATTAATTGAATTTCAGTAATTTGTTATGAGAAAAAGTGTTTCTATAATCGTCAAGCCTTCAGGAACGGATTAATGACAATTATAAAGGTTCTACTGTATTTGCTTCTTTTTTAATCAATTAAATCAATTAATCTGGATTGATTTACCAACTGTGACTCTTCAGTTGGATCTGAGTGTGAACGCGCCAGGCACGTTGGCGATACCGACGGAGTGATTACATTGACTCAGCGCTCTTTATTTTAACAATGTGAATTATAAGTAATGAAGCAGTTTTATGACAGTTACACGATAGATATTGAAATAAATAAATAATATAATTTTAAAAACACTTTTAAAAAAGTTGGTGTGATTATGGTTGGAAAATTTTGGACACCAAATTTGTTTTTAGCACTCCGAAATCATAAAGTAATAACATTTTTTTTTCACTTTTGATGATTTTTGTGTTGTCCAGTTTTATTGAAAATAATTGTTATATATTAGAAAAACAAAATTAATTTAATGTATCTCATTAGATTTCGATCTTGTTTAATTAATTTTTGTACAATGTTTATTTATTGATTTCATTCAACGGATTTATAAAGTAAGAACAGTTGTATTTCTTTTGTAATCATTTTGTTAAATATTTTTTTAGTATAAAAACGTGAATGTTTCAATGTTTAAAAAATGCACAGGTCAGAAAAAAAAAAATTCCTGTGGCAAAAACTTTAGTTTTTACGGACTGCAGGAGTGTATCTCAAGTATTAAAAAAAAATCTAAAAGCGGTGTTGAAATACTAACTGCCGTTGAGATAAGGTTTTATCCTCGGCGCGTTTTCTCATTGTACCTCTTTCTTCATTCCTATTTATTTCTTGAATTTGTCTCTTTTACTCTAATCTTTATCTACATCTCTCTCTAATCTCCTTTATTGTCGCAATTCTGACACCTACCCCACAATAACACGACTCGAGAGCGAGACGCGATCCATAAAAAGAAAGAGAGGAATGATTGCAACCATCGTCAAATATACGCGGTGCGGTTAAATGATACAATGTAAAATATTAAATAAAAATGTAAGCAACTTGGATTCTATTGTACAATACAGACTAGTTTCGGAGTGATTACTTCTTCATTAAAACAGAATAAAAATTAACCAAAATATTTTTAATTAAAATTAGTTTATTGAAAGAATAATTTGGTTGTCACCAGGATTCGAACCAGGAACAGGAACCAATTCGAGGAAATGTGCTGAATATTTCACCATGTCAATGTAAGTTGAGGACAAGTTTTCGAAGCCATATATATGCGGCTTTTTCAAATTGATACATCTGTTATTCCATTTTTAATAGCAATCCCTTTTATATTACGGTGAATCTCAAATACATTTGAGTAAAACGCAATAGAAGACGGCAGAATTAAATGAATGAATCCATTTTATAAAAATTGTAAAAATTAATACATGTATTTTTAAGGAGAACACATTATTATTGTGAAGTTGCAGTTATGGTGTAATGGTCAGCGCATTTCCCCGGATAGAAAAAGTTCCTGGTTCGAATCCTGGTGGGAACCAAAATATTTTTTTGATAAATTGGTTTAATCTGTATATCTTTCCAATTGATACATTTAATTTATATTAAAAATTTCACAGAATTATGTTCTGAAAAACTGAAATTTCACAATGTGTTCTTCTTAATAACAAAATATTTAATTTTATCATTATTTAATAATAATATCATTATCAAGATACTGGTAATCAAGGATGCCGAATAAATTGATCTATGTCCAGAAATGACGAGATATGGAAACAAAACAGCCAAGGTCATGTTAATGAGGTCTCTGGTGCACTCAGTACTTCTGTATGATGTGGAATCATGGACTCGTGGAAGGCAAATGAGAGACGCATTAATTGATGTGGTGCTGAAAACACATTGTATCGCACAGAATTGCGAGGTCGCCGCGGTGACGCCAATTAATGTTATTAAAGAAACGAGTCAGTAATTTAATGGTATAATCATCGGCGTGGCGCCGGAGAGACGCGGGATAGATATCAGAATATAAAAAGTACCATTTTTGATACACTTCACGGCGGCGCCTATGAATGAATGTACTGTTTGTAACTGAAATAAAATATAAAATATTCTCGAACGCATTCTAGATTCTAGTGTACTTATATTGAACATCTTTTGTGTTTCATTTCTTTCAACCTCATAATCGTCATCATCATCGGTAATTGAGAGAAGCGGAGATCAGCGAACCACCCATGTACTGAACACACACGGTGAGTCACATAAATAAATATCTTCACTCTACAGGAATTACACTACTAAGTCGAATCATTTTTTTTTTTGAGAAGCTTGTTGTGGTAGGCCAGGAAAAAAAAGTTGGCCCACCACCATGAAAAAGCAGCAGATATGTGATAGTCCTTACATTTGCAGGATGCTGGAAAATGTGGAGTAGTATCAAAAAGGCGAAAAGGTTATTAAGATAGCGATCTTTAGTCATGAGTAATCGACGTGGATGAATGGATTATACATGTTCTGGTTTAAGGCATCATTTGTTTATACATAAATTAATTATTAAAAAAAACACATTCTTATTGTGAAGTTGTAATTATTCAAAACATAGGTCTGTGATATTTTAAATACAAATTAAATGTATTAATTAGAAAGATATACGTATAAAATCAACTTAACGTGCATTGACTGATTATGATAACTAGATGGCTTTCAAATAATGGAACGATAGATGTATCAATTTGAAAAGTGTAATACATAGATTCTAAAAGTTGTCGCCAATGCACTGTGTGCTGTAGCATAATCGGTTAATGCACGTTTCTTCGAATGGAAGAGATCCAGATTCGAAACCTGGTAGCAACAACAATATTTTTCGATAAAATTGATTTCATATGTACATATTTCTAATTAATACATTTCATTTGTATCTTGAAATTTTATTTATAGGTAAATTAAATTAATATTTATGTATATTTAATATTTATTGTAAACTATGTTGGATTGTCAATTGTAAATTATTAATTTGAAAAAATTAGTATTCTATCATCATGTCAATTTTAATGTTCTGTTCAATTAGTAATGAAAAAAATATGCTAATAAATTTACCGGCTACAGTCTCGCTCCATATTAAGAAAAAACGCTCAGAGATGAAATGAGAATGATAGAAATAATGAAGATGGGGTAGAAGAAAACGATGAAACTGGAGAGATCAAGAAAACAGAATGGCGAAGTACCAGATGGTGTACATCAGACGACCATTAAACAGACCAAAAGATGAGAAGATAGCTGGCAATCAATCTTCAAAGAAAATATACATTCCCAAAACCAATACAAGATAAAAAGAATAGAAGAAAATAAGTTATTTTCTCTTAAAATATTGAATAAGTTTCAAAAGAAAATAGTTTAAACGATGCAATTGAAGCTGGGGTAGCTTTAATAACTTTATAAACTGACTGACTGAAAATTCGTCCCAATATTTTTTTATGTAGTGGTTAAGCAATTTTCCATTCTTCCAAGACAGAAATATGCATTCTCACTTTTAATATTACAGGATGGTCCAAAATTATTGGTAAAAAATCAAAATTACTGGAATATGTTTAACAGAAAACCTTATATTTGAATGTAGATTATTCTAAAAATAATTAATTTAACATTTTTTTATTCGCAATGAAAAAAGGATAATATTTTATTTATACCATCTCATTCTCACCCATGAGTGAAAGTTGTATATTTGTTAATATATGGACTCGATTCGAGTACCACTACACCATCGCCATCTATGGACCAAATTTGATAATTGATTTTTACCTGAAACAACATATATGTCATCACAATGAGAATCTGATTTTAACCACCCCATACTTTCATATATTTTCCATTAAATATAATTAAAAAAAGCTTCGTCTCTATGAGATATTTGTTATTTGTTTAATAACAGTGCTTTTTCAGGTGAAAATCCAATAATACAGTTCTTGGACATATTAAAGTATTGGTTGAATTTAATTACTCGTACAATATAATTAAACCTAGCGTGAGATAATATTGACTGTTCATTGTAAATGATTTTCTATTTTAATTAAGTTTGTTGAGTTTATTCTCAAAACATTTTCTGAAACACGTTACGAATTTCGCTCTTCAATGTGAAAAACAAAATAGTGATGTGATTCCATACAAATAATATATTCCCAGACAAATAATATACATCACAGACCAATGTTCTGAATAATTAAAACTTCACAATAAGAATGTGTTCTCCTTAAAAAATAATATATATTTATAATATCTTCTTTGTATAATATTTCTTTGTGTATTTGAAATAGATCCCTGAATATCTAAACGGTTTCTTGAAAATTGATTTTTGTTAAGAACCATCCCTTATTCGCTATATATTTAAAAAAATATTGTGAAACATTTTTGCGGTAGATTGTAGCGATGATTTGTATATTGCGGTCCCATTTTGTAGGGTCAGCTTGTTTTTTTTGATTTTATACTCTTAGAAGTTTTTCATTTTCTAAATATTTCATGGATAACTGGCTGGCGATCGTACCCGGTTCGCCAGTTTGATTTGTATCCATAGGCGTGCTTTTATTAAGGAATTGGGTAAATCGTTTTGTTAATTACATATCTATACAAATAATATACACAGACAGTACATAGTAAACCCGAAGCGATCTGTAATAATTTGTAGAGTTTTGTACGTATAGCAGAACAAATAACTGACGTACCTTTCCTGCTAAAAGAGTAAAGTTTCATTAGTACAAACTCATATCGATTTAGCAAAATCAAATATGAAAAAAAAAAAATATTGTTTTATAAATCCATTCTAATGGGTCACCCAGTACAAAATAAAAAGAGCTGAACACAAATGAAAGCCTGGCTTATTTAAGTACTCTTTTATATTTATTTTAATGCCTTAGCACTAAAAAGTTCAACTAGACCCGTTGTTTGGTTTTAAAAATTGGTCGTAAAAATGCCAAACTTTTCAACGCTTTCAAGTCTGTATTTACTATATGTAAAAGACATAGTTAATGAATTACAATTTCACGAGATTTTTTGATCTTTGACTATTGGTTGGATCAGTAAATGCAGATATAGAAAAAAAGTAAATATTTATTATATTTAAGTGTTTTGAAATATGCGGGTTTATTCCCCTGGATATAAAGCACATATCTTAGAAAAGTGTAGTAGCTACTTATGTCAATTTTTATTTATTTACGTTTTATTTCTGTAGTGAAGTAATAATGTTTCGCTAATCCCCATATAAACCGTTATAGAGGTAGTTCAATACTTCTTCGTTATTGTGCACCATTGTCTCTTTTCGACGGGATCTCTGTTCATCATTCCTCCCAGTGACATAAGTAATTCCTAATTAGTATCACAAGTCGATTATTATTAATAAAAAAATGTTTTATTTTATTTTTGATTTCCCGTAAAATTTGTTTTTTTGACTTTGACACTTTTCTATAAGATTTATTTATTGAAAATAATACAGGTATAAGTATATTTTTGGCATTGAACATAGAAAAATTAAATGGTGACAAATAACTTATATACTTTGTAACACATTAGATTAGCAACACTAATATAACGTTTCCAAACGATGTACTAAAATATACGACAGCCATGCGCTATTAAACTGTGTGCCATAACCAAGAGATATTATTTCACATTATTAAGTTCGAACACTGGCCCATGTTGGCCTATAAGTGTGAGTACAGAAGAAATACACAACTTCATCAAATATATATATACGTATATATACTAGGAATTGTGTCGAGACATCCCGGGAATCCCATGTTTTTTGCTGTCTCGAGTCCCGGGACTTCAAAAACAAAAAAATAACCCGAGACTCGAGACTTTTTCTTGAAATTATTCATTTAAAAAAAAAAAAGTTAATATCATTTGACCATTGTCATAGAGCAGGTAGTGACCTCACGGCGAGCGGTGCATGTGAAAGTATATATAAAAAAAAAAGTTTCCAATTCCTTGTCTTTTAATCTCAATGTCTACTACTAACAAAGGAAAATATACATATGGTAAGCAGTAAAGATTTACTTTAAGGAGAAATTAGTTTACAAATATTTACTGCTAACAATAAAAATATGAAGAACATGGTTTTATCGGTTTGTTCAAACCGGGGCTTATGTTCCTTTGTAAAATGTGATTAATCTTTACGATAAAATTGACATTTTTTGACAAAATTAGGATAAGATGAAATTATTAGAAAAACTTTATTAGAGGATTTCAGTTGCTAAATACATACGTTGTTGTCTTCCGTTGTATTTCTTTATTAATTGTTCTTTTTTATATGATTTCTTTTGGTTTTTTGTATTTTAAAATTTGTTTGTATTTTATAATTTTTATGGATGTACTTATTTGTTTTTGTAACTAATATGATATTTCATTTTTAAAAAAAGTTTCTAGATACTATTAAAAGTCACACTAAATGAATAAATATTTAATAAATATCAGATATCTCATAGCTATTTTTATTACATTTAATGAAAAATATTTATAAATGTGGGGTAATTACTGGGCTTACGACCTGTCTTCGGCTGGCTTAAGTGATCACTTTATATATATAACGTTCACAAATTTTCACCCCTCAATCTCCACATTTATCAAATTTATGAAAGTTGTATATATGTTAGAATGTGGACTCGCTTATTTTCGCTGTAATTACACCATATTTTATATATTTTCCATTAAATATAATAAAAATAGCTTCGTATCTATGAGATATCTGATACTTATTTAATAACAACGCCTTTGTAGGTAAAAGGCCAGTAATTGTGTGTTTTTAGACATTCAAATATTGCTAAAATAAATATTTAATCAAACAGTGTATATTTTTTTTTATAAATTAATATTAACGTATGTTTTTTTCACGGATAATATCCCTAATATCTACTGCGTATCATAAATATTAATATTTAAGAAAAATATATTGTTTTTAATTAAATAAAATTCAAGGTCTCGATTCTCGGGGATTTCCGGGACTTGAAAATGTTGACCTTCGAGTCTCGGGAATTGAAAAAAGTCGAAAAAACAGAATTCCTAATGTATACTCATTCACTGAGGTTATCATTGAGGTTCAAGGCCGACATCAAGACTGCATAATAGGTATTCCGGTATCGTGCTATATCGTCTCAGGTGCCAATGTGGAATCTTTTCCCGTTCTTTCTTATATTGTTAGGCCATCACCCTCTCAGCAATGTGCTCATGACTGAGTATCGTAGTCCACTATTAAGCTTCCACTGCTCTTTGCAATCTTGGGTCACGTCTCGGATTTATCTTACCTGGCTTCCTGGGCGACTGCAGCGCGTTGTATTGAAACCGTAGTACGGGTGTGTTTTTGCGGCTGATGGGAATCTAATTTCACACCTGAGTTCAGGGGCCGTCGGCGGTGTTGTTGATTGTGGAGGCGATAGACCTCCACATTACTTTATTTTCTTTTCATGATCCATGTTTCGTTCCTGCCTCCTCTATCACATTCTGTTTTAAATGCTCTTAAGTTATCCACCAGCACGACATGACTTAGTTAGTTAGTTAGTGTCTAGTTATTAGTACTGCAACCATATTTGGCTGTTCGTATATACTGCATTTTTGTACATTATTTCAGTAGCGCCACTGGTTAAGTTCTTCCAGTATTCGTCGGAGAAACTTGTTCTAAAATCTTAGTTACTGTTTCTCTGTTAAGCTCCATGCCACGTACAAGAATATTTGTAAGACGGTCACGTTGCATCTGCGGAATTTAGACTCCCAAGATAGCCACTTGGACCTCTAAGGTTCAATACTGAGCTAAGCAGGCGCCATTTCCACGCTTTATATGTAAAGATAAATATTATTGGGTTTCATTTCACTAAGCTCAACTAAAACACCTTGGAGTATATAAGTAATATAATATGTAACTTATTACTCAGTCACGAATTGAATTGAGATGCGTATTCGGAATACGTATTACATCAATATTATTACTATTTTTAAATTAAGCTTTAAAGATTGTACTTTGATAATAGAACTAACATAGCGGTCTCTCGTAGTCTCAAACCCCCGACCACTCATCACTAGACGAGCGTCTTACCTCATCCTATTTTAAATGTATGAACGTAAATTTCCTTAATAATAAAATGTACTTATATACATACTTAAAAGATTTGAGTGACTTATAATAAACTAAACAAGCATTTCGATTTATTATACGGTTAAAATTAGCATGTACATGTCGCATTATACCATAAAATAAACAATATCTGCTCTCAATAATTATTTTTCGTTCACTACTAAAGGGTTATTTCTATTAGATTGAGTCATAAGTACTGTTATATTTTTTAATTAAAACAAAAATTAATATTTTTTTAACAATTTTATTAAATAATTATTTTACATAATTTACATTATTGCTAATAACTGTGTTCCATCTGTCGATTAATTTGTTTATCCCATCTGAATAAAAACTGGCCAGTTTTGACTCAAAGAATATGTTCAAGTGCGTTTTTACCTCCATTTAAGTTTTATTCATACAAATAATATTGTAGAGATAAAAAATGTGAAAATCTGACGAAGCAAGGTCGGGAGTCATAGAGGGTAGATGTTTTAAAACATTTCAGTTGAGCTTCTTCAATTTGTGCTGCGTCATCATTGCAGTATGAGGCCGCGCATTGCCGTGGTGAGAAACAACACCCTTGCGATTGATTAACTAGAAACTAAGCCAATGCGACGTAGATGTCTCACCACGGTCATTTGACTGATACCCATCTTCAATGCAATGTCTATGGTATTTTGAAGAGAATCAGTTTTTATGATAGCGGTTAGCGAATCATCGTCGGTGGTTAAAGAGCGCCCCGCCCGTTCTTCATCAGCTACTGATCAATTACCTGATCTGAACTTAGCAAACCATCGTTGATTGGTTCGAACATCGATTGCACCCCTACCGTACACATCACAAACGTATTCGGTTGCTACTATTGTATTATGGTCTTTATTCAATTCAAAAAGTAAACAGTGTCGAATATACACATTTTTTTCCAACATTTTAAAAATTCACAAGGATTCCGTTTAGTCCAACCACTGGCAGAGTGAAGAATCTGTCAGAAAAGATCCTCCTTTATATAATACAAAATAATAATTTAGTACAGTAATAGAGAATAATAGAGTTAATTAAAAAAAAAAACATTGTCCATGTATAAATACGACGGAACTTACGACTTAACCTAATAGTATATATATATAATCCAAATTATTATGTTTCAATAGTATATAATTTAGAAGCTCTCAGAATGCAGGCATATACATATATCAATAACCAGTCATTTAATCGATTTTAAAATGCAACGTGATTCATTTTCATAAAATCATTTATAATAAGTAAAAAATATACTAATTTTTATTATTTTTAAATATTAAACTACCTGCTGGACTTTTATGTAAGTGTATTACAAATTATTTTTACAACCATAAATAGTGTGAGAAGCCAAGGCATTAAATTACCTATACATAGGTACAGGTAAAATATGAAATAAGTAATTTTTGTATTGAAAACATATTTTAATATTATGTTGTATTTTTAGAATATAGTTCCATGATTAAAACAAATTAGATGAATCAATTAGAAGACATAGAGAAAATGTCTTCTTCTCTGGTCGGTTTTACCATTGCTGAGAATCGTGATCCCGGGTTCAGGACTGCTGATGGCCTCGACGATTTTACTCCACCTTTCTGTGCAGTCCACAATTCGGATCGATCCAATAGGATAGTCGGTAGCGTTTTGGATCTTTTTGGTCCATCTTGTTGGAGCCCTTTTTCTCTGGTCTTTAACCATTCCAGTCACTAACAATATCTTCAAATCGAGATGTGTTTAAAATTAATCTGTAGAAAAAATATTTATTTATTTTATATTTAAGATCCCGGTGATACCGAACAATTTTTTTTTGATTGGTATATATTTTTCTAATTGATTCATTTAAACTATTTTCATAATAAACTTACGATATAGATTATTAACCTCAGTATAAAAATTAATCTAGATTATGATGGTGTCTTTGATACCAACAAAATAACAATTTAATAAACTTTAACATCAAATAAATTGAAAAGCAGATGTATTTACCTCATTGATTTATTAACAATTTAGATTTTTTTTTGCAGACAAACAAAAAGCTTTTAAACTTATTCTTGTTTGATACTTATTTTCTTTCACCATAGCTACAAAAGTTTAATTTTTAAATCATTCTATTGTCACTTATAAGATAATTTATATTGTTTTCTCCCAAGACGGGCAATTGTTGAATAAATTTTCAATGACTTTACTGGAAACATGAGCAAATCAAGCCAGCGAGCTTATTAAGGATAAAGTGACGATAAAGTTCAGTTTTGAGGTCGTCTAGCTTGTTGACAATCGGGGCAGACGTGGTTATTTTACAAACTAGGATCCATTTATTAAGTCAGCTATTTCTCTGATGCTCTCTCATTGTGGACGTCTCAGCTACTAGAGCCTTCAGGCACGCAGACAAACGCAAGATGTATACGCAATGCTAATGGATTCACAATTCTATTTTTATTGTGATTCTTCAGAATATATTCTTCCTTCATATCTTACTATCTTACTTATTGTCGTATTTTTATCTCCTGAAAAAATCCTGTACCACCTGCGCCAATTTGTTATGGCTTGTCGGCTCTGATGATAATCTATCAGATGCGTTCATTGATGGGGTTGGATGTGGTGATAATAATAATGCGCTGTTTGTAAAATGTGACAATTTATTCTCGACTGACAATATTATAAGATCTATAGTCTTAGGTCTATATTCGGAGAGTGACGCGAAGCGAAAATAAGCCGAGTTCAATTCTTATACAAACTTCCCTAACAGAGGTCTTCATAATCAGTACACACATACGTTTGACCCGAACGCGCATGAGCCTGTCACTCGATGATCAATCCACAGACATTACACTTATTAAATACATTACTTACTTACTTACCATCACGTCGTTTCTCCGCGGGGGTAGGCAGAGAGGATAGAGCACCACACTCCTCTGTCCTGACACACAATTATCGCCACATCCACATTCATACATCTTCTCATACAAGCTCGCCGATTGTTGAGGCTTCTAACAGAACCATAGTCCATTATCTGGTTTACCTGGTCGTGCCAAGTCTTCCGTGGACGTTCTCTACTGCTGGTGCCATCAACATTAGAGTCATATATCTTTCTTATTATTCTCTCCTCATTCAACCGTTCCATATGACTAAACCACCTAAGTAATTCTTTCTTAATCTTACTCACTATACTAACATCAGCTTTACATTATTTCCTTATTTATTCTGTCGTAAATAGATTTGCCACATATATGCCTAAGTGATCTCATTTCCACTGCATTCAGTCTACTTTCATTCCTCTTCCGCCAGCTCCAGGCCTCACTTCCATATATCAGTGTCGGTACCAGGGCTCCATTGTGTACCGCTAGTCTTGCCTCGGTTGATAATTTCCCGTTAGATATAATTCCATTCAATGCGCCGTTCACTTTATTCCCTGCAGTCACCCTCCTTTCGATATTATTCTCAGCCTTTCCATTTTTATCAAACATACTTCCCAAATACACAAACTCGTCTACTTGTTCCAAACATTAATTACCTACAAATATTTTGCACGGTGTCTTGCTTTCCTCCTTCTCGAAGACTATCACTTTCGACTTATTAACATTCATAATAAGGTCGCTTTCCTTGCATACATCGTACATTCTACTCACTAGACTCTGTAGTTCTTGTTTATTATTCGCCATTAGTATTGCGTCATTGGCGTACAATAAACAGCATACAAGTATTTTAATAATAATTAATATTAATTCGACGTCCTGAAGAAGGAAATTATGTTTTCCGAAACCGGTTGATTCTTCAAATGACTCATAAAGTGGTTTTAATAAACAAAGTTAAATAATCTATAAAAATGAACATAATAAAGTACAAGGTACAATTTGCAAATATATTTTTATTAATTTGGTTAGGTTTTTACAGGAAAAAATTAAGGTATTTTAACACCGAATAATTCATAACAATATCACAATACATTATTCCTGCTCGATGTTTGTGAGTTCAATTTCCGTAAGACTCGAATGAATTAATTTGCATATAATATAATATGGATAAATTTCTCCGTATATTTAATTGTTATCGGGTTGTGAGGTAAGATGAAGTCAGTGAGGTAGAACTTGGGGCAGATAGCTTACTGAGGTAAAGATACCTTAAAAACTTTCCCGGGATTCTCTCCAGTCAAGGGCTCGTGGGAACCCCAAATCATGGCTCCAAACTTGAGTCTGCCCGCACCAATGAGTTGAATAAAAGTTACAATTCGCGGGTATCGGAAAACTCTTTTCAAGAACGAAGGACCAAACCCAAAATATGTATTTGAAATAAGTGAACTTACACAAACTGCTCTTATCTTGTATTTTTTTTGTCGTTAATGATCTCCATTCTTTTCCAAAACTAGCTATTTCGTGCATTGATTCACCGAATTGGAGGATGATCTTGTTTTAGGTTCCAGTACGGGGCCCAATTCTAGTACCTTTATACTCCAGCGATTGTCATTCCTTTGGTTGAGATCTTAGCCCATTGCCATTTAAACATTGTTATTCAACGAACTACGCCTTCTACTTTGGTATTACTATTATATAATGTATAATATTTATAATATTAATTTCACAAGGTCGTTCTGAGCATAGACCGTTCCATGGTTGACTAGGCTGCTTTTAAATTATGGATGAGGCCTTTTGAAAGTGTCCAAGTTTCAGCACTGGAGGTGATTAGGACCTAGAGGACGTAGGTAATAACAAGGTTTCATCTGGCACTGACACTATTTTGAGATAATGAGCTCAAAAGTGTTGGTTGAATTTCAATATATATTCATGTATATTTTGTTTTGTGTATGCAAATATCAGTTTTAAGGTCTTAACTTATTTTCAGAATTATCAATGACCACTGTGAGATGAGATTAAAAATAAAAAAAACATTGAAAATTAACAATAATGATCCATAAATTGAAGTAAATAACTGATACAGTTGGAACTATCAGTTATTGCTATTTCCTGTAATATCCGTTAAATGGAGTTGGAGTGTATGGAATAAATAAAGAATAATGATGTTTACGAGCTTTTATACTTCGATAGGTAGGCCTGGTATAAAATTTTGAATACGTGTATTATTTTTAAAAACAGAAAAAAAAAGTGAAGCTGCTACTGAAAAGAGACAGTTTTTCGGTTCGGACGGACTTATTTACGGCGGCGATATAAAAACATTTTGTATTATATATTGTCAGATTATCGGTTGTGAGAAAGTTTCCGAGGCTGGCCAGCAGAATTAAGGACCACCAGACTACAAGGAGAGCGACATCGGCGTCTACCAGCCCAGGTTCACAAAGGTTAGTGTATTTTGAATTTGCATATATTGAATTACTGTATTCAACATTACTTATAGAAAACCCAGGACTAGCTATATAAGTATTTATGGCTACAAATGCATTTGGAACTAATTAGCCCAAAATATTAGTTGGAACCTTATAATTGTAAGAGGTCGACTGATTGAAGGTTTTTATTTTAAAATTCTGTGGAATTTAAGGTTTAATGCTGCCTATTCTAGATATATACGCCTGTCGATTTCTTTTCTCATTTTCAAATTTGACATCCACAGATATACAGTTTTTTTCAGGTGCGTGCATGGAATACATGTTACATCAATATTCTTACTATTTTAAAACAACGCTAAACTATGAAAATATGACTAACTTGCTAAACTCCTGGAACGAGGCTCGAGCCTCTGACCACTAAATCACTAGGCCTTAACCACTAGAGTCTAGTGACTAGACCAATAAGTTACTCAAGTTTGGTTAAGAGAAGTACATACCATTCCATAAATTTAATCGTACTGTTGTCAATCAAAATTTGTCTCAGAACAATGAGACCATTTAACATTATCTTCGTTTATTAGATTGAACAACTGTGGCTTCACCACACTCAAAGGTTTTTGTAGAGTTTTAGTATAGTTTATAAATCAAGAAATCGATCATTTATAAATTTCAGAAATCTATGATATAGATACATATGAAGATCTTTAATAATAATAATAATAATAAAGTGTTTATTCCAGCGTGATCAGGTTTTTTTAACCCGATTCGCCATAAAGATAATACATATTATGTTATACATTAAAGTTACGAAATAAATATGAAAAATAAAAAGAAAACCAAAAAAAAGTAAAAAGTTTACACATATATATATACACACAATATAAATATTACATATATAATTACTTCAGTCACGGCCGTTGTTGTATATGTAGCTATTCTGTAGGCGTTGCCATTCTCTGGTCAGGGAATCAGCTTTCCATGAAAGCGCTGTTGGTGCTCCAGCCGCAGCTTTACGCCCGCAACTCGATGTCTCAGAAGCGGAACAAATCCATGAATACGGACTTCGGTAAACATTGTAGATGCGCTCTAATAATGTGCCAATCCAAAAATTATTCTGAATTCGGAGACGGTTATACGTCACTTGAAATGAAATATCAGATGATATAAAGAGGAGAAATTACATAGATTCAAAATGAAATTAAGCCAATATTTGAAAGACAAGTTTTAGTGTAAATAAACATTTTGATCTCATTTATATTAGAAAATATATATTAAAAATAAATAAAAGATATTTTAATTAAAAATACTACATATTCTGGGTCTAACACATCTAGTGCACATTGTGCAAGCTGTATGTGCTAAACATCAACCATGTCAGAGATTCAAGCATTTAAAAAAATCTTAGTCATGCAATTATTTCAATTTTTTAAAATATTTTATTGATTCTAAATTATATATCCAAAAATTATATATATGAAAAAATCCAGAGAAAAATTCCAAGATTCATTAATTTTAAATTAAATATACGCTCTGAGAAAATCAATTATGATTATCTCCTTAGTCGTCTGAAATTATTAAAATTATCAGTGAAATATATGACGACCGATCTTATATTGCTATACAGGATCATCAATGGTATCGAGATCGAGACACAATACATTGTTCTATTACAGTGGTAATGTCAGAATATTTTACAAGTAATGTTAATGCCTGAGTATGGCGAGCATAATAATAATGATAAATAATAAATATATTGAAAACTAAAAATATTAATTTATCGAACTTTCAGCTGTTTTTTGATAGATGACATATATTGCCTGAAACAAAGATATAGAATGATAATATGTCAATTTGGCAATTTTTATTTCCATGTAGATATAAAACTTAAAATCGTAAAAAACGTTAAAATCTCATTCAATAATATTTTTTCATAATATAATGCATTCTCTCGGCATGATAAAGTTTCGGGTTTGAATCTCGGTTAATCAAATATTTTTTTCGTTAATTATTATATAAATATTCGTTTCATAGAGATTAGACCACTTAATCGTTTATTCACGGATTCTTTCTTTAGTCTTCATGAGGCAATATAATGTTAGTCCGCCCCTGACCCTCGGGGAGGTGGTACGGAGGGGGAAAAAGCAGATCCAAATTAAGTGGTCCGCAATGCACTGAACCTACCCGAGAGATGCTGCGCCGGGCGAGAAATTAATGGGGGCGCTTTGTTAACGGAGAGCCTGCATTTCGCGGAACAAGTGTTTCGTTCAACGAGTTCTGTACGTGTTTTAAATTTATGACCTGCTGAACGAGCGGCGAGGAATCAAGTATGTCAATCAATACTGATAAATTATTTCTCACGTTACCCTCGAAGGTGGAGGATCTTTATACATCTTTAAGAGATTTGTGTTGTTTGGGAGCAAAAGGATCAAATGTGTGAATAATCTCTAATCTCAGCCCATCATTCGTGTTTTTATATTGGTATTCACCTTGGTTTGCTATGTTGAAAACGAAATTTAATATTAAATTCATGACAGTAGTAGATACATTGAAATACTCCACTTACATGACAGCACGAAGTTAATAATTTTAGTTTAGTTAAATTAATTTGTTGAAATTTTTGTTCTTTAAAATTAATTTGTTATTTATTTGATAAGTGCATTTATGAGGTATTGAATCATAATCAGGTGTGTTCAATTTTTATGGTTTTTGAGTTAGGTATGTACAAATATAAAGCAAATGAATTTCTACAAGACTAGCCAAATATTGCCAAATTTTGTATAAAAACGCATTTAAAATTTGCTTGTTACTTCAGACATGTCCAATAGATAATTAATTCAAACGCAAATAAATATGTTTTCAGCCAATAAGATGACAGTATTTGGTCATGTGACCTGTAGTTACTGATCATGTTCAATATGACTCCAAATGTTGTGGTACAATGGTTTTTTGCATTTTACTCGAAAACAGGTAAAATGGACATGTCTGCTTATAATTCTGGACCTCACATTTGAGGTTTATGTGTAATTATTACTCTCTAAACTAGTATCTACATGTAAAAATATATTTGAATAACAATGTACGAGTATATATAAATAAACATTTTTTTAATAACTACAAATATAACACTACATGGTGGAATGCGGAGTTCGGAGACTACTACGTTGAGTCGAGTGGTCTGTCGGCCGCTGACGCTGGCTGCGTTCAGCACTATGTTGAGTGTTGACGTCCCACAGTGGTAGTTGCTTACTGCTCCGGTATTATTATAATATTTTTAATTGTAAATATTGATACTGATACAATGGAGTCCTTACATCTATACAGGGTGTAACAGACCTAGTCCACAATATTTTATGGGTGGTTACCTGACTAAATTATGAATTGAAAATATTCAAAGAATATGTGCAAATTTTGCACGGTTATGGAAAATATTATTGTTTGAAATTATTGAAAAATCGTGTAAAGCGTGAAGTCTACGTACTTCCAAATACATAGTTGCTAAATTGTTCAATTATTAATCTATGTCTTTGCTGCAGGCTCTAAATCATCTAACAAAAAAAGTCTGGCCGTTCGAAATTCAATGACCTTTAATTTTTTTAATATAATATTTAATTTGGAATCAATAAAATATTTAAATTATTCGAAATAATCGCATAAATACGATTTTTTAAAAAGGCTTATATCTCTGACATGGTTGAGATTAGGCACATATCCCATGAACATTTTCAACTCGTAATTTAGTCAGTTATCCACCCATAATGTACTGTGGACTAGGTCTGTTACATCCTGTATATATATTGAAAGATTTCAATTACGATGGCTTGGACACGTCTTGCGAATTTCAGAAAAAAGACTGCCAAGATATATATTTTTATCAACTCCAGAGGAAAGGGGGACAAGCTTGGATATACAGCATCAAGCGTATGAAGACAGATTGGCCAACAAGTACCGGCGCAGGACACGGGGAGATCTTAAGCCCCCGATCATCCTGAAATAAGGAAATGAAATTGATGATGCTGTATGAAAGATTATTTAAAATTATATGTAGGCTGAAAATATACTAGAAATCTTAAAAAATCAATGCCAGCACAGCCCATTAAATATAACTTTAGTGTTATAATATTGTTGTGGAATCGGGGTAATTGCCGTTTTGGGACCACCAAACTTAATGGAAGGTTCTAAAGTTTAATTACATTGTGCACGATATTGCTGTAACTTAACTTAAGTTTCTTTCATGCATAAGAGGTGAGCAAGTTGTAGGGTTAACTTATTTCCTTAATCATGAATAAATTGCCGAGGTTGGCGAAATTTTAAGAAGCTTATAAGAAATGTAACAAGAATTAGTACTTTCATTACATCAATTAAATTAGTTGCCACCGGAGGTTCATACGTATATTTTAAATGGAAACAAATTTTTATAGATCACTTAGGCGTATATGTGACAGACCCATTTATGGCAGAGTGAAGAATGAAGAAATAAAAAAAGAATGTAAAGCTGGTTTTAGTATAGAGATTAAGATTAAGAAAGGATTACTTTGGTGATTTGGTCATATGGAATGAAGAGAGAACGGTAAGAAAGATATGTGACGTAAGTGTTAATGGCGCCAGAAGTTGAGGATGTCCGCGGAAGACTAAACCAGATACTAGAGAATGGTCCTGTAAGAAGCCACAATAATCGGCGAACTTATATGTGAAGATGTATGAATGTGGATGAGGCGAGAATTGTGAGTCAGGACAGAAGAGTATGGCGCTCTATCCTCTCTGTCTAACCCCGCGGGGAAACGGTGTAAGTAAGTTAGTAACAAATTTTATTGTGAAGTTTCAATAAATTCACTGCAATATAAGGTTGATTGCTTCTAAAAATGGAATAATAGATGTATCATTTATAAAGATTACATAATATAAGTCTCAAATTTATCGGAAACTTTATTAGTTGACTTGGCGAAATGGTAACGCATTTCCCCGGATTGAAAAAGTTCTGGGTTCGCATCCTAGTGGTATGCAAACATTTTTCGATGGATGATTTTTCTGTGTTTGTGTCTTTGAAATTCATTAATTTAATTTATTATATATTAATCATTTTTGAGAATGTTTATATCTCTACGACTGTTAAAAAATCACGTTTACCAGAACTCATCGGAGGAGCTATTCCAAATTGTCTAGGACAAACTTCAGTCTAGTCTAGGTGGATGCTATCTGTGGTCCTGCAACTAGGTAGAAGCCTATTTGGGGACGGTACTAGAAGTATTAAGGCAGTCTTAGAGATATGATATACATTGGTCGGTATCTTAGATTGTTATCACCATACAGTGCCCTTTGAATAAAAGGTATCATCTGACATTTACATTAAATTGAAATAATAAATGTCAAAAGTACATCTAGTTAATATAATGTCGATGCTTTAATAAAACAAAAACCTATCACATAAAAATAAGTTTTTGAATTAAGTATGCAGATAAAAATGATATCGATGACACCTACGACAGCCTTAATACGAGTCTTAAATATGGATATTTCATTTGAAGATAAAAATCGATAAAAACCTTTTGTTGAATTAGTTTTAATATTAATATGTAGAATATAATAAATTACATCAATATAAAGTATTTGAAACAGAGTCGAGTGATTGTCAAATTGCAATAATTTATAAGAGATACTATGAACATATTTTTATTAAATACTAATTTAATGTATTAATTATAAATATATACATATAAAATCAATTTTGTCGAAAAATATTGTTTTTGCGCTACCAGGATTTGAACCTGGATCTCTATTTCCAATCCGGTATCCCGGTAGCGTAAAAACAATTGATTTAATAAAAATTGATATATGTATATATTTATAATTAATATTTAAAACATCATAGACCTGTGTTCTGATTAATTATAACTTCACAATAAGAATGTGTTCTCCTTAATAATATTTTTATTGTTGGATTATTGCATAGATTTTTAAAAAATAGATTCTGGTAAAGAAACAATAATATATGTTTTAGTTAGTTATGACATCCTGAAGAAGAAAATGGTATTTTTCGAAACCGTATTTACATGTATTTAAACTCAATTAAGTGGTTAATAAGACAAAGATAATAAATAAAAATATGAATTTAACCACAAAGTTAGTATTGCTAATTTTAAAAGTAAATAAATATTGTTTACTATCAATTTATCACGTGAAAATGTGCGGTTATCGCACCAAAAAAATAATTGTTGATATTAAATTAAAGTGTTGAAAGTTAATAATTTTATATGAATATTAATAGCAGTTATTTTTAACAATTTCTATCTGCGTTCATTGATGGACTTAGGCTTCCCTCGTTTCTTTCTACAATCTTTGGATTTTTAAGCAACGTCTCCATAAGAAGCCAACAATCTTCTTAATATTGTCAGTCCAGCGCATTTATGTTCGATTTCTTTTCACCAGCTAAGTGCTTGCTTACTGAAACACATTTTTTAATTAAAAAATATTATTGAATTATACATTGTACCTACTACACGAATTGTGCGTAATTAATTATTGATAACATTTTTTAAATTTAAAAACGATTTAACGTCCCGTAATTGTGCGAATTTAATTTGAATTGAAATATTTTAAAACATAACAAAACGTACAGAAATTAAAACTGGTTAATTATTAAAAGTAATAAAAAGTTTCACTTCTAAAAGTAAGCTTAATGAACTACGATATTATATAGTCACGATACAACTCTGAAAATAAAAGTTAGGAAGTTGGGTGTATATCAAAAAGGCATTAAAAACTAAGCAAAGGCGAGGATGAGGAAATAAAATAATACAAACAAAAAGGGAAATTTCAGAGTTTAATAAAAATGATATATTTAAATGAGAGCTAGAAGTTTAACCCTCGTTACAAAAGATAACATTTTAATTATATTAAATGTGATGTACTTGAGATTATGTGAATGTGTGTGTGTGTGTCAGCGCGCCAGCACCGCCAGTTGTAGATGTATGTGTGTGTGTGTGTGTGTGTGTGTGTATGTGTGTGTGTGTGTGTGTGTGTGTGTGTGTGTGTGTGTGTGTGTGTGTATATGGTGGGTTTAAAAATATGACGTGCGCCGAGTGCGGCCTCTTTTCTCAACCGTTTGTCTCCGTGAATAGTTGTATACTCTGTACCTTAACAGCATTATTATTATAATAAAGATAATTGGTACATAGAGAGTTTCTCATTGGACTGCCAATAATCTTCGGTGAGGTTTACATCTTGGAAAGTACGTAACAATAAAAAAATTATTATATTTTAAAAATAGGATTTGATCTAAACGGTATAAAATTGTATTTCTTTAATGCATTTTATACACACAGATTTATTAAATTTTGTCATTTCGTTATTGTCGTATAGCTGCATAAAACAAACAAGATCTGCTGCCAATTCTATATTATCTCGTAAATATATGCAATTATCTCGTCAAAGAAAGTAATATATTAAGTAAAATTATGATTTTCCGCCATTATTGATAGTATTTCAAGTAATAATATATTGGTACAAACTTAATGTTCATCACGCTGTTTTTCGCGAGGCTAGGCAAATGATAATATAATTTAATAAGGCAGATATATGGGTAAGGATATAATGAAAATAAGAAGAAAATAAGAAAATATATAATTCAACAAAGTCAAGAAACAAACAAATGCAAGATGAACTGCTAATGCTTAATCGCATCGATTAACGCTACAATGCAATAGATGGAGCTGAACCTAGAGAAGTCATATTTATGAAAAGTATCTAAGCGAAGCGTCACTAGAGTTATTACTATACGACACCGAATTATGTACTGAAATAATGGCAGACATGTGATGTGAATCTGAGACCGTCGCTCGCTCCCAAACCAATAAGACTAGTTAGTAGCCGCAGCTTTCAGTAAATATGCTCGTATATAGGTATTACATGTTTTTTTTTATTTATATTCAAAATTATTAAAATTGCTGACGAAAAATCTCCATTATTATATGTAACGTTACGGATAATATTAATAAATGGAACAGATGGCTTCATAAGGAATCACTAGCAAACGAAACGAAATGGACGGTAGCGGTCTATACATAGACGGAATAAGATTGGTAAAAGTGGATAAAATAGTCTAGCATGGATGCAGATTAAATGTAAACTGGGACCCTTCTATGAAAATTATATGTCGTATTGCATGTATGAAGTTTTGTGCCCATGAGCTAAATTTAAAATCTCGAATGAGAATGATTCGATGCTACTTGTTCCTTGCTCATTTTTATGGAATGGAATCATGAACACTTGTTAAAACATAAGGTCTATGTAATTAATTATTCAGATGTGAAAGTAAAAAGATATCCATAAAACAATAAAAATCCGGAAATTGAAATATTTTGGGTATATAATGAGACATCCAGAAAAATATGAGATTCTGTATCTAATTGAGGCTAAATTGTCAGCAGAAGAGGCCATGGAAGACGGAGGATCAGACAACATATAAGAAGGAGAAAAAGAAAAAGAAAAATAAGAAAACGATTGAAATAAATATTATGAATCCACGAGCTCTTGAATTAGATTATATATTAAATTAAAAAAATATTAATTAATTGAATAATTAAGAATCATTAGAAATAAACAAAACATTTAAAATAAACTAAAATATCGCAAATAACTGACTTAATTTAATTACGAGTCTTATTCTAAAAATTTTTCCTAAAATATTTTTGAATCATCTAGATAATCCACACCTTTCATCGTAACAATTAAAGTTAAGAACTAAATTTTTTTTTTTAAACATTAAAATAAATTGACATATATGTTTTTGGTTAGTTAATTTTACATGCTGTAGAAGAAAATTGTGTTTTTCGAAACCGGTTGACGTTTTTAAAATAAATGACTCATTAAGTGGTTAATTATAAACCAAGTTAAATAATCTATAAAATGATAAACATAATAAACCATAAAGTTTAATTTGCAAATATAAAGAATATAACTTTATATATAGTGAAATAATAGCAAAAAAAAATTTTTTTCATTGAGATCGCGATCTTCAGTCACGAGGGACTGACATAGATGATGATGAAAATTTTAAACAGCCAGAGAAAATTTTAATTCACATATTGAGAACTGTCACTTTTATATGTGTGTGTGAGATGAGTGGTGGGGGTCATAGTATATAAGAAGCCATCCCTGGGGAACGGCTCTCTTATCCCACCGTTCCATCGCTTTAGCAATAATAGTATTAAATATTTGAGTTCTATAAATTGTACCTTCTTAAATAAGTTGTATTAATATTAATAAACAAGAATTGTCACATATATCATACCGAGTTTTACAACAGAGGAGAACACCAACAACGGGAATCTGTGATAGTATTTCCAATGGCACCACACTGGTGCAGGTAAATTGAAAAGTTATCACACATATGAATTATGGTTATTTTAAAATGACGGCATCGCATCTTTTTGCAAACATTTCTGTGTAAAATGTTTTAAGCCAAGATTATCAAGTATTTCTTTCCTTTTTGGTCCTCAAGTAAAGTTCCTGAATTAGTGTGTTGAAGTACACGATAATCCGACGATGCAATGTCTGCGAATAGCTAAGCCATAATTACCCAGCGCAATGGCCCGATATTCTCTGGGGTTGTTCTCACAGAATGAAAGCTAGCTTTATTTAATATGAAATTATCTCCATGCGGCTGACCCATTTTATATACTTTTATGCATGATGTAATCGGTACAACTCCGGTACCGGCTCGAGTAAATCTCCGGGGTTGAGCTTATTTTATTATTCATGTATATTTTCAAGTCAGTCACCTAACGGTTTCAAGAAGTTTCACAGGGAATTTCGGTAAGGAGTGATAGAAAAATTCATTAAATCTGACGGGTTTGGATCATTTTAACAATCAACATAGTTATCAGTACTATCCAAAATATTACATTTATATTTTAAATGCCACGAGCGCGTTAACACGCGACACTGTGTATGTCACGCAAAGCTATAAGCAAGTAAACACGAACTTTTGGATCTTGCAAACTTCCAGGGATTAAAGTCATATTTTTAAATCATTTCGAGATAAGTCAAGACCCTTAAAGCCTAGTCTTACCCTATGTGATGTTCATTTCAGATAGAGTTGGCAGTTAAAAGGTTAAACAAATAGCACTTAATATCGGGTATAATACAGAATAGACATGATTTAAAAAAATAAATTAAAATAATATATTACCAGTCAATTTTAATAAAGCTCACAGATATAATAACATAATAATAATAATAATGCATAGGATTTTATTCATAAATAAATTTTTGAATCTAATATATAAACACCTATCGCAAATTATTAGACCGGCATTTAATACAAAAAATAATATAGGAAAATTACTCTGAAGTTCCAAAGACAAGGTTAACAAATTTATTAATTCTAGTGTTTATAAACTTAGAGTCATATAGCATTTAAAATATTTCAGAATTTTCTTATAATTTATTAGAAAATGATCATATTTTTGATAACAAATTATGATTGTCTGTTTTACATATAAACAATGTTGGTCTTAAATTGAATAATTTATAATCATTAGAAATAAATAAAGCGTGTAAAATTAACTAAAATATTATAAATAACCAATTTAATTTTAGTTGAACCACAACTTAAGTTAGGTACTAGATTTGTATTAATTAAAAAAATATACAAATAAAATCATTTTATCGAAAAATATTTCTGTTGCTACCGAAATTCGAACCTGAATCTATTTCCAATCCGGGAAAGGTATATTAACCGACTATACTACACCACACAGTACTTTTGACGATAAATTTTCGAATCTATGTGTTACAATTTTCAAATTAATACATCGATCATTCTATTATTTGAAAGCCATCTACTTTATTTATTTATCTATATCACAGACCTACATATGTTCTGAATAATTACAACTTCACAATAAGAATGTGTTCTCCTTAATACTAAAAAATATTGTTGTTACTACCGGGATACGAACCTGGATCTCTTCCTATTCGGGGAAATACATTAACCGATTACTCTACATCAAAACAGTAAGTTGACGACAATTTTTCGAATATATATGTTGCACTTTCAAATTGATACATCTGTAGTTCCATTATTTGAAAGCCATCTTCTTTATATTTACGGAATCTCAAACACCTTTGAGTAATCCGATAGGAGACGCCAAAATTAATTGATAATTTATTTATATTAAATTTTGAAAATATTAGTACAACTTATATTTTTTTTTTAAGGAATGCACTTTCTTATCGTGAAGTTGAAATTTTTCAGAACATAAATTTGTGATATTTTAAATATAAATTAAATGTATTAATTAGAAATATATTGTTGTTGTTACCGGGATATGGTTGTGCTACTAGGAGATTTAATTTGTATCATATATAAAACAATTTTAATCATATACCGAATATTGACTCTCTCGGCATCTTCCGTATTCATCAGTTTAGTCAAGGTCAAAGGTTAATGATTTTAGACTTTTGGAGTTACTCTACAGATAAAAGTTTTTTTGTTAATTTCTCGATGTAAAAAAAAAGTTTTTTATGAAAAACATTTTTCATTATTTTTCAGAAGAATGCTCGCAGAGATTGTTTTGAGTTACGGCTGCGTTTTGTGGCCTAAGGGTGCGTAATACACCACGTGTTCTTTCGGTGTGTCCTTAATGACCTTTGCTAAGAAAAAGGTGTGCACGTAACAACCTCAAAGCTCACGTGGTATCATGAATCACGCGCGTTTAGCGGAAGTTGCTCCGTAATTATCGTTTAGTTAAGCTCACAATATATTGCGCGATAGTTTGCCCGGAGCGTATATGGCAATGCGCTGCATCCCTTACAAATTATTACTCTCTTCATAACAACAATGGGGAGAAAGCCAGAGCCTGAACATACCCCTATTATATATTGATGGTAGTCTAGACTTAAAGGGTCGTGAATTTAACATTAAAATTAAATAATTGAATCAAGCACACGTAGATACAATATATGATTTTTATGCTTGCGAGTATGGATGAAAGAATCAAAACATATTTGTGAAATAGAAATTTGTATAGATAAAATAAGATTTATAACTCATAAATGTATTAGTAATATTTGAATATGTCCAAGAATACAAATAACTAGATTTTGAACTACAAAGGGACTGTTATTAAACAAATAATAGATATTTCATAGAGATAGAGCTATTTTTTATTATATTAAATGCAAATACATTCAAGTATGGGTAATTACAGGGCTTACGACCTGTCTTCGGCTGGCTTATCACTTTACACAATGTAACGTTCACCATTCTCACCCATTAATCAATCTCCATATCTATCAAATTTTTTGAAGTTGTATATATCTTAATATGTGGAAACACATCGAGTATAGGTCGTAAGCCTTATAATTACCCATACTTCCATATATTTCCATTAAATATAATAAAAAATAGCTTCGTCTTTATGAGATATCTATTAATTGTTTCATAAATATATTACTTATTTTTTTTATATAAAAACAAGAAATCTGAACGAAGAAATATGGTTGTTTGTCGATGAGCTTTATGGAAATATTAATAACATTTTTATGTTCTGAGAAACTTCATTTTAATAGTTTATTATTGTTTAGAGACATCAATACTGAAATACCTAATAAAATGATAAAAATGAATTATTAATTCTGGCGTCTGCTATTGGTTTACTCAAAGGTATTTGAGATTCCGTAAAAGCAATGTAGATGGCTTTCAAATAATGGAACGGTAGATGTATTCATTTAAAAAAATGTAATATACAGGTTCGAAAATTTGTCGTCAAAAATACTGACGCTGTAGCATAGTTGGTAATGCATCTTCACCGGATTGGAAAAGAGATCCAGGTTCGAATCCCGGTAGCGCAACAACAATATTTTTCGATAAAATTTATTTTATATGTACATCTTTATAATTAATACATTTAATTAGTATTTAAAATATCACAGACCTATGTTCTGAATAATTACAACTTCACAATAAGAATGTGTTATCTTAATAATAGTCTTATAGCTTAATCAAGTTCCTACTTAAGGCTACCATCCCGCGTCGTCTGTCGAATTTGATCGGAAGAACTCTCCAAAAAGTTCCTGAAAACTTTTAGTTCAAGAGGTCACTTCAGTTCATGCTTCTTGAATCTCTTCTGCTTGAAAATTAGTTTATTTGTTGATATTTTCAAATTAAAATTAACGAGCCCCTACACCATCTTGAACGTATTATATTTTTATCTTTTAATTTGGGTACGAATAATACAACCCAGGTTTGCAGATGATATTGTTATTATTGCAAGGGTAGTATGGTATGTGCACTTTAGACATATGATGTGTTTTTTTTTTTGTTAAGACTTTCACCTATAGAAAACACAGAAATATCAATATCATTACTAAATATATATATTTATAATTAATCAGTCACCGTTTAAACAATTCTTAACCTTTCTTAGTGGTAAGACAGGTTATTATCGATAAGCCATTTTATAATAATTTCTTCTAAATTGGGAGAAATTTTTTCATTTTTATCAATTTAAAAACGTATGCATTGTTGTCTGATGACCTACTCACGTGTCCCACACGTGACCACGTGACTACATAATACGTGACTTTTAATATTACGTTCACATTTTCCCAATCAGTTATTATTTTCGTATCATTAAGCAAGCTTTTAAAAATGTATTCAAGTAAAAATAATTGATGCCAATCATGAAATATGGGACTCGTTTTACGTGCATAAATATTAAAATAATCTCCAACAATCGGAAACTGGTACGCCAGTATTTAAACGACAACATATTTATTCAATTATAAATTTATTCGCTTAGCACTTTATACGCTGAGAACCTGTACGATGGTTTATTTTACAAAATTTGATATAATTAATAAGTATAAAAAAGAAGTTCAAATTAAGTTTAATTTGTATTAAAAATACCACAAAACTATGTTCTGAAAAACTACAACTTCACAATAATAATGTGTTGTTCTTAAAAAGTAGGATTTTATTAAACGATTTTCGATCAATGGAACGAAAAAGTAAGGGATTAAAAAAATTACAACCTCACTTGTAATCAGACAACATCAAAAGCTTATCGATGGCACGTTGCCTTTGATTTTTAAGTTAGATTATTATTATATAAACACTTTAGCGTATTTCTGCAGCATTATTTATACATTTTTAATATTACAATGAGAAAATTTTTGGTCTATTTGTTCTGTATATAATAAAAGGCACGAAAAGTGATTTTGTTTTGTATTTGTAATAGTTTTTAAGAAACTCACCGGTAATTAAAATAAATATCATCTACACTCATTACTTCAATGTTTCCTCATCGCCTTTTTCATATGCTCGATTTGTGCAAGTTGTAATACACCAGCCTATTGCACACTCAAGTTTTTTCGAGAGCGCTTGCACACGGAACGAACTGAATGTATTTTATGGTTATATAATATATTATAATCTGATCAGTTTTGTATTATGTTGTACTGTAAATAATGCGTGGATCGCTCCATACCAATTCATTGACCATGTTTAGACTAGGTTTGAACTCGACATTCTCCTTAATTTCATGTCCATTTCAGGCAGATATGATAGATACACACTTCTGCTCTGATACATCATTACTCTTGTCTCGTCCTCTTTTGTACATCCGCCGTCCTGCAGTATTTGATTTATTTATTTATTTCCTTCAAAGCCCTAGTAGGCTTTTACATAATAATACATTAATATTTAATTTAAAATATAACAGTATATTTTTAATTGACATTGCAATAAAACAGTTTAAATATAATATAAAAAAATAAAAACTTAAAACTAAGTATAATTTACATAAAAATATTTCTTCAGCTCAAGTATGCTCCCGCAACGAAAAATGTCAATGAAAATTTACCAAGCCGATACATCCGTGATATTGGCGAGTTAACAGCATAATTATTTCTATGTGTACCTACAAAGAATACTTCATGATATGATGATTGGATATTTGTATTTGAGTATTTTATGCAGTTTAATGGTCTGATTGAAAGCTGATGCGCCGGTTGATTCTGGTACATTGATAGCTTACCACAATCCAACATATAATTCCTTCCCATTTCCATTCACCTAAAATTATATTTTCAGATTTAATATTCTTTTTAAGAGTGCTTATTTTTTATATATTTATTTTTTACGGTACTACAGGCTTTGAGGTCCAATTACTGTAGCAAAACATATTACAGAAACACCCACGTTTGAGAAAATAACATTAATGTATTGTGTCCTCACTAAGAATCGAGCCCAGAGCCCTAAGAATGAAAAGCCAGCGTCATGGCCATTGCACCGCCATACCACCATTGAAAGTTTTATTGAAATACTAAAAAAATACGACGCTAAACTGCTTAATTTGAAGTAAATTGAAATTAAAAAAATATTTATATTTAAAAAAATGTTTGGTGTCTCGAATAAACGAGAAAAACACCTTCTTTCGTAAATCCTTCTCGCCACTTCAGTACCAGACACTCCCTTCACTTAGCCGGCTACGAACCATTTTTTTTCCGCTGAAAATGAATACCTTATCTTGTTTAAAACGGGTTAATATAAACATTCACCTTCCCACAAAATTCGGGTAAAATACACCAGAAAAAATGTAATGGATCCCAGCCCGCTGTAAAGCCTCGGGAAGACGCATCGCTCTTATCAAACGGATTTTCTCAAAGCGCTTAAACGTTTAAAGAAATAGATTTTCCACCGTCTAGACATATGCTAACCTCTAGTCAATTTGCTTCGAGATCGGTTCGATTTTGAATTGATACCGACAGCGAGAACCCAAGTTTTATGGTGTGGTCGGGTTCTGGGCGAGTTTTTTGCGGATTAATTCGGTAAGAAGTATAAATGGTGGGCCCGTAAACTCATAACGCAGATTTATACCGCAATGAGTACTTTTGACAAAAAAAAAACATAATATTTTAATATACTTGAAAAAGTTTTCAACCAAATTAAATGTTTTAATTTACTCGAAAATGCGAGATGAAAAAAAAAGTAATTTAGCAAATGAGATGGGTGATAAAATCATATCGTCACCGTACTGCTAAAGTAATGTTTTTCATAATAAAAATTTCGCTCAGTCACATGCCTGACAACGTGGTCTGATGTCAACTATCAGTGCAGAGGTCATTATGTCAATCACCAACATTAATCTACTTAACGACTTTATGCCTGAAAGTAGTCATAAAAACGTTATATTATGCACATATTTTATGACCAATTTTAGATACGTCTAGTAAATAAATTTTCAAAATATACACAAAAAAATGTGAATTAATATCAAAATTCATTATATTTTAAGGCTCTTCGAGATACTAACACCATACCATCACGCTACTTCCAGCAGAAGTAGGCAGAGAGGATATAACATCACCAAATATCGAACAAAGGGTGACTGTAGGAAACTAAGCGAACGGCGCATTGATTGGAATAATATATAATGGGGATTTGTCAACCGAGTCCTAGTACTGACTAAGTATGGAAGTGAGTTATGGAGCTGGCAGAGTATTTATTTATTTATTTAGACACACATAACATATAAGCAGTGTATAGATAAAAATTAAAGACTGTTTATTATATTTATTTTACACAGATTTTAAAGTTCATTGCCCAACTAGGCATGCCTGTTTTAGGACAAATTGGCAAACAAATAACATTTTACAAAACCAAACACATAACTCAATGAAGGAAAAACACAATCAAATAGAAAACGAAATATACAAGGCAAGTGAACGTGAAAATATATAAAATGAGAGAAAAAACTATCAATGTGCAGTGCAATGTGTAAAAGAATGTAAGCACATACAATGTGAAGAAAAATATGTAAGATCAAAGCTATAATGCAATCAGTACTTACTTACTTACTTACTTACCATCACGCCGTTTCCCCGCGGGGGTAGGCAGAGAGGATAGAGCACCACACTCTTCTGTCCCGACACACAATTCTCGCCTCATCCACATTCATACATCTTCTCATACAAGCTCGCCGATTGTTGAGACTTCTAACAGAACCATCCTCCATTATCTGATTTACCTGGTCGTGCCAAGTCTTCTGCGGACGTTCTCTACTGCTGGTGCCATCAATATTTAAGTCATATATCTTTCTTACCATTCTCTCCTCATTCAACCGTTCCATATGACTAAACCACCTAAGTGATTCTTTCTTAATCTTACTCACTATACTAACATCAGCTTTACATTCTTTCCTTATTTATTTGGTCGTAAATAGATTTGCCACATATACGCCTAAGTGATCTCATTTCCACTGCATTCAGTCTACTTTCGTTCCTCATCCGCCAGCTCCAGGCCTCACTTCCATACATCAGTGTCGATACCAGGACTCCATTGTGTACGGCTAGTCTTGCCCCGGTTGACAAATTCCCGTTAGATATAATTCCATTCAATGCGCCGTTCTCTTTATTCCCTGCAGTCACCCGTCATACGATATTATTCTCAGCCTTCCCGTTTCTATCAAACATACTTCCCAAATACACAAATTTATCTACTTGTTCCAAACATTCATTACCTACAAGTAATTTGCACGGTGTCTTGCTTTCCTCCTTCTCGAATACGTCACTTTCAACTTGTTAACATTCACCATGAGGTCGCTTTCCTTGCACACATCGTACATTCTACTCACCAGATTCAGTAGTTCTTGTTCATTATTCGCCATTAGTACTGCATCGTCGGCGTACAATAAACAGCATACAATAAAATCGCCCATTTTTGCACCTACATTCATACATTCCAGTTCTTTCACACATTTATCCATATACAAGTTGAACTGCCATGGAGACATTACACAACCCTGCTTGACACCTACAACACACAAAATGCAGTTATAAGAATTATTTCACAATATAAAATATAAAACAGGAATGGGAACGAAAGTAGACTGATTGCAGGGGAAATGAGATCACTTTAGCGTGTGTGTGGCAGATCCATTTACGACAGAGTAAATAATGAAGAAGTTAGGAAAGAATGTAAAGCTAATATTAACATAGTGAATAAGATTAAAAAATGATAATGATTAGGTCATATGGAATAGATGAATGAGGAGAGAATAGTAAGATAGCAAATGCTGATGGCACCAGAGATAGGGGACGTTCGTGGAAAACTTGGCACGACCAAGTAAACCAAATGGTTCTGTTAGAAGCCTTGTCGAAGAATCGACGAGCTTGTATGAGAAGTTGTATGAATGTGGTGCGGCGAGAATCGTGTGTTAGGACAGAAGAGTGCGGCGCTCTGTTCTCTTTGCCTACCCCTGCGGAGAAACGGCGTGATGGTAAGTGAGTGAGTGTTATCCTGACGTGCCTCCTTTTAATAATATATTTTTATTATATTTTGTCACATAAAAGACGCTGTCTTATTTCAATATACGAATGAATTAATTTGTTAATATTGCCAAGAACTTTTAAAAATAGATTTTTTCATATCGGCGTAACTAACCCTAAAAAATAATGATTAAATTACTGTCTATCGGAGATATCAAAGTACTTTTCACTCGGAAGGTTTAGTAGATTCACTGTCACCGTACTGTGCGGTATAAATTCAGATGAAAGATTATTTAAAATCTGGGAAATCTCTTTTTTATTATATTATATTGCTAGAACACTGTAACGCAAATTACTCTAATTTCTGATGAGTGTATTGTGAAAAGGTTTTAGAGTAGGTTGTTGGAAAATCCTCGCGGAATTTCACTGTATTGTCTGTAAAATAGCCGTCTCCCAACACTCAACTATCCTTAACAAAGCCCACAGAAAAAGTCTAAAAGGCGTACATTTTCTGAATAACTGCACGGGATCAGATTATTTTCCAGGGGTGTTCAGCCCGGGGGGTGGTAGTCGGGTCAGGGCTCACAAACGTTGATCCTCTTCGCTTTGGCTGGCACCTGTCAGCCATGGCGCAACCCTGTCGGGGTTACACAATTCCTTTCGAGGCTTCAGTCTTCGCCTTCACTCGGCTACCATTACGTCATTTTTCCACAAATGAAGACCAATTTATTAAGGCCATTGTGTTTTTGTAGCACATAAGAGCCGGCTTGGGGAAGGTCAATGGCTTGCGGGTTGGAGATGAAATATTCGAATTACTTTATAGATGCCATCCAGGGGTTGAAGGTTCCGAAAAGTTAATTGTAAATATATAGATACGCTTCGCAGGGGTAAATAAATTGAAAATAATTTTAAATTGATTGAAGAATAATATTTAAAATGTGTATTTGTAATTTTATATTTTGTTAATTAGAATTGATGGATCGTGTATAAAAATTTAGACTTTAATAAATTTAATTGGAATATCAATAAATAGTTATTTTATTAATGTAAAAATTTATTATACATAAAAGATAAAGAGTTTCTTCAATTTATATTAAAGGTTATATAAATTTAAGTGGATGTTTTTTGTCAATATGTATTTTCTGAAATTATTTATAGGACTATATATATAATGTATCTAATGTACAAATAATAAATTTGTTTGAGTTAAATTGGCGAATTGAAAGTCATATTGAATCAATTTGATACAGAAATAATAATAAAAATGTCATTATTTTTAAGGAGAACACATTATTATTGTGAAGTTGCCGTTTTTTCAGATCATAGTTCTCTAGTATTTTAATACAAATTAAATGTATCAATTCGAAAGATGTACAGAAAAAAATAATTTATCAAAAAATATTTAGGTTGCTACTGGGATTCGAACCAGGATCTTTTCTTATTTGGGGAAGTGCTTTACATTGATGACAAATTTTCCAACCTATATGCTGTAGCTCTTTCAAAATGATATATCTCGTAGATGGAAATGGTAAAAAATCCTGTAGACATTCAAGACTCGCCCTGTAGCGCCGGAGCGCTGTAGGTTATCGCACCGCTGCTGATGATGTCACGTTACGCCGTAATAAAAAAATGTTAGTAAATAATAATGACTAGAAAAACACGTGAAATATATAAAATTTTCATTACCGAAATCCTTCACATGATGTAAAGATTAAGGTAATCTATAGAAATATAATATCTTAAAACTTAAAGCTAAGTTTGATATATCACATACAATGTTTTTTAACTTCTCGCAGGTACACCCTCAGGCATACAAACACGTATATATATATATATATATACACGCAAACAAACATTAAACGCACGAATATTCTTTATTTTACATATCTCATTTCATTTTATTATGTGTTATTTATTTAATTTTCGAAGAAAGCAAACAATCACGTCGTGACTTGACATTATAATTAAATAATATTATTATTTAATGTTATTTATTTATTATTGTATCTAGATTTAACGCTACTGTTTTTATTAAATGTTTAGTTAATTAATGTTTTAAATATGTATTTGAACACATTACATCTTAGCGCTATCACAATAGCCCAAAGGTTTGTTAGGATAAGATCCAGTGAACTGTATCGATTAAAATTATGTTTTAGTTGACGCAACTCGAATTGCATTCAGAAAGGAAAATAATGCAGATGGATCTTGCCTACCTTGATCTAAAATTTTGGGTTGGACAATTTTGATCCACAGAAAAATTATGTTGACTGCTCGGCGTCGAAATGCAATCTGTTCCCACGTCGGCAAAATCCATAAGTAATTAGTTTGCCCGAGCGGGAAATGTATATTACAGTTTATTGGGTAGACGGAATAGACATGGAGTATTCAATTTGCGTCAACAAAGCTATTCTCAGACAAAAAATACATTCACCAAATAATCAGAAACACCTACATATAATTCAGAGATACATGGCGTGTACAGCATCGTCAAGAACACTGTTTTTTAATGTGAGAGAAATGTGGTAGCTTTGAGAGGTAAAGTCGTTTATTGAGTAAAATATAGGAAAGAAAGAGTAATGAAGATAGCAGAGCGTGAAGTATGAAGATTGAGCGGAGGAGTTGGCGGTCTCAGTCTCGATCTCTGGTGGCGCTCGAGAGGCGGGTGAGATCCGTCGGAGTGTCGTCAGGGGGAGCGATCGGGTTAGACTAAGCACGGCTTTTCTCCGAGGAAGCCTAGACCCTAGATATAGATGTCGTTCGCGTCGTCGGTTAGCTGAGTGCGGCGACGATGGGGGTGAATTTGAATTGCCATCCTCACAGAAATATAAGTGTCGTATTGATTTATCAATTTTTTTTTTAATGAAGGGATTGTGAATGATATCCATGTACGATGTGTTGTGTGTAATATATTTTAAAGATTTAGTATTGTGGCACGTTGTTGCCAATAACACTTACAAACGTTTTGCATCTTCGGTGTATGTACCTATGTTTTGAACAGTTGAATATGATGGAGCAGGTTTATTTAAAGCAGAATCCAGCTCAGCGCTTATTTCGGTTGGGGATAAACCCTTAATATTTTATCTCGGTTTTCTTCATTGTTTACAAAACGAAAAACTTTTTCACTTTGATAGGCTGTCAAATACAATTTACTTGTTGATTTTATGAAAATTCAAAGTCAACCAAATGAAGGACGATACAGAGCAACTTGTCCCATATATCGGCTATGTCAGAATTTTTTCATCCCATCCTTGTAGCAACTATTATTTTTTCTAAATAGAGTTACGTTCACGAAACACATTTCACATCAATATTTTTTCTATTTTCCAACTAAGTTAAGCTTTCATTGTACAAGTAAGCTGTTTGTGTTATAAAAATAGTATTAACTTGACTATTAGGCGAGTACCTTAACCGATATATATATATAGACCAAGAACTGAGACTAGTCTTAATGACAAGCACGTCGTTTAGTGAATATGTAATTACTTATAAAGATATTTGTTTATTGCCACGTATCTGCAATATCAGCATTAATTTTTATATCTTGCACAATCTCGGCAATATTTGTGATAATTCTGACGATACACCGACTATTGATCCCCCGACAGTAGTCCCCCAACAGTTGTTCCTTCAACCAGTTGACCCCTCAAACAGTTGATCCTTCGGACAGTTGATCCCTCGGACAGTTGATCCCTAGGACAGTTGATCCCTTGGATAGTTGCTCCCTCGGACAATTGTTCCCTTGGAAGATTGATCCCCCGAAGCTTCAAGTACCTATTTATATACGTAGATATCAGCATACGTGAATGTTATAAATAGAGTGGGAGCAAATTTATATTAATATTATATTTTTAAATTTATATATTATTATATTTAAAATATCACAGACCTATGTTCTGAATAATTACAACATCACAATAAGAATGTGTTCTCCTAACAATAAAGTTGTATCAATGTGTCCAAAATTTAATAAAAATGAATTGATAATTCTGGCGTCTGCTATCAGGTATTTGAGATTCTGTAAAAATAACTTAGATGGCTCTTTCAATGGAACGATTAAATGTATTAATATCAAAAAGGTAACATATAAGTTCGAAAATTTGTCGCTAAAAATAGTGTCGCTGTAGCATAGTTGCACCTTCTCGGGTTTAGAAAGATATCCAGGTTCGAATCCCGGTGGCGCAACAACAATATTTTTCGTTAAAATTGATTTTATATAAATATCTTTCCAATTAATATATTTAATTCATATTTAAATTACATATAATTCCAGATAATTAAGAATGTTTTCATATTTAAAATAAATAGTTTATGTTAAATATTATTACTTTTATGAATTGTGATTAACAATTTTTAATTTATTGTTTTAACATTTAGTTCAGTTTTTAATTTTAAACCACCCAAAATTTACAAGTTATAAGTTTTTCCAGTGACTTTAGTCATGTTTAATGAATGAGGTCTTATTAAAACCAATTCTCAATTAAATACGTTTTTTTGTTTAAGAATAGCATAATTGAATGGTATTTTTACTTATAAGCCAAGTGTGAAGATTAAAATTATAGTTTTGAACAAAATTTACTGTCTTAGGGCACTAAAAATACACTAGATGATGAATTGGAAACAATCTTCAAATTCATTTACGCCACTGTTGTCCTTTGTATGTTCATTTTAAAATAGTTCGACAGATCGTAGGTGATTTTTTTCTATAGCAGCTAAATTGGGTGTGTTATTGACATAAATTTCTAGAATGCTCCCCATCATAAGACAACAGAAAAAAACCCACTTGCTCAAGTTTTGTCCAAATGTTTGTTTGGGACATATATTTATTTGCATACATATTACATAAATATCTATTTTGAACGAAAATAATGCACTGTGCACTCCCCCCAATTCCTTTCTCCTCCCGGCACGCCGCCGAATCAGTCTACCGGTGACCTTGAACCGGTGCGGTTATACGTGAATCGAAAGAATTACAATATTATATATTTGAGATTTCGCGTCTATATAGTGTCGGAACTCGCCCTCGTCTAAAAGAACCTAAGACAAAATAGTGAATTAAAAATACAGTCGATATTTTGGAGGTGCCAGCAGAATCTGGATTGTGGTGAGTGCCAAACTCCTTCCTTACCCTGACTTCTTCGCAACAGTTATATTGAGTTCTAATGTTACCCAAAATGACTGTATTCGAATTACTGTATTACTATTTCCGTATTTATGACTGTTATCTAGAAATACCAAAATATCAAATATCAGACTAGTAATATATGGGTCAGAGACATAGTTACGAACAAAAAAGGATTATGTTGAGACAAAGGTTATAAAAATGGATTTTGATGTAGACGCTACTGAAGTTGCAAAAAACAAGTATTTGGCTGTTGGATTTGCTGGAGAGGATGGACAAACAGTAAACACTATTAAACATTCTACTAGTAGGATTCAGGGACACTAGAAGACCTAAGCTAAGGTGGAGCGATAATGTCCTTAAAGAGATACCAATATGGGGGCGGTGATTCAAATCCACTGTCATCGTCGCCGTTTTTAGCTGACAGGCGCCAGGGCTTCATCGAGAGAAGCCGCACTCAGTTTCAACGGGGGCGGCGATTCAAATACACCGCTATCTTCGCCATCCCCAGTTGACTGATGATGCAGGAGACGTCTAGGGGACCAGGGCTTCCGTCGAGATAACCCGCGCTCAGTCTCGCTACGTCATTCGACAGTTTCCGCTTGTCTTGATAAGACCGCCATCTTGCTCATCTTTCATCATCTTGCTTTCCCATCCCTGACTCAATAAACGGCTCTACACAAAACTCGTTTCATTCCACTACCAAAGCCTCCCCACCTGTTTTAGAGATACAAAACAACAAATACAAAGATCAACAGAGGAAAACTTTTGAGAAGCCCAAGACCTACCGGGGGTTGTAGGGTCACTAGTTATGATGATGATTATGAATATTAATCATATTTATTGCTATAAAACGCAAATAAAATAAAATAACTAGTCTACATGTAAGAATATAGTTTCTAGTGAATTATTCTGATATAATATTACGGTAATATTTGAGAGAGCCTTTAAAAAGTGTATGAAAAAGAAACAATTTAAAACATCATACACCTTTTGGAAGTTAAAATGTAATCTACATTTTTTAATTGACCCAGTAAAAAGGAAGGAAGATCTGTAGCCAACTTCATTGAATTATAGGGCTACATTTATCTTCCTGTGACTACAGTGTTTCCAAAAAGTATTCTACAGCTTGTAAAAATGGTAATTATTTAACATTAAATACTTTTGTTTTATGCTAATGAATGTCATGTTTTTACTTTGTGGAGGTTGATTATGTTAATAGCAATTACGATCTGCCTCCATTATTCAGAGCAATATTCGTGTTCAGATATTAATGTATTCAACCTGGTTAACAAGGATAGGAATCGAACAAAATACCTACAGTTTCATTGATTTCAATATTATAGGTGATTCTAAATATAAATTAACTACAGGGTGAAGTTTTGATAGAGATGTTGATAATTGGACAAGCTATGGTAGAAAAGTAAAGGGCCGAGCATGATGGTTTGGCTTTGTATCCGCAGATGCCGCTCTTTGTTAAGCTCAAATAAATTGTTCCGCATTTATGTGTAACTATTATATATACATTTATTGAAAGTTTACCATTTAAATAAATAAATGTACGATCGTTGGTTTCGTCAGAAGACTGATATTGATAACCTGAGTCGGTTTATGGTTATTATTCGAGAACTAGAGAATAAGTATTTTTTTGTCGCCCCATTTACAAAATATTTAGACATACATAGGTACCTAGAAAGTTATGGAATATTATGTTATGTACATCAATTTTCTTACAATTTTTCAAATATAGAAATAAAACTAATTTGCTTGATTTGCGGGTTAAAGATTGAATTTCTGACCTCTTGAGAATTAGGTGAAAGTCTTATCGCTACATTAAACAAGCACGCGAATATTTTTTCGTGTTCTAAGATTTCTTTATATTTGGTAAAATACTAAACATTAACATTTAAAGATTGACGTTATACTATGAAGGGATCATGAGGGGCCACCACTTAGGCCGTCTAATTCGACTGCGTGATGATAATCTTTTTTAAATACTAATTTAATGTATTAATTATAAATATATACATATAAAATTTTGCGCAACCGGGATTCGAACCTGGATCTCTATTTCCAATCCGGGGAAGTACACTACCAATTATGTTATAGCGCCAGTATTTTTCATGACAAATTTTCGAACCTATATCGTACACTTTTTTAAATTAATACATCTGTCGTTACATTATTTGAAAGCCATCTATATTGTTTTATTACATCTAATTAATACATTAGATTAGTATTTAAAATATCACAGACCTATGTGCTGAATAATTACAACTTCACAATAAGAATGTGTTCTCCTTATAAGGATATATAAATTTACTTTTTAATTTCTTCTTCAATATTTGCAAATTTACTTTTTGACCACATTTTATATTAATAATTAGACAAAATATTTTAGAAATTATACATACAAATACTAGGGGTTTACAGTTACATAAATTTTAAATAGAAAAACTATTAATAGGAAACTAATTATTATAAATAACCAAATCCTCTTTAAAAAGTCACCTTTTAAATTTGTTTTCATATTAGTTCTTACTTATTCACCACTTTATAGTTTTGTTTTTATCTATGCTTGTATTTTTTAATTTCAGTATACATTGATTTCTGAATAAGATACCATAGGTATCGAAACATGTAGAATAATCAATTAATTGTGGTTTAAACAAAGTATTTTGTCTAATTGTTAACACCTAATAATTAATAAAATTTAGTACAGTGACTGCTAATGACCATTTAAATGTTTTCGAACAGTCGAAAGTGAGAGAACAGTCAACATTAATTGTGGCTGAAATCTCAAACCACCCCGCGTTGTCGGGGCGGCGATCCGTGTATCAGCCGATTTGGCGGTTTTTTTAACCACATTATCATATTTAATAAAGATTTTTCTCAAAGACAAAGAAAATAATATTTTAATATAAATCCTCCCCGACGAATGTCCCTCTCGGAAAATACATCTTAAACGGAAATCCGAAATGTTTTTCCTGAAGTATTTCACCTGATAACAAATCGTAATGGCGAAAGATCCCCAGCAGAAGCGGTGACCTTAAGAATTCTGGGCATAATTAATCTATCTGTGACATTTTGTTAGCGCTGCGTAATAAATCTCCCTTTCTTGATACACCACGTAATATATCAAAGGTTTTTTTTTTACGCGACATTTTTTTTCGGTCTTTTGGGAAAAATATGAATTAAAATGTATACTTAAATTTCTTTAGTTGAGTCTTGTTCCTTAATGGATGTGTAAACATATAATACATCATATATATTATTATTAATAATGTGAAGACGTACCTAAAGATTCAATTATATTTATTAGAAATAAAAGAACACATGTCCATGACTTGCCTAAATAAAAATTTTCTAATAATGTTCATATTTATAAAATGTGTTTTTTTAGAGTTGTAGAACTTTAAAATGAAATAAAACATATAAAAATTGTGGTAATAGCTATGAAATTAAAATTATTGGAAAGATAATTTAATGCCATTAGTGTTTAAATATGATTTTACGCATATACAAACTGCGGCTGGCTCGAATAAAGTGCAATGTGGAAGTCCAATTTTTGACCGCTTTTTCAAGCAGCTGGGGACGTACACCGGCAATGACGCGATGAATGTTGACTTCTAAGTCATCTATCGTATCTGGTTTATCAGCGTAGACTAGCGACTTCACAAAATCTCCAGAGAAAATAATCCAAAAGTGTTAAATTACATGATCTTGGTGGCCAATTCACAGGTCCATTATGCGAAATTATGCGCTCATCGAATGTTTCCTTCAATAAATTGATTGTAGCGCGTGCTGTGTAGCATATTGCGCTGTCTTGTTGAAACCACAGCTCTTCCACATTAAAGACATTCTATTGAGGAACGAAAAAGTCAGTAATCATGGTTCTATAGTGCTCTCCATTGACTGTAACGTTCTGGCCGGCATCATTTTTGAAGAAACAACAGCTTCTTCGGTCAGCACTGTACGACGTCTCTGCGGATGCATATTGTCAATTAAGGTATGCGTTCTGCGTAAACGATCCATGGTTATTCGAATTACTTGCTCTGATGGACGATTATGTCGACCGTAAAATGGAAGTAGCGCACAGTAAGTTTCGCGAACTGAACCACAATTTTCTAAATAAATTTGTACAATTTGCAACCGTTGTTCGGACATAAGTCTATTAATGGTGAAATGGCAAACCAAACTGAATACAAATCTGCTGTCAGCTGTCAAATTGGCTGTTGCTGGAAAAAGTGTTGACAATTCGAAAAACAAACCTCTAAAAAACATCTTTTACATGTGACATGTCTGGACATATGTCATGTATGTAAATAAATAAAAGAAGGTGAACATATAATAATATGTTATTTTTTTAGAGAACACGTTTTTGTTGTGAAGTTGTATTTTCAGAACATATTAACTGTGGTATTTTTAAAAATATTCAGAAAAAATCTATTTATTGTAAAAATATTTAGTTGGAAACCGTGAGTCTATGAATCACACTCAGTATCAGTGATTGAATATCTAGGAATATCGTGATTCGTGATTAATTAATTAATTAATTTATATTCAATTGTTAACTGTGAATCGGCTCATGTGCATATGAAATGAAAATATTCATGAAGGAATGACGGTATAATTCGTGATTAACGCTATCTAGTAGATTCTGCCAAAACATTTTACGCATTTGATCCAAAATGCTAAGAATTTGACCAGAAAAATAAAATCACATTTATAAAGGGTTTTCATTATTTTTGAGATGATATTAAATTATATATATATATATTAATTATATAAGCTAGAATATGATTTTTACGCAAATAAAGTTTGAATAATATAAATAAATACGCTCAAAAGTATGTTTTTTTCATTTATTTTGTGTATTGTGATATTGTGCGGCGCACGCGTATTAGTAATGAAACTGTGATCACATGCATGGATGTGTAAAAGGCGAAAATCACGTACCGAGACTTTTTTACAATGCAAATAATTATAATTCGACTGTATTCTCATGTAACAGTAATCAGATGTCGCTGAAGCTGAGACTCTTTTTTTGTCACAGTTTTCAATCACTGATATTATCGAATATCAATCACAATCACACCAGTGAGTCAAGAGTAGCATTTTTTCTCATCACTAGTTGGACTGTGATTTAGGGCGTGAAGCAAAGATATACAGTAATAATAATGGTAAATTTTGTTAATATGTATTTACTTAGTTTAATTATGAATCAATGTAATTTATTCTCCTTTTTTATGTTATGTGGTATTTATTCTTTTAAAATTAGCAATATTAACTTTGTGGTTAAAATTCATATTTTTATTTATTACCGGTTTTATAGATGTATTTAAACTCAATTTAGTGGTTAATAAAACAAAGATAATAAATAAAAATATCTGGTATTTAATTGAAAATCTTCATAAGACTACATCACCAATTTAATAATTTTGCTTTTTTCCTGAATGGCAATCTCATTCTATCTCTTCATCTTTTATGATGTTCGTGGTCATGTTAACTTGTCTCAATTTTACTTATAATGTTTGCTAATATTCCTTAAGTGAGGATTCAAAAAATATACAATGTATCAGAGAATTTACTTAGATAGGTCATTTCTATTAATATACAGAGTATGCAATTCCAAATTATGTAAAATTAAACTACTCACCTGGTTTATCTGCGTGCAATGTTCTAGACGGCAGTCCAATTAGCTTTGGCCGCCGCAAGTTTGTAGTATAACCCACATAACAAGAATGTACATACTCATGTATTTTGAAAAATCAGGATTACAAATCTAAATATGTATAACGCTTAAACAATCACAAGATTTAAATGAATTTTAAGTTTAAAGGTCATCATATCAAGGTTTTTCAGAATTATATTGATTCGAGTATTATTACTGGATTTTGTTTCATTGTTGACGGGCAGAACGTATGAATGGATCATTTCACTTCTTTATGCAACTTTTAAGATTAAATCTTTTAAATTAGTGTGAGTCCAAAGGTTTGCAGCGTCTGAGCAAGATCGATGAGTTAACAAGGTTAATCGATCGCTTCTCAATTCCCCTTACACATACGCTGGTATCATTTCAATAATCGATCAATCAAATATCTGAAATTAATAGTTAATTTTTATTGTTTCAAATCATCAAAAGGACTCCATCTAATATAATATCAATAGTACTCGTACACCAGTCTGATGTGTGGCCCAAATATTTATTTTTAATAAATGAGATAAACGTAATGGGATGAAAGGCTTTGTGGAAAATCATGCCTTTTACGCATTTACTCCGCTATTTACGCAACCAAATTGCTAAATAATTAATCAAATAAAACTAAACGAAATTCGGTATGGGTATTAAATTATTTGATTGTTTTTATTGTTCAAAATTAATTACAAATTGATATCACATATTTAACAAGAATAAATGTCAAAATAATAATGTACCTATATATTTATTTATAAATTGAAACATAAAACATAACAACGAATATACACTACATCATTAGAGTTTTTTATAATTAGTACTGGGATTCTTGGTCGTTGACCGGGTCAAATTTAGTTATTTATAATTTAAAATACGCGGTTAAGTAAGTATGTTAGTTAAAGCCCTAAATATAACAAAACTTGGTCCAGCCATGGGGAGGGTGAAATTTTCTTGAGGGCCTTAGAATGCAATAGAAAAAATCTTGGAATTAATTCAATAAAATATATATTTATATCGTGGAACGGGGGTGGTGTGGCCAGAGGGAGAAGAAGAGATGCTCATATTTTGTCATTAATCCAAAGTAAAATTTAATATCACAGAACGTCCTCTACTTCTGGTGCCATCAACACTTGCGTCATATATGTTTCTTACCATTCTCTCCTTATTCATCCATTTCATATTACTTAACCACCTAAGTAATCCTTTCTTAATCTTACTTAGATACTATACTAAGATCAGCTTTACATTCTTATTTCTTCATTCTTTACTCTGTCATAAATGGATCTGCCGCATATACCTTCGCCTAGGCGGTCTCATTTCCACTGCCTTCAGTCTACTTTCGTTCCTCTTCTTCTAGCTCCAGGCATCACTTCCATACGTCAGTATTGGTACCAGGATTCCATTGTATACCGCTAGTCTTGACTCGGTTGACAAGTTCTCATTAGATATAACCGTAAAAAGTAAATACAAATACTATTATCCACAATTTCTAAGTGATCTTAGCACATATAACACTACATATCATCCAATACGGCCAATGCTCCGTCTATCTATCAACATTTGTAAAAATGATATACAGTATTTTTGAAGGGGAAAGGGGAGTCTCGCATATATACCCGTTCTGTATAAAATATTTTAAAGTTCCCTAGATCGGGCCTAGCCTATGTGGGAAATCGCCATAGCCATCGCCAATCTTATAAATATTTATGTGAAGAAATTAAAAAAAATAGCTATACCACGATGTTATGTGATGAAGAGCCAGTTAATCTTAAGCTTTAAACTTTGAAATAATATAGCTAAACCAGGCAACACCGCACCGGTTGTAAAGTTACTACAACGTGGTGAAATTTCCAAATTATTCAGTTGGTGTTGGCGGTGCAAAATGAGACAAATGATACAAGCAAGTTAACACAAATGGAGATATGGTCCGTGTCGTGTGTTGTACAAAACTTAAAAAGGCCGTGACATAGTTAGACCGCGCTAACCCAACAAACAGTAGATATTAAATACTCAAACACTAATGTCACTGTACTTGGAAATGGATATTTACAACTCAAAAACCACACTAAATAAGCATTTACTTTATTTTTAGCGACAATTTTTCGACTTTATATGTTACCTTTTTAAAAAAAAAAAATAATAATAATATTTATATATGTCCAAGAACATACAATTACTGAAATTTCACCAACAAAGGCACTGTTATTAAACGAATACTGGATATCTCATAGAGACGAAGATATTTTGTATTATATTTATTGGAAATGTATGGAAGTATGGGTTATTACAGGGCTTACGATCTGTCTTCGGCTGGCTTAAGTGATCACTTTATATAAATAACAGTATACAAAATAAGATTTGGACAAAATATTGTGAAATATACTAGTCTAAATATAAAGTTTAAAACTTTAAAAATACTACCTTTTCAGACGTATTCTAGAATAGATGTTAATAATTCGAATGAATTTCATATATACACATAAAGTATATAGCCCCATACTTTATATATATATATATAACGTTCACCAATTCTCATCCCTCAATCGCCACATTTATCAAATTTTTGAAAGTTAATACGTGGACTCGCTTCAAGTACCACTACACCATCGCCATCTATGAATCAAGTTTGATAATTCATTTTTTCTTGAAACAGCATATATGTCAAATCAATGAAAATCTGATTTATTTTGAAAATCATTTAAATCGATATTTTTCAATTTAATTATTTTAACCAGTATATTATTTTAGCAATATTTCAATACGTCCAAGAACACACAATTACTAGATTTTTACCTACAAAACCACTGTTATTAATAAATATCAGATATCTCATGGAGACGAAGCTATGTTTATTATATTTAATGGAAAACATATAAAAATATACTTAGTTATCACCAGAGCATCGTTTTAGTAAGGATAGTGTTTCAATTCTGATTATAAATAAACACTTATACAAATTTATACACTTATTCAATGTAATGCGTTAAAAGACAAAAATATATTTTAGAGAAGGACCAAATAAAACAAATGAAGAGTAAAATGTATTATATGAATTGATATTAAGAATTCAATTCTATTCGAAGTAACATGAGTCCGTATTCGAAGCTGGCATATTATTATGTCCATCGTACATTTTGTTTAAGGGCGAAGGATAAAATTACCATTCTGTAAGAATATTTAAGTGTTTTTTGTGTTAAAATTATTTTGATAATTGATTTCTTGAGTAAAACCGAAAAAACTTATTACGTCACGGCACTTGTAATAAAATTCAATTAAATTTCTATCAAATTACCTTTTAACACGATTTCAATCGACAAAGTGAAATTACATTTCTCAGCAAACATCAAAATGGTGTCAATTTGAAATAAACTCGAGTTTACAAAGTAAAACGATCATCGACGGAAAACAGTCGACGCAAGAGGTCTGCAATATTTATTCAATCACAATTCTTCACTGCTGTAATTCTTTGCGGACTCAATTCTTCGCGGTCACAAACCTTGATCGATTCAATTCTTCGTGGCCACAATTCTTCACAGCCTCAATTTTTCGCGGTCACAAACCTTGATCGTTTCAATTCTTCGCGGTCACAAACCTTGATCGTTTCAATTCTTCGTGGCCACAATTTTTCGCGGTCACAAACCTTGATCGTTTCAATTCTTCGCGGTCACAAACCTTGATCGTTTCAATTCTTCGTGGTCACAATTCTTCGCGGTCACAAACCTTGATCGTTTCAATTCTTCGTGGCCACAATTCTTCACAGCCTCAATTCTTCGCGGTCAGAAACCTTGATCGTTTCAAATCTTTGTGGCCGTCATTATTTACGGTCATAATTTTTATCTCACAATAGTATAGTCATCGAAAATGCTTAATTAACTAATAAAAAGTATTTTTAAGATAATATACTTTATACGACTTACATACTTGCTTGATACTTATGATATGTATGCTGTAAGGTCACGTGTCCACCTAATTTATATATTTAATATGTACTTGAATACAGCATCACATGACAGATAAAATACCCCATTAGATGTATTTGTATACATAAAAATACTCTTAAGGGATACATATACTCTTTGCAATATATAATATTTTTCAAGATATTCTCTGCGAGGTTAAGCGATTTATCTATTTTTAAAATTCTGGTTATAAAATTTTGAAGTACTTTTTTTTCTATAACACTTGTTTTATACTTTTCTCTGTAAAATTAAGCGTTTTTTCTGTTTCAAATAATTCTGGCGACAGATAAAATGTCACCACATTTTCTTCTTCTATTGCCATATCCAACAACTCGTCTGACCATTGTATCTTAAGATGCTGGCAATAAATAAATAAATAATTCGCACAAACTATAGAACTAATCAGCATCCATCTAGCCCTGAATACAATTTTAGTAAAAATATTTTATTGTTTCATTGATTTGAGAATAAATTGCGTTATTTGAGATTCAAATAATTCACTGTCTGATTAACACACCAGGCAATATTTGAAAACTGATTGGTTTGTGTGGATTTATTTTCCTAATAAGCTATCTTCATCCATGGTCAAACAATCAATTGTTTCCCAAGATATCTGCGAGTTTTTTAAACCGATAAATATTTCAAAAAGTAAGCAAAAAAGAAAATAAATCAGTGGAAAACAAACGGATCTGGTTATTTTACTTTTATTCGACATTAATCGTATAAAAGAAGACGTAGATGTTTGGTGAAAATAGTAAACGCGGGTATAAACGGACAGTACGAAAACACGTAAAAATATTATTGTATTTACTCGCTAAAAGTCTAACATCTGTTATTTATAAGTAACGTTTTCAAGTCTAGGCAGGCATCAAAAAAATTCACGTCGCTAAAAATATTGCACGCCACTTGTCCAAACAAAAAAGTCTGTCATAAAAAAGATATTACGCCTCAGCCGTTAATAAATATCCCCGTCACAAATCTTCTGACATGAAATCTCTGCCGTCAATAAATATGTTTAATTGAAAAAGTTTTGATTTAATAATATTATAAGTATTCGTATTAAACAAATGTAGGAAACTAGGTAACAGTGGCACAAGGTTACGAGCGCTTTCCTCTTACAGCAGCTATTGGCAGCCTCAACATACCCCCAAATTTTGGCCTATTTGGATAAGGGCCAAAACAGCCCCTTCCATAGCCGACTGTGTTTCTGTGGCTATTGTAAAAAAGAGCTTGTTCCGGAAAAATCTGCGAAACGTAATACGGAGATTGGGGTATTGTTAACAACGTGACGTTAAAAAGACACATTTTTTATTATTTAATAATGATTTCATACGAAAATGTAAGATATTTGATCATTGTATATTTTTATTAAACAAATTATATATATTTTTATAATGAAGACACATTTTTGTTGTGAAGTAGCAATTTCAGAAAATAGTTCTGTGGTATACTCGTATTTAATACAATTTTTTTTTTCATTATTTTATAATTTTTTTAATATATGAGTTAATTGAGTGTTTTAAATAACTAAAATTGCGTATTTTTTATCGCTTACCTCTCTAAAAAAGAGACTAGATCTTGTGCTTGGAGAGGGAGTTACACTGTAATAATTTATATAGAGTTAGAAGTTATATATTTGTAATCTATAATATTATTTATTATCTAATTGTGTGCTTCTGAAGTGATCATTTAATTTGTTTTTAGTTCTTTTATATTGTTTATTTCTTTAATTTGTATTGGGAGGTTATTAATTTTTTTTATCCCTAAGTATATAAAATTATGCTTATGTGTTTGGTATTACATTTAGTAGACTAGTATTCAACATTTATCGAAAACATAACTGTAATAGCAAAGTTGTTTAACGCGTTTAAAATGGTTCGAATCCCAGTAGTAATCAAATATTTTTTCGATAAATAGATTATTTCTGTAGACCGAGTAAGAAGTGAGCTGATCGCGTGGAAGAGGACTGCAGAAGGATGGAGGGATCCAGAAACTCGAGAAGAACGGCCAGAGATTGAAGTTAATAAAGAACCCTTATGGAGGAGGTATTCGATCTCCGTATATTTTTTAGTCGATTAATTTAATTTGTATTAAAATTATAGAAACTTTCCAATGTATTTATTGAGTTGATGCGAAATTTATTGCGATTTTAACGGTACTTATTTATAGATGGTTGTTTTTTGTATTAAAATATATTTATTTCTATTTAGGTACTTTTAAAAGGGATACATTGTACCTCATTTAGCTAATTTACTTTTGATATCAATCGTGTTATAACTACAAAAAAAAACCAATAGCAGGGAAGAAAATTCATTTGCTATGTTGTATGTTGTATGAATTAAAAAAATGAAACAATGCAACTGATGCGACTAAGAATACTTTGTTCAGTGTGTGGTGAAAGTGTCTCAAAAGCTCGAATGAGTCGTATGCGGTTTAGTAAGTTTCGTTCGAGGAACTTGTCACTGGAAGACAAGCCCCGCGCTGGACGTCACAACCAAGTTGATGACGAGCAACTCCGGTTCACGGTGGGTGCAGATCTTCGACTGATGAAAATATTGTTTCTTTTAAAATATAGAAATCTTCTATTTACAAAAAAAAACGGCAATTACTTTTGCTACAACCTATTGTAATTAAAATAAATATATTAAAAAATAAATATAAGAATTATGTCATTTAAATAATTATGCCCAATAGTATGATCTTATTATATAAATATTAAAATATATACTTACACCCACAGCGAAATCAATCGTGATTTTTGTGTCCATTATCGGATAATATTTTTAATGATGTTTATTTCATTTTTTTATTTTAATTTTAATACGACAACAGATTATGAGGCCTAATTACTGTAGTGAAATACATAACAAAAACATCTAGACTTGAGAAAATCATATTATTATCTTATTATATCCTCACCGGGAATCGAACGCAGAACCCTCGATATGAGAAGCCAGTATCGTGTCTACTGGGCAGTTAAATTTATTAATTAATTTATTAACGCCTTTATGGGCTTTTAAAAAATTGGTTTGGTATCAAACAATAAAAAACACACGAGCAGCTACACAATTAGCATGAAATATTGTGACGTGGTCGCCTATACGTGACTGGTAATCGTCAGGATAGGACGCCATGCTTTCACACCACCGGCTTGCTCAGAGGTTCACATGATGGGCGTGAGTCTTTGGTTACAGAATTTACCATAATGTTTTGCCTGTCACTTCAGCAATCATACTTAGGGAAAAATAAAAGATTATTACAAATTTTATTCACTTAATTTAATATTAAAAACATATAAATAAGTAAGTAGAAATCAGTAAGATCCATTATTAGAATGTGATAAGATGAAAAGATTAGATTGGCAATTTTTGCCTCAATAAAAATAATAAAATTTTACTACTTTTTGAATATGATCAACAGATTTTTGTGCAAGCAATAGTGTGATAAAAACACTTGACTATTTAAAATGTGGAAACCTTCATCTAAGAGATAAAATTGCATAAATTTATCACCTGACCAGTTTGTCTGGTTGCATGTAACAAAAAAATCATATAATAAATTGTTTTAACACAAGCAGAAAGTTATTAATTTCAAATTAAAAAATGAAAAGAAAAAAATAAGACTACAATACTCTCAATATTATCAATTACAACAAAAATTATTTTACAACCATTAGGCACCCGTAGCTCTTTGTAATTGACTGGCCAGAACGTCAGGAAATGCTGAGACATCTTCTTGCGTTTTAGCTCGCCTTGAATTTTTTGCGTCATCTTTGGTTGTAAAATTATCCCGTCGTGTACTGATTTGCGGCGGAGATCAAATCGTACCCCATCCTTCATTCTTCAGAAGAAATCCTTCCTGAAGTTGAAAGTATTGTCGTGGCATTACCACTTTCCCGTCATGTCAGAAGAAGTAGGTTAAGAAGAAGGTAACAAAATAACTAGGAAGAAGAAGAAATGTCTCCATCCTGAAATTACACATAGTATTAGCGAATTACAAATTACTCACGGTGCCAGACAACACAGATGCCAAACATATTTAATTATTCTCTCTCTTCTTCTCCTCTACGAAGACACCTCTTCGATGTTTTACATCGGACTAACGCCCGCGCACATGAAGATCTGTCAACAGAAAAAAACAGTAGCCAGAATTCTTTCCTTGCGCGGCCAGGGTTGCCAATTAGTTAATGCCAATTCCCAACCTATCGAGTGCGTGGTAGGTACTAACTATAACGTAATAATATATATAAAAAAAAATAATAGAAATTAAAAAATAAGCAAAACAAACTATAAAAATTAAAGGTTCAAGACGGAAAAAAATAATAAATTTTAGGTTTGACACAGAATGGCTGAGTATCGAAATCAATTGTGTCTTTGACTCAGAACAGCATCAAAAATATCACTCTTATATTTAAACATATAATATCGGAATATATCTACAAGATCAACATCGTTCCCAAGCCTGTGAAGTCTTTGTGTGGGTGCATTCCTATAAAAATGAGTAAATGATGAATTTATATGGAAAAGCACCGACAACCTGGTACTCCGCGTAGGAACGTGGTATAAAATCAATTCAGTTAAATTAGGAGCGTCCAGTATGCCATTTACTATTTTAAATAAAAATAATAAATCACTTAAAGTTCTTCTACACTACAAGTTAGTTAAATTAAGAGTACTCATTAGAAAATCATAATTCAATTGTTCAGTGTGTATACACAGTTTGAAGTTAATAAACTTTAAAAATTTATGCTGAACCCTTTCTAATTTTAATTCGTGCACTTTATAAAATGGAGACCAAATAGTTGAGTTGAATTCTAAATTGCTACGAACTACAGCGGTGTAAAATTAATATCTTTCACCGTTCTTAATACAAAACCAAGACATTTCATAGCTTTATTGGCGATTTTATTAATGTGTGGAACGAATGATAGTTTTAAATCAAATAATATGCCGAGATCTTTAATTTGAGGTACTTTTATATATATATAAACCATTATTCAATAAATAATCAAGTGATTTTTCCACGTTCCTGTTTAAAACAACATAATAAATACCGACAAAGTAAACATGAAAGAATATCACCCTGTCTGTGTTGGAGCACAAATATTGGATTTTATGTTTCGTAAAAAGTAAACTCGGCGAAGAATTGCCAATTTTATTTACAGTCTCGGGTACACTGGTGGCGAAATAAATAGGAGCTTCGCGGATGTGAGCTTTAATAGATGGTCCACCACAGGGAGGTGGTTCAGTCAGCAGCGTGCGAGGGTATTCGTGAACTTCTTAAATAGTAATGTCACGAATTTACTATTTCTAAATCGACTGAATGACTTAACTGGCGGTTCACCGTAAAAAAATAGCTATGATTTTGGGTTTTCTATAGGTAATGTTGAATACAGTAGTTCAACCTATGCAAATCTAAAGTACACAAACCTTTGTGAACCTGAGCTGGTAGTCGCTGATGTCGCTCTCCTTGTAGTCTAGTGGTCCTCAACTCTGCTGGCCAGCCTCCAAAACTTTATCAAAATCAAAAACCGTAAATATACAATACAAAATGTTTTTATATCGCCACCGTAAATAAGTCCATCCGAACCGAAAAACTGTCACTTTCCAGTAGCAGCTTCGCTTTTGTATGTTGTTTTTAAATCCACACAAATAGAACACACATATTTAAAATTTTATACCAGGCCTACCTGTCGAAGTATAAAAGTGCGTAAACAATGGGTTTGATTCAAAACGGAGATATTTTGATAAGATATAAGTTTTGTATATTAATTATTTGATATCTTCGGCAAAGATTGATTTTCACCCGCATGGTTTCTATTATTTGTAAAAATGGCATATTGTATAATATAACTCATACATTTTATTTGTATAATCAATAGTTAAATAATATAATCCGTAGTTGTTATAAAAATATTTCAAGTGCTACTAAAATTTAATTATTTAACCTATTTTCTCACCTAATTTCGTTGCAAATTTTCCTACGTCAGATGTATCGAAGGACATTAGCGTATTATATTTTGCAAATATAAACATACATATATGCCAGTGTTTATTTACTTAATAAATTCAACTCCATATCTTCTAAAATGTTTAAAGTGCAAAAAGGTGACAAGGATGTATATTGTTTCCAGACCTTTTTAACATATACAGAGAGTACATACGCAGTAAAAATACAAATGTACTTGAAAACTGGAATGGTGGAGTAAAATTGTGACAGAAAGATTTTCAATTTCAGGTACGCAGACGATACAATTCTGATCGCCAAATGAGAAGAAGAAATGGCTGTACTAGTAACATTGTAGAAGAAAGTAGAAAATTGAGTCTTGAACAAGGAAAACGCAAAGCTAATGACTAATAACTTACATTGGTCAACATTTATGAATAGATACCTGTCCATACCTTATTTAGGGTAATTAAAATCTCCTCCAATATAAAGCACCGGTCTTCTCAATGTTCTCAGTCGAGTGCATCGTGGTTGGCCTCTGGTTCTTTTATTCGGCCATGGACCCCACTGCACCATTTCAACCTTCACCGGTTAGTCTCGGCACATGCTGGCATAGTCCCCCTTTAGTTTCGCGACAATTCGTACAATGTCGGCAACCTTGGATTTTCTTCTCACACATTCATTGCTTTTTCTGTCTTTCAAGGAGATGCCGACATTGCTTTTTGCGTAGTTACAAGTTTTAACACTTTACTGCGTAAGTGTCTATATAACAGTAGGGTAGAATACGCTCTCATCATGTGTGTGTAAATTGACGATGGTAGCTGCAAGCCAGAAATTGATAGGTATGGCGAAATCCTGACTAACAAAATATGGAAAGACCGCGGTATTTCCAAGATAGCGAAGATCAGCCTTGTACAGTTTCTGGTGCATTCTCTATTTTTATACGATGTGGACTTTGAAAGCTAGGCAGAAAAGACGGATTGATGCCTTTGCGATGTGGTGCTGGAGACACATGTTGCGCATACCACGCATGAATGTCTCTATTCTGCGTGAACTAAACATCAAGGATAGACACTCAACAATTTACCGGAGACGAATCCTACAATTTTTTGGTCATCTTGCGAGAAGGGAAGATACTTGAAAAAGCTTATTGTGGTGGACTAAGAGGAAGAGAAAGATCCCCTACTCGACAATAGGCACTTCTCTGGTGACAGATCTAAGGTCTGCAGGATGACGAGAAAAGTGGAGGAGCATAGTCAAGAGGGCGGGATTTCATGGAGATCAGGATCCTCAGTCATGGGGGACTGACGTGGATGATGATTTTACTACAAATGTAAAAGATATCGGAAACACGGGTTAAATTACAGATTTTTTAAAAACTCTGATAAATTAGAACTGGATAAACAAATAAGTAATATTTCCAATATTTAAAATGTGGGGTGGAATAAAAAATATATATAATAATGAATTAATTATTGTTATAAATATAATTACTATTAAATACTAATTAAATGTATTAATTATAAAGATACACATAAAAAATCAATTTTATCAATAAATATTGTTGTTGTGCTACCAAGATTCGAACTCTTTTCCAATCCGGGGAAGGTGCATTACCAACTATGTTACAGCGACAGTATTTTTGACGACAAATTTTTGAACTCGTATGTTACACTTTTTCAAATGAATACATCTACCGTTCCATTATTTGAAAGCCATCTAAATTGTTTTTACGGAATCTCAAATACCTTTGAGTAAACCGATAGCAGACGCCAGAATTAACAATTCATTTTTGTTAATAATTACAACTTCACAATAAGAATGTATTTTCCTTAATAATATTTACTATTAATAATAATAAATTATTTAAAACAACTACAGACAACATGTTTCTGACAAATTTTGAAATTCTATTCTGTAAATAATTCACCTATTATTCCACTTTAAAAAGCAATCAACTATATATTGTAGTGAATCCCAAAAACCTTTGAGTATGGAACGGCTGTATTAAATCAGAAAAGTTACGGGTTCATAACCCAGTAATAATCACATATTTTTTATTTAGATAATTTTTTTCTGTATATCTTTATAATTGATTTATTTAATTTGTTTTAAAAATATCACTATCGCTTTGTTCTGAAATTACAACTTTCTAATAAAATAAGTTTTCTTTATAAAATATTTACTTTTTTCAGGGTCTCTGTTTTGGGCTTCTTAATTGTTTGTCAGTCTTCCAAAATAAACTATTTATTTTAACATGTAAACAAATTAACAAGGGGTAAGCCACGATTAGATTGTGTTAAAAATATATTATAGATAACGAAATTGTGGATAAAAGGGTTTAAACAAACACCCTTAAAGCTTGACCTGGTTTGTTAATTGCTTTTTAATAAATTAATGTATTTGCTACATTAATAAGTTTTTTTTTAAGTTGCAAATTATATGTATTATTTTTCTATTTTAATCACTACATATATTAAATAACCTTCGATGGAGAAAAGCTTTCACGGCACAGGATTCAGACCTCTGCCGTCAGATAATATTGTCAATTCAATGACATTATTAACAACTAGAACATTCAAAGTTTATTTAGCACATATCGAGACAATGTTCCGTTTTCGGATTTTTAAAAAAAAATATACATTTTTTTTATAGACTTGAGTGCCCTGATTTCAAAAATTAAAATCAGGACACTTAATTGTACAAAAAAATAGACTTTTTACAAAAATCGAGAGAGGACTATATTCTCGATATTAGCTAGTTTATTTTGTTGTAAGAAAGGCTTAGACACCGTATTGCCGGTATAGCACGAGAGAATACTGATGATGGTAAAATGTGTAATGAAGAAGAGTGCTTTTCATTATTCTTCGGGCTACGTTTAATTTGTGTCTATGTGTTGATACAAAATATTCAATATTATTTATTCAATTTTATTCCGAACAACCTTCAATGCAACAAACATAAAATTGACTCAGCGCTGGCGGGTGGCACTCGTTTTATTTAAATAAAATATTCTTTCGGAGGTATATCTATCTCGTGAGCTCGTCGATTGAGCTCGCTTTGCATTTCACAGCATCCAGGATCCAGGCTAGGTGGGATAGTGGGCTCCCGGTAGCCGTCCCTGATGCGCCGTTAGCATAAACAGCTGGCGGTCGAGTTGACTATCACCAGTACTGGATTGCCAATGTTGATTTAAGGCCTGAAAAACCACCCTTAACATCGGTTACGGGGAAAGATAAAATATGGTTATTCTTTGTATCTTTTGAAGCTCCAACGAACATTTTCAAATAGCTTATTGTTTGCGAGTCTTTGGTGATAAAATAATAATTTTATTTTATTGTTTTATTTATTACCGCGTTCAATAAAAATATTCAAGAAGTCCAAGCGACCTGCGATATATATATTTTATCACAGGAAATATAAATATTTTGTGGATTAAATCAGAACAAATAAATAATGCAGGCATATAACTTCTTCGTTCGTTTATTACGGTTAGAGATAAATAGATATTCATATAGGTATTAATTAATAACTGAAGGCTTTAGAGGATGAAGGTGTTATGTGATATTGTTTCATAACACCTTCTATCTCCTTATTTTGTCATAAATCTCATGTGAGTATTGACATACAATGAGGGCGGACCCACCGCTTACCCAGGACCGATGCAGTAAGCTCAAGCCTCTTATCTTGGTCCTATTCGCCGCCTAGTTGGCACTGTTTAATACTATTAGGTAGCTGTTCGATAGCGCCCCGCATATAAGACAGTGTGATACCGCACAGCTGCCAAAACAAAATTTGCCCTCACTGTCTCCGGCTGACTCATTTTATTAAATAAAAAAGTTTTTATTTTAAAGTTATTAGTAAATAAAGCTCACTTTATTAGTAAAAAAATAAATTGACATACAGTGGCATCAATCAGATGAGACTTGTTACGTAAAAGCATAAATGCCGGAAGAAGTCAGGTATACGGAAGGAATTTGGCACTCAACACAATCCAGTTTTGCTGGCACCTCTAAAATGTGGATTGTATGTTAAATCATTAATTTCGTCTTAAGTTCCTTTAGACGACGCTGTATAGACGCGAAGTCTTAATTTTATAATATTGTAATTCTTTCGGTTCACGTATCACGGTTCAAGGTCGCCGATCGATTGGTCGGCGGCGTGCCGGGAAGGGAACAGGGAGGGGGCGATGACGGGAAGGCTCTGTACATTATTTTCGTTCAAGTATATGTCTCAAACAAGACTCATCTCGTAATGCACCCGGTCCTGAACCCCCCAGGCTCTAAGGTCTCTACAGCCAGATGCAACGCGTCTATCCATCATCGTAGCGGCCATTGATGTCCTGTAATTGCGCATTGAATAATATTTCTGGGCTGTCACTTTGATGCATGAGTTGGCAGAAGAATTGAAATAATATTTTGTATAGTGCTGTAGACAGCGTTTGCTGTTGTTGGAGTTGTAGCAGGATTGAGGCATAGTGCGTCGTGCTGTCCATGGGGTAGCCAACATTTTTCTCCAGCAATAGATTTATTTTTAAGGCGTTTATTTTACGCTTGTCGCTTTTGCGGACTGCCCATGATTGAAAAGACAAGAGTGTGAACCAACATAATTTTAGTTACATGCTTTACGTCACCGTATTTCCATATTTGTGTTTGTTGGTACAAATCAACTTTGGCTACATAGAAGTAAATAAATATAAAGTGAAAAAGAACGAGAAAACTTTCTTATTAAAACTATCAAATTTATAATAATAATAAGATTTCAGATTGGTATTGTAATACAGTTAAACTTTAATACTATGACTTACATTTTACTATAACTACAGTATACAGGTCACGGGATCTTAAAATAGACGCATTTCATTAAGCTCTAGATCAATTTTTGAATAAATATAAAAATATTCGTAACCCAACTATTTTAGGTGACATTAATATCAATATTGCCGAAAATGGTCATGGAACTCAAGTAGAAGAATATAAGCCAAACTTAGATATACACGGTTTCTTGTCATGCATTAATACGTATACAAGAATCGAAAAAAAAATTAAAACATGTTTAGACCATATATGGTGTAAACCAGACAATAATCTACATCTGAAACCATATATACTGGATATAAATATAACTGATCATTTCCCTGTAGGCCTATTAAGTAGATGTTAAAACCATAAAAAAACAATAAACCCTATACAAATCAAAAATGCATTTACTAAAACTTAATTCATTCTGTAAACAAATTAAAATGGAATGATCTTTACTTGATCGGTAATGTTGATAATGCCGCAAATTATTTTTTAGAGATGCGTAACGAAAATTTCTCTTTGTTGTTTTTAAATTATATACAATGTATGTTATTAACAGTAAAAAGACCTTGATTAGGTTCTCGAAGTCCTACCTTTGAAGGTGATGTTGAAGATGAAGATGCCAGCTCTGCGGATAGAACGCTTCTCTTTCGTCTCAAGGTTTGCTCGGGGTTCGACTCAATATATGCTTTTATGGTCAGGGTATCGAAATAAAAGATTTATGTACATTTAGTACAGAATGACATATTTTAAATATGAATTAAATATATTAATTAGAAAAATATACATATAAAATCAATTTAATCGAAAAATATTGTTGTTGCGCCACCGGGATTCGAACCTGGATCTCTTTCCAAACCGGGGAAGGTGCATTATCCAACTATGCTACAGCGACGATATTTTTAGCGACAAATTTCGAACCTATATGTTACCTTTTTGATATTAATACATTTAATCGTTCCATTATTTGACAGAGACATCTACCTTATTTTTACAGAATCTCAAATACCTTTGAGTAAACTGATAGTAGACGCCAGAATTATCAATTCATTTTTATTAAATTTTGTACACATTGATACAACTTTATTATTTTAGGAGAACACATTGTTATTGTGAAGTTGTAATTATTCAGAACATAATTCTGTGATATTTTAAATATCATATTTAAAATATCAAAGAATTATGTTCTGAATAATTACAACTTCACAATAAGAATGTGTTCTCCTAAAAAAATGACATATATTCAGTTAAAAAGTTATGAACAGAACAAAGACAATATAAAAGTGAAATGTAGTGGTGGCGAAAAATAAGATAAAAGGTTTAGATGGGAAGATCACATATCGTAATATATAAAATACAATAGAAAGTCTTGGTGCTTCTGCGTATGCGGTAATGTATCTAAACAGAGTAATAACTTTTTTCTAACTTCTTATAATTGATAACTAATTTATACAAGATTAATTCTCTACACGGAAACTGTGGAGACACCTAATGGATATTAAGATCATACTCGACCGAGTCTAATTATTTTAATAAATTGTGGCTTGTCCTATCAAGAAATAACGAAACGAGATGTTTATTTAACAAGAGCTGGTCGGGTATGATTTTATTATGTGAGCAAATTTGATCAGAACTTGCTTGTTGGTAAGTGCTCTGGTTTATGAATAATCTTAATAATAACATTTTATGGAAAAGTAAAGTCACAAACATTTATACACAACCAAGATTTACGATAGAAATGAAATGTATTATAATACAAATAAAGTTTGATGGAGTAATTTGAGGTTATTATAATCTATTCGGTGGTCGAGGATAACTTTACATTGTCAGTTGAGTTTTAAACGGAGAAAACTGGAGGGATCACTTTCGGCGAGAGCGGAAATGTTCAGAATATAAATTTAGAAGAGTTGTAGGTTTATGTAAATTCGGAACACTGGAGGGCGCACGGTACCTTAGCTTTTAAATGAGGAACATGGTGACGGCGTATCTAATGACACGCGCGGCCTGGAGTCGTCAGGTGGGCAGAGGCGATCTTCCTGGATGAAGCTGACGGAAGGCGTAGGGGATGACTTCTTGGTGAATGCGAGGTCTTCCGGAGCACTTAGGCGATCGAGAAAGTAGTAGAAAATGTACCTAGGATCTAGATATTACGGCGGTGTTCACAAAGAGTCGTCAAATTTGTTCAAACGAATGTAAAATTTCTTGATAACCTTAGAAATAGCGAGGAGTATGCAGGGATTTCTGTACAGTCGAAACTCGTGACGCGCTCATCCTGGTTTTGTTGAAACAGCACGTGTGCCCTTGAATAGTCTATTTTTAGAATGTACTTTCTGTGTACGCGCGATTTTAATCGAAATTGTATGATGAAATTGCGCGTAATATTAATATTTGCGCGGAGTCAATTTTGAAGATATTTAAAAATGGTTGTAAAATTAATTTTTCTTTTAGAAATTCTTGATTATTTATATCATAATGGTGGCATGTTATACAAGGTATAGACGTTTCTTTTACAAAGATTTAGTAATTAAGATCAAAGAATTTAAAACACGAGTATAGTGACTGGCGAAATAATATACATGACAGACGATCTACGAACACATACAAAAGTTTTCAACTACAATGATTAGAAAAAAATAATACCTGTTAATTTTCATATTTTGTGTTATTATAAATGTATGTATATATATTTTTAATTTTTAAATTGTTTTAAACAAATCCTTACATCTAGTATATATTGATCTTGTATTATATAAATGTTGATAACCACCCCCATAATTCAAGATGTTTCTTATTTGGGGATGCATAACTCTAATATTGTTTATTTTATTGTCGAATGTATAAATAAATAAATAAAATATACATTAAGTACTGTTTTGGTAGCAGAGATATAATATTAACAAGTGCCTCTCAATCAGGATAATTTCTATAATAACGATGTAAAAGTCCGTCGATAATGAAGGGGAAAAATAAGATATTATAGAGGATTGTTATGTACTGAGTATTTCAAAAGAACAACTAAAGTGAAATCGGTCTGCTTCCAATAATTCGTTTAGGTATTTGACACCGAGGACTTTGAATACATGAAAACACTTCATGTATTCAGTACAGATTACAATAAAATATGTGTTTTGAAATACAAAAAAATAAGTTACTTTGTGGTACTCTGCGATGCGCGTGTCTGGATGAGGAACGGTGGAGAAGTGGTGCGCTGAACAGACTCGCCGGTGAAACGCACGGCCAGCCCGCTAGTGGGGCTAGTGGCGACCGGTGAGTAACGCTCTGGCTGCATGCGACGACAGTGATACAAATGAAAACATTTTTGATCTTTAGAAGTAACCCAGTGAGTAATTCAGTAATTGTGTGTTCTTGGACATAATCAAATATTGAGGAAAATATGATTGTTTGAAATTTTTACTAAATCGTGTTAAACTTCGCACTTAGACATAAATATTATATTTGCAAAAGTATTCTATTATTAATCTATATCTTTGCTTTAAGTCTTTATCTAACAAAAAATAGTTTAACCCTTCTAAATTCGATGACCTTTAATTTTTTGTATTCAATATATAATATATTTCAATTAATCGAAGTATGTAATTGCATAAATACATATTTTTTTGAAATGCTTATATCTCAGACATGGTTGAGATTAGGCACACATCCCTTGAACATTTTCGACTCGTAATTTAGTCAGGTACACTAGATATCTTACACCCTGGATAGCGTTAGATGACTTTTTTGCCTGATAAAGCCATATGGGTCGTAACAGATTGCCGTTCTAAAATTTGGATCGCAGCGCTAAACAGCTTGGGAAGCACTAATACACCCTGAATATTTTTTTCGACCTAATAATGAAAACATTTGGAGGGCTCGATTATTTCTCGTTTGTTTCTGCCAATGAATTTAAATGACGGTTGATTACTTGGCAACGAATGATTTTGTGAATTTTGACAAAGTTGTTCCCTTCTGTGAACAAGGAACCTGTCGAGGATTATGAGGACTCTGAGAACCATAATTGTCGTCTGGTTTGGAAATTGTAAACCGAAGCCGTAAAGATTATCGCTCCTCCAACTCTGCTCCACGTTAATGTGGTAATGGAGTAAAAAGTATTTTGGATGTTTGCCTAAGCTCTGGATTTTGTGTTATAACAAATAATTTACGGTTTTTCATATTAAAGTACTTTTAGATTATTTAAATAGAGATGCGTACATGGAATATGTGTCACTTTATTCAAACTGAGCTAAACGTTTATGTTATAAAAATATAACTAATTTGGTGATCGTCTGGAACGATGCTCAAATCCCTCGACCACCAGGTCACTAGGCGAGTACACGTACAATATAATATGTTTATTTTACAGTAAACGCGCATTATCAGTAAATTCACATTTTAAATACTAATTAAATGTATTAATTAGAAAGATATAAATATAAAATCAATTTTATCAAAAAATATTGTTGTTGCGCCACCGAAATTCGAACCTGGATCTCTTTCGATCCGGGGGACGTGCATTAACCGATTATGCTACAGCATACAGTACTCTGAAGACAAATTTTCGAACTTATATGTTACACTTTTAAAATTAATACATCTATCGTTCCATTATTTAAAAACTAAAGTAGATTTTTCGCCGTATGGCTACAGATGCAGCTCTCTATCCACCTTACTTATATTATATATTTTTAACGCAAACGCGTTTTGGTAATTCATTTTAATAATAAATAAATCATTAACTTGTTTTTAACTACTACGAGTTTATTATATTCACTAACTGGTTTCTAAAAATACAATTTTCTTCATAATAATAAAAAACTATCATCATCACAGTGATAAAAAATAACGTTAATGAAATATTTATTAAATACTAATAAAATGTATTAATTATAAAGATACATATACATATAAACCGGGATTCGAACATGGATCTCTTTTCCAATCCGGAGAAGGTGCATTATCAACTATGCTACAGCGACAGTATTTTTGACGACAAATTACACTTTTTAATTAATACATCTATCGTTATCAGATTGGAAAAGAGATCCAGGTTCAAATCCCGGTAGCGGAACAACAAAATTTTTGGATAATATTGATTTTATATGTACATCTTTATAATTAATACATTAAATTTGTATTTAAATCACAGATCTATGTTCTGAATTATTACAACTTCACAATAAGAATGTGTTCTTCTTAATAATTATTTATTACTTATATTAGAATTTGGCACCACAGTCTATTACGATTGTAGCTAAGGCAGCGAAGCACTCGCTTAGCACATGTAAAAGGTACTGGGATCGTTACATGAGATCTTAAAAATCTTTTGAATTTAATAATATCTCTGTTCCGGTTATGGTGAAAATAAAACACAAGGTAACAATGAGAGTGTATTAAAATTTCTAACGTAATTTTCGTGAAAATTTTTTGTTAAAAATTCCTTACTTAAAAAAGAAATCTATTCAATTTTATCTTGGGAATTGACATCGAGCGTTGCGCATTTCTCTCAAAAAGTTTTATTATTTAAAAGTAACTTGTTCATTCATAGGACTTTTTAAACTTTTTCGTATTCGTTTTATTTTTATATTCATTTCAGATACGTTCTTTTCTCCATTTTTAAAACTTCTTTTTGATCCTGTCTCAGCATTACAGCAACAATAAAATATATATAGTGGTTATAAAAAAAAAATCATAAAATATATTATATATCATATATATTATATAAATCATAATTATATCATAAAATATATTATATATCAAATTAAATATCAATTCAACATTTTTGGTTAATTAGGGTGAATTTTAAAACATTTTTTGGCAAAAACTTATTAATTTATTATGTAAAATCCAATTGAGATAGACACAAACAATTTGTAACCGTTACCATTTTACGATTTTTTTAAAATTAATGCCGCTTCCACACAGGGGTAGGTAGACATTATACAGGGTGTGACAGACCTAGTCCACAATATTTTAACTAAATTACGAGTCGTAAATATTCAAGGAAGGTCTGTTACATCCTGTATAATGCCACACGATTCTGTCTTAATACACAATACACAATGAATACGTCTTTTCATGGAGGTTCGTCGATTTATAGGCTTCTTCCAAGAATAAGATCAGTTGATGGCATCAGAAATAGGGAAGAGGGAATTCCGCAGAAGACTTGGCGTGACCAGGTAAACTACAATAGATACTGAAATATTTTTTCTATCATAATGGCTCATGCGGGGTGAGATTTATTTCGAAGATTTGTCTCGAATATCATTCAGCATTCTATGATTCATCATGTGTTTTGCTTCTGGATTAGAATAATGCGTTTAGTACGTATGTATTCCTTTAGATTCCCATAGATTTTACTTGTACCAGTGGCGGTCGGTAATTTTTTGCAGAAGAGATGCTGGATAATAAGTTTATACCTCCTATCAAATATACAAATCTATAGACTAGCGCACGAACACTCACATAATTCACTATTTTCATTTAAAGCATTAGAATACGTTAGTGAAGTATTTATGTAATTATCTGTATTAATTTTTTATTTAAATTAAATAGATAATCGAAGTATATTTATTATTTCAATAATTCGGTTTCAAGTATTTAATAAAATTGCGCCACACCAACAAATTTCTCAAAACAATCCGCTCGCTTTGTAATATGTATGCTATTCTGTGTATTATACCCATAAGCATTAAAGTAATTTTTTGTACTGTTTGGATGCTGTAAACGAATGCGTATACAGTATTCGAAGACCTTGACAAACGGAACTAAATACGCATGCGCGAAATTTAAATACTTTTAAACTTTGTGGACACGGAACGAATAATAGACTCCACGGTTGCTGGTATTTGCGCCTGTTAGGTACCTAGAATTTCGCGATTGTTAAATAATTAAATAGTAAGTAAAATAAATTAATATTTTAACGAGGCACAATAATTACTTTTTTCCTTTCATCACCAATTCTGGTAAAGTAGATACAGATATAGAGTAAAATAATCTAATAACACGCGCAGTTAGTAGAGTGGATGCGGAACATTCTGAGATGCGTGGAGGTCTATAATCTCTATTTTCATCATCACCGTCGACGACCCTGAACGCACCTTGCGTATATCTGTGCGGGAAACATAACTACAAACAGCCGTAAACATACATAATTTTTTACATCTCAATAAATTTTCATCTTTAAAATTTAATAATCACCAAAGCGCCGCTGAAAGCAAGTACAAAGGAATAATAAATATTTAACTTTTAGTTAAATAATTCATCTATACCGCATTCAAATTATGGTTACATTAGACTCGCGTTGCTTTGCTTTGTTGAGAGGAACTGGTACGAGAATAACCACTCCTATAAGTTCCGGGTAAGGGTGGGTCATCCCTACTGGCTATATACACTTGATTCTGTATTTACATATTGTATTTTCGACCTTTTTTAATTCTTAGGATTCGAAAGTCAAATTTTTCAACTCCCGGGAATTCCCGAGAATCGAGACCATGAATTTTATTTAATTAAAAAGAAAAAATATTTTGATAAATATTCATATGCATGATGTACAATAGCTATGAAGGATATTTATTATCTGTATAAAATTTATTTTATCCAATTATTATTAGTAGTTTTTTTATATGAAGTTTACATTTATAATTAAAAAATACAAATATATGTAAAAAAAAAAACAATTGATAAAGAAACACATAGGAAGATAATAATTTATATATTTGGTCAAAATCAATGACACACTGAAGTCCCCTAATAACCATATTTAAATAAATTTATCCCATTTAAATTTTGTTTCGTCAAAAGATGATATGATTTTATCTTAAATATTTACATAACATTTTACAAGGAAACATAATCCTTTGTTTGAACAAACCAACAAAACCATTCCCTTCAGAATCTTTATAACTGACCATATACTTCGCTTTGTTTGTAGTTAGTAGCTACAGGAATTGACACACATGCACCAATCGCCGCCAGGTACTGTGACGAAATGGTCAGTAACTAAAATATTTTTTCGACAAATAGATTTATTTATTTCTTTTTTTCAAGTTCATTCATTTGATTTACATAACTTAACTTGTTCAAAGTTAATAACATCAAGAAAAAGCCTCGAGTTCTTTTTTTAAAAGTTCCTGGACTCGAGACAGCAAAAAATCGTGGAATTCCCGGGTTGTCTCGACACTGAATCACTACCCGATACCGAAGCCTGTCAACAATAATCATGCGACCGGCAACCTTCGGGAAGACCATCTCGCGAGCTTAAATTTTCTCACCGCTACTTTCCTGACAACAGCTCCCAGTACCGCTCCTGTAACTTTTCACGTGTAGAGATTTTATTGTACATCTTAATCACATCTCTAAATCGGTAAACAGTGACTGTTAATAAATTAGTGTCAGCCGTAAGTAGTTTCTCGTTTCATAACCTGCTCTAGCCGCTTCCATAGACAATGCACTCAATATATCATCAAATGGACACGCGAGTGAAGGGTGGGGTTGGGGCATCCACCACTCATACTTAAACAGAGTCATCATTCACACACTTTGCCAAATTCTTCTGATTCACATAAAATATGCCCACACAAATATCAACTGTAATTACAAACACTCAATCACCCCATAGATGTGTAAGCTTTAGTTATTTACAGTTAATTTTATACTGTATTTATAAAAGTCTTGAAAGTTGACGGGTTTAGAAATAAATACGCGGTCGGTGAGTTCAGTATTTCCCATCATCCATTTGAAGAACTTTCCCACTTCCCGTGAGCCCCTTTGCTTGAGAAGTACGACTTTGAATAACCTCACGAAAGGGGAAATTTTAATGGATGATTATAATATTATTTTGGAAGATAATGAACATGTGTATTGTATAGCTATAGAGATTCGAACCTGGATCTTTTCCTATCCGGGGAAATGCATTAACCGATTATGCTACACCATCACAGTAAGTTGTATGTTGCTCTTTCAATTTGATACATCTGTCGTTCCATTATTTGAAAGCCACCAAAAGAATCTCAAACACCTTTAAGTAAAATCCAATAGGAGGTGTCAGAATTAATCTATAATTAATTTTTATTAATTTTTGAAAAAAATAATAAAATTTATATATATTAAAAGAGAACACATTTTTATTGTGAAGTTGCAATTATTCGGTTAATGCATTTTTCCGGATAATAACAGATCCTGGAAAATATTTTTTCGATAAATTGATATTATATATATATCTTTCTAATTCATATTTAAAATGTTTTGACGTTCACGCCCAGCCTCATAATACAAAGTCACAGTAGTAGAGTACTGAGCTGACTGTGTGCAGTTGTCTACGTGTGTCATGGAATCTACAGAAATAAATTAAACACGTATCAAGAATCTGTATACAGTACAATCCAAAGTTTAGTTCGGATTAATTATGTATAACACTTTCCTCCCTCGCCCCACATAGCGCACGCCCCGCAATGACACGGATCCCGTCCTAACGCGAGGCGAGCCCCCACAGCGGATTCACACAAAAAAGCAAAAATCACAAACAATGCCTTACTAAATCCTCATGGGAATTTACAAAATATTATTTTTTGCGTGCGGAGTGTGGCGTCGCTACTTCATTTCTCGCGTAAACAAATGTGAATCAGATTTTTAACAAAAAACAAAAAATCCGTTTCAATACACACCTCTCTCAATTTTTTTCCGTATGTTCTCTGCGATTTTGTGATAAAAATGTGTTTTCCTTTTTATTTTATATTTAACTTTACGACTTCATTATCTTAAAAATACAATTTTAGGTCGAAAAATAGAGTTTTTTGGGGCATAATTCTGGATATTGAGTACATAGACTGCATGTCGAATACTAAACAATCCAACATGAAGACTGCATATGTCACTTCAACACTTAACACTAAAAAAACTAAATATCTAACTTTTAGCATAATAGAATATGGGCCACCCTCGTATGTTAACTAATAAAAATTCACAATGGTTCCAACTCATAGGACGATACATGTCAATCCAATTATATAGAACGTACTGACCAAATCAAATACTTAAGAATTATAATTTATGCTTATGTCAAATGGAGTCATTATATACAACTCATTATAAATAAAATTAAAAAAACATACTATTTTAGAAATATTCGAAATTTCCTTAAAATTAAACTTCTAAAAATGACATAGTACGCAATCTGTCAATTTTTCATAGAGCATGGTATAATTTTTTGTGGAGGAGCGACTATGTCTGCAATTAATCCAATAATAGCAGCTCAGAAAACTATTATAAAAGTTTTCCTCAAAACCGCAATCACAACGAGCACTGATTCAATTTTTAATTAATTTAATGTATTTGACACAAACATTTTAAAACAACCCAAAATAAAATAACTACACGATCAAATAAACATAACCTAACCAAACCGGCGCGATTTTTTATCCATAGATACACCACTTAAATAAAGCGCCGAACAAGTAACAGATCATTAAAGAAGCATAAAACATTCAAACTCGATACCTACCACAGGAATATTGCGCACTTTATTCCGATTTCATGTTCGATTGGACGTATTCTCTTAACACTTTCTACCCCAAGTTTTAAATTTAAGTGCCTAACAACTGTAAAATTCTTAAAATATAAAATATGCAAATTCTGATAATAATCTATGTATATAAATATTATTAGTTATAATTTGTGTTACTTCTAAGTATAGTTAGACTTTACATGACGTACACAAACAATAAAAATATACAGCATAGTACAAAACATATGAAATAAATATTCTAAAACTGTTGTATCTTTAACTCGTGCTGATGATGAAGTAGACTCTTTGTGTGCGGGATCGTGTCATCAGAATAATACTCCTTCGTGGTAACAAAAGTATTTATTCTGAATGCTTCCATACAATATAGTACTGGTCAATATAAGATATTTACAGATCAAATGTTCGGAGGTAAGAGGCACGATACATTAATCTCTTTCGCACACTCATCATCGTACCAACCTACACGCGCACACACATTTGTCCCATAGATACATTACAAAAATATTAAATGAAAAAAATAATTATTAATAATCACAAGGAATACAAGCGCGTCAAATATAACCTTGTAATAATGCGCAACTGACATTTTAAAAGCCGCACTGTTGACATAACAAAATAAATAACTAAAATTAGTAGTCTAAATAAATCGAGTATAGACTATAATTTACATATACTTAGTGGTAGCGTCAGAGAATTGACACCGTTGTAAGATATATGAATAGATAAAGTTGATAGAACTTTAATGTACCATCAGGGTAGAAAGGGTTAAACTTTTACGCGACACTAGAAACTATATTTATATTTGATTGTTGGAGCAAATTATTGGTTTATAGTTATTTATGTGTTCCTATGTATTCCTATATTCATATGCATGTATTTTATTGATAATTTTATTTTGAATTGCAATATGTTCAGATTTCAATATGACATTTAACTCGTTCACATATTGAAACATTTCATTTTATGTATATATTTCATCAATGATGTATGATACGTTCACATATTGAAACATTTCATTTTATGTATATATTTCATCAATGATGTATGATACGTTCACAAATTGAAACATTTCATTTCATGTATATATTTCTTCAATGATGTATGATACGTTCACATATTGAAACATTTCATTTCATCTATATATTTCATCAATGATGTATGATACGTTCACATATTGAAACATTTAATTTTATGTATATATTTCATCAATGATGTATGATACGTTCACATATTTAACATTTCATTTTATGTATATATTTCATCAATGATGTATGATACGTTCACATATTGAAACATTTAATTTTATGTATATATTTCATCAATGATGTATGATACGTTCACATATTTACCATTTCATTTTATGTATATATTTCCTCAATGATGTATGATAACTTCATATATTGAAACATTTCATTTTATGTATATATTTCATCAATGATGTATGATACGTTCACAAATTGAAACATTTCATTTCATGTATATATTTCTTCAATGATGTATGATACGTTCACATATTGAAACATTTCATTTCATCTATATATTTCATCAATGATGTATGATACGTTCACATATTGAAACATTTCATTTCATGTATATATTTCATCAATGATGTATGATACGTTCACATATTTACCATTTCATTTTATGTATATATTTCATCAATGATGTATGATACGTTCACATATTGAAACATTTAATTTTATGTATATATTTCATCAATGATGTATGATACGTTCACATATTTACCATTTCATTTTATGTATATATTTCCTCAATGATGTATGATAACTTCATATATTGAAACATTTCATTTTATGTATATATTTCATCAATGATGTATGATACGTTCACATATTTAACATTACATTTTATGTATGTATTTCATCAATGATGTATGATACGTTCACATATTGAAACATTTAATTTTATGTATATATTTCATCAATGATGTATGATACGTTCACATATTTAACATTTCATTTTATGTATATATTTCATCAATGATGTATGATAACTTCACATATTGAAACATTTCATTATATGTATATATTTCATCAATAATGTATGATACGTAGATACTCAATGCAGTATTTTGACTATTTAGAGGCTACAGTGGATATTAACAATATTAAATGTAAATGATGACCATTGCAAGAGATTTGATGACCATATTTTTATTGTAACTTATTTATTTTGTAGCTACGTTATGTCATTAAATTGTTAATGCTCTATACAATATAAAATAAAAGAAAATAATTCCAATATATCAGCTGTCTTGTTAATGAAATTAGTGATTGGTTTGTTAAAATTGAATAACACTACTGTGGAGGTCTATCGCGTCCACTCTTGTGGTCGCACCCTACAGATATCGGTGCGAGAAATCAAACGCCGTAAACACACCTAGTGCTGACGACGTATAATAACAAGATTGCGGCCAGGAATTGCGAAGGTCGTCTAACGAACCTCACTCTTCTACCGCCATCTTCCCAATAATGAACAGCTACAGAAATGACCTCCGTTTACTATTTGCGCGTAGTAACTTTATTGTACAGTGAATGGGACGCACCAATTACCCAGGACCGTTCTACGAGTAAAAGCTCCCATATCGGTTGGCGTTTTATAAAACTACAAAGGCGACTCAGGCGACAAAGAGATTCACTGTCCAATTCAGCGCTCATATACAAGAGAATTGATTAAAATTGTATATATTTATATATTACACATATATACAGAAATAGAACAATAAAGGGGAAAAACATAAATCACCCCCTTAAAGGGAATAGAAAAAAGTAGACTAAGCACAAAAATAAATACATTTACTTCCGGTTAGGAAACCAGAATCGGCAGATATCTGATTAAAGGAAGGCTAAGTTACTGGAAAACACCCTCAATCGCAAAATTTTTATATCTCAAAATCTCCCAGCGGGTCACCCACACACCTCGAAAGTATCCAAAGTTCATTTCATTCCTCACTAGGTCGTCGTTCCTAACAAAACGATGACCGGCCACATCTAATGCCGCATTCATACCTTCCCTCGCGTCCCTTATAATATTATTTAAAATATTGAAATAAATTAAGTGTCAACTGTAAGTAGTTTATTATTTTACATAACCTGCAGCCTGCCACACTTCACATATTCACTACACATACGCAATACTTTCCGAGTCTATCAATCAGACATGTGAGTGATGGGTGAATATTGGTGCATCTACGACTCATATACTAAGCAGTTTCATCATTCAAAACATCACCTGATTCGCATCACAAAATATACCCGCACGCATACTATTACGCAATCCTTACATTACACATGTTCGTACAATACGTCAATATTCATTTAATCCCCGTACTACTATATTTTGACACATTTTCTCATTATTTTATAGGGGTAGGTTTTATTAAAAAAAAATCGTATTAATAATAAACAATTTTCTTATAAAATTGAGGGTGCATATTTAATTTACAGTGCCACAAAGTCAGTTCTTATAAATAGATAAAATATATATTCCGAGTACTTTTATTTTGAAATTTTCGAAAAAGTGAGGGGATTTTAAACATCCTTTTTTAGAACCCTATATTTATTTCTGTCTATTCTATGATAAACCGCTGTAAAATTTTAGAAGCTTACTAGGAATACTGATTATAATTAATATAAGAGAATAAAAAGGTAATGTTCTGTAAAATATAAATAAATAAGACCTTTTTCTGGTGTTGAGCTAGTTTAAGGTGAAACCTTGGTTTCAAATAGATTATCTATATTTTGTTTTCAGTGATTAAATGATTAAAAAAATACCATTTAATTTCCATTCTAAATGATGTTCACATACCTTAATCCCAGAGGCGTGCGGTGCATACAAGCAAAAAAGCTGTGCATGACTAAAAATTCTGGGAAACAAATATAAATTAAATAATTGGATTACCATAAATGGAAACATTATTTTACAATAAGCGCCATCTGTGTACGTTAGTTCTAAAAACTACCACGACAATACCGCTGTACCCATGATGCTCTTGTGTATTCGCCGTATTGACCTATTCACGTTACTCTGTTCTATCTTTAAGCTAATGAATTACTCAAGTCGTATAATTGGCTATTTACTGAATTGAAAATTCCTTTCGTTTGATCCGTTTAAAATTAATAGTTCTCAAAAATTACACATAAACACATCGTAGGATCGTATAAATGACTAAAGAAGTTGGTTAAGTGAAAGTTCATAATCCTATATAAAACATATATTGTAGTACATATATTATACATGATTATATAATATCATTGGTAACAGCATAACCTAAATCTATACCTAGTGGACGTCAATGCCTAATCCCATCGTCAATCTTACCTCCACTCATTTAATGCGGTATCTATTGTCCTTGTTTCCAAATCGTTTTGATTTTTATTGTTTAAACATCCTTGTTTACGTTCCTCCCTCAAAACGTTTTACTACTAGAGTAATCCCTTCAAAACATTTTACTACTAGAATAATCCCCTCAAAATATTTTCCTACTAGAATAATCCCCTCAAAACATTTTACTACTAGAATAATCTCCTCAAAACGTTTTACTACTAGAATAATCCCATCAAAACATTTTACTACTAGAATAATCCCCTCAAAATATTTTCCTACTAGAATAATCCCCTCAAAACATTTTACTACTAGAATAATCCCATCAAAAAAATTTCCTACTGGAGTTATCCCATAAATATTTTTTTTTTTCAGGACCCATAAAAATAAAACTTGTGTGTTAATGTTTTTTAGAGAATTGCGAAAAGCCAAAATATGAAAGATCGAAAATTCCAATATGTTTACGTCCTGATAGGCAGGGAATTTTTTTTTTTTGAATTCGATATTTACTTAAAAAATATATAGACATTTAGCTGTACAATACTGAGTTACCGTTTTCTAACAAATTAAATTTTATACTATCAAAAATAGATGATAGTAATAAAATTTCATTCCTTCCAAGTGATCTGTATACATAACGAACAAACATGACGTTTAGACATAACCATAAGAGTACTAATTATTATCCTCGCTCGATTTTTTTAACACTTACGTCCGGCGGTAGTGGGTCATTTTAGACCCACCTCAAGTTTTAGGATTTTCAACCGTTTTGTGGGGATTTTTTTTTATAGATATTTCATTAAAAATATGATTTAATAAAATGGCATGATGTGCCGTAATGTTTCTGCTAAAAAATTAAAGTTAAAAATTAGATTTTCTACAAATAATGTACATATTTTCACGCATCAATAGACGCCTTACACAGCCAAAATACAAATATCCACTGAGCATGAGATCTTCTCGTCGAAACCCGAGCAGGTAGTGTCATAAAACTTACAAGTAGGCGCAACGCCCCTCAGATAATTATATTACTGGCATTGTCTAGGGGCCGCCAGACGAAAATAAGTCAAAACAAATACATGAACGCATACCTGGTATCCTTTGTCTACCCGCTCAAAATGTTGACAATATATGTTTCGTTGTTAGCGCTGAGATTCAATCCGACTGTCTTAGGTCAGTTTTTGAGCGTTTTTTCACATTATTATCAATAACTCATTTGAATCTCGTCCGATAATATTTATTTGTATCTCAAATTATTTTTAAATATTAGCTAGAAGGAAAACAGCATTAATCGAATATTTGTAGCGTAATTCATATTTTTACAAACACCCGGGTCAAATCTGACCCACCATCGCATAGTATGTATTGACGTGTTCCTGCTCATAAATTTTTTGATTGATGAAACTTTTGATGTTGGATTTGATTGTTCAAAATGGTCAGATTAAATTGTAATTTTGTTTTGTATAAGAACAAAAAAATATGTTTTTAAGTAAAGGATGTATGCAAACGGTTAAATATAAGTGATACTTTTAAAATTAGCAAAATTAACTTTGTGATTAAAATTAATTATTTTTATTTGTTAACTTTGATTAATTAACCACTTATTGAGTTTAAATACATCTACCGGTTTCGAAAAATATAATTTTCTTCTTCAGAATGTCAATACTTACTAAAAACATATATTACTGTTTCTTTACCAGAATCTATTTTTAAAAAAAATAATTATTTAAAAAATAAATTTAGTACCTAACTCAAATTGTTACTTAATACATATTTACTCGAATAATTTTTAGGAAATTTTTTTAAAATGGGACTCGTAGTTAAATTAAGATGGTTGTTTATAATTTTTTGATTAGTTTTACATGCTTTATTTATCTCCAAAGATTCCAAATTATTTAATTTATGACCAACACCGTTTACACGCAAAATCTCAATTTTTTATCAAAACCATGACCATTTTTTATTAAATGATTAGAAAATTCTGACAACTCACTATTGTTTAAACATCTAAAATGTTCCCTTACTCTTATATTAAAATTTATATCCGTTTTACTAATATAAAGTGCAGCACAATACTTGCAACTATGTTTATAGACACCAGAAATGTTAAATTGATCATCTTAGTCCTTAGAATTTATGAGTAAATTTCCTATATTATTGTTTTTTAAAAATAAATTCTGGCAAAGAAACAACAACATATGTTTTTGATGAGTATTGAAATCCTGAAAAAGAAAATGGTATTTTTCAAAACCAGTAGATGTATTTAATCTCAATAAGTGGTTAATGAATCAAAGTTAACAAATAAAAATAATAAATATAAGTGAAGTCATATCGAGTTTAAAAAAATTAAAGATTACACTGAGATTTACATTTAATGTACATAGTGACTTTATATACTAATAAATTCGTCAAATAAAATGCAAGACAGCTGGTGTGCATCATCATTGTAATCACCATCACCACTACCACCATAGATATCAGATATAATAATGGTTACATTAACATTGCCGTAATTTCACTTTCCGCTGTTATTTTGTATTTATGCATTTCTAAACAGTTTTTAAAAAACGTATCTATATTATTTTTTAGGAGAACACATTCTTATTATGAAGTTGTAATTATTCAGAACATAGGTCTGTGATATTTTAAATATGAATTAAATATATTAATTATAAAGATATACATATAAAATCAATTTTATCGAAAATATTGTTGTTGCGCTACCGGGATTCGAACCTGGATCTCTTCCCTAACCGGGCTAGGTTAGGTTAGGTTATTTTAGGTTAGGTTAGGTTATTATTATTTTATATGTATATCTTAATAATGAATATATTTAATTCATATTTAAAGTATCTATATTACGCTAAAAACTCAATTGTTTAAAAACATAAATTTAATCATTTGAAAACAACTATAACTTGTAAAATATAATCCAGTCAAATGGTCATCGTGAGTGATATTTTTTTACAATACACCTAATAGATGGCGCTGCATATAGTAGAACATTCTTTATTTCTGTATTGGCATTGAATGGTGTTTAAATGTATGCAAAAAGTTCATTCGTGTACATTCTCCACCGTGCGGTGGCTAACAAAAGATTGAACAAGGAAGTAATATTTACTGTTGTCAATGAGAGGCTTCGAGACAAGAGCAGACATAACTCACCCGAAGAGAAATATATTTCTTTGTCATACAACAGTTCTCATTTCAATATTCCGCTCTCGCCTCCGTTTTACGATTCATACGAACGCAATAAAAAATAAGGAAATATTCCAATTTACGATCTTGCAGTAAAAAATATCTAGAAAAGCATAAAGTTTGCCCCCTTTCGAAGGAATGGCGCAATAGAGTGAAAGTATTTCATTATAAATGTCAAATGCAGATTTAATTATGCAATTATTGAATTGTCGTGTCTGATTCTAAAATATGTTGTAAATCAGCAATATTTTTGTCATCATCATAAACTCCTAAACCTAAACCGAACATCAATAATCAATGGATTGACATTTGACGTGTGGGGATAGTTTAGATCAATGATGGCGAAACTATGACACGCGCGTCAAAAGTGACACGCCACAGCGTTTTGAGCGACACGCCAGCGTTCACTAATATCAAAGTAATCAAAGAAAACGTGTACCGCCACCAGACGTCTACCAAAAAACAACGTTCCTATTTATCACTACGAACATATTACATACGTATCTCTTTTGGGTCTCACTTTGTGAAAAAATTAATTAATTGACATCAAATCAAATACTATCGGTTCCATAAATGCCAGCAGAGTTAAGTTATATTTTTATTTATTATCTTTATTTTAATATGAATTTTAACCACAGAGTTAATATTGCTAATTTTAAAAGTATAAAGTTAAGTTAGATTTTCTGAATTTTTGACACGTCGAGCTTTAAAGGTTTGCCATCACTGGTTTAGATGGTGGTATGAATGAAACGCCCGGCTGGTGTGAAGGTTTATTTGGTCAGAGGATAGAACAGGAAGAATACAGAAGATAGCGGAGCGTGAAGATGTAGAATAAAGGAGCGATTTGATCTCAGTCTAGCCCGGTGGGACCCGTGTACTGGGGCGATTGCTCTTTGCTTCATCCTGCGTTCTCAATCCAAGTGTCGTTCGCGTCATCCGTCGGATAGAAGCAGCAATGCTGGCGGTAGATGGCGAATCTCTGAGACATGGTGTGTACAAGGTCAACTACGAAGACAGAGAATTAATAATGAATTTTGATTAAATGCGTAATACAAATATTTTTTAAATGAGAACCCATCATTATTGTGAAATTGCAGTTTTTTTAATTTTTTTCTATTCAATTTATCAAAAAAATATTTTAGTTGCTTCTTCGGCGCTCCCTCGTTACGAGGATGACCTCTGCCATGGTTCACGATTGCGAGTCCGAGTATAGCTGAGGAGTTCTATTCTCGAACTACACACCCGTCTACACCCGTGCATCCGCCGGGCAGGGCGGTTCTGAGCGACAGATCTACCTCCATTATTTTTGTAACCGCATATGAGTGATCCTGCTGAGTACATTGCCGCTTGGCTTATTGAGTTGGTCATGGTAGAGACCTGTGCGTAGAATTGTTTAAGATATAAGTGATATTGCAAAGTACTACCCACACACACCTTTGAATAATGGAGGGCTTGGTCCAGCGGCAAGGTTTTTTTTTATTTGCTACCGAGATTCTAACCTGAATTTTTTCCTATTCGGGGAAATACGATACCAATTACATCATTTACTCGCTTGGCGTGGCAAAGATCCCGGTGAAAACTAAAATATTTTTCCGATCAATTGAATTTTTCTGAATATCTTTCTAGTTGATACATTTAATTTGTATTTATATAAATACAGTTAATAATATATTTATAAACATTTCAAGTATTGTATTCCTGGGTTGCAAGATAAATGAAAGACACATAAAATAAATGCCACATGTAGTAAACCTTATGCACCTGTCGGGCTACACTGTGCTCACTGTATTTTGCGATGGTCGACTCGGTTATCAGTTATGGAGTGAGTAGCTGTAGACTGACATATAAAACATATATTGATAAAATTAAACAGTTACAAATAAGATTTAAGAGTAGAATCGCGGTAGCCAACGTCCATTTAATAGTAAGGGTATGAGAATTAAAGTATTAAAATGTACGTTTGTAGAGAGAAGAAAGAAACCACCCGTTTTAAGAGTGTTAAATGGTGCAGTTTTTAATACTCCTAATAATAAAATAACAAAATTTACTAAGTGTTAACAAGAAACCTTCGATGAATGAGGAGATAATAATAAGAAAAATATATGACGCACGTGTTGATGGCTCCAGAAATAGAGGACGTTTGTGAAAGATTTGGCACAACCAGGTAAACTAGACACTGGAAGATGGTCCTGTTAGAAGCCTCAATAATCGACGAGCATGTATGAGAAGATGTATGAATGTGGATGAAGCGAGAATTGTGTATCAGGACAGAAGAGTATGGCACTCTATCCTCTGCTTTCCCGCGCGGAAAAACGATGTGACGCTTAATTAGTTAGTTAGGTCTTACTGTTTTCTTTTTAGTATGTGTAGACATTTCTATAAAAAACAGTTAAGGCGGTTTCTTAATTGTTTGTACAATAATCAATCTCATATTAAATGTCTGTAAAATAATCAATCTCACGATAAATGTTTGTAAAATAATCAATTTAAAGTTAAATATCTGTAAAATGATTAATCAGCCCTGAAATTTGCATAAGACAATAAATAGTTTCATAAAGTTTCCAAAAAAGGCACTAAAATATTATAACTCTACAGGTTTGGCCTAATATAAAAACTCGTGACTTTTTTCGCCTTTTGGCCCGTAACGGTATAAATAATGTAACGTTCTGCTCCATATTTTATATTTTTCTCATCTAGCATCTCTACAGAAGAAATATATTACTTCTTAACATAACTAACTAACTTAACATTATCAGGGGCAGGCAGAGAGGATAGAATCCCACACTCTTCTGTTTTAATAAACAATTGTCGCCTTATCAACATTTATATGCTCACTGATTATAGAGGCTTTTTTAACATACCCAAGAGTATTTTGTACGTGAGCATTCTGTGAACAACAGAAACATCCTATATTATTTTAGTTAAACATTTTTATAAGTCTATGCGAACTTAAATTATTTCCAACTATATCATCACATTATTAGCATTTCCCTTTTAACGTCAATCCATAAAACAACGTAAAACAAAAATATATATTTACAATTATCTGTGTCATATTCTATCATGTAAAAGTGGGCGGTTAACGCATCACTATTGAATTTGAGTCGATTTTTTAATAATTATTTTTTAAGGTTCTATAAATAAATAAATTCTTGTTAATAAATAAATAAATTTAATTCATATTTAAAATATCACAGACCTATGTTCTGAATAATTACAACTTCACAATAAGAATGTGTTCTCCTAAAAAATAATAAAGTTGTATCAATGTGTCCAAAATTTAATAAAAATGAATTGATAAATCTGGCGTCTACTATCAGATTTACTTAAAGGTATTTGAGATTCTGTAAAAATAAGGTAGATGGCTCTATCAAATGATGGAACGATTAAATGTATTGATTTCAAAAAAAGGTAACATATAAGGTCGAAAAATTGTCGCTAAAATAATGCCGCTGTAGCTTAGTTGGATAAAGCACCTCCCCCGGTTAGGGAAGAGATCCAGGTTCGAATCCCGGTAGCGCAACATCAATATTTTTCGATAAAATTGATTTTATATGTGTATCTTTATAATTAATATATTTAATTTATATTTAAAATAAATTGTTGATGGGTTATTCTAGAAGTTTAACTAACTGAAGGCAAATTGAGAGAATTCTTGTACTTTAGATGTATGAAATAATTTTATTGGATATTAGGAATAAATGCTGTAAGAATTAAAATATTATTTATTTCGGGTGAATCGCAAAAAACTCTTCTGAATTTTGAAAATTCTCCCTTAGACTAATATTAAAATGCAATTTGCAATTAATTGAAGTGGAACGCGAAGCTTATTGTCGTGTCTGTAAGACATTACCAGACAATAGATAAAATGACAATATAAAAACGATTTCCGCTTAAATGAATCAGAGAGGGGTGTGAAAATAGACGATTCAATTTTATCCCAACTCAACTAATAATATATAACATATCAAATATTATTTCTAGTAACGTTAGATAAAAATTACAGTATAAAATAATAAAATCTAAGTCTCAGTGGCATCCATGAAATAAAAAGTACTCTAATAATTATTATTTCCTCTTGGAGTATTCTAAAATACATCTGTCTATGTAACCGAAATGAATAATTTATACTTTAATATAAAAATCATTTTTGTAATACGTTTATACGACCGAAATGCATAATTTAATACAAATTTGTTTTGTTTTATAGAATTTAATAAAAATTCCAGATATATTCAATAAACCAAAATTATCATTTTTAATAATAAATTCATTTATAAAACGAAAGATACAAAATAATATAACAAAGATACAATAAATTATGAATTTATTAGCGTTAAAAAATGCATAAAAATATATTACAGTTATAATTCAGATTAAGTTACTACATTTATAATATATAATCACTCTGGGCATTATTAATCTCAAGATAATGAAGGCCCTTACAAGGCGAAACGCGTCTCAAGTAAATTTAACGAGTAGAATCAAAAAATAAGTGTTTTATTTTCACATATGTGATTATGGAGTTATTTACATATCTTTACTCGATTGGCTGGGATTTCTTGTTGTCGATATTGGTCACGTTAGCGGAACGTCAATTGCATTCAGTATATCGTCCGGTAAGGAGCTCTTATTAATCCGAGCGACGGGAGTGCACGTTTTGGTCAGTCAGAAATCTACCCAGAAGAAGAAGAACAACAACATCGGACCAGCTACGACACCAGAGAACCAGCATTGCCAATCAAAGGTTAATTAATGATAGTGTTCATATTGCATATATGACCATATTATCAATAGGAAACCTGGAACAATAGCTATCGAGGACATTCACGGGAACAACATATATATGCACTATATTAATATTGTTGATTGTGAGGTGATTGACCTAATGAATTAGTCTCTATTTCAGCTTTGAAGGTGATACTAGATCTCAGGTATTTTTATTTATTAACTCTCGGTACAGAAATATTTTCCATGCGTATTTCCAATATTTTCATACAACCGTCCCCGAGTTTAGTACAACAACGCGTATAGAATACTGTTCAGATTGGCGCATTATTGTAGCGCATCTACAATATTTTCCGAAGGCCGTATACATGGATTCGTACCGTATCTGAGACATCGAGTTGCGGGTATAAAGCTGCGCTCTCATGGAAAGCCGGTTCCCTGACCAGAGAATGGCAACGACTACAGAATAACTACAGCTACAATAATGACCTTGACTGAATTGTAGTATTTTTATTTATATATATATGTGTGAACTTTTATATATTTTTTTTTAATTATATTTTATAGCTTTTCTTTTTATAACATAAATAATATTTTGTAACTTAAATGTATTATCTTTACGGTGAATCGGGTCTTTATAAAAAAAAAAACAAATCACGCTGAAATAAACGCATTATTATTATTATTATTTCTTGGGTTCGATCTGTCATGGTCGGTTCGAAATCGCAAACATAATATATGAGAAATTATTTTCTGGTTGAGTCATATCGTTGCAGGACTATATTATACAGGTACACAAACGTATAATATATTTTAAAAATAAACGTGTAACACCGTGTATAGAAATCCGCTAAAAATAAGCGTTCGCCTCATTCGCATTTTATTGCGGGAAATAAAAAAGACATATACAGGGAGACCGTGGAGTGAGTGATGCGTGGCTTCTACACCTTTTATTGTATTTCACAATTCGATTTCACATTTTTATGGTGAGTAATAATTCATTCGATGCGAGTGTCGCGACTTTGCGAACCGGGTGTATCTGAGAAAAATAATCTAGAAATTCAATTTAAATGTAATAATGAAATTGCTCTAAAATTAGCTTTCGTTTGAGAATTATATGAGATTTTCAGAGAGAGTTTTAAGTGGTGGCTTTGCTAATATTTTTTATTATTTTTTGATTCTTCTTGTTTTATTTACTTGAAACGCGTTTTGCCTTGTAAGGGCATTATCAATCTAACAATTTAACTCAACATTGATATCCCGACGAGGTGATATAGAGTGGTCTCCATGTAGCCCACTTAAGGGACTTTTTCTATGGGGCTACCTTAAATCAAAGGTATACAGTAACAACCGTCCCTCTCTGGACCAATTAAGTGAAAATATCCGAGAAGAAATGGAAGCGATCACAGAGAATACGTGCCGAGCAGTTCTCAGAAATTTTGCCTCCCGTTTAGAAGAGTGCCAGCGAAATAATGGATCACATTTAGAAAACATAATTTTTAGGAAATACATTCCCATGAACTGTACTTAAATGCAAAATAAACATTTTTTTATTAAACCATCCATTATTTTATTACTTTTTATTATTATTTATTACACATTCTCACATTCTCTCACCGTACACATTGCTCGAGATTGGAACACTCATGGTTCGTTGATGGCACCAAAAGTAGAGGACGTCCGCAGAAGACTTGGCACGACCTGGTAAACTAGATACTAGAGGATAGTTCTGTTAGAAGCCTTAATAATCGGCACGAGTATCTATTCCTGACGCCCTGGTTTCAGGCTATTCCAGAATGGTTTCAGGCCATTCCAGAATGGCATTAATCCAGTGTGACTTTGATCTGTTTCTACCCTGTAGGCACCATTAGAGAACTCATACTTGATTCGTTCAATGATTGTAATTTTTTTGTATTTTGATAAAGTTTTCAACTTTTATTTCACTTCCTGTCCATCTGGTCTCTTCTAGTGTAACCTAGCAAGCGTTTAGCTTCTCTGTTATACAAAAATATCAAATATTTTTTTAAGTATTATATAAAATACTATTTAGAAGTTGAGTAGGCATGTTATGTTAATCCGGAAACTGTTGTGATACCAAGTTTGTTCTCTAATATTGCTAAAGAGAAAGCGAATCTTTAAAATATTCGAAGTATATTTAATTTCATCAAAAATTATTTTCAGTATTCAGATCTAAAGTTATTACAGCGGATTCAAAAGAATTTAAGCGGAATATAATAATTGTTTTATTGGAATTTGTTTCGTTGTTATGAACTCTGAGAAATTGGATTTGGATTTTATTTTAATAAGCGAATTTTTGTAAGTAATTTGCGTTGTTTATTCTGGGATATATTTTCAATCATTCCCGATTTTTGAATAACAAAAGGTCAACGGATAGGAAAATATTTTTTTAGACAGAAAAAAAATTGACAAAATTTTGTTACAAGACCACGTTAGTATTTATATTGGGTAATTTTATATCTAAACTTATAATTAATATCAAATTAATAACACTATCGGTGAAAATATTATAAGATTGACGGTGTTGATTTATAACAGTGGCATAACATGATATGTCAAATATACATTTCGTAATAATAATTTAATTTACACATTTATTGACAACAAATTTTTAATTATCGACAACAATATTATATGTTACGATGTATATACAAAATTTGAGGCTAAAAAATGATTTATTCAAAATTGCCTCACTTAATTAAGTGTTCTTTTGCGATAAGCTTTAAACAAAAGGAAAGCATATTTGGTTTCATTGTTCGCTAAATATTATTTCTTTTAAATGTGTTTTTTGAGAGGTTTGTTTTACAAATTTGCAAAACTTTTTCCAGCGACAGATAATTTGATAACTGACTGATTTGCGATCAGTTTATTTTTCCATTTCATCATGAATAGACATACGCCAGAACAACGATTGCAAATTAATTTCGAAAATCGTGGTTCAGTTCACGAAACTTACCGTGCGCTACGTCCATTATACGGCCAACATAATCATCCATCTGAGAAAATATTTCGAATAACCATGGATCGTTTTCTCACCACACATACTCTAATTGATAATACGTATCCGCAGAGACGTCGTACAGTGCGCACCGAAGAAGCTGTAGCTGCAGTGGAGCGTAGTATTGAGGAGGACTTGAATGAGTTGATTCGCTATCGTGCACAGCAATAGATCCATGATAACTGACTTTTTCGTTTCCCAATTGAATGGCATTAATGTGTAAGTGCTGTGGTTTCAAGAAGACGGCACAACATGCCACACAGCGCACGCCATAATCAATTTATTAAAGGAATAATTTTGCGTAATGGCCTCCAAGATCGTGTGATCTATGGGGATATGTGAAGTCGCTAGTTTACGCCGATAAACCAGAGACGATAGACGACTTGAAAGCCAACATTCATCGCGTTATTGCCGATATACGTCCCCAGCTGCTCCAGAAAGTGGTTGAAAATTAGACTTCCAAATTGCGCTTTATTCGGGCCGGCTGGCTTACATACGAGTATGCGCGAAATCATATTTAAACTCTAATGGCATAAAATTATCTTTCCAATAAAGCCAAAACTATGGCCATTACAACGATTTTTATTTGTTTTATTTAATTTAAATTTTTTATATTTCTAAAAAAAACACACTTTTATCCGCTAAAAATAATACTATTTGTTTTGTGGCTTGGAATATCATATTTTGATTATCGAAGAGTTTTCATCTAAGCTATTTATCTTCTTCCAACGCCCTTCCGTCTTCAATTTTGTCTTGCATTATAAGCTGCACTAAAACAGGTTTTCTTTATACTTATGAATTGAAAACAATTCATCTTAAATATATAAATTGAGTACATGTAGTGATGATGTATGATTCTATAAAAAAATTATTTGATCACATAACATTTTCAAAAACAGTCAATAAGGTGCAGATGTAAAATAGATAATATAAAAAGCGGTGTATTAAAACGTAATTTATTTTTTTATATATATCTAATTCAAAAATATTTTTATAGTGAGAAAAAATAGAGTAATATTTTTTATTTTACAGCTTTTTAACAATAATTTCAATTTTAGACGTACTTAAGAAACAATCGACACATTATGTAGTGAAATATATATAATATTTATAATGCGTTTTTTTATATTCTCGTATGATTAATTGGCTGAATAAAATAAAATTAGCTTCTAGATGTCTGACTGAAATGTTTTTGCTGAATGAATTTAAATTAGGGCACTTTTATAATGTATTTCTACTCAAAATTTGCGTTCGTTGTAAAAATGCTGTCACAAGATAGAAACGTTACATCTAAATAAAAATAAAACTCTTTTGGTGTACGTCAATCACTTTTGTCCGTGTTCCCACTTTTTAACATTTACACATCGCATATTTTTATCGCACGCTATATTATTCGCGTGAATAATGGTTATCTGCTGAAATAAGTGTCTCGTATATTATTTTTCCTCTGTGGCCATGTCAACGACTGAGATTTTTAAGAGATTTTTGACTCGAGATCGTTGAGATTCGGATTTTGCCCCTATTAGATTCTTTGGAGACATTTCTCAGTTTTCATAGTCCCCGTGTGCTCACCATGTTTAAGAGATTCTTCGTTTTGCGCCTTACTTTACGCTCGTCGTCGACAGTTGGATGATTTTGAATTTTCCCAGCAATAGTTTGAACAGAATAAATATTTGCAATTTAACTCCTTATATTAATGTCAATGTTAAATAACTTAAGTTGCATTTCAGAATAGATTTTTACAGTACCTTTAAGGCCACAGAAGTCGCTACAGATCTAGCTCAGTTTGGATTCTGCAAGTGTGTGTATGTGCTCTGGGGTCGTCTGCTACCTCGGATGGAGTGATGATGGATTCAAGAGCAAACTCTAATTATCATATTACACGATATATTCACAATAAATACAATTTTTCCCGACATTGGATGCACGTAAAATCTTCCTTCTCGAGGTCAACTATCCTGAGGAAGGTCACATAAGTGTATCTATTAGCGCAACATTATCTAAAGCTGTGCACCTGGGCCGCCACACGCCCACGCCAGAATTCATCTCTTGTTCCAAGAGATTGCCCAAACGTCATCCCGTGTAAGGCGTGTCCATGACGTTCATCCATCGGCCATCATTTTTATGCCGCCTCTTTCGTCGTTGCAGCGGGGTTTCTCTTCAACCCGCGGGTGGACAAGGCCCATACATCTGGGTCCACCGCGGTAGCTCCATCCCTAATTCATTTCACAATTTCTCCTTCCGCCATTCCTTTAAAAGAGTGGCTCTTCAACGCGCTACCAGACCCCCGATCGCCTCTTGCAAGAATCATGTGTCGCCAATAACCGCCGTGTGCTATACAGGCCGCCGAGGTGTCGGCGCGCCCATTGGTTCCACAACGGATCTATGATAGTTTTAGGTGACGTTTGTATGCACGTATCGAATTCTGTCAACGAGATTCGATACGTGCACTGGGTTGAGTATTTTATTTTATTTATGAGTACACCGGTTTCAGTTTTTGTCGCTTTATACAAATCTCGTGCTGATCTCTGATTTTATCAACAGATCAAAATTTCAACATGTGTACAAATTATTGAGATGTATCTCAACTAAATCTCTGAGATTATCTCATCGTGTCTCCTTCCGTGGACACGGGCCTTTATTGCGCCGTAGAACCTTTCTTCCGGTGGTGAATTATTGAAAAATATTCATTTCTGTCACCTCATTTGAATACATTGTAAGTAAAAGTCGAAATGTGAAAATTGGGATTCGTCTCAGGACACGGACACCAATAATTCCAAAGATCTGTCAAAAAAAAAACCGGGAAAACTCAATTTAGCGCAGGAAACGCTCACGGGTCAAACGGCGGAAATATCGGAAAACAAAAATGGTGGATTGGTATAGGGGCTTTATGGAAATTGGAAAGATATTATGGAAAGATGGACGCAGGCGCCCGCGGGAGATATTATTTTACGGGCAGAATAATCGGACGGGTTCCCTTTTCAAAAATATGCAAATGTAGATATTTGTAAGGCATATGTTGTGTATATTTTTACATGATCTAAGATCACACCCGGAATACTGAATTCAAATGTCGAGATTATGTTAAAAATTTGAATTTCAACTATGTAAAAACAATCAATGAAATAAACTGTTTCGTTTATAGATCGTTGGATGAAAATGATGTTACGACTGCCGCGGCTATGCCTTAGGGATAATTCTGTCTACCGTGATGCAGTAGACCAGTAGTAGCCGGGTATATAGTATTTTAACTTTCTAACTAATATGTTCCATTAGACTTAAACTTGTCACGAAAACTAGGTTGGAAAATTTAGCAACATTGTTAATTACTCTCATTATTCACCTAACCTTGTATATGTTTTCACTGAAATTAACACCCAGCGCCTCAGACATATTTTTTATTTCAACATCGGGTTTTAATTTCAAAAATACTCTCACATTTTACTCACGCGAACGATCTGTTATTTAAGTTTTTCCCCAATTGACGATTTTGCCAATTTGCTGTATAAGAATATTATACATAATATATTTATATTTTGGATGTAATTTTCTATACTTTCTTGACATCAATTTAAATATTTACATTCAAATGGATTTATTTATCTTCACCTTCATTTAAAAAATTGTGCCGGCATCAAACCCGGTACCTCTCACGTGCTAAGCAAGCCCTCTGTAATCTCATCTACGCCTTCATACACCCCAGTTGACATTCATGTCAAATTGTCGTACAAGAATATAATGCTACCTTAATGAGAATATATTGATCATGATACTTATGAATTATTTCATTATTAGTTATAAAAGAATATTAATTAAATTTTAACACCTATGATTGTTGAATAAATTGTTAATAAAAAAATATAAGGAGGAAGATATAATATACATATATATATATATATATACGTGGTATAATATACGGGTCTGAGACATGTATCGCCTTTTTTGTACCACAAACTACGGAAATATGAATTTAACTACAAATAAAATAATATTTTTAATATTAAAAAAAAAACGCAAACATGTTGTAGTTCATTTTAATAATTATTAGGTTGTTAACTTTGTTTTTAAAAACCACTGGGAGTTATTTATATTCAACCGGTTATGGAAAATACTGTTGCCATCATTAGAATGATAAAAATATTAACTAAAATCATAAGGTATTTTACGAAACCGGTTGAATATAAATAATTCATAGTGGTTTTTAAAAACAAAGTTAATAAAGTATTCTTCTTCTTTTAAATAGGCAATCCACCCTTCAAGAGAGATTTGTGCCATTAATCAAGTTAACACTTTATTTTTTAGAAAAAAGTACAATAATATTATAGAATAGGAAATATTGTATTACAAGTCAATACTATTGTCGTTCAAAAAATTTGCTATTACATAGATTAAATGTGGCTAGTTAAGGGAAAGAAAATGACATAAGTTAACCGAGAGTTGAAAGTTACCATTAACGAGATTACTGTAAAAAAAACCTGTGATCCGCAATGGACAGGCAAAAAAGACATGGTCAAGGGTTTTCTCCTCGGCACCATACTCACACGTTGGGGAATCTATTATGTTCAATCTGAATAAATATGAGGCTACCTGGCAAGGCCCAATTCTCATTCTTGAGATATTTGATATTATTCTTTTGGAGAACCAGGGAGTGCGGGGAACAGATCTTTGAATTATTTTAAGCCGATTACCCTTATGATTATTTGGATTCATCCTATGTGCAGTTCAAATAGAATTCATAGGTTCTTTTTACCATATTAAGTCTATCGTACATCAGGAGATGGAATTGATGAGGGAAAACTTCGGACAGAGTGGCTTCTTTGCCCAGTTGATCAGCACATTCATTTCTATGAATTCTCATGTTTCCATGTGCAGGAATCCAAACACCTGTTTATTTTTGCAGTCCATATTAAATAGACATCTTCTGATGGAACAGATTATCTCATTGTCTAGCCAAACTTTCATATTAGCAGAGAGGGATTCAAGAGCTGCTTACGAGTCGGAGTACGTTGATGTCCGAGGCCTCTTTAATTGCCTTACATTCTACTGAGAAAACCGATGAATTAATAAAGTATTAATATTTTTATTTATTTCAGTACTTAAAATGAGAAGTGCTGAGGAACGATGACGTGATTGTTTGGCTTAGTGGTAAGATACCCACTCACCTGGAGACCTCACTGAATTATGGGCTATGAATTATACGCGGGATGAACTGTTTCTGCGGAGAATCGAAGGATGAATTGTAGCAGGTGAATGTTTCGAGTGCCAATATTTATTTGTTCCAAAAACCAATATTTATTTATATTTTATGAATAGCGATCTTCGCAATAAGCTATTACAACGAACCTTTCAGCTTTATATCGAAGCCTTAAGCGATAAATTATTAAAACAGCTAGTAGGTGAAGATAAAGTGCGATAAATAAAGTATTTTTTACAATTTATTATTCATAGGGCAGAGCTTCGCGGGTTCTGAGATTAAGGGAGGCGGGGGTGCGAGGCCGCATGCAAAGTGGATAAATCATGCACATTACGTCTGTGATCTGAAGAATCCGATGCATTTTACCGCGAACTGCCTTTTCTCTACCACTTCAAAGATAAAAACCATTTTATATTTCTCGAGAGATCTTTAGTTAATTGCACGGTGGTTGGCTTTCTTAAGAGAAAAAATATTGTAGTTTTAGTTTTTTAAGCGTGAGATCGATGCAAAAAGGTTTGATTTATAATTATAAAGGCTTAGTGGGTGTGAATAATTATATAAACTCGTTAGGGTCACCAATGGGGATAATTTGTGTTAGAAGGATGTATACGGGGAGAATCGGGGGCCCTATACCTCTTCGCTTCTCATATATGTATATGAAATGTTACCAATATAGAGTCTGGTATTTGTGTGAGTATTTGTGACTAGAGCGGGCGTATTATGAATGAAACAGTACTGACCATAGTTGCGTTTATTTACAGATTGAATTTACACTTGTTTGTTACATTATACAAAGTTCAAGTTACATGTTGTTTACTGAAGGCGGTGCTGAGGTACGTGCGAGAAGATGTGTAAAAAGCTGGCTAGGAGAAGAGTGGTCAGCTCTATAGTTTCTTGTACTGGTTTGATCGCGGAGTATTGTTGTCTACAATTTGGGGGGCACCGGTTGGGCTGAATGGCTGTTATGTGATTTCTTATGCGTTATGCACATCTGTGAGGTGCGAGTAGGGTCATAACAAAGGCATTATTAATGCAAAACAATCTTTTTATACATTGGGTATGTTATTAGAAAAGATAAAGATATTCTGGAGAAACATGACAACTTGGATAAGGGGTAAGTGGTCGATTTCCGATAAGATGAACAGAGCAAGTCCTGGATATGGCACTAAACAAGGCTCAAGATCGCGATGAGTGAAGGAAAATAGTTTGCGCTATGAAAGCATAATAAAGGACCGCGATACTCAAGTCATCAGGCCTCGGGAGAAAACGTTTTCAAGTCCCGAAAATTCACGAGAATCGAGACCATGACTTTTATTTTATGTTTTAAAAAATATTCATATATATGAAGTACAGTAACTAATAAGGATATATTTAATATTATCTGTGTTAAAAATACACGTTAATAATAATTTATAAAAACTGATGAAATACTTATTTTACATATTGTATATTGAATACAAAAGAACATATATCTATAATAAAATACAATCAATTTAAAAAATCAAATAAAAAACATACAAACAATAACACAAAATACACCGGAGGACGATGACGTACGTATTTGGCTAAAATTAATTGAAATCCCCTGATAAAGTTTTTCAAATACAAATCGAACTTTTGTTTCATGAGATGACATGCTTTAATTTTTTTATATCACATTTTACAAGAAATCTCAATCCACTGTTTGAACAAACCGACCTAACCATTTATTATATTTAAGATTTTTTGTAGTAGTAAATATCTGAGGACTAGTTTTTAAATATATTTACACATATTACCGCTCGTCGCTGGGTCACTATCTGCTGCATGATAATGGTCAGATAGGATTAACTGAACTAGTTTAAAATTAAAGTAAAAAATCATAAAATTCCCAGGCTGTCTCGATAAAAATCACCTAGACATGAACACATAGATTGAGAGAGAGAGAGTTAAATAGAGATTTATCACCAGTTAATAAATAAAGTTGACCACAGCAAGAACTCGATTTTATGCTATTTTGAATACAACGATAAAATGTTAAATTTCAAATTACTTATGTATATTTTTTGTATTTAATAAATATTATAATATCTAAAAATATACGCGGTGTCCGATTACTGTAATTGTAGTATCTAAATAAAATAAATTATTTATGGGTAATATCGAGTTTACAAAATAGTGGTCTTCGAAATAAATATTTGCGAAATCTATCCATTAGTAATCTATATCTTAGCTTCTAAATTATCTAACTAAAAATAGTCTAGCCACACTAAATTTGATGACCTTTAATTTTATGTATTCGATATATAATTTAGAATCAATAAAATATTTAAATTTATCGAAATAATTGTATAATTACGATTTTTTTTGAAATGCTTATATCTCTGATATAGTTGAACATTTTAGACTCGTAATTTAGTTAGGTTATCGATAAAATATTTTGTAGGTGATCTGTTACTCCCTGTATATGTATTACGTTTTTATTATTACTTAAACGTAATCGCTTCCAGTTTTTGTGATGCTCTAAATTAAATATATTTGGTATGAAATTAGTTTTCTGCAGTTTCATAAATCAAAGAATTTTGCATACGAACGTTATGGTCGCGGGTATTTATTGCTATGAAACAGCCGACCAGATAATATGGCCCCGATACAATTTTTTTGTAAAGTTATCTGTGTGTTGATTATTTATTATTACGTTATTTACGGTACAAAATGTTTGCAAAAGGAAAATGTTTTTTTTAATAAGGGAAATAATATGAGATATAGTGTGACAATAAATGTAAAAATAAATACATAACCATTTAATAATACACAAAATATTTATACGTAATTATGAAATGGTTAATAATATTATAAATATCGTTGTTTTTGAATAAATATATTTTGGATTTGATAAACGTTTTATTCAACTATTTGACAGCACGGAAATATAAATAATTCAGATAAAAATCAAAATAAATAAATAATATTTTATGGAATCTGAAAGCTCGATTTTATTGAAGCAATGCAAAACATAATTATAAATTATATTTTACAATTTAGTTTAATTTTTAAGCCTCTCCCATACATGTCAACATTATTATCATCTACGTCGGTCTCTCATGACGGAGGATTGTGTACTCCATGAGTTCACTATACTCCTCTAATTTTCTCGGCATCCTATAGATCTAAGGGCTATCGCCAGAGAAGTGCCTTTTGACTTTGCTCTAGGTTAGTCCAACGGATGGGGATTTTCCTCGTTCTCTTCGTCATTCGACGTGGCCCACCCCTACAAACTTCTCTTCTCGCAAGATGTCCAAAAAATGGAAGGGTTTGTCTTAGGAAAATGGTTGAGAGTCTGTCCTTGATGATCAGTTCCTGTAAAATTGAGACATTCGTGCGTCCCACCGTCCATTTACTTCTCCTCTCTCTCATACTAAAGCATCCTGAAAATTAACGCTTTCTACTCTTAACTATAGTAATTGATAGTTTTTTTAAATATTTTTGAAATAGTAATTATTTTTAGTCAGTATATTGACTGTTGGTGTAATATGAGTGACGATGTGGATGTGGGTTAAATGAAGCAATAAGGTTTTGTTGTTATCACACTTCCTTAGTATATTACTATGGTAAGTCTGGGAAGAAGTAATACTGATTTCAATCAGGTGCGGCCGATTCTCGGAAATTAGTGCGAGAGACGTTCTGCAATTAGCTATGCGATTGACCTGGTCGAGTTTGAAGTCTGCGGTGGCCATGAAGGTGAATCAGGCTGCTCCTCCGGTCACAGACCTATGTTCTGAAAAATAATAATGTGTTAAAAATTAACATTTTTTACTAATTTTTATTGTAATCGAGTAGGTACTATAGATATCGAATGAAAACTAACTTATTTTACTTATATTTTTATAACTTACGATCATTTATTGACATGGCGGTTTATTTGTAGAGCAACATAAGTATCCAGTGCCTCTCATCATCAGATAACGACAGCTATCACTGCAACTCTCGAAACTATGGTAGCGATAAAGTAACTCCACGTGCGTGTAGTACACAGTTCAGTTTATTGACAATATATAAATAAAATTTACAATATTTCATAATTTTTTTTTCAGAAATTGAAATTGTTAAATATGAAAAAGACATCCTACTTTATGACGTTTTTGTGACGCAACCTTACCTACCTTCACAAGTTGTTTAAAATTATTAATTTTTAGTGTTATTTTTTCGTATCCCTTTTGAAAAAGATATATTTTCTATTACGTGTTTTTCTTGTACAGCATACAACCATACATCTGTTATATATGTTTGGAATTTAAAAGCAGCTTTTGTAGAAGCTCAAAGTATAGACTAAGCCAGCATTTTGCAATAGATGTCGTAATTTAGGTTTGCAGCCCCCGTTGGTCCAAGCGTATCGCTTACTGAAATCTGTGCTAGTACCACTTTTCAATCCCATCAAGGGTTTACAAACCGTTGAAGCGGTACAATATTATTTTATCGATAAATTTAGTTCTGTTTGAAAGGTTTATGGTGCAAGTACATGAAAAAAGATGGTTTTCATGTTGATGAAAACAGATTTTTAAAATGTTATTTAGATACTCAATTTTAGCAATATTTTTTTCAAAATTATACAGAGGTAATATTCGATGCCTGGAATGCAAGTAACATTTTTTATACTTTTAAAAATAGCACAATTAATTTTTTTTTTTGAGTTATTATTGAGTATTAATATCAAAAAGGTGATATATAGGTTCGAAAATTTGTCGCTAAAAATATTGTCGCTGTAGCATAATTAGATAATGCACCTTCCCCGGTTAGGAAAGATATCCAGGTTCGAATCCCGGTGGTGCAACAACAATATTTTTCGATAAAATTGATTTTATATGTATATCTTTCTAATTAATATATTTAATTCATATTTAAAATATCACAGACCTATGTTCTGAATAATTACAACTTCACAATAAGAATGTGTTCTCCTAATAAGATTAATAATCTTCAATTTTCTTCAATGACCACCAGGATTTGTACTAAGCTAATGCTCAAGCTAATATTTTCTATACTTATAAATAGATATGCAATATTAAACAATTAGAAGATTTGTTATTGCTATAAAGCAATGGATATTTAGTCCACGAGAGCGTATTCTTTATAAAAAAAACAACTTTCAAACAAAATTTTGTAGTAAATTTATCGATTTTATTATAATTTTCTGGCACGATTACAATATTCAAAGAATAGATGACAAAGGCAGAAGATTTATTAATAGTTTCAGTTTTACCCGTAGAAAGCGACGTTTATTCACATTAGTATGCAATATTTCACATTTTTAAGAGATTTTGTGATCATTGAAATAATAATAAATTGAATATCACTTGAATGAAATGAAAATAGAAAAAAAAAAGTTATTTATGAAGTTTTATACATAGCGGTTGCGAGAATTTTTTGATTTAATTAATTAAGTATTATTATCCTTCTCGTCGTAAGGCGTGATGGTCCGATACGATGTATGATGCAGTAATAGAATAGGAAGAAAACAATACGGCGAAATTTCACTTATTTACAGAATTCGTTAAAGCAGAAAAAGCGCTTCATGTAAATATTACATATATCGTGAAATATCCTTATTCCGTATTCGTAAAACATACTTCTGGGCCGCGAATTGTTTTATTATCAAATGTTCGCGTCTAAATTCCTACCCTCGACATACTCACCCTAATGCTCGTCGTTAATATGAATTGGAAGTCTGATCACTTGATCAATATTGTTTTTTTGATCTCGACATCACGATACTATTCGCGGTGTGGACAATTATCTCCAGTGCAGTGGAGCGATGTTTTGTGTGATCATATTGTTTTTTTTTTAATGTACCGTGGGTGAACTGTGACATCACAGTCACAATATTTCCTCTCTGGACCAATTGAAAGAAAATATCCGAGAAGAAATGACAGCGATCACGGAAAATACGTGCCGAGCAGTTTAGAAGAGTGCTAGCGAAATAACGGATTACATTTAGAAAACATCATTTTTAAGAAATAAATTCTCAGGAACTGTACTCAAATGAGAAATAAATATTTTTTTATTAAACCCATCCATTATTTTATAACATAAAACGATTTTTTGGGACACTATGTATATGACGTGGTATATGATATATCACATATATATATATATAAACCTGTGGATAAGAGAACAAGCAAGAGTGGTTGATATAAATGAATATAATAATAAAATGAAATGTCAATAGGTAGGCCACGTCTGACCAATCGCTGAAATGCAGTTATCCAGTGATACCCGAGGAGAATCAAGGATCATAAAACCATCATCATAAAATCATCAAATTCTGCAGAAACACGTGGCATGTGGCGAACAACATGGATATAGAAAAATGAGACACTTGGGGAGACCTTCATCCAGCAGTGGATAGAAAGCGGCTTATAATGATGATGCAGTTGAATCTTCGATTTTGTCACAACAGTAGATATTTTCAATTAGTGGAGTTTAACAATCTTTAAATAATATTATTTCGCCAAATGTAATCAAAACGACCACAACGGATTATTTAAAAAATATTCTACGAACTATTTAAATTATACATAAAAGGTAACAATATATAATATAATATGGAAGGTACCACAATGTAAATACTTGAAATAGGTACTTCGAGTAAAGGCTACTTTAGTAAGTTTCTCCCCAATATTTTAACATTCTAATGCTTTTATTATTCATGTTTTATTTTATTTCTTCAATGTCTTATTCTTTCTATTCTTATAACATTACCATTTTTACTAGAATATTTTATTATTGCCTTTGGCTAACTGAACAATGTTCGTTATTTCTTTTTATTATTTTATTTGATGATAAAAAAATATATAATACGGAAAAGTATTGCTTAAAGTTTCTAGTGAATTAAAAAAAAATACAAATTGAAATAAGAGTATGTATTTATAAAGAATTAAAAAAATATATTTGATTACAATTTAAATGTATCAATTAAAAAGATATAAAGGAAAATTTAATCTATCGAAAAACTTTAACTTCACAATAATAATGTGTTATCTTTAACCTTTACTATACCGTGATATAAAATACTCGTACGCAGCCATGCTGTCAACTCGTGTTACCGTAAGAAATTAGATTTCTATTAGCCTTTAACATATGACAAAATTTCTTTAAAAAATGGTTAATGTCATAAGTTTACTATAAATATTGAGCATTAAATATAAATATATATATTATATTATAATTCGGAGCATTCATCAAGTCCTGTACAGGAGGTTGCATTGTATAATACAACCTTAATTTTTATCTATCTTTCTTTAATTATTGAGAAAAAGACACCATTATATTCGTAGGTTTGATATTTTTTCAATGTGAAATTAATGTGTGATTTCTTTCTGTTTTACCATAAATGGTATGTTTGTCGACTAATTAATCGTACAGCAGATTAAATTGAAAGATAATTAATTTTGTAGGATTCGCCTTACTTACTTGATTTTTCACTAGTAATTTTAAGCGTAAATATTTTCCTTCAAATTAACTAAAATATGAATTGCATGTTGCGTGTATTTACCGAAATATTATAGGTTTAATTAGAGCGGTAGACTCGTGTTACTGCATGGTTTGGGAAAGGTTAATAATAATAACATTATTATTATTTTCAGTGAACATTGATCCATACTGACATTACACAATATTAATACTTTCAATTTATTACAAAAAAACAACGTAAATACAGTAGCAAAATAGTTTACTTTCTTTGAGATATTCGTATACGTTAACATGATAGATCTTATTTGTTCTATGTATAAAAAAAACAATGTATGTTGGATATTTATTTATGTACCCCCAAATCAGAAGGATGAGGAATTGTGGAGGTCACTTTGACACGAATTTAAAAATAATTCCTTATGGTAATACAAAAAAACAGAATTTATCCCATTTGAACAAACTTTGAAATAAAAACACACCAAAAGTTTGTGCAAAAAATTAGAAAGGTACAAATTTTTATTCCAGTGTCTTAAACCTTTTATTGGATTTTAAATTTACTTTTATTATAATTTTTGGAATGTCGAAATTTTTGTTTTATTTTATTATTATATTGCTCATTGGTTTTGTTCCTATCATGGTAATTATGACGAATTTTAATTTTATCTTTTTGAGAAAATGTATAATACAGGGTGAATATTATATTCCAAGCTAATTTTATTTGGTTGTAATTTTGGTTTGGTAAATATTTCTCAGTTTGTATTCGGTAGTCGTAGAGACTATTTGATTTCAATTTATTGTAGATCATCTAATGTCTCAACAACGTGTTATAGTTATTAAAACATTTAAACTAATTATTGTATTCCATTATTATTCTCTATTTATCTCATGATGCAAGAGGCGATGCTGTAACCATTAATGATGATCGCTATTGTCACATGTCGGAAAACTTCTTGATTGCCGAATTAGATTAATTGGGCTTGAAACACGTGTTGTTCCAACAGGACGGTGCCATCTCACAAACAGCCTGAGCAATTTTGCACATCGGCCTGAAACATAATACTCACCTGTGTATAGTATTTTTATGTAAATTTCCATACAAAAACTATCTATTGCAGGAGGTTACATAATGCATCTTTTGTAAAATTTCCGAAACTCCATATAATAATATAACGTATATTGTGTGTTTATATATTAGGCTGTTATTTGCAAACACAGCTCGTTCTAGTCATGTTAAATGTCATTTTGAAAAGCAAAAAATAATGTAATGGTGTTCAATAGTTGCTTTCAAAAATGGATTGATCTAAAAGGCATGGTTGCATGGTTTTTTCGGTTGCAGTCGGTTTGAATAAATATTTTTCTTATTCATGATTAATATTTTTTGTTTGTTTATTATGTATATGAAATATGATAAGCTTATTCAGAAATCACAACAATAAATGTTATATTCGTGTACTAAGTAGTATTTTGCATTTTTACGCAAGATATGTTTTAGGGAATGAACTATATTTGCAAATAATAGCCTCATATTTGATTTAACGGATTTTGCAGTCACCATAACTCTAAAAGTAGAACAGATTTTGATAAAAAAAAATTTTGAAAAATTGATCTTGTAACTATCTCAAATAAGTTCGTTAACCACCCCTATCTGCCATCTTGCTTCAAAATGACAGCTGTTACATTAATATTGATTCTAGAAAAAAACTAAAACATTGTAGAGTAAATATATTTATAAAAATACATAAATATATATATATATATATACATATATATAGCATTTTTTTTCCATATTATAACACACAACCGCCTGATTCATGTGGCCTGTGTCGCAATTTTTATTAATTAGATAAATTAAATTCAGTGCAAGGGAATTCACTGAAATCTAGACTAGTTGAATAATCTTTCAATTCTTTTAATAATATTATTTACACTAATTTTCTTGAACTCGATACTGGCAAGTAACACCGTAAAAATATTTTTTATTATCATTGCTAATTAAATTTTGTGATCGAAAAGTATTGCAAAATAGACAAAGAAGTTTTGTCATGTGGTTGACCGTAAAGTGACTATTACGGGTGAACGTTGTTCATTCTTCTTATCGTCACGTGAGGTTCCTTTTGGGAAAGCCACCATTCTAAGTTATCGACCAATGGAGTCCTTTGTTCTTTCCTTTCTGTCTTTCATATTAAACTGAATATTTCGGACTAGATGGCTCTGGCTACGGCTCTATTGTCGTAACGCCACTGTATTGTTTTAAAGTAACGGCTCACGGAGTGATTCAAATTTTAAAATGAAATTTCACGTAGACGGTCGGAGTTTTTTAATGTGAAATATTTTTATAAACACAACAATACTTTTCGAAATGACGTAACCTCACAAAATTTGATGACGGAAGTTAAATGCATCATTCATTCCCCACCATAAACCGGATGTGTCAGTGAATATCATATCCACCTGGCTCTGCGTGTAATCATTCTTCGCTCTCACCTAATTCTGTGTCAACCAAGTTCTAACACAGCGATTTGAAAAATTCAAAATGAAGCGATTTTTAGTATTCTAGTGCGCATTAGGAAACAAAATTTTGTTATGTAAGTAATCTCATACCTCTCTCCAATCGTGCTTCACAGTACATACTGCATCTGTATTTATCGTTCACGTTGATTGCATGTTCGTCCGACGGAGTGACAGCTGTGTAAAAGATTTCATCGCAAAATCTTTGCTGTTTGTTGTCCAATATGGGTAAAACACACTGCATTCAACTCATCTGACTAAACTCTATGAGATACATAAAAAAAAAACATGTTTTAATTAACCTTTACCATACCATGACATAAAATACCCGAATGCAGCCATGCTATCAACTCGTGTTACCGTAAGTAACAGTTAGAAAAAATGTTTTTATTAGCTTAAATGGCTTTAATGGCACGAATTTACTCTAAATATTGAGCATTCAATTTTGTAAAAATAATTAATAACATACTTTAGAGCATTCAGTTAGTCGTATACAATGTGTTCTTCCTTCTTATCTCTCTTCATTTAATTAGTGAGAAAGAGAGTTATATTTGTATGTTTGTTGTTTTTTTCACTGTGAAAATAGTGTGTGATCTCTGTCTTTCATATTACAAATGATATTTTTACAAACGTATTAATTTTACAACGGATTGAATGGAAAAAATAATTCTTTTTGTACGATTCCCTTTTCATAATTGGTTTTTCACTAGTCATTCCTAAGCGCTAATATTTTCTTTAGTATTATCTAAAATTTTAATTTTATGTTGCATATATTTACCGAAATATTACACGTTTAATTATAATAGTAGACCTATGTTACAGCATGGTTTGCGAAGGGTTAAAAAATATTCCTCAATTAACATGGCGGTTACTTTGTGATGTTACTTGATTACTAAACTTTGTACGACACACATGTTGATTTATTGTCACTACTATACTGTAGAGAGGTGCAGTCCCTCTCATCATCAAGTGATAATTAACAATATAACATTCCCTAATACTTCACCTTTACTATCCATTTCCCGTTAACGACCGAAACCTCCCATTTTTTCCCAAGTCCTATTATCCGAATAAACCACAATACTGTAATTAGTTTAGTTATCAGCAGATGATGAGAGAGACTGCACTTCTCGAAACTATAGTAGTATAACTCAACGTATGTATAGTACAAAGTTTAGTTGCGAATTGTTTTGTAAATGAATAGAAAAATATTTATATAAAAAATAAAGGACGTCCGCGAAAGACCTGAAAGAAGAAAATCATGGCAGAAGAACTTGAGGCAGTGTTTTGGTCAGTCTACTGTAGAGCATTTTCAAACTGCGGTAGCCAACGTCCATTGAATAGATAAGGTATGAGAGTATGAGTATTAAAATGTACGTTTGTAGTGAGAAGAAACGAATTACCTGACTTAAGGGTGTTAAATGATACGGTTTTTAATACTTCTGCAAATAATATAATTTACAAGAAACCAATTAATAAATTTATATTCTAAACGGATGAATGAGGAGAGAATAATAAGAAAAATATATAACGCAAGTGTTGATGGTACCAGAAATAGATGACGTTTGCGGAAGATTTAGCACAATCAGGTAAACAAGATACTGGAAGATGGTCCTGTTAGAAGCCTCAATAATCGACGAGCTTGTATGGAAATATGTATTATTGTGGATGAGACGAGAATTGTGTCAGGACAAAAAAGTGTGGCATTCTATCTATGGAAATGACGCGATGGTAAGTTTTCAATTCTATAAAATGTGCGCTATCATTAATGAGTCAAATATATTGTTTTAATATCTCACCCTTAATTATGCACAGCCTTCAAAAGACATCAGCATCAACAATGCCGAGTTAAGCGGATTATAAGCACCGTATTATTTTTAAAGCTCGAAGCTAACGCAGCTTCAGTCTTAAGACTCTTCGCACACATCTACCGGCCTAAGCGTATATTGACACAGTTCAAAGGTCTCGGAGTTCTTTGAACCAGGTAGTCGTGGTAATCCGTGTGGAAAATACGAATCTCAAAGATTTCTTCGCTAACCATGGTTAGAGAAAGTAGCAAAATTTGAATTCACCTATTCAATTATTGAATTGCGATTTCTTTAAGGCATCACTTGAGGCTTTCGTATCTAACGGAGTTTAGTAAAAGTCTACCGATAAGGGTTCAGCGAATAATCTAATTAGCTTATACTTCTATATTCAGGCGAATAGCATTAAGTTAAAAACTCAAAAGCCGAACTAACCCGAAGAACAAAATCTCCAAATTGTTTCATTGAAAACTTTGTTTTGTCATGATACAAAAAACTTTTCACTATTTTCAGTGCCGGATAAAGGGCTCCCAAAGCGTCTCCAACTTTTCTCATTTTTTATTATTTTTTTATGATTTCATGTCGAGTTGTTCCGAGCAACGATCGGCGCAGCTGAACGCGAAAAGCTTAACCGAGTGCTGAGCGCAGTCAGCAGCACCGCGCATTCCGCGCGGTACCGAAACGACCACTGTTTCGCTGGTTCTCGCCTCAGTCGAATCATTTGGTACGAGCTCCGTTTCCACCGTGGAAATTATAATAGTAACTTTCAGTAGAAACTAACCATTGTAATTTAACAAGAAAAAATTCAGTGTAAATAGTAAGATGATACAAATTAAATGAATCAATTAGAAAAATGTACAGGAAAATTCAATTAATCAAAAATAAATTTTTGTTGCTACCAGGATTCGAACCTGAATCCTTTCCTATTCGCGTTAACTGATTACACTACACCAATATATTTAGTTTACGACAAATTTTAGAACTTATATACTGTAGTTCTTTCAAATTGATACATCTATTATTCTAAATATTTACTAAATAAATATTCGCCAGGAGATACCAGAAATTACATCAATTTATTTTATTAAATCTTAGGTAAACTTTGACACAACTAATATATTAAAGATAACATATTATTATTGTGAAGTTGCAGTTTTTCAGAATATGTTCGAATCCCGGTAGCAACAAAAATATTTTTTCGATAAATTGAATTTTCTTCTACGGATATCTTTCAAATTGATACATTTAATTTGTATTAAAATACCACAGAAGTATTTTACAAAAAATGTGTTTTCTTTAATAAATAGTAAGTATTCGTTTCTGTTATATTTACCTTTTCTGTCATTATTGTACCTTTCACAATAACCTATACAGACTTTCCGATTCGTTGCCATACCATTCAGTATTCTGTTAGTATACATTGTACCTCTCATCTCACCTCTCTTTCACTTTCAAACTGATGACATACTATTGTTCTCTATAATGTCATCTGTCTTGCAGTCTGTCGGTCTCTTGATTCCTCCACTCGGGTCCACTGGATGACTGGGTGTGATCAACAAATCTCATTACCATCTCATTTTCTTGGTGTATTCTCTTCTATTTTTTTTGGTACATTCATTAACGTTAACGTTTTGCTGGATTTTATGTTACCTCTTTCTTTTAAACCGAGCCAATAAAAACAATAATGAAAAATAAATCAATTTTCTTGTCCAACTTTTCTATATAGCCTATCTAAATAATTTTCTGCTGTGAAATTTTTTAAAGAAAAAATGTCAATTTTCCTTTAATTTTCGTGAATAATTATTAAATGATACGAAAAATTGTCGGGAAAAGTTGAGATGTTTTCAAATACTTTATGACGTCAAATATTAAAGAATGACGCCGATTAGAGTGTCATCCATCAAAATGAAGAATATTAAATTTAACGAAAAAGTAATTTATTTAGAGAGGTGTGAATTTTAACGTGTCAATTTTTGAGATGTGCTAAAAAATATTTTTTTTGTACGTAGTGTCTAATATTTATTTGTAACTATATAATACAATGTAAAATCTGTTTGGACTGTGCCCGTCTCGATAGAGAAATTCTGTGTCGAGACAGGCATAGTTTACAAGCAATTGTTCAATTAATTAGAATTACAAGTAGTAGATAGAATTACATATATTACTATATAAAAGGTATATATGAAGAACAATTTTGAAGTGGACTTAATTTTTTAATCACTTTGTAGCAATAATTAATATAGGTATGAGTCAATATGTTTGGCTGAGTGCACCAATACTGGCTCTACCCATATTACGAATTCAAGTTTTAATATATAGTTTCATGTTCTTGGTACAATTCTATTGATTCAAATCTTTTAGCATTCTATTAAATAATTTAGGTCCAAAATATTTGTAGTTCCTTTGACCATATGTTGTATGTTGGGGTTTGTAGGTTAATTGTATTTGTCCGTGTGGAAATTATATTTTGAGTTGTTTTAAAATGTGTCTGTTTGTATTTATATATGTATTTAAGAGTAGTATTAGCGTATATTTGTCTTATATCAAAGACATAGAATTTATTAAAAAATATATTATGTATATAAAATATAAATATAAGTCCAGCTTTGTAGTTAACGCTTTCTTAGTAGGCAAATTTGAAAGGAAACTAATACATCACATCGGAGTGATGTATCAATTTCATTTGATATAGGTACTCGTTAAATTGTATTTTTTTTTGTTTTCTAACTTACAATAGCAATGTTTTTATTAATTCTTTAAGTAAATATTGTATATTTTTGACATTTTTAAAATTTTATTTTATTGAGGGATTTTAACAGTGTAAACTTATTATAACCAACATAATAAATATTTAACATGTGATACTATTTATGAAAATTCACATAAGTGTTATATGTTTAGGTGCAGAAGATAAATAAAAAGAAAAAAAGAGGGAGAAAAGGTGGGAAGGTTGCGACTATTGTTGCGGTAAAGGAAGAGCAAGATGTGTTAATAGGTAAAATGATTGGCCAAAATTGAGATTGTCCGTATTGAATTATGTTTCATTATTGTTAATACTGTGTACGAATTTTAAATTGATGATGAATTTTTGTGTTTTTATCTTTGTTACATTTGTGCACGACTTAGTATGTTTGTCACATATTTTTTAATTGATCAATGTTCAATAATTATACGTTGTAGTAAGTAGATAATTTTTTTTATCCACAGCAAATGAGTCGTGTTTGGCGCTATTTTTATTTTAGCCGGAATTATGTTGTAATTTTTTGTTGTTTTGTATTGTGCTGACGTTTTTGATGTGTTGTGCAATTCAATGTCCTTTTATATCATCGTTAACGATCGTGTATATACGTTTTAATATTTCTGTCTTTTAGTCTGTTTAAATTTGTGTTATTTAAGTTCCATCCGCAACAGTATTATTTTATATCTTATTTGACTCTTATAACATGAACATTTTTATGATGTGTATTCGAATATTTGAAAGAAAATGCCGTGTTTTCCAAACAATATAAAAAACATTAAAGACTTTATGTCCGTGTGATGTTTTTGATTAAATACTAAAACGTCATCTTTATCAATAGGCGGCAAGATTGGTTGTCTACACTATTATATTTGAATAAGTCATAAATTAATAAGTTACACGAGAAGGTGGGGAAACGGAATATAGGAAGGGTGATATAAATTTGGTATAGGGACAGAACAATAGGTTCGAGGACTAACTAGAAAGAACACGATTTACCTGGATTTACTCCGCTGTAGTCACAGCTCTCCTGAACTCCAGGAACAACTTGGCCGATCCACACGAAGCAATCTGAACACTAGTAGTTTCGGCACACGCCGCGAAAAAACCGAAACACACAATAGTTCAAAAGTCATAGACAACACACAGAAAAAGTTGTGCTCTGTGGTAAGAGAGGAAGAGGGGGGGGGTATATATAGGGGTTAGGACGGTAGTTAAATGAAATAAATGTTGTAGATCTGTGTGTTGAGGTTTATTGAGTCGGATAGAACAATGAATATAGATGAGAATGAATATAATGAATGAGTGAAGATGTGCGTGAATTCCGAAGTGAAGCGAGTCGGCAGTCTCGCTCGACGCGCGTGGGCCGGCAAGATCGCCGTTGTGAAACGATGAAACTGGGGGGACTGCTTGGCGGTGAATGGATGAGCTAGACTTGTCGATGCCGGCTGAGCTGGCGGTGGATTTGGATTTTGATCCCTACATACATAATAATCCTAAAGGATCACCCACACACGCTCACGGCGATATTATTTTTTCCATAAATTTAAACATTTTACTTTTTTTTTTAATTTGTGTATTATTTGAATAAATAATTTAAAATTATTATTGTAAAATATTACTTGCTTATCTGAAAAAAAAAGATTTTCAGGTAGCTGAATTATCGGCTACTGACCATTTAGGGCAATTATTTCTAATAAATACATACATACCTTTATATATAAATATGATCACACCCACAGACACGGCGAGTTGCGGTCGTAAACGCTCAGTGGCGCATGTATCAACCAGTAACATAAAAATTTTTAACGCGTAATTGAGTGCCAACTTCAGGTTGGTGATTTAGTTAGAAGCCAAAGAATATTCTCAGAAACGACGAGCTAAAAAAGGCGACAATAATATGCACAGCAAGTGCAGGTGGTCGACACATCTACAGTTTAAGGGTTAAGTAATTCAAATAGGATGGTAATTAAATGCACTTTATATTTGACGAAAATCACATAAGTGAAAATAATTTTCACGTTTAGTAAATATTAGTGCACGTATGTGGTTATATCTCGTTAATCTAGAAACCCACGCATTTCTATACATAAGCGGTAGTTTTCAATATATTTTTTGTTCACTTTAATTATCAATGTTTATGTAAATGCCTTCGATAGCTGGTTCTCAGGTTTTCGATTAACAATAAGCACACATATGATATATGTTTTCCCGTCTTTCTGGTCCGATGTTGTTCTTTTAGCTGAGTTATCTTCTTTAGATTTCGACCGACCGAAGCGCGCACTGGTGGTTTATTTGAACCTCTGGACTGGTCGAATTAATTAAAGTAATTAAACCGCCTGTCGTCTACCGTCTTCTTAGCTTTCCGAAAAAAAGACGGCAATACTCACACACATATATTTACATTATTATAAACCAGGAAACCCAGTGGTGCCAATAGAAGTAACATGGTACGTAAACAGTCAATTTGTAACATATTTTTTTAAAAGTGTTTTAATTTCTTAATCATAATAAGTGTAGGCATTCTGTATCATATCCTCTAATTGTTTTTAAATAATTGAATATTGTACCTTCATGTCAAACTAAAACAATTTATCGGAACCATTAACGACATGTTGATAATCTGAATGATAACAATTGTTTAAAAAAGAAGATTGTCGGAACGGGATGTAGGATAGGTGACAGGAATTTGTTATAGGGACAAAACAATAAGAGCTCGAAGACCAACCAGGAAGTACGACTTAACTTTTTTTTTCTTGCTGTACTCACAGCTCTCCTGAACTTCTTTCGATGATTAGCACGAAGCACTATGCATCACTCGATAGTGATTGCAAATCTTTGGCATGCACTTCGAGAAAACCGAAACACACAGCAACAGTAACTGTACAAAACAAAGATCAGTGGGACGTTTACTTCTTGACACACATAAAAAGTCGTGCTCTATGGCAAGGGTAAAGAGAGGGGGGACGGACATATAGGTATAGTAAACCTAATGGAGTATCCATATGCGCACGGCGATAAAAAATATTTTGCGTATTAATTTAGTTATCTTAGATTTAAACATTCAGTGAAATGTTTAAACATTCAACAATTAAATTGTGCATATAATAAGTACTGTGTATATTAAAATGGATGGAGTGCACATTGAAATAATTTTAATCAAGTTTAAAAAGTTGCAGTTAGATATAATTCCATTCAAAGCGCCGTTCACATTATTGTTGTTGTTTAGAGAGGGAGGTAGCTTACATTATGTACATAATTTCAAATAAATATATAATTTTGTACATAAATTAAGAGTATATATAATATTGTATAAAGAATTTTAAATTCGACAAACAGTAAATAATTTTCATAAAAAACGAAGTAAAATATTGCACATATCGGGAAAGAATAAGAGCAAAACGAAAATCCTTAAAATTTGATGAAATACATAATGTGCTAAGATTAATGTATAGGGCTATAATAAATAATCCATTATAACTTTAAAACTGTTTGAATACATATTTCGTAACGGCATCATCAATATTCTGCATTGGGGCCCAATTTTTGTAGTTACGCCACTGCTGTGATGTTGCATATCGAACGAAGTTAAGCGCACCAGTCTATAAAAACACATCCAGCACCAAAACAGCAGTGCGTGTCGCTATAAAATATTGTTTTTTAACAAACATGAACAAATCCATTCGGCGTCGTAAAGTACACGCGATGGCCGCCATTTCGCCTCCTACAGCATGTATGAAACATTTTCGCAGGCTTTTGCTCGTTGTTTATTATAACTAAAATCGTAACAAAGCCAAGATTTTTTGTCCAGTTACGGGCCCGACCCGTGCAACATTTTATACTGCGGGCGTTTCCGACCCTCATGCGAAAAAACACAGGCATAGTAAATTTACAAAATGAGGCTTATTTCACCGTGGCATACGCGCCACATATTTTTAAGGCTCTCTGAACGTCGCGTGTTGCGCAAACCAACCCGCTTGACGCGAAATTGAATTTTAAAAAAATATGAGGAGAAATGTTTTTTTTCATTTTGTTTCTATTTTCAATCTAGATCTTAATATCCAGCGCTGTGAAAACATAATTAACTTATGATTTTTGCGTGAAGATGGATAATAAGACAAGTAGAGGATGGTGAGACAAAACGGGGGCGGGGTAATACGGGGTACCACCAAAATCTCAAAAACTAAGTACTAAATGCACATTAAAATGAATATAATGATAAATATACCTTTCTTTTAAGATGAACACATTATTGTAATGTTGCAGTTGATATTTTAATACAACTTAAATGTATCAATTAGAAAGAAATACGGATAAATCAATTTATCGAAAATATATTTTTGTTGCCACAGGAACCCTTCTTATCCATAAAAGTGTGCTGACCTATTACACCACGTCAACAAAGTAAGTTAACGACAAATTTTCGAATTTATACGTTATACTTTTAAATTGATACATCTGTTATTGGATTATTTGAATTACGGATGCTTGAGAATCTGAAATACTTTTAAGTAAAATCCGATATCAGACGACATAATTAAATAAATAAATTAATTTTTATTAAATTTTGAAAACATTAATTCATCTTGTATATATTTAAGGAGAACGCATATTGTGAAGGTGCATTATTTAGCAAATGATGGAATTACAGATGTTTCAATTTGAAAGTTGTTCCTGTTTCGAGTTCAGGTGGCAAAAAAAATATTTTTCGATAAATTGATTTTATCTGCATATTTTTCTAATTGATATATTAACTATGCATGATAAATTAAATATTTATTTTTATTATTTTCTCCGTGATTACAAAAGTCGATAATCAAAGTTTATAATAAAGATACTCGTAATTATTACATATATTACATCCATGGAAGACTTGGCAAGTTCAGGTAAACGAGATACTAGAGGATGGTTCTGTTAAAAGCCTTAATATTCGTCGAGTTTGTATGAGAGGATGTATGAATGTGGATGAGGCGAGAATTGTGTGTCAGGACATAAAAGTGTGTAGTAAGTAACTAATTATTATTCTCAATAAACTTGTGTGTAAACCCTCAAACCTTAAATTACCCACCTTGCCTCATCCTCCCCTATTCGATTGCACGAAGGTGCAAGCAGTAACGTATCTCTCTTTACATTGCTCTGTCAGGAGCTACGACCTCGATGCCTTCGAGAAGTGATATGATTGAATCTGAATTATGTATCTAAATCAGTTTAGACAGGTTTGAGTCATTTTATCGATGGCCAAAATCCTAACAAATAAATGTTAATCAAAATCAAAGCAAATCAATTTATTAGCACAACCTAAAATGTTACATATATAGTTATAAGTTAAGTGTGACGTATCTATAATTCAGGAATGCGTGTGCGTGTGTATTGTTGGTACGAATGAGCGTGCGAAAGAGTTAAATGTAGTTACACCGCCGTAGGCGAGTCTCTCTGCTCCAAATCGCGATCCAGTAAACATCAAGTATTGTCTTGTATTATATTGTATTGAAGAGTCTAGAATAAATACTATTATTACCACGATATCTAGAATTATTCCGATGTCACTATAAACTACTAACATCATCAGGATTGTAAAGGATATTACATTAATAAATTCTATTATTTACAAAAACAATTAAAATACCAATAAGCCATATTTAAAAAAATAAGATGTTAAACCTAAAGAGAGTATGTGTTTGGCCTTAGTTGTGTAATGGTGTATATACATGGATGAGATTGTATAGAGTTGAATGAGGATGAGCGCACAGAAACAAAAATGTACTAAGAAATCTAAATGTCAAACGCAAAACATGATACTTTCAAAATTAAATTTGAATGACGATTTTTGACAATATGGATATCTGTGTTTTGTTTTGTAATTGTTGAAGAATTTTTTTATTAAATAAATATCAGATATCTCAAAGAGACGAAGCTATTTTTATTATATTTAATGCAAAATATATAAGCGTATGGGGTGATTACAGGGCTTATAACCTGTCTTCGGCTGGCTAAGTGATTTCTTTATAAATATGTATAATGTTCACCAATTCTCACCCCTCAATCTCCATCATATTTATCAAATTTTTTGAAAGTTGTATATATGGCATTACATGGACTCGCTTCAAGTACCACTACACCATCGCCATCTATGAACCAAATTTGATAATGAATTATTCTTTGTCAGCATATATTATATGTCAACTTAATGAGAATCTGATTTAGTTAATTTTTTTTATTGTTTACAGATAAATCTTCCTAGATAATTACATTAACAAACAGTGGCAAAATATCTGTGAAGTTTTATTAATTATTATTAAGGAGAACATATTCTTATCGTGAAGTTGTAATTATTCAGAACGTAGGTTTGTGATATTTTAAATACTAATTAAATTAATTAATTAGAAAAATACATATAAAATCAATTTTATTAAAAAATATTGCTTTTGATACCGGGATACGAACCTGGATCTCTTACAATCCGGTAAATGTGCATTAACCGATTATCCTACAGCACACAGTACATTGACGACAAATTTTCGAACCTATATGTTACACTTTTAAAATTGATACATTTATCGTTCCATTATTTGAAAGCCATATATTTTATTTTTACGGAATCTTAAATATCTTTGAGTGATCCAATAGGAGACATTCGATTTTGGACACATTAATACAATTTATATATTATTAAGGAGAACAATTATCAATTTTTAAAATGCAACATCCAAATTTGTCATCAATGCACTGTGTATATCATAGTCGGTTAATGCACGTTCCCTAGAGAGGAAACGATCTAGGTTTGAATCCCGGTATCGCAACAATATTTTTATATATATTTCTAATTCAAACATTTAATTTGTATATTAATTATTATTCAATGAATTGTTTTTCTTAGGTAGTTAGAGTGGTGCGATATATTATAGGATTATATCTAATTGGTAGCAAATAATTACGTAATTAGTAAATACCTAGAATTCAGTATTTTGAAGTCATTGAAAAGTTTTGAGACAGATACTGTTAAGCTTTACGAAAGCCACAAGTCTTAATTAATTTTATGTTTAGAAAGTGGGTGTAAATTTTGATTGAATTAAACATTGTTTTAGACTAGAGATATTAAAACAAGCAAAAGTTAATAAAATGCAAGAGAGAGAGAGAAGTAAATATAAATAATTATGTTAAAATGTTTTATAAGTAGTAGAGTCACGTGGACAACTGTTCTATTTAAATCAATCGGTTCTGTATAATTTATATTACGCGTAATAAGATATAATAAATAAACTGGACTGGGTGAAATTTCCGTACTTATGAAAAAAATGTATCTATGCAACCAGACCTAACGATCTGTTTAATTTATTTAAGCCTAACACTAACATTTTTATGAATAAATTGTATAATACAATATGTAATCGTTTTAGAACAAAATTCAATTGAATTGATAATTTCTCATGCCTTAGGACTAAATTTAATTGTTTGACTAATTTTGCCGATGGAGAAAATTAAATGTTATTTACGTTTTACTGATGCTGCTGTTGTTTGTTTGCTATATGTACGCCATAATAATAAATTTATATGTTATATTCTTTCTCGTATGTGTCGCACAGGATCGCGGCCCTGAAAATGGCCTTTTGCAGGCGCACGACCTTTTCGTGCACGGAAACGCCACTCCACACCACTGGAAAGCGGCTGCCACTGCGCTCTGCGGCCGCCGGGTGAAGAGTGGCTCCGCCGGCGCGAGACCTCATCTCGAGCTGCGGTTTCAAATAAGAAGTAGCTGGAGAAGAAAAAAAAAACGAGTTTATTGGTAATATTAATCATGTATTATAAATGTAAAATATATAATTAAGAGAGCATGAAGGGGGCGATTGCCTGGAGATAATATTGTGCACCTCAATAATTATTTAAGGGCTAGAAATGATATTGTAAAGTTTGAGGTGTAATAAAAAATACCAGAGCAATTTCCGTAACTTAAAAAGTATAAGACATCGCGAGGGAGATTAATAAGAAAATAATAAAATACTCACAACGTTTATAGGTTAAGGTTATGTATTTTTTAAGTAGTAAAAACCAAATGGAATGTCACGTCTGCCGACCCGGGGGCTGTGACCCCCAAATAGCCGAGAGTTGCGGCTCGACGTCACTAGGCGGCGACAGCTCTGGGCCGCATGGGGGCGGCGTGAGGCTTGTAAGCCCGCTCCTATTGGCCCGTCGGGAAATGGAGTGCTTTGCATGCTCAGCCCGGTCGGGTGTCTTATAAATAAGGCGTCAGCAGCCATAGAAAATCATTCTCGCCGCTGCGTTCTCCAAATTAAAAAACGTGTTCTTATTTTTCTTGACCATCTGGATTTTCTTGACTTTTGGTTGCTACACTGGACTACGATTTTGGACCGCTGCAGACATCGTCAGCTCGAGCATCAAGAATTGAACCTGCGAATCACCCCTAAAAATAGTCTTGCTTCCAGTTCGTACTGTTAAATATTTTATATGCTTTATATTTTTTTACGTAACTAAATAATCATATAATTAGAATAATTTTCTATGTAAATTTTATAATCTTATTCTTTAAGAATTGTTTAATACGAGTGTGTTTAGTTTTTTATAAATATTATAAATAAATAAAATAAAAAGTAATTAGTAATACTTGAATATATCCACTCACAATTACTGTATTTTCACATACAAAAGTCTTAAGCTCTGTAATTACTCATACTTTAATATATTTACATTAAATATAATATAAAATAGCTTCGCCTCTATGAGATATCTATTATTTGCTTACAAAGTTTAGAGTATCCTTAACCCGACTATTACGTCTGCAAACAATTGTGTATTATTGTATGCGGTGATTCAGGTAGTCAAGAACTCGATGTACAACAATACAGTTTATTACAGATCTTACAAGTATGATACAGTATAAGAGATGTGTTCTGAACTACCATTTCGAAGAGAGAGCAGCGCTAGAGCGCGACGCCCTTTTATCTCTTTCACTCTTGTCATTATTGCCAACATGCGCGCGTCATCTAATCGCTAGAACATGATACATTCATTACATAAAGATTATCAGTTATTATTTTAAATAACTTATTAATCAGTTATGATAAACTGATACATTGTTAACGTGTTCATCATATTTTAATAATCCCATTAAACTAGTTTATAAAAGGTTATTTGTTTAAAAATTCAAAAGATTACCTACCCCAATAGTAGTTTACGCCGCTTATTCCACGCACACAGCCACTTTAAAACCGATAACATAATTTGCAATTTTGATAGTCTCCGAAAATTACATTAGCCTTGCAAATGAGACTCTTTCAAGATGAGTTGGCAAAAAGTCCAAAATATCGCCCACGTACCCGCCACGGCTTATCGTCAGTCCATACGAGGAATCAAATCACCTTTGCATGGCCACAATGGCCCGGACCCTTACCAAATAAAAGGAACAATAAAAACTACGGACTATGAACATATAATACAAAGGGTGGCCGCGGTGTTAACACGGGAATATATTGCGGCGTGCGGGCCTTTTGTACTGCGTACGATCCAATTTTTCCAAGTGGGTCAGTTTTTATGACACTAGAATACCTATATTATAATTATTGTTTACTGCTGGCCAGTGGGAAAAGCTGCCGCGTTTGACCTTTCCGCTGCTGACCGGATCTCTTCAACGCGACGACTCCACGGGTCAGAGTTTAATTGTCACTCAAAAACACAACATTTTCAATGTGCACACTTTTCGTATCATAATGTTCTCTTGCTACTTCTTCTTTCTTATTTTATGTCATTATTGATTTTGAAAATATTGTCGCTATAGCATAGTGCTTATGCACCTTCCCCGGTTTGAAAAGAGATTCGGTTCGAATCCCGGTGACGCAACAACAATATTTTTATATAAAATTGATTTTATATGTATATCTTTCTAATTCATATTTGAAATATCACAGACCTATGTTCTGAATAATTACAACTTCACAATAAAAATGTGTTCTAATAATAAAATTGTATCAATGTGCCCAAAATTTAATAAAAATGAATTGATAATTCTGGCCTCTGCTATCAGATTACTCAAAGGTATTTGAGATTCCGTAATAATAAGGTAGATGGCTCTTTCACCTTGTGCATTAACTAACACAATTTAAATTCCACTCTTTCAGGAAATAGGCAAGCCAAGAGAGTGACCGACATTTTTGTTTTCTTGTTTGATATCTCTGTCTTTCCATATTCTCTGGTTTATAGCAACGTCACGAGTCGCCATCGAATTTTCAGTCAACAGTTGCCATGTGTTTGTGTTCAGTGCGTCTAAATAAATCACCGCTTGTGAACGTGTCCTGTTATTTGAGATATTTGTGGTGTCGTGTTAGCACGATTTACAACCATTGTTTTTGTTTCAGACCGATTTATTTCATTCAAACAAGAGTAGAGAATTATTTCGTAGGTCACTGTGTGTGTCCAAACGGCAACTAACCTGTCAGTCGCTGGTGGACCTCCGGAGTGTCGTTCACATTCAAATGCGCGAGATAAACTAATTATTACTCAATGAGGGAGTATCGTTAATTTGTTGTAATTTGAAAAAAAAAAAAATTTTATCAATGAAATAAAAAAATATTATTATGATTACCATTTTCTATGATAATTATTTTAATAAATTTTAACTATTATAGGTATGTAATAATATTATATAATTATATATTTGTTATTTCATTGAAATTATTCATCATCATGACAGGATCGTGATCTCCATAAACTCCCGCCCTCTTTACTATGCTCCTCCAATTTTCTCGGCATACTGCAAATCTTAGAGCTATCACCAGAGAAGTTCCTGTTACATTTGTCACTAGGCTGGGATCTTCCTGCTATCTTCCCTTCTCGCAAGATGCCTAAAGAATTTAAGGGTTCGTCTCAAGCAAATGATTGAGAATCTATTCTTGATGTTCAATTCTTGCGGAATGAAGACATTCGAGCGTCTCGCCGTCCATGGTATGGAGACACATGTTGCGCAACATGGTGCTCCAGCACCACATCTCAAAGACATAAATTCAGGGTTCATAATTCTACCCTATATACAAATATAGCATGTATTAGAGACTGAACAAGTCTGACTTTCATTGTCTTGGAAATACCGCTGTTTTTTCATATTTTGTCAAGACTTGACATTGTAATCATTCACAGATATATATACAGCAGTATTTCAATTAATAAATTAACATAATAAACACCTAGACAAGTCTGGAATCCTCTGAACTTTGTCCGAATTGAATTGTATTGCCAAATCTCGAAAATCTAAAAACAGATGTGTCCGTGAAGGCACATTATTGTCTATAATAATTTCCTAGTAATAACATTTGTCGCAATATTCTCGCATAAAATTGAAATCTACTCTTGTCTAGTCCTGACGAAGTGTTGAATAAATAATATTTGTGAGTGAAGATTTTATAGTTTTGGCATTCCCTGTCGGTTTATGTGTCGGGGCGGTATTGTAGTATTTAATATGATATTTTATTATTGGGAAATTGATATAAAATGTGTTCGGACTCTAAAATCGGGCATGGCACGAGACGATCGTCTTATATATATATAGAGCGTAACACTATATGAAGATGAAGGTCTTTCGAATTGCGGTGCTGGAGGTGTATAATGAAAATAAGTCGGTCAGAAAGGAAACAAAATAAGAAATTTTGGAAGAAATATAAGAAAATAGATGTATCGTGATAGAAAATAATAGTAAAAAGGATAGAAAGAAAAAAAAAGTATTTCTGAGACTTGGTGTGTACACAGTGGACCACACAAGCCGAGAAGTTGTCTTCAAAGAATCTCATGGAAGCATAATTAATTAGTTAAAAAAATATCTGTTTAAAAATTGTATTTCAATAAAAAATAATTTCCAGAATATAAGAGGTAAAAAATTGTTTGATTTAACTAAATATTTATCGTGTATTTCCATTAAATCTTTTATTTTTATTTTTAATTAAACGTTTTATGTTATCTAGGTATTTTTTAAAATTAAATATACCTATGCATATTATTATTATTTCGGCAAAATAACCAAAAAAAATATATCGAAAAGTACAAAAATATATTTTAATTAGAAATTATTAAAAACCTTTTTTTTATATTAATAGTAAGCATTTTAAAAACATCAAATAATGTAATGCAAATTTAACAATTTAAAACATTCATAAGTACATATTTATTTTCAAAACTTTGGTTCTGGGCCTTTAAGAAAACATATTCTGTATATGTTTGAATTTTCCATAGTTAAAATATTTTTTAGCATATTGAAATTTGAGATTCAATGGTCACGGTCTTTCAATTAATACCTAGGTATATTGTTATAATTATGGCAAAAAATATTCAGTTTATTTGATTTTTATTTGTGTTCTATCTATCGTGTATAGGTCCCATCCTTAAAATTAAATTATATAAACGAAGCTCTGAATAAGGTGGCTTCACACGGAAAAAAATACAAGAGGTGTAGCTAATTTGAATTTAACATTTTCCCAAATCACCTATAAACTACCTTGGTCTTTATTAATAATGAATTGCCTTACTTGTGATCGTAAAATGGATTGTTGAACTGTGACACTTATTAGTTTTTATGTTTGATTATATTAAATATAAAAATTGATATGAATGTACCTGCAGACACATGTTTAGCAAGATATTTTGTGGGACTAGTTTAATTATAAAAAAAAAGTTATAAAAGTATAATACAGTATAACTTATACGTATAACTTCTGATATAAATTAATAATAAAAACCTACATATTCGCAAAAACGCGAGTAGATTAATAAGCTTTGAAAAGGCAGCCTTAATTACCTGGTGTTCTAATGTTATATTTGTATTCTATAACAAAAATAACATGCGCAAATTATAATTGTACCATTCCATAAAGCGAATTTATAATTTACAACACCGGCATATCATGCAGGCAAAGAAATACAATGTTTCTGCCCTGATGTACTATATGATATGATATGAACTTGATATAAAAGACTTACGGATTCATAGTATGATATATGCACTGTTATAAAAGATACCACGGACGCGTGCCCAGCATTCATTTGCCAGTCGCATGACCGCATGACATCAAATCGCTGCACAAATCTTTTTTGTATGATCTTTCAGATGCGCATTTTCTCCAATCAAAATGAGGGTCTTTTTAAGAGTTGACGTAACTGCTCCCTATAAAATGCATCCCGAAAATCTCACCGAGGGTGACAATTAAACATTGTCGGTATCCTAGTAGAAATAGATTATCCCAAATTTTTATCAAAATATTAATAATTGTATAATGATTCGAAAATTCTGAGAAACCAAGATAATTTAAACATCTTAAATGAGCTTTATTATTTTTTTTAAATTTTTATTTAGACACATATAACATTTGTACAGCCACAAAAAAAAATAGAGTTTGTTACATATATTTTACACATATTTTATAATGCATTGCCCAACTAGGCAAGCCTGTTTTAGGGTAAATTGGTAAACAAATTAAATTTCACTAAAACAAAACTCATAGTAGGAAAAACACAATCAAATAGAATACGTAACAAACGTGGCAAGTAAACGTGAACATATTAAAAAAAGATACCAATGTGCAATACAATATGTAAAATAATGTAAGCATATATAAGGTAAAGGGAAATATGCAAGATTAAAATACTCAAAACATAGTCACAAGAATTATTTCATTATATTAAACAGTTTACTCTCAGTATCTGCTCCTCCTTATTTCTACAACCAATTTGAAACATCCCTTTTAAAAGCCTTAATATCAGTTAAAGTTCTAATTTTATTTCCAATTTGATTGTATATTCTGGGAACTTGAAAGGTGAGATCTTTGACCAAAAGTAGTTTTCATTCTTGGAACTATTTTAAGCTTATTTGCCCTTTGGGATAATGTCTTTCAGTCCTCACAGATGGAGCACTTAATTTCCTATGAAAGCTAGTTAGTATATTTAGCACATATGATTGTCTTATATCCTAAATCTATGTTTTACAATAACCATTATGTTTTTGTGATAAATATTAAAATTATTATAAAAAATACGCTTACTAAACAAATTATCTTACTCTAGGTGTACTTTGTGTGTCAACTACTCGACATTATGTTTATTTGTATCGCAAACAAGACGTAAATGAAACAGACTCCTTTATCTAGACCGTTTTTTTATGATCCAGGATACTCCTTTGTGTCCGTTATAATGGCCGGAGTAAACCGTGTTCCAGTGTGCGTGCGTGTCCTCGGCTGTCCATCTGTGGTGTGTGTGTGTGAAATTTTACGATCACACATCGGGGGATTTTACGGCGCTGACGGATAAGCGAGAATCATTTTCGTCCTTTTATTAGTATTTATATGCGGCTGAGTACTGGGGACGGTTGCTATTTTCGACAATCTGATTTATTTTCATTGACGGAGCCTGTAAAAAAATATGTGAGGGCGGAGCTGTGTCGTACAATTTTCTGTCAGAAAAAACTTTATTGATACGACAATTATTTTGAGATTCTGAACTGACATGCTATTTTATGGATGAAGAAAAAGGTTTTTATTATTGCGTGTTATAATTATTATTAATAATCTAACCATTTTATATCTTTTCATGCTCATATTTTAGCAAATGCCGTCGGAGCAGTAAAAACGTATACAAAAGGTCATCTACATCTTATTTATAGTTTTTTTTTGACGCAATTTGTCAGAAGCAGAAATAATAGAACGGCTGGGATATAAAGAAACAGATAGGTGGGTTAATAAGTGAATTATTCAATATTAATGGACCATATTGTAAGGACTTACGGGAGACGACTAGGATAGCTCGATGGTCATTTTTTCCCGAAGCTCAACAATAAATTTTACATTTTAGTTTTCACATTAGAACTCTGATAAGTATGCTTCCATGGAATAATCACAATGAGGAAGAAAATCCACTCCAATCTTGGCGATTTTCACGAGCCCAAATGGCCAACAGCTGAGCTGAGAGGTATTTTGGAACCGAGGAATTGGGGCCAGGCGGGAAGGAAAAATGTGACTTTGATCTTTATAATGTATGGATCGCCGATCGCCGTGTCGCGTGTACGTGAACGCGTAGATATAAGTAATGTATATTACTTATCCACTATCCCCCTCTCCCTATAACCAGAAAATGATCTTTTATATGGTGTGTTCTCTATGGTTGTGCAGTTGAATTTGAATCTTCGAACTGCATGGCGTTTACCATTTGGGTGCGTTGAATGCTGTAAATTATTATCCTGCTGTGTGGGGCTGTTATTTGTCTGTGTGTTTTCGGTTTCTCGCTACCGTGCGAACCGATTTAGTGCTGTACTTGCTATTGTGTATGGTGTTGTTTGACACTTTCGCGTGATCTCCGAAAGTGTTTGTCCAAATGTAATTCGCGCTAAACAACGTTGTACGTTTCCTGGAGCCGGAAGACCTGTGGATCCAGTGGAAAAAGATCCAGATATCAGATAGAACGTTTCACAGGTGGGTTGTGTTTTCTGGTTTTGGGTGGTCCACCTCCTGTTCCCAAATCCTGTGTCTCTCCTGAATTATTTCCACCCTTCCTGCATCCCTTATTTCCTCATCCTTTTGTATAAACAGTGATAATCATAAATATTTAGCATATACGTCGGATTTGTGTGTCCATAGCGTAACTATTGCGAAGTTTGAACATATATAATACGAAAAATAACTCAAATTTGGACTATATGATCCAATTCGGTGGAGATCATTCAGAAAAAACTCTGTCAAATATTTCTAGTTAAACTCAACACAAACTCCACATTCAATGTTCCCTCTAAAGTGTGTGAGTGTGTACATGTACACGATTTGGCATCATAGCGCACACAAACAATAATAGCCCGCATACAATTTTAACAAGATTTCTTCATGTGCCACATTCTATCGTTGCAGTATGTTGATTTATCTTGTATAAGATAACCAACATTTTGGATATTGAACCACTTTATAAGACATTAAACTTACTAACTACTAACTTCGTAAGTTTAATACCATAATAAAGCCGTTTTCCTGCGGGATAGGGAGAGAGGATAGAGCGCCACACTCTTCTGCCCTGACACACAATGCTCGCCTCATCCACATTCATACATCTCATACAAGCTCGGCAATTATTGAGGCTTCTAACAGGACCATCCTCTAGTATCTGGTTTACCCGATCGTGCCGAGTCTTCCGCGGACGTCCTCTACTTTTGGTACCATCAACACTTGCGTCATATATTTTTCTTACCATTCTCTTCTCATTTATCCATTCCATATGACCAAACCACTTATGTAATCTTTTGATAATCTTACTCACTATACTAAGATCAGCTTTACATTATTTCCTTATTTCTTCATTCTTTACTCTGTCACAAATGGATTTGCCACATATACGCCTAAACGATCTCACTTCCACTGCATTCAGTCAAATTTCGTTCCTCTTCCGCCAGCTTCAGGCCACACTTCCATACATCAGTGTAGGTGCCAGGACTCCATTGTGAACCGCTAATCTTGCCTCAGTTGACATGTTCTCATTAGTTATAATTCCATTCAATGCGCCGTTCACTTTATTCCCTGCAGTCACCCACCTTTCGATATCTTTCTCTGTCTTTCCGTTTCTATCGAATATACTTCTCAAATACACAAACTCATCTACTTGTTCCAAACATTCAATACCTACAAGTATTTAGTACATTGTCTTGCTTTCGAATACCATCACTTTAGACTTGTTAACATTCATAATAAAGGCACTTTCTTTGTTCTAGCCTCTATAATTCTTGTTCATTATTCGCCATTAATATTGCAATTAAACAACTAAGATAATCTCTTTCTACCTGCGCTTCAGCTACCTTTCCTCGCACAATGAGTTGTAAAATACGATATTTTTCATTGCAGAGAATGTGTCCGAAGTATGCAGCTTTCCTTAATAGTTATTAGTAGTTCTCTTGACTTAGTGACACGGTCAACACAGGGCCTGGCAGTAACCTTATACTGGTATTGTAATGTTTTTCTTATTTTCTTCTCGAGCGCACACAATAATACCATTGGTCCTTAGAATTGCACAAAAGATTTTACGTGCGCATACCTCGACCTAATCTTACAGGAATCATCGACTACAATATATAAATAATTATTATTTTTATTAACCACTTATTGAGTAAAAATACATCTACCGGTTTCGAAAAATATCATTTCCTTCTTCAGGATTTCAATAAATAATAAAAAACATATGTTATCGTTTCTTTAACAGAATCCATTTTTTAAAATTATAATTATTTAAAAAATAAATTTAGTGCCTAACTCAAATTATTACTTGACGATACAGAATTACTCGAATATTTTTTAGGAAATAATTTTAGAATGGGACTTGTAGTTAAATTTTGTTGGCTGTTTATAATTTTATGATTAGTTTTACACGCTTTATGTATCTTTTAACGATTCCGAATCATTTTATTTGTGACCAACACCGTCTACATGCAAAATTGACAATCTCAATTTTTTATCGAAACCATGACCGTTTTCAATCAAATGATTAGAAAATTTTGAATACCCACTATTGTACAAACATCTTAAATGCTCGTTTATTTTTATATTAAATTTTCGACCCGTTTCATCAATATAAAACGCAGCACAATCTTTGTAACTAAATTTATAGACACCAGAATTGTTACATTTATTTTATTAACTGTTACATATTGTAGTTAATGCCTTAGAAATTCATCGGCGTACAATAAACAGCGTACGATCAAATCGCCCACTTTTACCCTTATATTCATACTTTCCATTGTGCTTCTCAATTATATATTTTAATCGTGTGACCTTATGTCGTCAGTCTTCTTTAAAATAATAAAAAAAAACAGTTAAACGGAATTAATTGTTGAGCTCTGAGTTTACAGATAGATGATTGATCCTCTTCTGCAAAATCTGTAGAGACGAACCGCCAGGAAGTATATTATTTCAACAAATGTCAGAATTGAACATCCGAAGAAAAGTCCGACAGCCCCACCAAAACAACCTGTGAAAATATATAAAATAAATATATATATATATATAGTTACCACCGGAACTTGAACTGAGTTACTGACTACATCATGATAAGACATGATTACATGATTACATTTTTTGAACTTTTGTTATTCCCAGCGGCGTAACTACGCCAATGCAGTTAATGTGATGCATTGGGGCCCACATCTCCAAAGGTTTACGGTGAATTTACGCGTATGTGAAGTAATTTTTTCGAATAATTTGTGTATGCGACGCGTAGCAGCACAATTTGTTCCAAAATTATTGGACTTTGATCAAAAACAGTGCCGAATGGACATTGCTCGGGAATTGTTGAATGAAGTCCTCGACGTTTCAGAACGGCTTGAATGGATATATGGAGTATATGAATATGACGTCGAAACTAAGGCACAATCATCCCCCTGGAAGCTTTCTGATGAGCCAAAAAGCTCGTCAAGTTCGATCGAATGTAAAGGTTCTGCTAACTGTTTTTTTTGGATTTCAACAGCTTAACCTTTACCATACCATGATATAAAATACCCGACCTAAACCTTTTTTTTATATGGACTAATAATTTTTCAATTCACTATAGCAAGTAATGGATCTATAAAATTTAGAAAATATTTTCTCATCTGTATTACGAAAACATAAAAACATTATTAAGTAAGGTTAGGAACTATACCATCGTGCAAGTTTTTTATATATATATTGAATTCACGCCCCTAGCAAAACATGTATTCTTCTTCTTCTTTCAAACAGGCAATCCACCCTTCAAGAGTGATTTGTGCCATTAAACAAGTTTAAACATTATTATAGAAATCAGTACAACAATATTATAGAATAGGGAATATTGCGTTACATGTTAATACCATTGGCATTCAAGAAATTTGCTATTATATAGCTTAAACGTGGCTAGTTAAGGGAAAGAAGATGACACAAGTTAACCGGGAGTTGAAAATTACCATTGACAAGATTATTATAAAAAAAACCTGTGATCCGCAATGGACAGGCAAAAAATACACGGTCAAGGGTTTCCTCCTCGGCCCCACATTCACACATTGGGGAGTCTATTATGTTCATTCTGAACAAATGTGAGGCCGCATGGCAATGGCCAATTCTCATTCTAGAGATATTTGCTACTGTTCTTTTAGAGACTTTCCTGTTGGAGAATCAAGGGGTGTGGGGAATAGATCTTTGGATTATTTTAAGCCGATTACCCTTGTGATTGTTTGGATCAATCCATTAAAACATGTATTAAAACGTTTAAAAAAAGTAACATATTTAGATAGTCAGTAAACGAACGGTACACTACTACAAATAATAGGTTGACGTTTTTATAAGATAGACCTAGTGCATAATATTTTATAAGTGGATACCTGACTATATTACGAGTCAAAAATGTTCAAAGAATATGTGCATAATCTATACTGTTACGGAAAATATTTTTGTTTAAAGTTTTTACATTATTAAGTTAGAAGTCTACGTACTTCGGAATTAATATTTGCGAAATTGTTCAATTATTAATCTTTATCTTTGCTTCAGGCCCTAAATAATGTAACAAAAAACAGTCTAGCCGCTCGAAACTCGATGACCTTTAATGTTTTGTATCCAATATATAATTTGGAATCAATATAATATTTCAATTAATAGAAATAATCGCATGATAACGATTTTTTTGAAATGCTAATATCTCTGACATGGTTAAAAAAGTCAGATGTCGGCCCATAAAGTATTATGGACTAGGTCTGTTGCATTCTATATATATATATATATAAGTGGAACTTATTCCTATTTTGCATTGGAGTCTAATTTTTGTAGTTACGCCACTGGTTATTACTTATATTATAGTGAAACATATTTATTTGCAATTAATTAAAACATATTTTAAGTAATACATGCTAGATGATGCATTTAGTTTTCAAAGTCGTTAATGAGCTGAATATTAAGCATTGCCTCTTAAACGACATCATCTTCGATGACGCCGAGTTAACCACCGGATTCTCCTTTTTCCTCTTTCGTATTCGTAGATGACATTATCTTTCGTGCCTCCCGCGCATTAATATCCACTATCAGGATGTTTCACATGTATCTTGCGATATTTATTTAAAAATACCTTTTAAATATTATTTTATAAATTTATTTCTATCTTCTAACAAATATAAACCAAAAAAAAAACACGAGTGATAAAAAAAAACAAACCTAAAACATCGATGAAACCAAACATGACGTCTCTTTTCAATCTCATCTTGGGATAATCTCTGAAGCCATACTTTATCTGGGTGGGTCTGTCCCACAGCATGAACTGGTTGTCGTAGATGGTGAATATGTCTCCGTCGCAAGACTGCGCGCAGGTGCAAATCTGGTTAAGCAGATCTGAGGAACTCTCCCTCAACCCTTGATTTATAGTTGTCAGGGTAGAGAGATGATCTCGGACGCAGGAGAGCTCTGATATTGCGCACACTCGCTCGTCAGCTGAAAATTGAAATGAAAACGTGCGCAAACCACAAATAAAATTATTATATTTATATTTTGTTATAATTTTATAATATTTATATATATATATATATATATATATATATATATATTATAATGAAACCCTTAAGTGTAACGATGTATGCAAAATTTATTCAGGCAGGGGAAATGTCTGAATGTTGAATGATTTTATTTTCTAAGGGTTCTAGAGTATAGCTGAGGAAAATTTGGATGACATTTGTTATTTTAATATAATTTTTATTTATTAAATAAACAAAACAAGACATTTCTTGTTGATAATAGAAATTCTTCTAGGCTTTTCTTAAATGGGTCGGTTTATTTCAAAACCACAGACCACCATATATAGACATGAACTAACGCAAATTTATTGTCTCAATATTTATATTTTGGTGTCACTCCGCGATTCTTTTTAAAAATATGACACGATTGGAGCAAAAATTTAAACGCTGACAATATAATATGAATTAATGTAAACATATGTCTTGTTTACACAAAGATTTAATTTTTGAAGAGTAGGTAAATACTTTTACGGTTGCATACAGGTGTCATAAACTCTATCGAATTTTTGTTTCGACTAAGAATATGTGTAGAATGCCCTTCGTCCACAACTAATATTTCAGACCTCTCTCCCATATGTACACTTCATTTCATGTATATTCATTTACATGTCTTTGATTGAAGCCGACGTTCAGAGGTTATAATCGGGAATTGTGTAATGTATGTGTTACAATATTAAAGTACTAACGATAGAATAATTCAGTACAAATTATATTGTCATCTGAAGGCCGCAAAAATCAAATTATTTATACATATATATCTTTGGGTATGATTTAACAGGGAATTATTTTAAGGGATATCTGAATTAAAATAAATACTTTGTTCCATAAATCAAACTGTTTGTGTATTTCAATTATAAAAAATGAACATAAAAAAATGCATCGTTTAATTCCAAACTCCTCTATAACGGATTTTTAACAACACCTAGAAATCACGAAAAATATTTAAAAATAAAATATCATCTAAATGCTTCAATAGATATATTGAAGATACGACGTGTGTATCAATACTGCAAGAAATGCCAAAAAACAATTAAAACATTTTGAGAAATTACAAAATTTATTGCCACTTTATATCATTTATAGAGGTGTTTGAAACACGCGTATTTTAAATGTTGGTTGCTCACATTATTTGATCTTCTTTGGACAAGCTAGTGGAATACCACTAAAAACTATTAATTATTGAACCGTTTGGAAGTTAAGTACTCAATGTGTTTTGACACGAAATTTAAAATTGTTTTTGTTTGTTCTATTACTTAAATTATTATTTGTTATCAGTATTTGCTCCAATCGCAAGTATAATTTTTTTCTAATAAAACTGTATTCAGATATACAATTATTTCATTTTTGATTATAGAAGGGTTTGGAAATAATCGACTCAAATATATCTTGGTTCAATACAAAATACCTTACCTAACCTAACCTTTATTGCAAAAATAATCCGTCCTAAGAAACAAGAATTTATTTAATGTAAGTAATAATATTTCCCAATATCTTTTAAATCTGTTCGAACTTGTGTTATTAATTATTACAAATTTATTAAAACAAATGCAGTATTTATTTAATGTAATCTGGATATACGAATGAAATTAAAACAAGTTAATTAATTTTAATTCAACTTACATAACGGGCGATAGAAATGCGGTAAACAGCCGCACATTTGTATTATTTTCTTGGCTCGGCACTCTGCCAAGCAAAGGTTGTACGAGTAAATTGGGCTTCGTTTCAGGATCCTCTCTTCCAAAAACCTATGCAAAATATACACAATTATTTCTACCATCTGCGTTTCACAATACCATATTGAAACTGATGACAATCAATATATGTGTATGGGTACTAAATGTATTACAATAATATTCATCTTCCTTACTGTTTTGTCGCATTATGTTAACTCTAGAAATTTACAAAATATACTATCATCTAGTATGATTAAAACAATTTCGTAATTGTTTGGGATATATATTTATTTATTCTTGAACGACAATAATGTACTGTGCCTCCCTCTCCCCTCCCTCTCCTCACCCGGCACGCCACCGCCAGTCGAAAGGCGACCTTGAAACGGTGCGGTAATTTGTGAATCGGAGTATAGTATTAAATTGAGACGTCGAGTCTATACAGTGCATTCTAAAGGTCCCTTGACAAGAAAGTGATAAATTTACAGTCCACTTTGGAGGTGTCTGAAGAACTGGATTGTGGTGAGTGCAAACCTCCTTCCGAATATCCTGTTTCTTCCGGCATCTATGCTTTTACGCAACAGTACTCTTTTGTCCAATCTATTTTACAATATGGTATGATCGGTTGGGGGAGGAAAAGGTTCAGAGGCTGGTTTTGAAAGTCATCATTCGAAAACCATCAATATTTACAACTTTACAGCTGTTTAACTCTTTAAAGGTTCCCAGTTTAAATAAAATCTTCAAAAATACCGCATTGCTAAAAATTCACAAAGATCATTTAAATTCAACTATTTCCACAAAAATAAGTAACCGACCAAGATCGCGTGGCAACTTGTAAATCCACAAAATTAAAACTAGTGCTTCTCAACACCATTACGCCTATCAAGGTACACAATTTTTTAATAACCTCTTATATAAAATCAAAACAGATAAATATTATAAAGTCTTCACATCGCAAATCAAACAAATATTAGAAAACTCCGACAGCAATTACAAGTTCTAATTGATGATGTTTATGAACATGTATTTAATAATTTAATTCTATATTTATATCTTACTTCTATACCTTCCTTTACATTATTTTAAAACTTAAATACTTCCCAATATAATTAATTATGCTATGTATATACAATATATGTATAATAAAATAAATTGAATTAAACAAATACCTACAATCATGAAATTCAAATAACTTTCAAAGAGCCTGCAATTTCAATAATCGTATTTTATTGAGGGATTTTTACAGTGTAAACATAATTGTAATAAACATAATAACTATTTAACATGTGATACTAATAATGAAATTCCACAAAAATACATAAGTATGTTTAGATGCAGAAAATTAATTAAATTAAATTTAAAAAAAAGAAAAAAAAAGAGGGAGAAGGGTGGGGCGAGGTTGCAACTATTGTTGCGGTAAAGGGAGAGCAACATGTGTTTTATAGTATTCAAAAACCCATGAAGTGCTGTTGAAGAGAGTATTCGCCTGACGGTGCAATATGCATAAATTATCTCTATGTGCGCACGCGCACGCACGTGACAAAATATAAGCCGATTTAAGAAATTATTGAAATTCGATGTACGGGTGATTGTTAGAAAAATCTGTAAGAGACAAAATACATGATATGGACTTGTATTTTTCTTTCTTTCAAGGCATCCATATTATTTCAACTATGCAAAAAGGGACTATACTTTAAAATAACTTGATTTATACTTTTTTTTTAAATAAGTGAAGTAACCAATATCTAAAGTATGCAAATGAATTTTCAGTAGAAACCAAATCTTTTTGCGAGATTTATATATATTGTATTTATATATATATTGGAAATATAGTTTTATGTCATTAGTTAGCGCCCATATGCGCCATAGCGCCCATATGCGCATAATCATATTATTAAATGTGATTTCGCGCATATGGGTGCTTCGGTTGGCTCGAATAAAGCCCAATCTGGGGCATGGTATATCGGAAATAACCCGATGAATATTGACTTTCAAGTTGTCTGTCATCTCTGGTTTATCGGCATAGACTAGCTACTTCACATAACCTCACAGAATATAATCCAAAGGTGTTAAATCACACGATTTTGAATGCCAGTTCACAGGTTCATTACGCGAAATTATGCGCTCATCGAATGTTTCCTTCAATAAATTGATTGTGGCGCGCGCGTTGTGTGACATGTTGCGTCATCTCGTAGGAACCACAGCTTTCCCACATTAAGACAATTTAATTGGGGAATGGAAAAGTCAGTAATCATGGATCTATAGGTATGTCCATTGACTGTAACGTTCTGGCCGGCATAATTTTCAAAGAAACAACAGATTCTTCGATGCGCACTGTACGACGTCTCTGCGGATGCGTATTATCAGTTAGAGTGGTGCGAAAACTATCCATGGTTATACGAATTACTTGCACAGATGGACGATTATATCGACCGTAAAATAGACGTAGAGCACGGTAAGTTTTGCGAACTGAACCACGATTTTAGAAATAAGTTTGCACAATTTGCAAGGGCTGTTCTGCCATAAGTCTATTAATGGTGAAATAGCAAACTAAACTGAGCACAAATCGGTTGTCAGCTGTTAAATTAAAGGAATAATCATGTATATATTGCATTGAAGAACATTGTTAATTAGGTATTTAAATATTGTTAATTAAAGAGAAAATGTACCAATGTCGGTAGACACGTAAGCTCGGTACGGTACGTTATCTAGAAGGTTGTATCTAGAGGTTGTTATCGTGATACTCGCGACAATAGGGGTGGACAATTATACCAGTTTCGACAGATTTTGTATAAGTTTAAATTATCAAGTGCTATTTGTCTGTTTTTTAAACTTATTTTTATTTTTGTGAATCTAATACGTAGTGCTGCCGGGGTTATTGCAATCTTTAGTTTAGAGTTCGCGTGAACATTATCCAATTTATTAGCGTATTTAAGCATTTTAAATGCTAGACGCATATTTAAGTTGTGGAGGTCCAGGGGTATATAAAAGTAGAGGGTAATAAGGTGACCATTAAGTGATTAACGACGAAGCTCTAAAAGGGACCTACCTCACATTTCATAAACAAATATATAATTAATATTACCTGCATCGCCTTTGATAGAAAGACAATGAACGAACACCTGATGTGGAATAAATACTCAAAACCTTCATGATGATGGTACGGAAAGAATACTGTGGTCCTATGACCTTTCTGTTGGTCATTTCAGGAGTTTCGCGAGGTCCATGGAAGTAAATCTACAATAAAACAAAATAAATACGTGACTAGAACACAAATTAGAAATACATAATTTACTCCAAATACAACTTAGGAAAAGAAAATCGCTGTAGCATAGTTGGATAGTGCACCTTCCCCGGTTAGAAAAGAGATCTACGTTCGAATCCCAGTAGCGCAACAACAATATTTTTCGATAAAATTGATTTTATATGTATATCTTTCTAATTAATATATTTAATTCATATTTAAAGGAAATTTAATCAATTGTGCAGTGTTTTATATCTTGCCATTACCATGGCAAAAACCAGTATGAAGCTATGTAGAAAATATCAGAAAAAAACTGTAAAAATTTGATAAGTTTAAAAAAAAATTATCTAAATAATTTCTGAGTATGATAAATTAATAGTTTGTGAGGTGACAATATAGTTTATATGAGGATATTGTACATATATAAATGTTAGATTAACTAGAATTAAGATTAGTTAGAATAATTTTTGCACATTGAATTCTTTACATAATTACAACTGGGAAACTACTTACCTTGTTGCAACTAAGTTTAGCAAGATTAACATATAAAAAATTAAAGTAATGATTTTTATGAAAATATACAAATAAATTTTCGGAAATTTTATTTAAAAATGTACAATGTAAAAATATTGCATATTTGCAAAGATTCAGAAGATTTGTTCGAAAATTCTTTTTTATAATTGTAATAATAATTATTTGATTTATGTAGACATAATATAAACATAATCCTAATATACTGATCTATAAAAAGATATTAAAGTATAATGTGAAGATGGAAATAAAACAATTGTCATATTTTGTTTTCAGTAAATTAAAAACATTTATACTATTAAATTAAATACATTCATAAATTAATATATTAAATCATATCGATTTCTAATCATTTAATTCCCTAAGTTCAGGTCTAGACTGTGGATATGGAAATCGTAATACAATCTTTCTGTAAAAAAGTGTGTGTTTATGTAAACGCCTTCGATAGCTGGTTCCCAGGTTTCCGATTAACACACATATGATGTATGAACTGCACTAACCTCTTTAATTTTGCTGCCTTTCTGGTCCGATGCTGTTGTTATTTTAGCTGGGTTGTCTTTTTTAAATTTCGACTAACCGAAGCGCGCACTGGTGGTTTATTTGAACCTCTGGACTGGTCGAAGCACGGGATGTAATAAGAATGACGCCTGTCGGTTACCGTCTTCTTAGTTTCCGAAAAAAGGGCGGCAATACTCACACACACACATATACATTATTATAAAGCAGGAAATCCAGTGGTGCCAATCGAAGTAACAAGGCGAGTAAACAATGTGAATATAAAAAAATATTTAGATGCTAAAAAGACTAAAGTCAAGATTCTAAAAATTATTTATAGATTTATTTAAAATATTTTCTATTTGACTCAATTATGAGTACTAATAAATTATAGAAAATTGCGAATAATTTATTCCGGTGTCTTAAGCTTCATGTTTATTATTTATAATTGAAGAAACCTAGATTTTATTTATTATTGTATAAATACATATGTAATGTAAACTTTTTATAATAACAAAATTTGTTATTCCAATAAATTTCCTGTAACTTAAAAAATAAATATTCGGGAAGTAAGGATAAAAAAGCATTATAGCAGATATAAAAATCACTTACACTATATGACTGATTGAAGTTTGAAAGCTGAATAAATAAGTCTCCATCCAATGGATGGCCGAACAGCGTCTTCTGCTCAACGATAGACCAGTTATGTGTTTCCCAGTATCTTTATAAAAACAAAAAAAGACATGGCTAATAAATAACCTTCTATTTAAAATATTTAATATCCACTTCTTCTTGAAGTATTTTTATCGGATATCAGAAATCATTCTTGCTATGACTATTTTATTGGCAGCTGCTCGGAACAGACAATTTTTTTTTTTTTTTGTACCATTGTCTAATTGAGAAAACTGTCTCCTTTCGACTCTCCTTCTGCCCTCTATCTTCTACTATATTAAAAGCTGTAGAAGTGAGTATTTTGTTCCTCTTACGATGTGATCTTATATTTTAGATTTTTTTGTAACATTTTAATATTTGATACCTGACCCGTCAAGAAAATTTAAGTATCCTTCAAATGCTTCCAATTTAATTATTAATTCCTTAATATTTAACTTAGTATTCAGGCTTTTAGAGCATAAATAAAAATTGTAAAAACCAAGCAAGGATATGTAGACGTAGTTATAGTCCCAAGGTTTTTGTTGCACGAAAACTCATTAATTTTGAAGAAATGTGTACTATTATTTCCTGATTCAAAGAATTGAGATTGATTTTTTAAACAGAAATGTAAGATAAAAACTAACGAAAATAAGTTTAATATCATTTAGTGTTTAAAATACTGCAAAACAATATTTTACTGAATGATATTCCTAAATAAACAGAATTTTTAAAAAAATATTTGCCTGTTTGAATATACATTTTCTGAAAGGAGTTTTAAAGTAAAAATATTCTGCCAAGTGTATCCGATCCCATTGTAGTATCCACCATCAGGGCCGACACGGTGTTACAAGTGTCGGCTTGTAACACCGTGTTGAAAGCTGGGTGTCTGTGTATATGTTATTCGTGGCAATACTGTATCTATGACAGGCAGAGGCGTGCAGTGCATACAAGCAAAAAAGCTGTGCATTACTACAAATTCTGGGAAACAAACATAAATTAAATAATTATCGTAAACGAAAACATTATTTTACAATTAGCACCATCTGTGTACAAGTGGAGGCTTTAATTGCTTATTTCTAAAAACTACCACGACAACTCACCGCTGTACCTATGGCGCTATTTTGTATTCACCGCATCGAGCTATTTACATTACTCTGTTTTGTCTTTAAGCTAGTGAATTATTCAAGTCATATAAGTGGCTATTTACTGAATTGAAAATTCTTTTCGGTTGATCCGTTTTGTATGGAGTCATTACCTATGCTGTTTTTTTTAACAGAATAATATTAGAAAGGCTTACAAATCATTGAAGTGTCTACTTCCTCTTTTACTAATTCGCGAATTTAACTGTTTTTAGCGTGTTGATTTCATGATTGTTCTTTAAATTTGGTGCATGGATTGGTGATTTGGGAAAAACAAAAAGCAATTAGCAGAACAATTTTCTACGTTAATCTTTGATAAAAATAATTATTTCCTTTAGTTATTACGTGAAGGATTTTTAAACAATGAATGAATCATGTACAGTCATACAAACCGTCCATACATTTTTTATATGGGTAAGAAGGTATTATTTTACTTTAAAAATACTATTTATAGTACTCTAAAATTAAAATAAATACATGGTAGGGTCGTAAAAACGACGGATTTGTATTATCTATAGACATTGGTTAATTGAAAGTACTTATATTATATATGATTACATAATATCATTGGTAACAGCATAATCTAAATCTATACCTACTGCACGCCACTGATGACAGGGTATTGCGTATTGCACTATATGTTCAGAATTTCAATCTCAGCTGGTCATATAGCACCGAGTTTAACGAAGAATTCAATTTCAAAATAATGAATAACATTTTAAATTATTTATAAATAAGTTATAAGTCTACCGATGTGCGTTTTTAATTATTTATAAGATCGTGTTATTGATGTAAGAATATTTGGAAATAAAATAAAAGTCTTACATTGGTGAATTATAAATTGCAATTTCCGAGTTAACAGCGTAGCACAATCCCAATTCAGTGATCGTCTTTTGAATGAGAATATTCTGTCCTTCTAGTGACGTCAAAATTTGAGGGCTAAATGATAATTGGATCATATTCAACAGTCGAACGTAGCGGTTTGGAGGTATCGATGGATGATCAGTCAAGTCGTGATCGTGCAAGTTCTCCATCGTCAGGTTAGATATCTTGACCAAGAAACTACGCAGCAGTTTAGAATCTTGAATTTTAAAATACCTGTAATTATAAATAATTGTATATATATTAAATCAGATTTTTAAAATTATTATGTGGTTGTGTTATGGGTACCTATAGATCTCAGATCGATTGTGATTATGAACGTAGATCTCCAAAAATCAGATTCTCAATCTGTTTAACTTACCATCGCACCATTTTCCATGGGATTAGGCCGAGGATGGGGCATAACACTTTCCTGATACTCAATTTTCGTTTCACAAAGCTCCACATTCATACATTATCTTATGCAAGCTTGTCATAGGACCGTCTTCCATGATCAGGTATACTTGGTTCTCTATTTCTAGCTCAACATATAATTTTCGCGCTTGTTAGTATAGTAATTAAGACACCCGTCTAGTGATCCAGTGGTTGGAGGTTTGTCGGGTGTAAATGTGACTCAATCCATTTTAAGTCTCGTCCTCTTTTGGGAGTGTTTTTGATGAATGGTTTCCTGAGTGTCTGCCTCGAACTATTGCATCTTAATTTTCTATCTATATGTAAAACTATGTATTTTATGGATTTATGTTATATGTTTTTATTAATAAAGACAGCACTTATGGACGCTGAAGGGTCTAAATTTTAAAAAAATGTGAAAATTACTAATAACCACATTGAATTTTGGGGTGGGTCCCCCATCCCCCTACAGCTATCTTGAACTTCATTCTAGTCGTCAGCAAGTTAGTTATAATTTTAAAGCTTTATTTAAAAACAGTAAGAATATTGATGTTATACGTATTCTACATACGTGTCTCTATTAAAAATAAATTAACAGATCATTTTTTATACTTTTAAAATCAGCAATATATTGTATTGGGATTGTCAATTTTGCATATAAACGGTGTTGGTCACAAATTAAATAATTTGGAATCGTTGGAGATAAATAAAGCGTGTAAAACTAATCAAAAAATTATAAACAACCAATTAAATTTAACTACGAGTCCCATTCTAAAAAATTTTCCTAAAAATTATTCGAGTAAATTTGTATTAAGTAATGATTTGAGTTAGGTACTAAAAAAAATATATATTTTTTTTAAAATAGACTGTCAAAGAAACAATATATGTTTTAGTTAGTTATGACATCCTGAAGAAGAAAATGGTATTTTTCGAAACCGGTAGATGTATTTAAACTCATTTTAGTGGTAAATAAAACAAAGATAATAAATAAAAATATAGATAAATTTTTTTCTACTAATCTATGACTCAGGTCACACATCTTCAGATACATTTACATAGGTACAGGATAGGAAAAGGCACCCCTAAATTTAATATTCCCGTGATGAGAAACCTATATACTATCGGAACAAGTTTAGTGCTAGAGGCAAATGCAATTTGCCTGCGCTCACGTTAGAAATACGATGGTAAATAAATTAGAAAACATCTTGACTAAACTTGTTGACTTACCTAAGTACTTCATTAATTTGGGAAGTGTTTACATCCCTTATGCAGAAGGTAGCAGTCGGAAAACTAGTGTTCCAGGCCAGGTAGTCTCTTTCCATGGATATTACGGTGGGAGACACCTAGAAATGTTGACACACAATATTTAAACCGTGATATAGTAACATATCTCAATAACATGTCATAATATATTAACATTTTCTTCTTTCACGACACTACATCCCAGGATGGGATATTTGGTTACCTCCACAATAGGGATTCGGTGTCGAGACATAGTTTTAAGCTGTCTCAAATCTCGGGCGGTACACGTGTACGATTAAAAAAATAGAATGTTTCCATAGTTTATAAAGTCAGCTAAAAATATTTGCTTTAAGGAGAAATTAATCAAAAAAAATTTCCGATGTAAATGGTTTTGTCGGTTTTTTTTTAAATGCTTCATTATAAATTGTGACCTTTTATCTTTAGGATAAATATGTCACAAAACTTATATGCAATGAAGTTATTTGAAAAGCTTTATTAGGGAACTTCGGTTGACTTTTGCCAATTGCATACGTTAATGTCTTCTGATATGTTATTTTATTAATTGTTATATCTTTATATGTTTTTATTATATTTTTTGATTTTTTTAAATTGTTTGTTTTGAAATTTTTATTGATGAATATGTTTTTGTATTCAATAACAACTTAATATTATTTAAAAAAAAACTACTTTTACATTATGAAATAATAAATATTTCGTCAAACAGTTCTTATTTATTTATGAAATTAATATTAATGTATATTTTTTACACATATAATACTTAACAACTACTGTACATCATACATATATATACAGGGCTATAATGGGCGGCGCGCGGTAGGACGCGGCCTCTTTCTCTGCGTTTTCATCAGCTTAATCGTTTGACCTATACTAGTGATATACCTTGTAATAAATGCATAATTGTTACAAAGTCTATTTCTTGAACCTCCACATTACCAGGCAGCACTGAAGACGTACTTAGAAAACAAGTACGTAACATAAATAAATAAAATCCATTCATTTTAATTAAAATTCCCACGAATCTTGACTCTCGAGTTCTGGGAATTGAAAAAAGTCGAGAATACAGAATTCCTACTCCACAACTGCTCACCACCGAATCCTATCCGTAACCATTATTCTCCAGTTCGCAGACCCTGTCATCTTTCTCCAGTCCACTTTCACATGATCATCCTACCTATTCCTTGGTCTGCATCTGGGTCGATCTTTGGTGTCCTGTCATCTGACATTCTTTCAACATGGCCAGCCAGCCCATCACGGTCTTTGGAAACTATGAAATCTTGCAATTGATTCATACTCAATTACGTCCAAGGATGGGTTTTAAATCATCATCTTTCACGTCGGTTCCTCATGACTGAAGATTGCGATCTCCATGAATGCCCGCTCTCTTGAAAATGCTCTTTCACCTTTCTCGGCATTCTGCAGATCTTAGGTCTGTTACCAGAGAAGTATATTTTTCATGTGGTCGGTCCAACGGGTGGGGGATTTTTTTCTTTCTCTACGTCCTTGGACGTGGCCTACCACAACAAACATCTACAAGTAATCTTTCCTTCTCAAAAGATGCCCAAAAAATTAAAGGATTCGTCTCAGTTTAAGAGTGAGAGAGAATTTTTAATAAATATCAATAAATTCAAATATTTCTAGCTATATCTCTTCAATTCACAGTCTTTTTAATATAATATTTCATTTGCAAGGAAGCCTTCAATGCATCATATTTATGAATGCTAGGCGCCTTTGAATTCTGAATAAAATAGCATTGATGTATCGTTCTCATATGGTGAAGTTAGAGGGTATTATAATCAAACAACTCATGCACTCGTATAATATTATGTTATCTATTTTGTAAATATGTTTGCGAGAAGAGAACGTAGATGAATTTACAAATGTTAAAAAGGGAACATCATTGTATATTCAGTTCAATCACGAATACATGTATATTATCACTACAATTTTGTAAAAAAAAAGCATTTGAATTTTATTATATTCGAACTGTATTTCATAATTCACATATGTACTGCAGACTCACAATCAATCATTACAAAAAGTATGATCGAGGACACTGAAATATATTATTCCTACGTTGAACTATTACTGAAGACCTTACGCACATATTCGTTTACTTCAAATTTTGGGTGAAGTGAAATATAATGTATTAAATGAAATGGTTTACTGATAAATATAAAATTGAATATGGTATTAAGGTACTTGCCTACTTAGGTAAATAGTTTTCGTTTTGTTCATTTAAAATATTGTATTATGTATATTTGTGTAAAACGACAGTGTAATGTTTAATCTAAAATAAGATAGATTATGAGATTGATCGAGATATCAGAAGGTAATTAAGGTATTAGAAGAGCGTTCGAGTACCCTAAAATAAATTACACCTGTCGTTCACACGTTCGTTTGAATATGCATGTGCGTTCGAGTGCACGATAAACAATAATAGACTACTTACAGTAGACAATATTTATTGATGCTTGAAGTATAATCAGTAAAAGTTCTACAACGAGAAGCGTTGGTTAATGAACTTAACTAAAAGGCTGCTGCGAGAGGCTGCGGCACATATTATAGTTGTCTGTTGGGGGTTGGTACCAGGCGTGTTTTTGACGTTAACGAGAGCCTAGTTTTGCACCCAGATATATGCGGGGTGCGTGCAGATTGTAGAGGCGATAGACCTTCTCATATATACTTGCAATTAATTTTTTTTATTTAATGCATGTTAATTGAAAATACGAACCTGCAGACAAAAGTCCATTAAGACGCTTTGCGGATCTAGTTTTAAAGATTTTATAAAAATTAATAAAAAAATTCTTTCACTACTGATATTCCAGTAAAAGCACAAAATCTTCTACGATATCACGCAAATGTTGGATTTGATTCTACAATTTTTATGAGACATCTAATGCAACTACAAATTTAACTTGAAATCTTACTGATACCCGATCAGATATCCATAGGATGCCAACAATAAATATATTCCATGTAACTATCTATGCCTTTATATAATATTTTGCATTATTTTTATTAACTTTTTGCTAATAATCCAAGAGAAAAATAATACCCACGTCGATATAGACTCTGATCTAGTGAGGTGGACAGGGAACAAAAAAAAATGAACGTGTGTTAAATAAATAAATATATAAAAATGTTAAAACTATTCCGGCGTTATTAATTGTAGTCTTACGTCAGATAATTTATTATCGTATTAGTTGAGATTAGATGTGATACTGATAAAGTAAGTAAATTGTAATAAATAGGCATGTTTATATCTAAATCTGATCCATTGATTTTTAAGAGAACCTTAATTATTCTATAAAATACGAATATATGGAAAAAATAATTTATAAGTCATTTTTTGTACGATTCTATCGGCTCCAAGATTAATTAAATTAATGAATGATTAAATATTCGTTATAAAAAAAGTTTGGCAGCGGTGGGATTCGAACCCACGCCTCCGAGGAGACTGGTGCCTTAAACCAGCGCCTTAGACCGCTCGGCCACGCTACCGACGATCGGCGTGCCCCCAGATAATGTACATAAATGAAAACTTGGATGACATCCAGGTTTATCTTTCTGATTAAAACATCTGTTATTTGTATCAGATTAAATAAATATTGTCTCTTCGTTTATCGTTACAATTTGAACATTTTATCGCGTAACTAAGCAGAAATATTACACTAATAAATGTAAACTTTTTTATTTTATTGTTTGAATTTTTTTTTGAAATAGATATATATATATTCACAACATTGAACAATTTTCCTATACGCAAAGTTTAGAATAAATGTACTGATTGAAAACAATGTAATACCGCTCTCGTATTACATTCAGGTTAGTTGAATGATTATGATAGTATGTATAATAACATAGAAAGCGGAACCTGTACAATGAAGCTTGCTTATAAATATTGATTGTCTTCTAAAATGAAACCGTCATTTTATTAGTAAAATAATAATAATAAAATAGAAACACTACAATGTATATTATAAATATTCGATAACTGTTAAATAGAAAATTAATTAAATACATAATTAATGGAATAATAGTTTATTATTAGTTTAGAAATCTTTATTCACCAGTTTGATGTAAATTTCTCAAAATAAGGTATAGAATAAACAATAAAAAAACCCGTTATATATCTTAGACATATACACCATATTACCCCCCGTATAATGTATTTCTGGTTTAAAAATATTCATAAATATACTTTTAAAATCAGCAATATTATCTTTGTGGTTAAGATTCATATTTTTATTTATTATCTTTGTTTTATTAACCACTAAAATGAGTTTAAATACATCTACCGGTTTCGAAAAATACCATTTTCTTCTTCAGGATGTCATAACTAACTAAAACATATATTGTTTCTTTGACAGAATCTATTTAAAAAAAATCTATTTTTAAAAAATAAAAATAAATTTTTTTTCTTAGTACCTAACTCAAATCATTACTTAATACAAATTTACTCGAATAATTTTTAGGAAAATTTTTTAGAATGGGACTCGTAGTTAAATTTAGTCGGTTGTTTATTATTTTTTGATTAGTTTTACACGCTTTATTTATCTCCAACGTTTCCAAATAATTATTGGCGTAGGATTTTATACATAAATAACTTTTCGAATCAAATATCTAAAATATAGATTCTGTCAAAGAAACAATATATGTTTTAGTTAGTTATGACATCCTGAAGAATAAAATGGTATTTTTCGAAACCGGTAGATGTATTTAAACTCATTTTAGTGGTTAATAAAACAAAGATAATAAATACAAATATATATTCATAAATCATTTCAAATAAAATAAAAAATTCTCTGGCGTGGCACCAAACCCCGGTCACGCGCGTGACAGGCGGGGATATTTACCATTACACTGCCAAGGTATAAAAAGACGTGAAAATATCAATTTACAAATATCTAAAGCTTTTTATTAATACTGGTTTATTATAAAGTTCACAAAGGGGTAACATTTTTTCACGTAAAATTAAATATTAAAATTATTTTCCCTGTAAGTTTCGGGTTTGAGTTGGTAGTAACTATATATCCTTTCGATAGATAATTTCTTTCTATATATTTTTGTAAGCATTCATTTTCTTTGTTTTAATATTTGATGTTAAGAATGTATAAATATTAAAGTAAGTAGGTACATGATAATGTATTAATCAATTAGTATTAATCAATTCTAACATAAAAAATTAGCATTTGGTATTGGTATATTATAATCTGATTTTCATTTTTCAAGTTTTTCATCATAGTCTACTAGAGGAGTAGCTAAGATGGTATAGCACTCGCTTAAATTATCGAACCCAGTTTACGGATCGGTTAATGTGAAAATAATACACAAAGTAAAATTGAGAATAGATAACATAAATACGTACAGAGGAGATAAATATTATATTTTAAAACCAAACAATAATATTATCGGGAATTGTATCGAAAGTGCATATATATTGTAAAACATTTTTTATAATGCCTATATATATTAGATAAAGTAGAAAAAAATAAAAAAACCTGAGAATCAGCATTAGTTTTCGGCAATTTAAAAAACAAATATGAAAATCAAACTGAATCAGTTTTTTTTTTATCAAAATGTATACTTACATCAAAGCGCAATAAAACAGTGCTAATGGTCCACAACATTGCTATGAGCGCAAAAATTTCAACAACAGCCCAAAATATTCTGCAAAAGAATTTTCGGAAGGTGTAAATTAAAATTCATTAATATTATCACATCATTGAATAAATATTATAATCTTATTGAAAAAGAAAATTATTATTTGTATGCGTGTGTGAAGTATATCTGAAGTATGTGTAATGTAGAGTTAACTAGGATGGAATGAATTAAAAAATTTTTTTATTGAAATTTTAAAATTGAGTTAGAAAATGAAAATACTTAGCATTGTACATTGTTTAGATAGGTATTATGTATGTATTAGTTGTTGAATTAGTGGGATGTGAAACAGAATATTTTACTTTTAGAACAAATGGTTTTGTAATAAGTGTCAAAACGTGGGTATGAATAAAATTTGTCTATTTGCAGTCATGATCTCAACCTTAGATTACGAATGAGAATTGTCAGATGCTATGAGTTCTCGATTTTATTTTATGGAATGGAAGAATGGAAACGATAAGGCGACTTGAAGCATTTGAGATGTGGATCTACAGAAGAATGCTTAAAATAGGCTGGATGGATAGAGTTACAAATGAATATGTTAAGAAACAAATAATAGATGTCTCATGGAGATGAAGCTATTTTTTATTAATGGAAAAATATGAAAGTATGGGTAATTACAGGACTTACGACCTGTTTTCGGCTGGCTTAAGTGATCACTTTATACAAGGTAATGTTCACCATTCCACCCAATCAATCTCCATATCTATCAAATTTTTGAAAGTTGTATATATGTTAATTATGTGGAATCACTTCGAATACCACTACACTATCGCCATCTATGGACTAAATTTGAAATTAATTTTACCTGAAACAGCATATACGTCACAATGAGAATCAATTATTTTTTTTGAAATAACTGAAAGCAATATTCTTTATCTGTAAAATGTTTATATATTTTCTTATTTTGACCAGTATATTATTAGAAATATTTAAATATGTCCAAGAACACACATTAGCATCGTCTGTATGAGATATCTATTATTTGTTTAATAATAGTACCTTAGTAGGTAAAAATCCTGTAATTGTGTGTTCTTGGACATATTCAAATATTGAAGATGTTATGGTTCGGATGAATAAAGAAAAATACGTAATTAAAAAAAAAATGAAACATTAATATCTCGGACATGTAATGAGACATTTGGAGAAATATGAGATCTTGCACTTCATAATGCAGGAAAAGATTGCTAGACGTCGGGGCCATGGAATAAGGAGAACATCTTGGCTGAAGAACCTTAGACAATGGTTTGTCCAGTCTACTGTAGAGCTTTTCCGGGCCGTATTAAATAAAGTGATGATTGCCAACGTCCGTTGAACGGATAGGACACAAAAAGAAGAAGAAGTCACCACGATTTTGTTTCGTCACTTTTTCGTTTCATATTTACGTATAATTGAAAGATTAGGTAAGGTGAGATTACATCAAACTGATATTTATTTTACAGATATTACAGTAAGTAAGTATTCGTAAAAAAAAACAGCCCCGAAAAATGTAATTAAACTTGTCATTCAATTACTAAAATAATAATCACTAACATAATTTTTTAAGGAGTTTTATTTTCATAATAAGGTTATACAACTTCTGTGACGGCGATGATAAGAATATGAAATATTTGAAAAATCTTTTTGAATGAAACAAAGTGCAATATTGGTTTCAGTCTTTCATCCATTTTCATTAAAAGCAATAGACAGCAGTGTTCTTGTCACCATTCATCAAATAGAAACGAACGAATGGAACAAAATAATAAAGAATAAATTCGTTGAATGAAATATCGGCCAGAAGTTAATATATTGAAAGACCCCAATATAACAGACGAGGGTTAAGTGGTTTAGGGTAGAAACAAATTGTTACCTTTCTGTGAAATGACGGGCAGGAGCCACGACGTGGTTGAAGCCGTGGACGGAGCTGTGTGTAAAGACCTCCAGCAAAAAGTCCTTGAGCATCAGTCCGAATTCAAACAATTGTAAATACCATTCGGACCAATAATCTTTCTGTTTCTGGGATAATGCAAACAATTGTTGAAACTTCCACATTGTTGACATATCAGTCATATGAATTCTCACTCGCGGCCACTGCTCACATTCATATATTTTGTTCTGAAAATATTTAAATGTTATAAAGGAGGACACATTCTCATTGTGAAGTTGTAATTATTCAGAACATAGATCTGTGATATTTTTTAAAATGCAAATTAAATGTATTAATTAGAAAGATATACATATAAACAGAATTCTATCAAAAAATATTGTTGTTGCTACCGGAATTCGAACTTGGATCTCTTTCTATACGGGCAACGTGCATTAACCGATTAAGCTATACCAATACGGTGCATTAATGATAATTTTTCAAACTTCATACTTTTCAAATTGATACTCTATCGTTCCATTATTTTTATTTTTTTAAATTTTTAAATTCTTAACATACATATTTAGTCAGTTTCATTTTAAATCTATTCAATTTCTCCTCCTTTCTTATGTATTCTGCCATTTCATTAAAAAATTTCATCGCTCTATACTTCATCGATTCTGAAATTTGGCCTTCTTCCTGAATGGCAGTTTCAGTCTATCCCCCCTCTTGTACGAAAATCGTACTTATGTTGATTTGCATCAATTTTTCGTGTAATTCCGCTGATATTTTCTTATTGATGATTTTGTAAAAAAATACCATTATATTAAAATATATTTTCTGTTTAAAGGTATATTCGGATCTTTCAGCATTGCACTGATCTGAGTATGTGTATTTTTTCTGAGTATTATTCTAATAGATTTATTTTGCAACACTGGCAATTGTTCCGTTTCTTTTTCGTTAGCCAAAATCAAAATGTTGCTGCAGTAGTTGATGTGAAAAATCGTACACGTGTGTGGAGAGTTGTATACTATTTTTCAAGACTCAGTACTAATAAATCTTCTGATCCTTCTCAAAACAGAGATTTTCTTAGCAATCTTTTTAGTCACGTATTTTTAGATAAAATTAACTTAAAGTCATCTTTTTTATTTTTGAGGAATCTTAAATACCTTTGATTAATCCGAAAGATAGGTGTATCAATTTGAAAAGTGTAACATGTTCGAAAATTTGTCGTCAATGAATTGTGTTGGTGTAGGATAATCGGTAAATGCACGTTCCTCGGATAGGAAGAGATATACAAGAATATTTTTTGATAAAATTGATTTTATATGTATGTCTTTCTAATTTATACATTTAATTTGTATTTAAAAAAATGTTTAAATATTTAATAAATTTTAAGATTTTAAATTTAACAGTTATCATGCACATCTTGTCAATGAAGCACTTGAAATTTATAAATACCCCGGTGAACGTATTGTGGAGAGCATTCGCCTCCTCGCCTCCCCCGAACACACCTTGCAGATACCTGGGTTTAAAACTAGGCTCTTAACAGTCTCATAAACACGCCTGGTGCCAACCATATTTCAGTATCTAGTTTACCCGGTTACATGTTTTCTTTGCAATTTTACTCGTTTAATAAAAAAATAAATAAAACAATAGTTATCAAAAAGAGTCATCAATCTACTGGAATATTTGAATGAATTGGTTTTGTATTCAAATTGCTTACCTGTATCGTTGATCGTTACGTTTCGCATTTGTAGCATATTATATAAGGGTTGGTTTGTTTAATGTTTCGATTTATTTTTATGTGACTTCACGTAAACTTTCGCCCCCGCAGCAGGACGTATCTGTCGGTGAATGAGAAACATTATTTTAAACGTATTGATTAATTCGAATTTTGATTATGCAAAAACTGTAATGATTCTTCTATGATATTGATCCGATATCAATATAAAATGACATGTGATCTTTTATTAAGACTTCCGAAATACTAGTAAAAATGTCAAAAAAAAATCCCGGTGCATAGTACATAAACAAGTACCTTACAGAATGTTATGATAGTTAACTTTATCAAATACCAATTAGACTTGATATGTTATATATACGAGCATATGGTGTCAATGTATATATGTACATGGAACTGGTGTCTATTCTAGGTTAGATCGTGTTTTTGTAGATTTAAACGTTAACGCATGCCATTATCAAGGCATTGTCTTAAAAACTTACGGTACAACCGTACCTTTTAACCGTACTCGATTGTGAGAGATTTATATCTCCAGTTCCGTACACTAGTTCTCGTGGAACCCTATTTATACACATATGACATATACCTAAGCGAAAATGAATTTATGAATTTTAGTTATTGTGATAAGAACAGTGCAAGCTTATAACGCATTCAAATCTCGGTGGTAACTAAATATTTTTTCGAAAGATAGATTTTTTCTGTATATATTTCTAAATGATTCTTCTAATTTGTTTTGAATACATCTATTAAAAATGTGACACTCTATTTTGAACAGATATTAGTGTTCATTTTTATTATTTTTGTAGCAGTCACTAATAGTAGATGGAATATTATTAAATGTGAATTAAATATATTAATTATAAAGGTATACATATAAAATCAATATTATCGAAAAATATTGTTGTTGCGCTACCGGAATTCGAACCTGGATCTCTTCCCTAACCGAGGGAGGTGCTTTATCCAACTAAGCTACAGCGGCATTTTACCTTTTTTATATCAATACATTTAATCGTTCCATCATTTGACCGAGCCATCTACCTTATTTTTACAGAATCTCAAATACCTTTGAGTAAACTATATATTTTTCGATAAAATTGATTTTATATGTATATCTTTATAATTAATATATTTAATTCATATTTAAAATATCACAGACCTATGTTCTGAATAATTACAACTTCACAATAAGAATGTGTTCTCCTAAAAAAAAAAAAATATTATTAGACGTACATAACAAAATTATTTGCTGAATCGTGAGTCATTTAAAAGATGGAGTCAATAACTGATGGTATGCCAACTCAGAGCTATACGATATCTTCAAAACACCCAAAATAGTGATTTCAGAATGTAGAAATTTGCCACGAGATATCCATCTGAATGAACCGTCTGAATCATGGATACCTGATCAACTAACACACCTATTTTCGCATTTTTAACTCACCTCTAATGTTTTCCGTACTGTATGACCTAACCTTATTATTGCTGCTGTAGAGGCTGTCGTTGTAGACTATTATTGACTCGTGAGTATCTTAATTATGTGATCTGAGTTGTCGAGTCACTCGGAACGTTTTGTGCATGGTGCGACTGAAAGGCACTAACTTCATCATAATCTCACGCGTGTTGGCACTTGTCGCAGTGTGCGTGCACGTGAATGTACGTGTGAGTATTTGTATTGTGTCTAGAGCAAGGTATTTAAATAAAACAAAACTTACCAAGTTGGCGTAAACCTACGCGAATAAAGTTGAAGGCTGGAGTGGCTCACTTGAGGTGTTGACGAAAAAACGATTTGCGGAGAAGTGCTTGACTAGCTCCTAGGACTTGTCTACTACGGTGCATTGAAATCCGCTATTAGTCGGTGCGTTTCGGCACTATATGGCTGCCGGATGATCCGTTACGCGGCCATGTCCGTGGGGCGCGAGCAAGACCACCACACTGCTAAATTAAATGTCCTGGGCAACGACGTTAGTTAGTGAGCTGTAATTACGTATGAGGCAGTAGTCTAAATAATTTACATCGTAGAATTTAGTCTCTTGATCAGTGTACGTGCATTTTCTTGCGTTTAACAACTTTTGATACGTGTCTATCGCATTTTTTGACAGTATCGCTTATTTTGTACATATTGCTTATTATAAATTTCGGGGCGATCTTAAAAGGGCACAATGTAAGAAATATGAGAGGACGTGCTAATAAATATATTATCCGCTCTCTACTGAATGTTCTGTTTTAAAAAATTGAATGTAATTGAATATTATAGTGTATTTATCGTAGTTAGGCCGCCGGTGACTAAAAGATTTAGTAAAACGGAGTCTGCCGTAATTGATATCTAGAAAAACTCGAGGTTTACATGAGTTTTAAAATTTGACAACTAGTATGATCAAATAAATGCTACGAAAAAAAAACACGATTATACATCAATATATATATTTTAAAGAGATGCCATTTTTGTTGTGAAGTTGCAACTTTAGAACGTACTCGTAGTTCAGTGGTATTTTTAATACAAATTAAATTAATCAACTAAAAAGATATACGACAAATTAAACTTATATAAGTTCAAAAATTTGTTGTTAATGTACTTAGGGGAATTGTTTAACGCATTTCCTCGGAAAAGATAAGGTCTAGGTTCGAATCCTAGTAGCAACTAATTTTTTTTTTCGATAAATATATTTGTTCTGATATATCTCTTATTTGTGAGTATCTTTTCTTCAGCCGCAAAATAGCAATTTTTATAGTCGAAAAAACGAACTAAATTTAATTTTTACATAGTTTAAGCAGCTTTTGGTGAACTGGTTATTATTTTATTTAATACATATCACAAACATTTTTAATAACTTAGGTCTCTTATATGAGATAAAAAGTAAGCCGTTTTTACTTTGAAAAGCGATCGTTATGAAAATAACGTTTTTGAAAAAATAAGCTTAAATCATATGGGTATCTACACAATATTCGTATAGGAAATAAGATTCTTCATTTTTGCTAACTATATTTAAAACTGTTGGAACAAAAATGTCCGTATTTCAAAGGGAGTTAATGAAATGTATCAATTTCCCTATTTTAGATTCACAGAAAGACATAAAATATATAAAAAACAATTTGAAATATTGAATTTTTGTTACAATTTGATGTTTCAGTATAGTTTTTAATCACGTTGATGAAGGAAAAGATTTTTTCTGAAATCGGTTGGTTTCCCAATGTTAACTCACTTATTAAGGAGAACATATTATTATTGTGAAGTTTTATCCGTATATCAATAAATTATTGTGAAATTTTATCCGTATATCGATTTTATTGATTTTACAATATTTTTGTTGCCACCCGTAAATATAAAGTAGATTGCTTTCAAATAATGGAACAACAGATGTACCAATTTGAAAGTGCAACACATAAGTTCGAAAATATGCCGATAACTTGTAATGTTGTCGTGGTGTAATAAGTCTGCGCACTTCCCCGAACAGAAAGGGTTCCTGGTTCGAGTCCGGGTGGCAACAAAAATATTTTTTTAATAAATTGATTTTATTTGTATGTCTTTCTTATTGATACATTTAATTTGTATTAAAACTCACTCGATCATTTACCTATAAAAAAACAACATCATTTTTTTGTTGTTGTGTGTGTAATATAATGTTATTTAGGAAGTTGAAATATTACCTTTATGAAGTATTTGATCTAGAGCACTATTCGCAATAATATAGTTTTTTATACTGTACGTATGACTAACGCCACAGTTTTTCGAAGAGTGTTGACAAGCTACACGGAAAATATATTCATGGCATTGAAAAGCTCGTTAGCGGCACTGGTTTGTTATTTATGAAACTGTACCAAGATACTATCTAACTTTAACAAAAGGATCGCCAATTATGATAATTTAATGTTTCAATATAACCCATAAAAACCATTTCTCCCATCATTCCGAAATAGTACACACAATACCAATAATGTTTTATTCAAAGCAGACGCAGAATTTCTCAAACAGTTTTTCGAAATCAGATTTAAATCAAATGAAATAAAAGTGTAAAAAAATATACAAATTTTATTTCGCAGTTGTTTTATGATTATGATGAGCCACACATAGAGCGGCATCTGTAGATGTTAAATAATGTTTGCGGGTGGTAGAGTGCAACACAGCGGCGCGTGTATCACGCCGAGGAGCAGGGCCAGTGGCGTTAGTATTAAGCACAGCGCCACTCTGCTTCTCTAACGAGATTCAGCTAGACAGCTATTTTTCATGTATTGTATATTTTATGTGTAATACTGTACTATTTGATTAACTCAATCAAGTGTTTTCATGTAAACACTTCTTTGTTTCAGCCTTTAATTCCCCACTGTAAACCAAGTTGAAACATTTGAACACGAACGATGCACCGAATTGTGGAGTGAGTCAGATCATCATTGCATAGTGTCTATTTGATACTTTTACTCTAATCATAATCATAATATACTCTCATAAGTTAAATGTAAATGTTAACTTTCAATTTTTGTTTAGCTAATCCTATTGCCTGAAAAACTTTTAAAATGGCAAAATAGATGACTATCTATTTGCATACCTTTTGCAGATGTAATTAGTAATTGTTTCATTCCTTTGAATTCAGTTACAAAAAGTCGTTATATTCTTATTGTATTTGTACTGAAAATATTAGAAAACTATAATATTTTTAGTAATCAAATCAGTAGGTACAAAAAAATATATTAATTTTTTAATGTTAAAATTTCATTTAATAAATTGACTACAACGAAATAAATACTTTCGTGACCAATTAATTTCTTTCTCGACAAATTTCTCATTTGGCCCTGTCAACTTAGTTACCAGGCTAACTAGCCAGGGACGCCTGGGTGATAAAACGCCCGGAGCCCCCTAAAAATGGTAACGATCTAATTACGTATTTAATCTCCGGTGTGAAGGAATATAAACAATCATGACGTGAAAAAATATTGGGCAATATATTGGGGTGTAAAACGTGCTAGGGATGAAATTTCAAAGTATGTTCTCAAAATTACACGTGTGGTTTTTTTATAACTTTTCATATTTAATAATTTAAGTGTATAAATAATACAGTCTTACCCATTTTTTAACATATGTAATGTACATAATGTGTAATTAGATCTCAGCCCTTCGTTGCATTGCCTTCATCAAACATCTTCATCTTCAGCCCACGTCCATCCACTGTTGAATAAAGACATTTATTAAATGCTGGCAATTCTCTCTATCTTCGAAATTAGCTTGCGATCTTTTTTATTTAATTGGCCCAGCGATTTAGAGAACAATATATGTTTTGGTTTCCAATACATTCTAGTACTTTTTTTATTATATTGATTGTCATTCCTTCGGTTGAGATGTTTTGTTATACGGTGAACTATATCATCTACTTTGGTCCTTTTATGAATATTAATTTATTATTCTGTAACGCACAGTTAGGTCATGCGTGGTTCTTTTATCAAACGCAAGCTATAATATTTAGTATTCTAGTTATTTATCTATTTAACAGAAGTAATGACTAGTTTTCTAATTATTTCTCTCATCAAACATAATATTCCGGATTCGTAAAACATATTTTTACCGCGTCTCGCGAATCGGCCACGACCCGTGTTATTAACACCTTTACCAGTCAAAATTCCCCGACCTCTCCTCATGCTCCCAGTGTGACTAGTGACCTTAACGTCAGCAGACATCAACTAGAACGAAATTTGTTCGATCTCAATATCGCGAGAGCATTAGTGATGTGGAATTATTCAGCTCCGGTACATCAGCACTGTATTGTTTTGGATATCCTGTGAATTGTGTGCAATGATATGGATTTTTGTTTTTGTGTGCCGCGGTGAAATTTGTGATATCGCCGTCTTCGATTGGAAGCGAAGATCTGCCCACCGTGTGTCGTTTGTGTGATCTCAGCTGCGATTGTGGGAGTGACGGAGGCGTCATACAAGAGGTAAGGCGAGCAGTCCTTCAGATTCCCGATTCCCACTGGAACACATCTGTCGACTGGAATCCCTACCCATCATTGACAATTATCATTTATATCCAGGTTCCTTACTTCCTTCCTTTCTTTGCCCCCCCCCCCGCCCCTCTTTCGGTGATTCCGATTTACGACGTAATCCAATCCGCGGGACGCGCGACCCGGAGATCGCGCAATTCGTTAGGTAGATCCTATCGGCGCAGGATTTACGTCTTCTTTCTTATTCTTAATTCTGCATTGGGGTTTCTATTCAGTACAGGGTGGACGGAGGTCTCTTTAATCTCAAATGATTACACTCTAAAACTAAATAAACAATCGCGTCCATAATAGAATTAGACTACGCTGACGACTGCGCCATTTTGGCGGAAATTGAGGAAAACCTTCAACAGGCCTTCACAATGTTTTCTAAACAACTCAATCTAAACACAGCTATAATCAAAATTCTGCACCAACCTGCATCTAGAACACAAAGAACTGATTAAATTATTAGTGTGATAGAACACCCTATCGAGAGAGTAGAATACTTCCCATATCTAAGTTACATATCACAAGAGGCTAACATGGATGTAGAAACGAAGAATTGAATCCGAAGTGCAAGCTGCGCATTTAGAAAACTACTATTACACGTATTTGATAACCACCAGCTGTTACTACAGTGTCTATATTGCCCACACTACTGGATATTGGAATATATGAATGCGAATCTTGGGTATTATATCGCTGTAACCTCAAGTTATTCGAGAAATATCACAACAGATGCTTGAGGAAGATCTTAGGTATAAATTGGGAAGAGTTAAAAATAAACTTAAGTATTCTGGAAGAAGCAAACATTCCCAGTATCGAAACTACGATGGGCAGGTCATTGAGTGCATATGGATGATACACGGCTTCCCAAACAAATTATGTTTGCGCAGCTATCTCACAGAAAAAGAAGACAAGGTGAACCGAGGAAAAGATTCAAAGACACCCTGGAGGCGAATGAACAGCAGCATAAATAAATGAGCTGGTGTGGCATAAATCCTGAACACTGGGAAACCGCGGCCCATGAAAATTAATAATCAAAGATGGCGACCGGAAATTGTCGAAACAAAACGTAATATAGGTAAACATGTAAGTAAATTAGTAAATTATTTAAGCTATTGTTGATATAGTTAAACTAATTTTGATGTAATTATATCACATTTTACGAAATGTTCTCACTTTTTTTGGGCCACCCTGTTATACATACCCATTTATATTTATGTGCAAGACAACCTTGATATAGTACAAAGAAGTATAAAGTTTACTTAATCAGGTGCAAATGGGCTGTTGAACTAACGTTTGCCAATAGGGTGAAATATTATGATCGAGCTTCATGGCTGGTCTATGGAGTGGAATCAATTGCCACTTTCAGGTACACACATGACACAGTAAATCTTAAAAGATAGGCCATTCAAATTCGATACTTAATAGGAAGGTTTGTATAGTGTTTAACATAATAAAGTAATATTTTTATTTTTACTTGTTAACTTTGTTTTATTAACCACTTATTGAGTTTAAATACATCTACCGGTTTCGAAAAATACCATTTTCTTCTTCAGGATGTCAATACTAACTAAAACATATATTATTGTTTTTTTACCAGAATTCTATTTAAAAAAAAAACAATTATTTAAAAAATAAATTTAGTACCTAACTCAAATTGTTACTTAATACAAATTTACTCGAATAATTTTTAGGAAAAAATTTAAACTCAATAAGTGGTTAATAAAACAAAGTTAACAAAGAAAAATATGAATTTTAACCACAGAGTTAATTTTGCTAATTTCAAAAGTATTAATATTTATATGTTTTTGCTTTTTATACGAAAAGGAGTGAAGGAGAAATCCTAACCTAAGGAACACCTAATTCTGTAAACTAACATTTTTTCTTTATAATGTATATTATTAAACAAAATTTTGTTGAGCCGCAATGGTTTCATTATGAACATAATTACATAATAACATTGCCTTTGTAGGTGAAAATATAGTAATTGTGTGTTCTTAGACGTATTCAAATATTGCTAATAATATACTTGTCAAAATAAGAAAATATATAAATATTGAAAAATATTGATTTTCAGGTGTATTCTAGTATAATGTGTTAAAAAAAAATTTGTCCATAGATGGCGATAGTGTAATAGTACTTGAAGTATACAGATATTATCATATATACAACTTTTAATAGATATGGAGATTGGGTGGGTGGAATGGTGAACGTTATATTCCGTAAATTAATCACTTAAGCCAGCCGAAAACAGGTCTAAAGCCCTGTAATTACACTTTACTTACTTTCATATTTTTCCATTAATAAAAAATAGCTTCGTCTCCATGAGATATTTATTATTTTTTTGATTTGAGTTAACTTTTGTCTGTAAGGGAAGGGAGAATACACAAATACACGAATTGTTAACTTGATTTAATATAATTTCACAAATGTTTTACTTTCACTGACATCCACTTGTCCTAGACCTTACTAAAATCCATCAGTTCTCATGTCCATTTCACATTTCTTTCATTTCAGTTCTTGTTAAATGTCGACATTCTTATTGTCCCAGGCCCTGGAGATTCAGCCGAGCTCAAAATGGTCTCGCTTCATGAAGTCGTCACCGAGTATTGTTCCCCAAATTGCTCGCCGTACTTTAGCCTTGGTAGTTGAGCAAAACCCATCACCAAATTTTCCATCCTTAGACTGAGAATGCTAGGCAACTCGCCTCGGCCCCTGAGAGCTACGTCATACTATGATTATTGTTACCATTCTTCAACATGGCCCCCACTTTAAGCAGCGGGTCGCCAGAGCTCTTCCGTTCCGCCAGTAAAAGTAACAGCTCGGACATTTTGTCTTTCCATAGACGCTTGCCGCTTAGCGGGCGTTTGATTGGCTAACAGGAAGATCGTGGCTGCACACACGTTGAGACCCATTCTATCTTTTTTAATAAAGTGGTGCACATACCTGGACACGGCTAATTTTTCATGTGACAATATAAGGAACTAACCTTTACCTCCTAGGAAAAAAATTTACGCAACTGTGGATGATATACATCACCCGCGAACAAGTACGGTTATCCGTAACTTTTTGAAGCAAAACCTTGATAATGGCACGTATTACCATATCAAAATGATGCACCTAGCTTTATTTAATGAAATCATATACAAAAACGCAATATATCCTAGAAGAGATGCCAATTCTACACACTAGTGCTTACGGAAACCTTAAATTAAACGATTATATGTACTTATTAGGAGAACACATTCTTATTGTGAAGTTGTAATTATTCAGAAATTAAAATCAAAAATACGGTAGATGGCTCTTTCAAATAATGGAACGATTAAATGTATTAATATCAAAAAGGTTCAAAAATTGTCGCTAAAAATATTGTCGCTGTAGCATAGTTGGATAGTGCACCTTCCCCGGTTAGGAAAGAGATCCAGGTTCGATTCCCGGTGGCGCAACAACAATATTTTTTGATAAAATTGATTTTATATGTATATCGTTCTAATTAATATTTTAGATTATATGTACATCTACTGTAATGTATTTCGATTGTTGTTCCTGTATTTACTTGAGTTGTTTTGATTAAAAAATCTATTTAATTGCATATAAACTGCGCACGTGGATATTAATGTCGTAAAAGCTCACACGGGCGTAGATTTAAATAAATATATAATTAAATAAGAAATATTCCAAATTTTTAGTGACTCATGAGTGATGGGTGATAAGTGGAGCATTGCCTACAAAACGTAGGTTCATATTTCTATGGAATACGTGAGTGAACATGCCACGAGTATGGCGTAATATGAATAAGTCATGTATGTAATATATTTGTAGATACGCTTACGGCAATATGCGCCACGCCAGACAAAGCTTTCGTCTGTGCCAAAGAATACTTGAAATATTTGTTTTCAATCTGGAAATTTCGTTATTCGTACTAAGTAAGTTAATTAGTTATAATGTAATTTGTACTAATTTATACTGCTTTTAATCTCTTTAATTAATATGTATATATTTATTATAAATACATATCATTAATAATCGTAAAAGGGTTCGCAGTTTTACTTATAGTTAATACATTACTAAATCGAAAAATAAGCACAGGAGATATTTATTATTCATGAAATAATTAATTAATAAAATACTTATGTCAGTATTATCAGATTAAAGACAGAAAGTAAATAACTTTGATAGTCTAAAAAACTAAAATATCGTATGTAAAATACCTTCTTTAGATATAAGTAAAAGAAGATCTTATTTTGTTTTATGTTGCAATGCAACTCGGAATTATATAATATGTAAGACTGGTTGATTGAGATATGCACATCGTACAACAGTTCTTTAATTAAATAAAAAATCTTATCTCTTGATCGATCGTTTAGTATTGAAAATATTGATAAAACATTATAGACCAAATTTTTATATAACATTTTTTGTTCGGAATTTTATACAATATTTATACACGTTTCGTTTACGACATCATGAAGCGTATGATTTATTGCGTAGAAGAGAGTCATATAAAAAAAGTACATTCGATTCACAAATTTTACCAAGATTCTGCGTGCGTTTTGATTGATTTCTAGGGCCCGTGTCCACGGAAGGAGACAATATTAGAGATTTAGTTGAGATAAATCTCAATACAGTGTACACGTGATGAGATTTTGTTCTAAACTAGAGATCAACTTGAGATTATTAGAAACAGATTAAAACTATAATATTTTTATTTATTATCTTTGTTTTATTAACTACTAACTTGAGTTTCAATACATCTACCGGTTTCGGTATTTAAACTATCCAGAATCTATTTTTAAAAAATCTATTTTTTTAATTTTTTTTTTTTTTTAAAATAGATTCTGGCAAAGAAACAATAATATATGTTTTAGTTAGTTATGACATCCTGAAGAAGAAAATGGTATTTTTCGAAACCGGTAGATGTATTTAAACTCAATTTAGTGGTTAATAAAACAAAGATAATAAATAAAAATATGAATTTTAACCACAAAGTTAATATTGCTAATTTTAAAAGTATAAAATTATAATCATTATACACGGCAGCGTACGTTCTGACAGCGAGATTTGGTGCGTGTGCATAAACGTCACCTAATACTATCATAGATCCTAATAATTATCTATGTTGAAGTTAGATATAGGTCATACAACATTAACATTAATATAAGGTGTTAAATTACAAACGTTTATTGTATTTTAACTGCTACTGGGGAGATTCAAAATCACCCATATGACAACACTGATATTTGACGTTTAACACATACGAGCTTGAAGCAAAGCGAATTTCTGAGACACAATGTATACATGTTGCATACGAAAGCCGGGATTTGTTTGGGAGCGAGATCGGTATCTCAAAGATTATCTAGAGTCAAAAATCTCTAAGTGTACTCGGGCCACTACGCTTAGAAAATCTCAGGTAATCAACCTGTGTACATATTGAGCATCCTTAGTATTTTTGAATTCAGAATTTGTTTAATAGAAATTTAATATAAACGTATGATCATTAAGTTGAATAAATTATTGAGTGTAGATCACCTGAACATTTCTGTGAATTTTTGTTTTCATTAGTATCATACTATTAAACTATTGTACTGTTAAAATCCTTTAATTAATTATTATTTTTTTTTTTTTGCTGCGCGATAAACTAATCGACACACTAATCGAAATGCTTTACTATAATACCACATTCTGAGTAAATATATTGCGATAAATAAATAAATATCTAAAATGGATGACGCTCTGTAGCGATAGCGGTCGTGGACTTTCGAGTCCCACGGGGTCATAAAATATGAAGAAAAAGAAGAATAGTTTGCGTTATTCCATTTTATTTCCGTTGTCTGTCTGTCTTTCCAACAGTTGGAAATGTTTCCATTTTCCTATTTCTCTCCTTCCTACTGTTTTTTATTAAAATTTTCCCTTTTTTCCCTTATCCTATTTGTATTTTCGTTTTCATGCACACGAAATAAAACATTGAAAATGCAAAATCAGGAGTTAAAATTAAATTTTACAAAAATCATTTTGAATACGAATTGTTTTACTAAGGGCAAAGGGTTAGGTTGGAACAAATAAATATATATTTAGGGGCATATAAATCACTAATTAAATTGTAAATAATTATCAAACCCGAACTGTTTGTGCGGTAGAAAGTCGATGTCTAAAAAATAATTAAGAAAAATTCTCCTAAATAATACAATATACTGTATTTTTTTTGCTGCTTTTTAACACAATCAATTAACGTAATAGATTTTTTTAAATTACGTTTTTTACATCTTCAACCCTTTTAAGACCGCTCCAAAATCATAAATATGTATAATATCAATCTTTTGACTGTAATAAATTCTTCTAGGTAAATCATGTATTTTATTGATATGAATAGATGTGTCAATCGTATGTCCTCGTACAATTTTGATAAGTGATCAAGTAACTGAAAGTTTGAGCTTCTACTAAAGAGAAAATTACAATTCAAACCTACTTTTTATAAGATAAACCTTTAGTTTTTTTTGAAAATTAGTAAGAATTTTAACATGGTGTACCGTACGTATTCCATAACTTTCTTATATGCCTAGAATTTTTTTTTATGCATGTCCCTCGTACTGTTTAGAAATATACAACAAATTGTAATGTTTTTGGATGCTTGATCGAGTGATAGACGCATGTGCGTTCGGTTTAAATGGATGTGTATATGTGTGTAAGCATGATGACGCCTATCCGGGGATATTGTGTATGTAGGGCCGGCAACCGAGTTTAAGCCTTCTTCGCTCCGCGTCACTCTCCGTAGATAGATGTAAGATAATTTGTGTCAGGAATAAATGCTGTAAATTTTTACATTAAACCACTGTGTTTAATATAAACTCAGGAGTCATTAAACTGAAGAGAAAGAACACAACACAGATATATATATATTGATAAATGACCATCGCACGGTAACATAAAATAAATAATTTTGTATAATTCTGTTGTGAATTCTGTCACGTTAAGTATACTGGATTCATAGACCCTGAAGGCAAGGGAGAGAAAATGGATTGATGCCTTTGAGATTTGGTGCTGGAGTACGGATAGCGAGATGCATGAACGTCTCCATTTTGCAGGAACTTAAGATCAAGAACAGACTCAAAAATTTGCTTGAGATGCATCCTTCAATTTTTTGGGCATCTTGCGAGAAGAGAAGAGAGTTCGGAGAAGCTTGCTGTAGTAGGCCACGTCGAAGAATGAAGAGGAAGACGAAGATGAAGATCCCCCGTCCGTTTCTCCGTTTCCCATGCACTTCTCTGGTGATAGCCCTATGATCTGCGGGATGCTGAGAAAAGTAGAGGAACATAGATGAGAGGGCGGGAGTTCATAGAGATCGCGATCCTCAGTCACGAGGGATGGATACGGATGAAAGTATTATACGGTAGTCGCGTCAAAAAAACAAATATTTTTAATAATAATCATATAAAAAGTTATTTCTAGTTCTATATATGTTGCGACCGTTAATGTTGCATAGCAATAAAATCAAACACGATCTGCTGTGAATTCTATCACGTGAAAGTGTGCGGTACTAGCGTCAAATATTATAATTTAATTTCGTGACGTTCCGTGTCGCATAGCAATAATTTGACGTGCTTGTTAATCTAGTGGTTTAGACACTCAATTAGTGATCTAGCTGTTGGGTATTCGAGCCTCATTTCAGGAGACCAGCAAGTTGGTTGGGATTTTTATAGCACGAGCGTTTAGATAAGTTTGAAAATAGTACAAAATAATATTTTATTTCGTATACGTATTCCGGGTACTAATTTAATAATGTAGACTGGTGGTGGATGACTATAACAGCGGGACTTTGAAGCTCGTAAATATATATTATAAATATTAGCAAATAGACTAAAGGTATTAACTATGAATTAAAAAAATGTTAAATTGAATAACATATTATATTAATTATTTAAATTAAAATTCTTTACTTTCTGAATTTTTCTCACATATTTTTCATATTTAGTAAATTTAATATTATTACAGATAATTCAATAATTGTGCTACTCGGTAAACAAAGTATTCAAAATACAAATATTTTCGGTACGAATCAACATAACGTACAAAATAACACAATTAATACGTAGGTATTCATTAATATAAATTAAATTAATCAACTAAAAAGATATATAGAAAAAAATACATAGCAAAATAAGTTCGAATCTCGGCAGTAAATATTTCGATAGATAAATTTTTTCTATATGTCTTTCTTGTTGGTTCATTTAATTTGTATTTTTTTACGCATAATTACCCAAATCAATAGAGAAATGCTCGTATTTGAATTAGGGAGTATTTAAGTTTTAAAATAATTTTACATTTTTAGGGGTAGGTATTGAAGTAAGATATAAATATAGAATTAAATACATATACATTAACATCATCTTAATATGAATTAATTATAATAATAATACATTTATTAGATTCACTTTTTTTACATGTATTATGTACTTACATTGATAAATAATGTCTACAGTCTAGTCTCTTCCAAATTAATATTCATTAATAATTCATTTTCATCAATTAAATATATTAATTAGTAAGATATACATATAAAATCAATTTTATCGAAAAATATTGTTGTTCCGCCACTGGGATTCGAACCTGGATCTCTTTCCTAACCGGGAAAGGTGCATTATCCAACTATGCTACAGCGACAATATTTTTTGCGACAAATTTTCTAACCTCTTTGATATTAATACATTTAATCGTTCCGTTATTTGAAAGAGCCATCTACCTTAATGCACCTTCCCCGGTTCGGAAAGAAATTCAGATTCTATCCCGGTGGCGCAACAATAATATTTTTCGATAAAATTGATTGTATATGTATATATTTCTAATTAATATCACAGACCTATGTACTGAATAATTATAACTTTACAATAAGAATGTGTTCTCCTAATAAACATAATCAATTGGAACTTGTAATTGCTGTCGGAGTTTTCTAAAATTTGTTTGATTTGCGATTTGAAGGTTTTATAATTTTTATCTGTTTTGATTATAAAAAATTATACCTTGATAGGCGTAATGGTGTTGAATACCACATAACTATGTATTGAAAATGTAATTACACAGCAAAACTGTGTTCTACTTAACATATTTATTAGATATATATTTTTTGTAATTATTTAACTAATTAGGCTAATTGGCAAGTGCGTAAATCGCGTACTTTAAAATAAGCTGCGCGTTTCAAGAATTCATGGAAAATTAAACAAAACTAATCTAATAATATTTTCAACACAATTATTATCTTCAACTTCATCATCATCATCATCATCATCATCATCTTCAACTCTCCTCAACCCAAAAGTAGCATCCAGTCATTCAGTCGTAATTTTAGTATTATCAACATTACTAATGATGATGCGTCAGCATTAAAAAGTTATAATAAATAGCAAACTAGTGAAAATAAACAGTTTTTTAAATATGAATTAAATATATTAATTAGAAAGATATACATATAAAATCAATTTTATCGAAAAATATTGTTGTTGCGCCACCGGGATTCGAATCTGGATATCTTTCCTAACCGGGGAAGGTGCATTATCCAACTATGCTACAGCGACAATAATTTTAGCGACAAATTTTCGAATCTTTTTGATATTAATACATTTAATCGTTCCATTATTTGAAAGAGCCATCTGCCTTATTTTTACAGAATCTCAAATACCTTTGAGTAATCTGATAGCAGACGTCAGAATTATCAATTCATTTTTATTAAATTTTGAACACATTGATACAACTTTATTATTAGGAGAACACATTCTTACTTCACAATGAGAATATGTTCTAATAAATTAAACAGTGTTTTTAAATTAAATATAATTTAAAATGCTCCTTCACAATGTTTCACAAGAAAATTTCGAAAAAAGCAATTATTATTGCATCATAATATTCTTTAAGATACATTTTACATTTTGATTTATTTCACAGATATCACACTTATGGGCGGCTCATTTAAATACTTAGTATTGGCGGGTATGTAATATAATATGTTATATAAACTGTTAAATAATGGAACGACAGATGTATTAATTTGAAAAAAAGTGTAACATATAGGTTCGAAAATTTGTCATGAAAAATACTGGCGCTATAACACAATTGGTAGTGTACTTCACCGGATTGTAAATAGATATACAGGTTCGAATCCCGGTTGCGCAAAAACAATATTTTTCTACAAAGCTGATTTTATATGTATATATTTATAATTAATACATTAAATTAGTATTTAATTACTTTGTGGTTTGACATGTTAGATTAAGTAAAACCTAATAACTTTGTATAAAACCATGAATTTTATTACACGCCAACCGGTTTCGCTTAGCGCAAGCTTCGTCGGGCGTATTTAAAACTGACAATAAATACAAAATGGTGCACTTATATATACATAAAGAGAGAGATAGAATACATGTATAGTTAGACAGAACATTAAGGGAGGGGAAAGTACATGAAGCTTGAGTTAAGCGAAACTGGTTGGCGTGTTATAAAATTCGTGGTTTTATACAAAGTGTGTGTGTTTTATTTAATCAAATATTTATTCATTTGAAATAATGAAATCTTTAATTTACGAAGAACGATACTTTCGCATCTAATTATAGAATAATTTTTATTTAATTAATAAATAGATTTTCAATGAATTTGCGGAACAGAATACTCAATGAATACTTGATACCTGATGTAACACGGAGTGTCTTTGTCCTGGAGAAATTGCACTTTGCATTGATCAATTTCAATCGTCGTTTCAATACTGACCGAGCTCTTGCGGGAGACCCCCTTCACGACTTTAACTCCATTATCGGTATTTAGTTCACCCGAGGACCCGGGTCTGGCCAGCCACTCGCCAAGTTCGGCCATTAGGCAGGATCACCTAAATTGTTGATTGCCTCTAGTCCAGACCGAGGGGAGAGAGTGATAACATTATTTTGGGAAGAATTGTTCAAATAAAATTCCAAAAATGCAAAAAAAAAAAATATTTAAAAAATTAAATTAGTTTTTAGTCTATTAAAGATATATATCAAATATACATTTTTTTGTCTATTTCAGTTATTTTATACATAACTATTTTTAAGGCCGGTCAGGTAACTGCACAAAGTAATATAATGTTAAATAGATGAATAATATAAGTTTACAAAGCTTATATGCAGGAGCGTGCAGTGCATACTAGCAAAAAAGCGGTGTATTACTAAAAATTCTAGGAAACAAATATAAATTAAATGATCTATAATATGGATTAACGTGAAGGCATATTTACGGATTTATTACAATTAGCGCTGCCTGTGTACCAGTAGAAATTTTAATGGCTTAGTTCAAAAAAACTACCACGACAACCCACCGCTGTAGCCGTAGCGCTATTGTTGACGTAGCTGCAATCGACGCATTGTAGCTATTCACATTACTCTCTTCTATTTTTAATCTAGTGTATTGATGTGATCTAGTGACAATTGGCTATTTACTGAATTTAATAATTATTTCCTTTAGTTATTACGTGAAGGATTTTCAAACAATAATATAATCACGTTCAGTCATAGAAAGTGTTCTTAAAACGTCCACACATTTTTTATATTGATTTTTATATGGACAAGAAGGTATTATTTTACGTTAAATCATAAACTTTAAAAACACTATTAATAGTACTCTAAAATTATAAATAAATACATGGTAGTGTCGTATAAACGACGGATTCATTTTGTCTAAAAACGTTGGTTAATAAAAGCTCATAATCCTACGAACAACATATATTGTATTACATATATTATATATGATTATATAATATCATTCTTAATAGCATAACCTAAATCTATACCTACCGTACGCCACTGTTTATATGCTGTGGTAATAACTACAATAATTTGGCCCCGATGCAGAATTAAGAAAGAAGCCTCTAAATAAGTTTTCTGTATAAGATATACGAATATTGGTACTGTGTGGTTTATCCAATAAATATTATGAACAGAATTCGTATCTTGTCTCATAATATTCACACTCTGCAAGGTATTTATAAATGCTTACTTTCTTCGATTTAAGGCGATTTTCACTTTATGGATTGGTCCATAACCCGACGTATTAGTGGTATACTGCTACTATGTATGTCTTCACTCGTTTTCGATATATACGTAAGACACAATATTTTCAATTTTATAATTTAATTTCTAACTGAAGAGTATTATTAGCGTTGGGAAATGTTGGTTTCATGTGAATTGTAGGGCGCGAAATTTTTTTCCTATATAAATGTGCCCCAATGCACTTCTTATAGGTGACTTTAAGAAAGATTACGTTAATAAGTTATTTGATACAAAGTCATGATAGCAGAGTAATAAACTGATTGTGCACAGTTGCTATGTGTGCATTTGTCACTGCGTGTAGATGTTTATATGTGCATCAGTTTTGTATACAATTTTCATTATAATAATAATAATATTGGATAATTTGTATAGCGCCACTTTCGTAAAAAAATTCACCTCAAGGGCGCTTTACACATAAATTGTTTATCGAGCTACATTATTTTTGTTTTTAAAATTAAAAATTCTTATTTTTACTTATGGAAATGTTTTTTTGACAAAGTTTGTTTACTTGTGTACACTTGTCTTTCATGCCGTTTTCATGGGATTGTTTAAGTAAACGCCTTCGATAGCTGGTTTCCAGATTTTCGATTAGCAATAAGCACACATATGATATATGAACTGCACTAACCTCTCTAATTTTGATGTCTATCTGGTCTGATGTTGTTGTTCTTTTAGCTGGGTTATCTTTTTTAGATTTTGATCGCGTTTATTTAAACTGCTGAATTGGTCGAAGCACGGGATGTAATAAAAATGACGCCTGTCGGTTACCGTCTTCTTAGCTTCCGAAAAAAGGGCGGCAATACTCATACACACACACATACACACACATGTACATTATTATAATCCAAGAAACCAAGTGGTGCCAATCGAAGTAACAAGGCGCTTAAACAGGGATCATTTTAAAATATTGATTTATATTATACTTACCAACAAAAGCAGACCAAAAAAAGAACAGTAATTTTAAAATATGCCATGATTTTCAAGTACCGTTGTATCAGTTTACACCAAAACCACCAAAGATTGTACAGATAAATTACGTAAAATTTTCTTGGGAGGTTTATATAATATGTATATAAACTTATAAAGAGACATGTATTACATAAAAGGAGTGCCTCTACGATCGCTCCTTGCCTCGGCATTATTTCAGACTCTGGCGAGAAGCCTCAAGGTTTTGAACTCAGGTACTAGACCGCGAAGACAATTTCCGGTTAGGTGATCATGGTTTGTTTCTTTGAAAAATAGTAATTTGTACAAAGGTTCCATTTACCTGCGCGCTGTTGCGGAATAATAGGGATAATTGGATGTCTTTGATAGTTAAAGCTCACATGTCGCGAGGTTTCTGGTGAAAGCCGGTAACTAGCATTCCAGCCAAAAATAGGTTACATTTGTGATATTAGTTTCATAATATAATATGTAGCTAAAGGTAAAATGTTTCACAGGTAAAAGAAAAAATGGTTTTAATAAAATTAGTAAATTCACGGTTACGTATTAACATTGCTGTTATGTGTATATGCGTGTGTGTTATGTGTATAGATCACTGAAAAGAAAGAAAGGAATATGATTGTATTACATTAGTTTTTAGACATTTAAAATTTTTAATTGTTAGAAAATGGTTAGTTAACATTAATACAAATAAAATGAATCAACTAGAAAGATATACAGAAAATATTCTAAGAGGTCCAGGTTCGAATCTCGATAGCAACTAAATAGATAGATAGATTTTTTTCAGTGTATTTCTTAGTTGTCTAATATTGTATAACTCCGCCGGTTCATAAAATTGTGCCGAATTCTTAAAATTTACCAATCATTTCTTAATACCTTTTATGTTATATTTATATACTAATAATATCATTATATCTTTATTTTTACCAATCTTTACCATATCACTCCCACTGCTTCGATACTTTTGTCTATGCGTAGAGAATAGACGTCTTCTAGGATTTTTTTTGTGTCTCGTGAAACTCATTCAAGAAAATTCTTTGTCTATCGATTCTATCTGTGAACTTAGGGAGGCTTTAATTCAGCAGTGGCTAAAAACTAATGTCGATGATAACACTTACTACCCGGTGGGTCAAAACAAAACACGTCCGGCGGTGTTGGATCATTTTGGACTCACCTCAGGTGTTTTAGTTTTTCAACCGTTTTGTGGGATATATTTTATTTTAAATATTATTTAATGAAATGGCATGACGTGCCGTAATGTTTCTGTTAAAAAATTAAAGATACAAATTAAAAAATATTACGAATAATGTACATATTCTCACGCATCAACAGACGCTCTACACAGCCAAAAAACAAACATCCACAAATAGCATGCAATCTTTTGGTCGGAACCCGAACAGGTAGTGTCATGAAACTTACAGGTAGGCGCAACATCCCTCAAATAGTTATATCACTGGTGTTGTTTAGGGGCCGCCAGACGAAAATAAGTCAAAACAAATACGTGGACGCATACCTAGTATACTTTGTCTACCCGCTCAAAATGTTAAAAATATATATGCCGGTGTAAGCGCTGAGTTTTAATCCCGTAAAAACGACTGATTTTTGAGCGTTTTTTCACATTTTTATCAATAACTCATATGAATCTCGTCCGATAACATTTATTTGTATCTGAAATTATTTGGAAATATTTAATAAACGATTAACTAGAAGAAAAACAGCATGTAGCGTAATTCATATTTTTAAAAACACCCGGGTCAAATCTGATCCCCCACCGCTGAGTATGTGATATATATGTAAATGTATTTTTTTAATAATTATAGGTAGATATAATCGAGCAAAATTTAAATTATTTCATATATATATATATATATATGAAAACACTGTACTTCTCACATGTGCGAAGTATTATCGAATATGCCTACCAAGTCCAAGATATACCACATACATCAATAGAATCGAAAAAATACAGAACAGCTTCTTCAAATATCTTAACTTTCATAGCTATCGAACCTTAACTAACACTGCCGAGTCATCTATCTTTTACAAAGTTCCATCACTACAAACTCGAAGAGACATGGCCGATGTCTTTTTTCTACACAAAATAGCCAACTCTAGACTGTCCAGATTTACTCAGATGCATATCCATTCGAGTGCCAGCAGGTCAACCAGAACTAATCTTACATTTAATCTTCCACATTGCAACACCAATGCCAAACAAAACTTATTTTTTTACCGAGCACCCCTTTATTTCAATTCATAACACAGTTACCTCAATCAAATCGTTATTCAATACATAGACTTTAAAGGCCTTTATTTAACTTTTTATTTTTATCACTCAGATCTTATTCCCTATCTCATTTTCCTTTTCCTTTCCCATCGAATATTTCCTTATTTTCTTTTTTATATCTTTTTTCTCTATGTTAAAATTTTTATTCTCAACATTTTTTTCTCACATTTTTCAGCTTTGTCCTTAAAATTTAAATCGTACTCGCTATTTGAAGAATTTTATGTCTTCAGAGAAAATATGTAATTGGTTTAATTATTGTTTAACTTTCACTGTGATTTCCATATTTACTAATTAGCTGTATGTTTTCTGAATAAAATAATAATAATAAAAAATAAAAGAATACACATATATATAAAGGTGCGTACTCGGAATACATATCACATCAACATTGTTACTATTTTTAAACTAATGCTATGAAAATAGGGCTAACTTGATGGCCTCCTGGAATGAGGCTTCAACTCCCAACAATAAGATCTATAGGCGAATATTGTAACCACTAGACCACAAGCACGTCAAATTAATCTGTGAATGACTAGAATGTTTAGAAAATAAATAAAAATGAAATATCGTGTATATGAAAATAATACACGTGTGTACAATACTAATTTAGCAATATTTGAATATGTCTAAGAACACACAATTACTGGATTTTCACCTACAAAGGCACTATTATTAAACAAATAATAGATATATCAAAGAGATGAAGCTATTTTAGTATGGGTATTACTTTATATTAATATAACGTTCACCAATTCTCACCCATCAATCTCCATATATATCAAATTTTTGAATGTTGTATATATGTTAATATGTGGACTCACTTCGAGTACCACTACACTATTGCCATCTATGGACTAAATTTGATAATTTATTTCCCTGGAACAGTATATGTCACAATGAGATTTTTTTTTTTTTTTAATTATTTAAAGCAATATTCTTTATCTGTAATTTTTTTTAAATACATTATACAAGAATACGCTTAAAAAATCAATATTTTTCAATTTTCTTATTTTGGCCAGTATATTATTAACAATATTTGAATATGTCCAAGAACACACAATTACTGGATTTTAACTTACAAAGGCACTGTTATTAAACAAATAATAGATATCTCATAAAGACAAAGCTATTTTTTATATAGCTTCGTTTCTATGAGATATCTATTATTTGTTTAATACTAAATTAGTTACCCTAATAAGTTTATCAAATAAATAAGATTAAATTTTGTCTCAAGAAATTCTAGTTATCCACATAACATTTTTGTTTAAAATGAATTCCTTTAAAATTTTTCCCAATACGCTAGAATTTTACAATTCTTTGATGTATTCGCCCGCTTTCAGTCGTAAAATATTGTAGATTTTTATGAATTTTTCATACGGGCAGAGTGCATCGCTGTGTGCGGAACTAATTAAGCGCCTTCATATGTTAACAATTACCGTTGGTTTTGTTTTAATATTTTACTCTACGCTACTCCCCTAATACTTCTTGTGGTAATATTTCTACCCTTTTTACTATCTAAAGGGGGATAACTACGTCATTGTACTATCTAATTATTTTATAAACTTCTACTGGCACAGCAATCGTCATGATAATGACGATACCGCAGGCAAAGTTATCTGATGCCATCTAATCCGATCTGCAGCAGGTCTTGACAAGTTTCCTATTTTAAATATGAATTAAATATATTAATTATAAAGATATACATATAAAATAAATTTTATCGAAAAATGTTGTTGTTGCGCTACCGGGATTCGAACCTGGATCTCTTTCCTAACCGGGGAAGGTTCTTTATCCAACTAAGCTACAGCGACCTTCTCCGGTTAGGAAAGAGATCCAGGTTCGAATCCCGGTGACGCAACAACAATATTTTTCGATAAAATTGATTTTATATGTATATCTTTATAATTAATATATTTAATTCATATTTAAAATATCACAGACCTATGTTCTGAATAATTACAACTTCACAATAAGAATGTGTTCTCCTAAAAAAAAAAAAAAAGTTTCCTATTGTTAGGCTTCGGTTGCAGACTCCATCGGATCCCTCCGTATTCGTCGGTGATCTTTCGCGGGAACAGCATCCTACAATTCTGTCTCAAACCAGTCTCTACATTGCATCAGCACGTTTTGTGACAAGCCCAAGAATTATCATTGGTGGGATAAGATCCCATAGAAAGCATCGAGTTTAATATTAATCAGTAGACGCAACGCGAATCGGAAGTCTGAAAGAACATAACACAGTTCTGGGTTGAGCGTCGTCTTCACCTCCGATTGACTTGCACGTTTGTGGTGCAGAACCGAGAGATCACTGCACTTCCGGAACTATTGAATACACCTCCTCTTTGCGATCCCAGCGTTACGCACGGCGCGGATGTAGGACGGCAGAAAAAAAGGCACAAGATCTTGATAGTTCGACGTCTAAGCGCAATCTGTTCCCCCGTCGGCAAAATCGCAAGTAATGAGTCGGCCAGAGCGGGACAGGTATAGTTATTAGTTTGTATATAGGATGGATAAAATGCATAAAGAGTGGGTATTCGACTTGTGTCAACAATCATAATATAATATATTATAATATTTCTGGTTGAGTATGGCCAGTGTAAGAATGTTCCTATTTATTTAAATGTATTTGAAAAAGGGGTGTAGCTTACTCTAATATGACGCTAATCACCATTAATTTGAATTATTCACCGTTTGGTTGCGAGCGAGCAAATAATTCGTAATTTAATAATTATTTCGTTAATCATTTTAATATTATTTATCACAGTCTGTTGAATATATTGAATCAACCGCGATAGAGAAGTTATGTATACCCATTAGCAGATATAGCTGACAAATATAAATTAAACAATGTTATAACTCTACTTGAGTTAGCATTGTTATAAATCAATATCAGATATATCATAGAGACGAAGCTATTTTTATTATACTTAATGGAAAATATTTAGGAGTATGGGGCTTACGACCTGTCTTCGGCTGGTTTAAGCGATCACTTTATATATATAAAAATATAGGGTAATTAAAAATGTCTTCGTCTCTATGCGATAACTGACATTTATTTAATAACAGTGCCTTTGTAGGTACATTGTTTTATTTACATCCATCCATTTTGATGATGAAACTTTACATAGTTAACACCGATTCTTTCAATAATATGAAACGAAATTGGAGAAGATATAACGTATTATACATCTGAGTTGCAATATAAGTTACAAATATGATCTTTCTGTTGAAATCAAGTGTCGCATTAAGCAAGTTCGTGCAACCTTTATCCACATTATTGAGATGTTCTGCAGTCACGATCTTAACCTTAAATTACGAATGCGAATAGTCAGATACTATGCATCTTCGATATTATTTTATGGAATAGAAGCATGTACACATACCGAAGAAATGACAAGGCGATTTGAAATATTTGAGATGAGTGTCTACATAAGAATGCTAAAAATGAGTTGGATGGATAGAGTTACGAATGAAGATGTTATGGTTCTGATGAATAAAGAAAATTAAGTATTTAAAATAATAAAAATCCAAAAAATTCAAGTGTATGCGATCTTGCACCTCATAATGAGGAAAGTCGAGGCCCTGGAAGAAGGAGAACATCATGGCTCAAGAATCTGAGACAATGGTTTGGCCAGTATATTGTAGAGCTATCCCAAGGCGCGGTAAACAAAATGGTAGTTAACGTCCGTAAAGCGGATAATACACAAAATAATGAGAAAGAAAAGCTAAAAATGTCATAAACCGGGCAATATTTTGGGCTCACAACTAGAAAAAGTTAATTTAAAAATATTAAAAGTATTTAAATAATGATAATACTAAAGTAAATAAATTATTGTACTCATTAGTTTTACAACTAGTAATTTTATACACAGGGAATTAAAATGATGATGCAGGTATTACACCCCACATGACGTCACCAGTACGGCCTCGAAGTAATAGCTGTTTCGCTTGCTGCGGCAGACACATTGCAGATGAGTTCATAAAGCGGTCCTAAACAGATAAGCGATCCGCATCTTTCTTTACGACGGTCCATGGTGATATATTTTGATGGATGTTGAAGAAAATCGATTTTTAAGTCAAAAATAACTCTTTTCGCAATAAATATAGACAAAATAGAAAATATGAGAGGGGATATGTATGATTTAGGATTTTATTCAGGTTTAACGAAATGTTTATCTCTCGTAAAACAAAAATATTGATATTATTATGTTTTATTAAAAAATATTCTATAAAGAACATTGATTCTAAATTATTGTGAATCTTTATGTGCACCATAAATGTTTTTTTTTCTTAAACATTTTTTAAATTTCGGGATATCTTGATAAAGGAGAAAGAAAAAAGGCTGCAATGGTAGAGACACGTAGCAAATGATGAAATCACGTAACATGCACAAAACCAAACAGAATCAAGATCGAGGGTCGTACCGAGATATAGATGATCGGATAATATTAAGACGGACCTGTAAATGTAATTTTTTGTATTTTTGTAATATAACAGAAAGTTCAATCCTTTTTTTTTTTGTAGTGTAAAATTCGTTTGCTATTAAAGCCTTAACATACTTTTTATATATTAAATAAGTCCTTTAAAAATTGTTGTCTTCACGTACAAAGTGCATTGTTAAATTATTGTTATTAGGAGAACACATTCTTATTGTGAAGTTGTAATTATTCAGAACATAGGTCTGTTATCAAATAATCATTGGTTAAATAATGGAACGATTAAATGTATTAATATCAAAAAGGTAACATATAGGTTCGAAAATTGTCGCTAATAATATTGTCGCTGTTAGGAAAGAGATCCAGGTTCGAATCACGGTGGCGCAATAACAATATTTTTCGATAAAATTGATTTTATATGTATATCTTTCTAATTAATATATTTAAATTATTGTTGCACTATCATTATATTTTTTGTTTTTATCGAATAACTGTATTTTTTCTAAATAAAATAAAAATTTAAATTAAATCATATGGACTCCAAATTTAACTCGAATTGGGTCTGTTTTGGTCATGCTTTGTATTTGGATGAGTTATATGCCAAAAATATTCAATTTTACGGCAGTATTGATATATATAAATTACTTTGTGGAGATTATCTTAAAGATTAGTGTGCGAACTGTCATTTTGTACATGTACATGCGTGTTTGTCAGGAGAGTGAGTAGATGAGTGGTGGGAGACAAACATTATAAGAGGCCGTCTCTGGGGAAACGGCTCTCTTCCATCACAGCTCCACCTGAATAACCAGTCTATCTCTGAAATGTACAATTTATAATTACTGTAATGGTGTAATAAACTTAATATTATTACAAAGACATACTTAGTTTATATTAAAATGAATTGGACACAAAATAATTAGTCAATATGCAGAGGATAAGAACCCCTAAGGTATCTGGTGATTCTTGGAAAATTATCACAATTATAATTCTTTAATCTTTATCGTGTGGTAACTTATATTAATCCACCTAATATTCTATTACTTTGTTTGCAGGTGTTTATGTGTGCAGTTACCGTAATTATATTTGGAAAGTTGCCGTGTGTACCTTAACTTAATTTAATGTAGCATACCGCAACCTATCATGTAACATATTAAACTAGCCATGCATTATGAGAACATTGGTGATTTGCAATTTCTAGAGCAATATCATATTTCGATATCTCAATTGATCGATATTTCAATTTCAAGCGAGGTGGCGGCGAAGATGCGAAGATTTTGAACCTCCCACACAAACTACTAACCCCATGACAAATAGAGCCTTATTACAATCAATTATTTGGTGGGGGGGGGGCGAGGAATCATTTTTCACGGATCACCTCGCGCGACACCCCCGCCCGGCCCCGCCCCGACGGAGTCCGCGTTCCGTGAAATATAACAGGTATAAAAGGTGTCCGCGGCAGGACATTTACAAAGGTGGTGGTTCTAAAAATAAGGGGCACTTTTGTAACAAACGTCGCGGTGAAGGGCCTAGAGACTCCAATGCATAAATAAGTTAGAGTGCCACCATTAATAATATACGACGATCCAATCCGTGAAATGATTCTTGAAAGGAAACTACGCTAACTTACCATGACACCTCATCCACATTCTTACATCTTCCCAGCAAGCTCATCGATTATTGAGGCTTCTAATGAGATCATCTTCCAGTGCCAAGTCTTCCGCGGACGTTCTTTATTTCTGGTGCCATCAACACTCGCGTCATATATCTTTCGTATCATTCTTTCCTTATTCACTCGTTCAACTCTACATTTTCTCCTGATTTGTTCACACTTTACTCTATCATAAATATATTTCTTTCTTGAAGGCCTAAACTATCTCATTTCCACTGCATTTAGTCTACTTTCGTTCCATTATACTAGCTCAGACTTCACTTCCATTCATCAGTGTTGGTACAAGGATTCCATTGTTTACTGCTACTCTTGACAAGTTTCCATTAGAAATTATTTTATTCAATGGATCGTTCGCTTTATTCTCTGCAGTCACCCTCCTTTCTACATTTTTTTCTGTACTCAGTATTTCTGTTTCTATCAAACATACTTCCCAAATATAAAAACTTATCTTCTTGTTCCAAGTATTTATTAACTACAAGAATTGTGCACGTTTTCTTACTTTACTTCTTCGTGAATACCATCACTTTCGACTTGTTAATATTATGATACGTTAATTTTGACGATTGAGCTATTTATTGGTAATGTGAACCGAAAAACTGGTAAATAGATTTCTAATAACTAGTGTTTTGGTCATACGATACTTGTATTATTCGAACAATAATGATAACTGTGCTGTATTGTCATACTTAACTAATAATCGTATAGTAAAAATGCAATAATGACTAAATTTAATCGAGAGGGAAGGTACATATGATTTTTTGCATGTTTGAGTAAAGATGAAAGAAAGAATTATTTAGTATAAAATAATTACTAAAACGATACATGTGTAGTGGGCCTGCTCGCGCCTCACAGATCAGCATAATCAAATACTCAACAGCCATTCAGGTAACAATAAACTGCGATTGGACCAGTCTGAGTAACCACCAGAACCGCTCACTCTTCTCCTGGCCAGCTTCTCGGACACATCTCGCACGCGCCTCGCCACCGCCTTCAGTGAACTACGTTTATCTTGAACTTTGTATAATGTAACAAACAGTTTAATTTAAATTGTGCTTCTTCTGTAAATAAACGTAACTATTGTAAGTACCGTTTTATTCATAATGTACCCGCTCTATGTACACTCACACAAATACCAGCCTCTATATGGTAACATTTCAGGTACATACGGGAGAACTTGGGGACGTATAGAGCCTCGATTTTCACTGTTTACATTCTTCTGATACACCATAATTACAACTGGTGACCTCTTAGAATCTACAATAACTAATTCACACAAGCCCTTATACATCTGTGACTTATCTAATAAAGTCGGAGAGAGAGTTGATGTGAGTGAAAACGAAAATGATGTGTAAGTTATTAGTCCAGCTAAATCGCTAGTTGCTGTAATATCAATGAAGGATAAGCTTTAGCAAGTTATAAAATAAAAATACTTTTTCTACCGGAAAGTCCAGCCAATTACAACATAACGCACGATTTAGTAAAGGCAGTAATAAGATAAATTGTTCACTTCAGTGAAAAAGTCTTTTCTAAAGCATTTCATTTTCTTACAGCGATTCGGCCAAGTAGCGCAGATCAGAAAGATTTCTCTCCAGCCGGAGCGATCTGCACTAAAATAATTAGATCCAGCCTAAACGATGACACGCTTAAGGGTTCATTTTAATTTTGAAAGAGAATTATTGAAATAATTTGTGTACATTAAATAACCTTTGTTTTTTTTTTTTGATTTTATTAAAACTTTTGGCTTTATATTTGTTTTTTATTTTAATGTCGTAATAACCTCCATCTAATACCTAAACTAAATAAATCGGTATCAATTTTATATTTTAATAATTTGCAAGTTATGCAGAAATGTGACCTTTTTGTTCAAATAAAAAACAAACGATTTCATTTGTACTATAATTTAAACTCATAAATTTCAATAAAAACTAAAAAATATTTTTTTTTCGAAATTACTATTTTGAATTAGTATGTCCTTTGTACCAAATGTGATAGAAATTTGTAAATGTATTTTTTTAATGTAGGAACTGTACCGAATAATTAAATAATATAACTGGCAATATGTATAGCTGAAAGATCTTTAAGGGTAATAAATAATTTATTTTGTAACACCTTGGGCCACTCACCTTTCCGAAATAATCCAGCTTTAAGAAAATCATTTCATCATTTAAGGGAGCTCACGCTATGTGTAGACTTTTACTCATTCTGGTCTTAGGACTGGGACAAGTAAAAGTCTTGCGTCTGGGCACATTTTATTTGAAAGTTTTGTTGTTGTGAATTTTGAACCAGTCTACCACCATTTAAAAGTATATTTTCATTTTCCAGTACTGAATACATATTTCACATTTTACAGTATTGAATACAAATCTCACATTTTTCAGTATTGAATACACATCTCACATTTTTCAGTATTGAATACATATCTCACATTTTCAGTATTGAATACATATCTCACATTTTCAGTATTGAATAAATATATTACTTTTTTCGCTTTTCATATTTCTTTGTCTCTTCTGCTCTGATTGTAATATTACTTAATATATTTTCTGATATTATCCGACCACATAGTAAGTACCCCATAATCATCTCATAGTCACATCATATCGCAAATGACAGATATCTGTAGAAAATAAGAAATGAGAAGTATACATTCAACAACGGAAGCAAATCGACAGAAGATTAAAAAGTGAAAAAGTTCAAGTGCAAGATACTGTATCTAACAACTAACCAAATATAATTTAACAAATTATGTCATCAGACGTATATATTTATTTACCCTTAAATAACCGTTTTAGGATTTAAAACATTTGCTAAAGGGGTTGAAAACAAGCAGCAAAATAGCCCAGAAAACTTTACACACATGATTCCATTCTATAAGTTAAAATGTGAATCGTTTAAAAGATACATACGTATCATTTATATGGTTATTTTGATATTTTATAATGTTTTCATTTTTATATATTCCGTTAGATTACGGGTGAATAGATATCAAATCAATACTTGGTGTCGTCATGCACCCCCGGCTGTCAATGGGATAAAGAAAAGAAGACAATTACCGGCGAACGATTGTGATAACAACCCTAGTCAAGGCACTATAATTCCGCTTGAGGCATCCTCGTGACAAGAAAATGGGATTCGTACTCAAGTAGGTTCATCCACAGCTAAAGATAGAATTATGTGGGTGCTAAATCAGGGTTCTCCGTGCTAGTTTTCAATTAGGTTATAAAGTTTTTTTTCTGTGAAAATTAAATGGACACAATAATAATAATAATCAATATATTTATACTGCAGATCGTTACGGAGTGTACGAATTATGATGAGAAATTAAGTGTGTATTATTGTACAAATTAAATCACATTTTATTTGTGAATTCGCGATTACTTTGAATAAAGTGATAATTAACATAGTCCACCCCTGTAGGTACTGTATATCGCTTTTGGGCAGATGTGAGTAATGAATGCGACAATGGCGTTGAATGATATGTCAAGCAACCGAATAAAATAAATAAAAATACTATGACCCACCGCGTATCGTACAAGATGGCCGACACGTCCGTCAATAATAAAAAATATATAGAAAAAAATGTTATTGTCTCATTTATTTGTAAAACGTAAGGATCAATTTTGACGAGATTAATAATATTGCTGTTCTTTTATTGATAAAACATTATATCGCAACGGAAAATTTGTTTTGTATTTATTATTAAACTACTTAATATATATTTATGGAGAACACATTATAATTGTGAAGTTGCAGTTTTTCAGAACATAGTTCTGTGGTATTTTAATAAAAATCAATTAAATGTTCGAATCTCGATGGCAACCAAAATATTTATTCGATAAATTGATGATTTTATCTGAATATCTTAATTAAAACAATTTATTTTTTATTAAAATACAACTATGTTCTGAAAAATTGCAACATCACAATAATAATATGTTCTCCTTATAAATATATAATTTGTTTTAAGGTTTATCCAAATTTAATAAAAATGAATTAATTTAATCTCCGGCATCTCCTAGCGTATATTACTTTACTCAAATGTATTTGAGATTTGTCGCAATAAAAGATTATAGGTTATCCAGGTTCGGAAACTTGTCGGTAACTTCTCGGTTGGCATGGTGTAACGGTAGTGCATTACCCCAGATAGGAAAAATTCCTGGTTTGAATCCCGGTGTCAACCAAAATAATTTTTCGATAAATTGATTTTATCTGTATATCTTTTTAATTGATACATTTAATTTGTATGAATAATATACGTAAAATTGCTATGTCTCATTCCGTGGACACGCGCCATAATATTTTCTAAATGTCTGGATTGTGCTTTTGGTCGAAAATTTCTAAAAAAATACAAAATTACTCCAGCGATGACGTTATCTCGGTGACGTCATATTGTTAAATCTATTCATCATACGGACTCCTCAATCATCTTGCGGAGGGATGTTGACCCGTGTGGCAGTCTGCGGTCGCTATCCCTACATTTATTTTATCCTTACACACCCTTACACGATCCATAGAAATAACACTCCATGTATAATGGATTTAGTCCCACGGGAATTGTATTTTTGTTATTTTTTGTGCCGTATCACAAGTTATTTACCGGAATAACTCCAGATGGAGAGATACGAACAAACAGTAAATCGAAATTCTACATTTCTTTTATAAAAGGGTTGTTCTTCTACCCTATAATGAATCTATTTAATCGAAAAATGCGTCATGTGTATGTGTACATTCGTAAGTTGGAATGCTGTATTAATTAGCTATAGAAAATTATCTGTTGTCGCAGAATTTCGACAGCTCTATTGTTAGTATTAAAATGTGTAAAGTTAATAGTATTAATTAGATATTATCTGTATGGGGTTAAAATACGAACCATGAGAAGGAAATAAAGGAATATTCTCGACGCCTTCGAAATGTGGCGTTGGCATCGCTGCGAGACTGCGAAACGAACGAATGTCTCCGTTATTTAGAAACTCCGAACAAAAGAAAGTCTCTCTATGACATCAAGAAAATAATCCTATCATACTTCGGGTATGTTATTAAAAAGAGAGATCAGAGATCCTGAAGAAATTGGTGAAATATGTTTTTTCTAATTTGGTATATAAAAGCCAGTCATTATCCTTACAGCGCAGATACCTCTTTATGTATCTATACAAATCAATATCTCAATGTAGAGAAATCTAAACAAATAAGTTTCAATAGAAGTAAAAGTCAACTCCTTTTTTAATACAGCATTAACAATATTGATGTATGAACTGTCGAGAAACTGAAGTAGAACTATACCGGACACGTAGCGATACTAACATAACAGTAAATGCTGATCACAGATGTAGTGGGCTGATGACATTAAATGTGGCTTATGTGAAGAGCCACGCAAGGTCGTGGATCATGGAGAGCCATGAGAAAGGCTTATGTCCAGCAATGGACGCAGACAGGCTAAATAAGAAGAAAAATAATAATTATTTCAAGAGAATCAAACAGTTTGGTAAATTATTAAAATATGTCCTAAATATATAGAATGATATAAAACAAAACATAAAAAGACATTTGTTTTACAACATGAAAATAAATAATTATATATTACATATTACATAGTGAAAAGAAAAAAAAGTTTAAAAAATATATATGTTGATAAATTAAAATGACAATGGAAATGCGCATAATAAATTATTGTAAAGGGACGTGTACATAGATATGTCTCGAAACTAGCATAACGGACAGTGACAGTTGTCCATTGAACTTTGTACGCAGAGCCTAACCAATTAATGTGTACCGACTATTTACCTCTAAATCATCAAGACGAGAGGCAAATAAGATGGTTAAGATGGTAGACCTGTGAGACAAGGCAAAAGGAAATAAATTAATGCATAAATGGGTGAAGGTATAATAATTGAATAAAAAACATGTAAATCCCGGTAGCGCAAAAACAATATTTTTCGACAAAATTGATTTATATGTATATATTTATAATTAATACATTAAGTTAGTATTTAAAACATCACAGACCTATGTTCTGAATAATTACAACTTCACAATAAGAATGTCCTTAATAAATTAATTGATTGCTTGGCTATGGAATTTTTTTGTGTATTGTATTTATAACGCAATCAATCTTTTGTGTTTTCTAAAAAATGCTCTATCCGAATGTTTTATAATTGACACATGGATATGACAGAAATATTTTGTGCAGGTGCTTCATATATTTTTAGGCGGGTACAGTATCAAAATATGAAACAAAATAAATATTTGGGACGTATATTTATTTGTGTAAATATATATTTATTCTTGAACGAAAACAATACCCTGTGTCTTCCCTCCATTCCCTTCCCCTCCCGGCACGCCGCCGATCAGTCGATTGGCGACCTTGAACCAGTGCGGTATACGTTTACTTAAACGATTACAATATTATACTAATTTGAGACTCCGCGTCTATACAGTGTCGGAACTCGACGTCGTCTAAAGGAACCTAAGACGAAATAGTGAATTAAAATACAGTCCACATTTTAGAGATGTCTGCAGAATCTGGATTATGGTGAGTGCCTGTTACTTCCGTATCCTGAATTCTTCCAGCATCTATTCTTATGCGCAACAATATATATACTCATATGTTATAATTACGCATAACTTTTTGGTTAGATTTTACATACAGTAATATGGTAATGGTGTTGAAACATGAAAAAACAACTGTTTGTCGATATTTATATTATTATTTTTGGGATCTATATACCTTCGTGCTACAGGGATAATAAACAAATACAATTTGCGAATTCTTATACATATAATGTATTACTTCGAATAGATCTCCTCGCATATTAGACAAACCAATAGTCACATTATTGTTTACAAATTAAATACATTTTTATTTATCTTTAACATCGGACTAAAGACCGAAGATAGTAACGCAATCACAAGGTGACCTTCATGCAGCAGTGGATTGACAATAATTGATAATTATGATGACCTATTATATACGGACTATTTTCAATATGTTATTGCTTGCTATTAGCAATTTTATTTCAGTCAATCCATATAACTGTTACTGAATTAAATATTACACTTTTGGCGCCCTGTATTTTACGAACCTCTTCACGTCATTCTGTTCTGATAATAATATTAACCAGAACTTATTTTATCGTAAGGTTTTTAGGTGTGTTTTGCGATCCAATAATACTTCTTTTACTAATTATCGAATTTTACTATCTTGCTAAACGTTTTGTTTTTATAATTTTAATTACAATTCATTTTTCTTTATTCAATTTGAAAAAATGAACACACTATTTACGACATTTAACAATAAATTTAACTTAGATACAATAAAATTTGTCAGTGTTGATATTTTTTCTTTTCCATAAATTCATAATCAATTGAAAATTTTTAATAAAAATAATTTTTCTTGTGTAATTTTTATTTTTATTAATGAGTTCATTATCATCATCATATATCGTACAAAATTTGAAAATTATCATAAATAATATTATTAAGAGAACACATTATTATTGTGAAGTTGCAGTTTTATTTTGTTGCCACTGGGATTCGAACCAGGAACCCTTTCTATCCGGGGAAGTGCTCTGATCATTACACCATGTCAACATTAAGTTAACGACAAATTTTCGAACTTATATGTTTCACTTTCAAATTGATACATCTGTTATTCCATTTTTTAAAAGCAATCAACTTCATATTTACGAAGAATCTCAAATAGCTTTGAGTAAAACCCGATAGGAGAGTCCAGAATTAAATTAATTAATCAATTTTATTACATTTATTATTTTTTTAAATATAACTATTATAATGAATTTTATTTTGAAAAATAATCACGAAATTTTTTCTCTTATATAAAATATAAGATTTAATTTATTACAATTAGTATTTCTGTTCTTATTCTTCTAGAATTTTACAAAAATTTTCCATAAAATAGATATGAATATAATATCAGATACTAAAGAAGGATATTTGAAATCCTCTCAATTCTTCGAAAATTTCAAAATAAAAGCACTCAGGATATAAACACGTGCCTTGAAAGGTGTTAGTAATTTATTTTTAGCTATTCATAAGAAACAACTTTGTGGCACTGTACATTTAAGTACAACTTTTAATTTTATAATAAAAATTGACTGAATAAAAATTATTCATAGTAAAAATTTGATTGAAAATGTGTCGATATTAATACGAAGAAGCAGTGGTCGAGCATCGCATACTCAATTCAAACAAATTATTCTTATTATACACACTTCTCAAGTGTACAGCCATGTTTGCTTGTTCCAAACATTCACCATCTACTATATTTTTTATAAATTGAGTTGACTTGTATAGTCTGATGTATTTATTATTAGAAGAACATATTATTATTGTAAAGTTGTAATTATTCAGAACACAGGTCTGTAATATTTTAAATACTAATTAAATGTATTGTTAGGTAATTTCTTCTTTCTGCCTCGGTTTCATGTTCAGGGGGGAGGCATCTAGCCTAACTGGTTCTTTTTTTAAATATTGACAAGTCAAATGGTTATGAAATGAAAGAATAATTTTATTTAAAAAATTTATAATCTATATTTTAAGATGCATGTGTTAAAAGTGGAAAATGAACAATTTACTTTAGTACTTATAAATAAGGCTATTCAAAAATAATTACAATAAAATGAACATTAAAAATTGTGTTCATCATGCCAGCATTAATTTCTCTGCCAAATTGTCTATGTTGACGCATGACTGATGTAGATTACTCAGGTCCCTCACGTAAGGGATTACCTCTTAGGATGGTCCTGGATCCTGGACGTGAAGTGTGGTCAGCTCCTTGTGGTGCCAGCGTAGGGTGACGGAGTTCAGGCTTGTAGTTGATGACAAGACGATGCCCAATTATCCAGGCAAACCGGGACTCTGGACGCGATATTCTTATGCAATAGAGACAGTCTGTTCTCGCTACACCGATTATATTTATCAACTTTTTATAGATCCAGCGGGACCCTTTTTGATACTTTCACATTTACGATTAAACGCAGAGAACATTACAGACTAAGCTTAAACTCGAGGCGCACAGTTTAAATTTTCCCCGGAATTACAATCTATGAAGCGCTTACTTGATACTTTTAGAGACGGTATTGATTTTATTTTCTAATTTAAAATAAAATCTCGTCTTAGGTGGAGCCACTTCTCTTGGCGGAGAATATCAGAAGACTACTCGCCTATGGTGATGCATCCCTTAAGGTGCATTTGCCTACGCGACTCTAGTCACGCTCGCCGCATTACCGCCGCTGTACCCAAGCTGTGTCGGTCCACCTGCGTCTAACAATACCGAGTTTTTATTACCGTCCATCCCTTACTTCGACTAAGTGCTTTTGTATCCTTGAACAAAATATTGTTTTGGGTAATTTCGCATTCTAACAAGGTATAAGTCTCCTATAGTCGAGTTGACTTGACAATGGCACGAGTTACCATGCCAAAACATCGGCTTAGGTTTCCTCAAGGAAATCACCTACAAAGAACGCAATCTAATTTAGAAGAGACGCTAGACTTATATATATATATATTTGCTTACATTTTGACAACATTATAAACTTTTTATATTAAGTTAAGCTTTCAATTATCAGTTTAAAAAAATGTATATATATTATTTACGTATTTATTTTTAAATGTACTTACTAGAACAACAGTGCATAAATATAATAAATATATTTATTTAAAGAAATATTTAAAAAGAGGTGCGTCGTCACTACAAGGCTCTTAGATATATTCCGATATTCAATATTTAAATATAACAGTGATGTTTTTGATGCTGTTCTGAGTCAAAGACACAAATGATTTTGATACTCAGCCATTCTGTGTTAAACCAATTTTTTTTTCTGTCTTGAATCTTAATTTTTATAATTAATTTTGCTTATTTTTCATTTTTTTTAAAACTATGTATGTATGTGTAGCTACTCTCATTTTTTTATGCCTAACCAATTTTGTAAAAGCGCATAAGGGCGTAAATTAATAAATAAATAATATTAACGTGCATCTAAAAGCACCTAGCTGAACTTATATGTGTACATATATATATTTATATATATAAATTTTTCTTTAACAGAAATAAACCACGGTGAATACCGAAATAACACGAACACGAATAATAAGCCGACTTGAAGTATACGATCTTTCTGATCCGATCACACTTACACGTACACATAATCACATTAAAATTGTTCGTTTAAGATATTGGATAAATTATGTATTTTTTTACAGCAGAGAAATATAATAAAATATATTTATATCTATTAAAGCTGTCATGACTAAATATAATATTCTAAAGGGGGATAACGTTTCTTTTCTTTTCGCGCCCCTTCTCTATATACTCTTACATGATTATACGTATGCTTTTAGTTTGCATATTTATATTCTTCGATAACGTTTTCGTTTCTCTAAATTCCATCAGGAGTACGATAGTCAAATTGGTTTCAAAAAATTCTTCCCATTTTAAGACAAAGTAGTTATTTTTTTTCATGAAAATTTTTTCTTAAAGAGGGAAACGTGTGGAAAATACAAATTCCCACAACACGCAAGATGATTATATATATTATAAGTTATAACAATTTTTTCTAAGAATATTTTCTTACATAATTTCTATTCTTCTCAAACTGAATAACTAGTCGAATAAGTTTAAATAAAAATTAGATAAGATTCTTTTTCTACACAACAGTCATCCTGCGGAAGTATGGATCTTACTTTAATACATGTCACGTATTTTAAAAATAACGTAATATAACGAAATATATGTTTTTTTTTAAAATTGCTTTTCTGTTTAAAGGTTCGTATTCATGTAAAGAAACGACCTCAGAGATTTAGTTGAGATACATCTCAATACCGTGTACACTAGTGATGAGCTCCAAATCACGAACCGTGAGTCAATCACTGTGATTTAATATCAAGGAATATCGTGATTCGTGATTCATTGTCGGCACATGTGCACTGAAACGAAAATATTCATGAAGAAATGACGTTATAATTCGTGATTCTGCCAAAACGTTGCGAAATGCTGAGAATTTGACCCGAAAAATAAACTAACATTTTAAATGAGTTTTTATTCTCATTGCGATTATATTAAATTAGATATATATTATGTATATATGCTAGAATATGTTTTTAACGCAAATAATCTTTGAATAATATAAGTAAATACGCTCAAAATTATGTTTCTATTTTATTTATTTATTTCGTGTTTTGTATTAGTAACGAAACTGTGATCACAGTCACAGTTTTAAATCACTGATATTATCGAATATCAATCACAATTACGCCAGTGAGTCAAAAGTAGTACTTTTTATCATCACTAGTGTACACGTGGTAAGATTTTGTTCTGGAGATAAACTCAGAAAACAGCTTGAGCTTATTAGAAAGAGACAACTATTGTACACGGCGTATGTTCTGACAGCTAGATTTTTCGTGCACATAAACGTCACGTAAAATTGCTATATATCCCTACAATTATCTATTCCGAAAATTACATATAAGTCATTTAAGGGGTAACACCATCCTGTGAGCCTAAAGTTTAGGTAGAATTTGGGTGATTTTAAATTAGTAAGTGATTATTATTAAACTTTTTATACGCACTAATAATTGTATATATTAAGCTATTATTTTATTTAGAATTTTTTTTTTTTATATCGCATCATGTCTATTCCCGTGTAGCTCCTCTCCCGTTGAGCGCGTGATTAGCCTGCAACTTTCTCCGGTGCAAGTTTACCCAAAATAGAAAAAAAGATCATGTACTTATTCAAGGGAGATTCAAAATCACCAAAATGACGAACATGATGACAATGATATTTGACATTTAAGGTACGAGCGTGAAGTAAGGCGCGATATGGCGAATCTCTGAGACGGTGCATACGAAGTCGAAAATTATCTCCAAAGCGTCTCATGGGAGCAAAATCCGTATCTCAGATTGTCTCAAGACAAAAATCTCATTAAAATCTTTTCCGTGGACACGAGCTATTAGGAAGTATTGTTATGTCTCTACATAGATACTTGAATTGAGGTACTTCAGATACTTTATTTTTTCTATTCAAAAACTATTCTCGAATCAATATTTGATAATGCATGTGTATTATGTTAAACAAACAAAAATAGATTCAATGTAGAACTAATGGTAAAAAGCTGATAAAGAAATCCCCTCCTTAATTGTTACCAAAGAGGGCGTATTTTCTCTCATTTTCCTTGTACAATCTTGTTAGGATACCGTAGACGCTCGTTATTTTCATTTGTAGTCCAATTTGCCGATTCTTGGAAATAATTCTTCAGACCTCTGCAGTTTCTGAAATTACAGGTCGATTTTTTATACTCACGAAGTCGGCCACTGACGAATCTGTTGCTAGTACAATTTTTTTTATTATTACAATACATACATAGATGTGTTAAACATTTCATTATATAAGGGATTAAAATAATATTAACTTTAATAATACTAACGACTCTGTCGATGACCTTCATCAGCTGAAACCAGTAGGTGAAAAAAATAGATTGTGTAATAAATACAATAAATTTCGGAAAGTTTTAAAAATGGTTTAATAATAATAAGTACGATATTAAATAACAACACGTTGCGCGCGGTGTACACAATCGACACCATGCGTTAACTGACTTCAAATGCGTTGTTGCATTACTATCTAATGTGAAGTGGTCATATAACTTTGTCTCTTTCTCGCTTAGATAGCGTTCACGCACCATTGACGTGTATCGGTAGACAAAACTTTCTTCAAGTGTCATGAACAATGCTATCCCGACTTGCTCGGTTCAGCGATATTTGAATATCACTTAATTTGTAGGTCTCAAAGAGTGTATTATACTGAACTTACTAATAAGGTAGGCTAAGATCTAAGCAGAAATGTAGAAACAACTAAGTGATAATTATTGAAAAACAATAAATTAGGTAATAAGTCTCAACATGGGACGCAATATTCTAAAATAAGACCATTACGGAAACAAGAAACGTTCACACTAGATGCCTATCATAGTAATGTTGCGTTCTTTAATCCGATTTCAAGAATATATACAGTGTATAATGACATTAACAAAGAAAATGAGTTGGCCATGTTATCAAAATCAGAATTAAGCAACAAAAAAAATTTACACGACATTTTTTCATGAAATCATGTTTGTTTATGCTGTGCTGAATATTTATTTATAAATATTTTTATGTTACTATATATTACTATGTTATATTATGCTTTCATGTATTTTGTATTGTAATTTTTTCAGATGTATTGTATCATCTCATATTGCATATTAAGTTAAATTTCATTTTCAATACACAATTTATAACCCACTGTAGAATTTATAGGCTTTGATGAGTTGTCACATTATATAGAGTGGGCCATAAGTACTTGCACTTTTAAAAATTCTATAAAATAAACTACAGCTCGTATATTTCACTGAACGAACACAATTGGGAAAATCGTGTTTTAAAAATAATGTCATCTAAATGTCCACTATTCAACTCTTGGTATTCCTTGAATCTAGCACCTAGGTTTTGAAACACTCTGTAATACACATCACACACATATAAGTTAGGTTATTGTGTTAGATTTTCATTTATTATTATTTAAGTTGATTTTGTTACCGCCATAGCAGCAGAACGCTTGCGAGTCGACAACCCCGGATCTTATTGTACAGACTCATTAACTTGCATGGCATTCTCTTTGATTCTCTTGCTCCATGGCCACCCGATTTTCTTCTTATTTAGCGTTGAACCGGTCTACTCGAACTTTCTGAGCCACGGTTTAATATTCTCACCCTATAGTTAACGAACGTGATGAGTATTTTTAATGTAGCTCATTTATGTTAACCTATGTTATATCGATAAAATGAATAAATCATAGTTAGATTACTGGGAAAATAAAGGGAAAGCCAGAAAAAAAACGGTCTTCTGTAAGATAGATAGACCAAATAAATAAGTCAATAGGGTCCTTCTTAAACGACCAACAAGGCTCTGATCTCTACGATCAACATGGCTCAAGACCGAGAAGAATCGAGACCTATTGTGCAGCAGTTCCAGATATTTCAGAATACTATGATGCTCAGAATTGAGAATACGATGTAGATGACGAACACGCATTTTAGTGAATGTGTGGTTGCATGATGTACATCAGAAGGTCACCTAAGTGAGGTGTGATGATGGATGGTGTTTTTATGGATTCCCTTCAATTTCGAATTCGACATATAAATATTCGACATAATTCAAAAATTAAGAAGTAATCGGACAAGGTAATATATGAGTTCTTGAAAGAAATCAAAGCTGATAGACCACCATAAAATCCTATAGACGTGGCAGTGAATAGCAATGGTCTTCCCAAGCAGGAGATTCACTGAAAGGCCTTCACACAGTACTGAATAGAAAACAGCTGATAATTTAATAACAATGAAAACACAGATACTTACGGCTAAGTCACAAGGTTTATTCAATAAATTACAAACTAATACGTGACATCCACCCAAACTTTATAACATATTAGACCCTAACACAAAAGGGATTCTGTCACCTGCGCTTTTTAAAAATAAAGTTGTTGAATTCTTGAGAAACCATGAAGAAGATTTGCTTCGGTACTTATATACAGAGTAGTGATGAGCTCAAAATCACGAGCCGTGAGTCAATTACTGATATCTTTGAGTCATACTCACTATCAGTGATTGAATATCTGGGAATATTGTGATTCATTTTTTTATTTTATTTATATTTGGTTGTGATTCGGCGCATGTGCACATGAAACGAAAATATTCATGAAAAAATGACGTTATAATTCGTGATTCTGCCAAAACGTTGCGAAATGCTGAGAATTTGACCCGATAGATAAACTCACATTTTTAAGAGTTTTTATTCTCATTGTGATTATATTAAATTAGATATATATTATTTATATATGCTAAAATATGTTTTTAACGCAAATAATCTTTGAATAATATAAGTAAATACACTCAAAATTATGTTTCTATTTTATTTATTTATTTTGTGTTTTGTTTTAGTAACGAAACTGTAATCACAGTCACAGTTTTCAATCGCTGATATTATCGAATATCAATCACAATTACACCAGTCAGTCAAAAGTAGCATTTTTTCTCATCACTAATGCAGAGGCTTATAGCAGAGGGATTTGAAAATAATGTAAACTTTTATTTGTGCAATCTGTATTGATAGTAGTATTATAATATATTTTTTCTGTCAATCAATTCTACTATTCTTATTATTTTTAATTTTCTATTTTAAATTCAAACAACGTTTTTTATTAAACCATATTTAATGTACACTTAGGTACTATGCTTTTTTAAAACAAAAGAAAATATTTTAAAATGTAAGGAGTAATTTTTTAAGTTACTATTTTAAATTCCATTTATAAAGCAGTTGCTTTGTTTTCTTAAAATAAAATATAAATTAAAATATGAGGCGGTTTTCCTAGATTAGACCTAGCTTAAGTGGGAAATTGCCATAATAATATTATTATTGTTACGAAAAAATATGTATTTAAAATTATTATCATGTTTAAATTATCAGTTTCAATTCTCTCTAAATTCTCATTGCTTAAGTATTGATAATATAGTAATCAGTGCTTTTTGGTCATGTAACGCGGTGAAACGGCGTTCCAGAACCTTTTTTTACGGTATTTTTAAGGCCGGCTGTGTGATCAGTAGTAACTTTTTACTATAGTATAAAAAGTTACTAAAGTAAAAGTTATTGCGAAAACGAATTGTTTGATCGTTATTAAAAAAATATTTACTTCTTGGAGTATATCCCGTAATAAACTCTGCGATATCCGATAGTAAAAACGAGAATCAATAGTTAAATATGGCGTATCAATCATCAGCTGTTCTGAAAGTCATCTGACACATTGATGCTTTGCAGAATACGACAATTAATCATTCGTTTTAGTAATAAGTCCGATGATGATATCGTCGTTAAATATACATTATTATATATAATACGAAAAAAATTTCACCACCGAAGTGACAGATATCAAACGCCTAAGCGAAAAAATCCGTAGATAACATTATTATTTGTTGCGCCTATCGACGTCTCCATCTATGCTTTGACAGTTTTTTAATACTGTAACCATTTTTAAAAAAAAAAAAACGCTGATAATAACTAATATAAATTCTTAAAACAAATTAAATTTATCAATAAAAAATATGAGTATATAGATAAAATCAATTTATCGAAAAAATATTTTAAACAATAATGGAATAACAGATGTATCAAATTGAAAAGGCCACACATGAATTCGAACATTTGTCATTTACTTACAATTTTTGGTGTAATAGGTCAGCGCACTTCCCCGGATAGGAAGGGTTTCTGGTTCGTGTGCGGGTGGCAACAAAAATATTTTTTCGATAAATTGATTTTATCAATATACCCATCTTTCTTATTTTATTATCTTTGTATTTTTTGTAATTTGTATTAAAAATATCTCAGAACTATGTTATGAAAAACTACAACTTCACAATGATAACGTATTCTCCTTAATACTGTTATAAATTCAACAAAACATATATCGCTGGGATTCGAATCCACAACCCAAGTAATGTATAATAGCGTACTGAAAGCATTACAAAGATGATCACGTGTATAATAATATAAAATTAAATTTAAAAAATACACTATTTTTATTACATATATTTTTGTTCCCGTTTTTCATCCCCCCGAAGTAAGACCTTACAACCTTGTCTCACCTTCACGCCTCAATGAATATAAAGCAGTGCCACTGTATCAAGTTTAGAAGGCCGACCACTGACAACCTAATCATTTTGTTTTACTGCCGAGGGTTCAACACCCCTGGTTGTAATAGATTCAGGTGAAGGGAAGATGACCTCACCCCTCGGGTGTCACAAAAGTTAGGGGATGTTCAACTCGGCTATCGAAAAACGAATTACGTTATAATTTCATTTTATTTTAACATGAAACCACTCGTAATAGTGGACAAAGTTGGAAAAAAGACGCTCTTTAGTAAAAGTGTAATTATTTCATTATTGATATCTATTAGGATAGTTTAAAGTAATTCTAACGTAGCACTTCTCGTTTTAATAACGTTTTACTAACCAAATACTACAATCAAAAATATGCTTTTATACTTAAACAAAACAAGTTTTTATTTAGATATCGCTTTTATGAAATGAAACTGAATATATTGAATGAAATCACTCGGGTGCATATGTGGCAAATTCATTTATGACAGAGATCAAGATTAAGATAGAATGATAAGAAAGACAAGGTAAGATAAAGGTTGATTGTACCAGAAATAGAGGATGTCAGCGGAAGACTGGACATTTGGATTGACCAGATAAACTAGATACTGGAAGATAGTTGAAGATGTATGAATATGCATAAGGCGAACGTTGTGTCATGACAGAAAAGTATGGCGCTCTAACATTTCAGACTACACCTTCGGGGAAACAGCGTGATAGCAAGTTGGATAGTTAGTTATTCGTAATGTATTTTTGCAAATGTTATAACTAAAATATTTAAATTCAAATTTTATTTCTTTGTATATTCTATTAATAGCAGGGCTCAAGTTGACGTTTTTTACGTTAAGTGTTTGTGTTTTACGATTACTTATTTTCAAGCTATCGCGTGTTTCGTATCATATTATTTTCGGTCATTCAAAAACACTGAATTTTTTTTTTGTCATATCGTGACCCATGTCAATCACCACCATCTTATAGTTATGGCTATATTTATCTTATTCCGTGCATCCGTGATATACATATATACGTACTGATATTTATTACAGAAAGAAAACATTTTTGAGGAATGACACATAAATTCGTAGAATACTTTTCGCGCGCATTCGGCAAAATTTCATCATCGACAACGTACTAGCTGCGGTATGATATCAACATTTATTCTAGAAGAACAAACCTTTAACCTTTTAATTGCCGACTCTATTTGAAACGAAAGACACCGCATAGGGTAATACTAGGCTATATGACTCTTTACATATCTATCAAAAGCTGGGACCTGTCGTCCAAGTTTGCAAGGCCTAAAAGTGCATGTTAATACGCTTATAGCTTGGCGTGACATATAAAGTTTGGCGTGTCAACACGCTCTTGGAATTTAAAAGGTTAATGAAGCGTTCTATCTGAAGGTAATGAAATGAACACGACCGCAAATGAGAGGCGTGTCCGGCATGAATTGTTTGCGAAAGAAAGCTAGATATTGCACCAGTACAATAAATGAACATTATTGGAGGTCATGAGCGGAGGCGAAACAGATTACGACGTGTGCTCTAAACAGTCTCACGGAAAATGAATTTGAATACGAATATGTTAACATTTCGGTGGCAAGTAGCGGATTATTTTGAAGGGGACCGTGTACCAGATAACGAATAAGTATGTTTTGTAATTATAATACTTTTTAAAATGAACTTAATTGTCATTCCTCATACATATATAACTTCAAAATTGAATTTGTAAATATAAGAACAGTTTGACACGTCATTTAAGTTAGTTTTTTTTTATTATTGAGAAGAACACATTCTAATTGTGAAGATGCAATTATTCAGAACATAGATCTGTGATATTTTAAATACAAATTAAATATATTAATTAAAATAAAAATAAAGTGGATGTCTTTCAAATAATGGAACGATAGACGTATCAATTTGAAAAGTGTAACATATAATTAAGGAATTGTTATCAATGTACTGTGTGCTATAGCATAATCGGTTAATGCACATTCTCCGGATTGGAAGAGATCCAAGTTTGTATCCCGGTAGCATCAACAATATTTTTCGATGAAATTGACTTTATATTTAATTTGTATTTACTTTTTTTGTCATCCCTATTAAAGAAATGGTATTTTCTGAAACATAAATAACTCACAAAAACTTTATTAGAAGGAACCACAAGGTGCATATGTTAAATATTAACAAAATTAAAAATAATATTATTGTTTAAATTTAAACGTCAGCTATGTACGAGTACGAAATACTTCCATTTCCATTCAATATAAACTGAACTCACAGAGATGGTGTTCGTCTAACGTAAGATACACACTATTCATATTCTACAGCATCCAACATTCCAAAATATTCTCATTTACCATCGCTCTTAGACTGGGATTTTCGTTTGACTAAAAGATTTTCACTATCAAAATTCTCAGTTTCAAAATCTGGTGCATGCACTTCAACTGATGAAATAATTTAAATATACATTTGATTCACCAGTTACCTGGAATTCCATATGATACGAAGGTGTCCGCACAGCAAAAAATGGATTTTAATTAAACCTAATGTTATTAAACTGTTATACATATATATTGCTTTATTTATTTAGAAAATTTCCTCATGATTTCATTTTTAAATTGTGTGAATTTCACTACAGTTTATTGAATTAAGTAGTTCAAAATATTTTATATAATTTTTCGTATACCAAAATACTATTAGTAATGCTTTCTAATTAATACAAATATTGAAAATTAACAAAAAAATATCATTATAAAGTCTAACGTAGATACCTATTGTTTATGCGTTTTCATACTTCGATAGGTAGGCCTGGTATAAAATTTGAATACGTGTATTCTATTTGTGTGGATTTAAAAACAGAAACAAAAGCGAAGCTGCTTCTAAAAGAGACAGTTTTTCGGTTCGGACGGACTTATTTACGGCGGCGATATAAAAACATGTTGTATTGTATTATTACGGTTTTTGATTGTGATAAAGTTTCGTAGGCTGGCCAGCAGAGTTAAGGACCACCAGACTACAAAGAGAGCGACATCGGCGTCTACCAGCCCAGATTCACAAAGGTTGGTGTATTTTGAATTTGCATAGATTTAATTAATTCAACATTATCTATAGAAAATTTAAGACTAGTTATCGAAGTATTTACGACTACACCTATAATATAACAGAAATTCATTGATGATACGAACTGTCTACGTATTTTTTCTGCGGTGGTATCAGAGATCATTAGATAATATATAAAATAGATATCTATTAATCTAAACTATTAAAAGCGAAATTACTAGAGAAAATTCCAATCCCTCGATTTCGGAATCAGATAACGCTGATTTACTCATTATTATTAACATTATAAAAATTGAGAATAAAAAACAAATTATCTAAGATATTTATATTTAAGTAAGGAATCTTTGAACAAAAAATAACAAATAACAATATGAATGTAAAACAATTTTATTATTCGGAATAATTTATGCGAAGCATAAGGAAAGCTCGAGTGTTTCATAATTTAATCATGGTTTAATTTAGATAATCTGAAATTTAAACAATGCCCGAAGCTAAAATAATAATCCCGAAAGTTTCAGAATACGTACTAGTTCCGGGATTCATAAATACTGTTAACTAAGTCGGGATCCCTGAATTTGATTCCCTAGTCATGGTGAAACGGCACTTATTTATGTGATAAATATATTTTCATTAATCGTCAGCCACTAATTAACTAACTTACAATCATTCGATTCTCCAATTCTTGCCTCATCCACATTTATACATTTTTTCATACAAGCTCGCCGATTATTGAGGCTTCTAACAGGATCATTCTCCAATGAGAATTCTCAAAGGTTTACCTAGTCGTGCCGAGTCTTCCGCGAACGTCGTCTATTTCCGATGCCGTCTGCACTTGCGTCATATATCTTTCTTACCATTCTCTCATCATTCAATCGTTACATATAACCAAACCATCTATGTGATCCTTTTTTAATCTTACTTTCTATACTAAGATCAGGTACAAAAATTCGATGATTATAGAATGTACAATTTTTTTTTGACTTCGTAAACTTTTAAGCCCCTGAAATCGATACAGGATAAAATCCACCCTGTTGACTCTACCTCCTTAAATTGATTTACTCCCACCCCATTGCAGAGCCAAGAAAGAATTCATCTGATCAAGTAGAAAGGGTATCTTTAAGTGTTGCCATATATCATGTCGTAAATTAACAAAGATGGCAAGACTGACCATTTCGTCCTCTAAACGACCTTAGGGTTGAGGCCTAAATTGATATATTCAAAATAAAACATAAGTTAACAAAATAATACTTTTACTAATCAGTGTTAACCTTTTTTCAAAACGCCATTCTAATCTTTGATCATCAAAATTCACCGAATTTTGTCTGAAACCATTGACTTTCGCGTAGATGTAATTAAAAATATATCGTTAATATAGTCTAATTAAGATCACAAGGTAAATATCATTTCTGTTGACAAATAAAAATAAACCAATCGTGTAACAAATTGTCAAAAATTCGTAAAAATAAAAAAATATGCATTTTAAAGGTTTAAAAAATAGTACGTAATGAATATTTATTTTAAATACTAATTAAATGTTAAATATGAATTAAATATATTAATTATAAAGATATACATGTAAAATCAATTTATCGAAAACTATTGTTGTTGCGCCACCGGGATTCGAACCTGGATCTCTTCCCTAACCGGGGGAGGTGCTTTATCCAACTAAGCTACAGCGACATTATTTTTAGCGACAATTCTTCGACCCTGTATGTTACCTTTTTGATATTAATACATTTAATCGTTCCATCATTTGACAGAGCCATTTACCTTATTTTTACAGAATCTCAAATACCTTTGAGTAAATCTGATAGCAGACGCCAGAATTATCAATTCATTTTTTATTAAATTTTGGACACATTGATACAACTTTATTATTTTTTTTATGAGAACACAGACCTACATTACAACTTCACAATAAGAATGTGTTCTCCTAAAAAAATAATAATAGATACACATTTAAAAATAATCTTCCTAATTAATACATATAAAATTAATTTTATAGAAAAATATTGTCGTTGCTACCATGATTCTAATATGGATCTCTTACAATTCTGAATTGTTAATTCTGGCGTCTCCCATAGGTCTAAATTAATCTTATCGATTAGAAAGATATATGGCGCAAGTATTAATGGCACCAGAAATAGAGGACGTCCGCAGAAAACTTTGCACGACCAGGAAAACTAGATACAGGGCAATTAATGGTTATGTTAGAAGTCTCGTATAATCGGCGAGCTTGTATGAGAAGATGTATGAATGTGAATGAGGCGAGAATCGTGTGTCAGGATAGAATATAGTGTAGCTCTCTATCCTTTCTGCTTACCCCTGCGGAGAAATGGCGTGATGGTGAGTTATTTAGTTAGCTGTCACCTTAACTATTTATTTCCTTACATATGGATTTGAAAATAAAATAAAATATTTTCATTATTCACCATGTATTTGAAACAGCTATTTGATGTTCCCGTGTCTTGACGCGGGTTTTAACATTAGGTTTTTTAATGTTCACTGAATAAAGACTTGAGATGACAGATTGACAGAACTTTTTCTCGCAAATACGAGCCGAAATCGAAATAAAATATATACACTACGGTATTTTTTGATGTCTGGAGATACGAACATTTTTCGCAAATTCTAAGGTTTTGAAACCTTGTCGAATATCATGAAATATCCAGAATTGAATATCTAATCATTCTGACAAAACGAGTTGTACAAAATTTCAAAGTGCAATGATAATAATTTAATTTAAATAAATAAAAGTATTAATGTGTTGGAAAATACAGTATTGAAAATTAAAAGTCAAAAAGTCGGGTCAGTCAATTTTTATTGGTATTTCTATAAAGTTTGCTTGCAATCGGACATGGCCGCGGTCTTATAATGCTTGTATTTTCTTAATAATGGAATATAACATTCAGTTTATTAGTTTTACATTAGTGTAAAAGGCCTATGTCTATTAAAAACTCTAATATAATATATAACTTCAGATATAAACGAATAATAAAACCCACATTTTCGTAAAAAACGCGAAAATATGAATTATTTTCGAAAGCGCGCCCTTTATCAGGGAAGAAAAAAATTATTCTCAGATATCGCACATTTTGTGTGGTTCAATTCAATTGTTGGTTTTATTAAGGAATATATACTCCGACACCAATCTGTACCAAAAAATATTATACAAATATATTTCAACAATTATTATATTTTAATAATTTTTAAAGTGTATAGAAATATCTATAAATTTTAATTTCGATTGATTTTTGAGAAATTACGAAAAGGCACCCGAAAAAAATTTATTAGTGAATTAAAAAAATGTTATCACATGTTATTTTTAATAAATTTCTTCTTTAGCTGCCACATTGCAGTCACTACAAAGCTCCGTCCATCCCTTAACATTGCCATTGTGGTCCGGTCTGCTGGGCATCCACCTTTGAAGGTACATCTTCGTCTCGGTCTTTGCCTCGGTCTTGATCATGTCGACATGACGGCAAAGGCTTTGTGCATGTTACGGCACCCTACCTACCCTTACTACACTCGAATAGAGTAATCGGTTGTTACGTCTTACAAGTTTAATTTTGTGACAAACTTCGATGACAGCAATTTCATTTCAAACGATTTCTGGCTTATTTTAAGAATACTAAAGCAGTTAATTATAGAAGTGCATTTTATTGAGCTTCTTATAGTAGTGTAAAAAATATTTTCTACTGAAAATACTAGTTCACTGGCTTGTGACACTGGCACGTTGGCCGTATTACCGAAAGACAACCAATTTTTTTCAATTTTAACATTAATTCAAAAGTAATTGTGATGTCTATGGAATGACACAGAATGATAGGTGCACGCGCGTTCGGGGCAAACGGGAATATACGTGTGTGTATGGAGAGGCACTTCAGGTGATAATGCATAAGTATGGCGGACCGCGAATGAACGCAGATATTTTGTAATCAGTACTACTGTGATCAGAATAAATACTAAATTATTATACTCTCTTATTATGCTCTACGGAGTATTATTCAGTTCACCACTTCAATTTATTTTCTAAATAAACATATTTTTCTTTCTTTTATATCGGAATATTTGTTAATGAAAAAGTTCACTCCATCAATTCTAACATTCACAGAAGCAATGACTAAAAATCTGCTTCGCTCAAAGTTAACTAATCATAAATTTAAAAAGTCTCTACATCAATAAAAAAATCGACTCCATTTTCAAGTCTGTCATTTCAAAATCCAATAACTTCTTCTTCATTTGCTGGGAAACTTTCGCCCCGCGCGGAGATAAAAAGTTGTGTATTTCTTCGGAATTTAACCGGTGAAATCTTGGCGAGGGATGTTCCGAACTGTAGAAAAAAGCCTCATAAATTTAGGTTATGCTAATGTGGTTTGTTTTGGTAAAGCCCAGATATAAGAATCCTACTTATGAGAAGAGAAAATAACTTTTTTGTGTACAGCCATCGGATGGTTCCACTCTAATTCGCACAACTGTCGCGGGATTAACGAATGAGCCGATTTCGAGGTGAGTTGTCGCTAATAAAATTTATATTTCAGGGAGTATTTGTTGTTGGACTAAATAAAATAAAATTCCTAAATATCAAACACATTTGGACGGAAGTCAATTAAAAAAACTAACGGTACACAATGGAGTACAGGACTAACAATCGTGACAATTAAAAAAATGCGCAGCGACATAGAGCGCTGCTTACCGATCCGTGTAGACGCGGTCGTGGAGAGAGAAGGCTGTGTAGGAAGGGGGGACTTGCGCGCGAGCGGGCGAGGTGCGAGGTGCGCGAGCGAGATGACGCTCCGCCTCAGAAAATGAAAAAAATGGCGACGGCCTAGATAGCAAACTAGGGTTTTCTCCCGCGGTGGATTCAGAGATATACAATGGGCCTGATCCATGCGATGGCAGACGGATGGGGTCGACGGACTCGACAGTGATAAGATGGTAACCTTCTGGAGGAAGAGATTCGAAGTGGCGCCTGGACCAAGGCTGCGTCAACATTCCATGGCAGCCTGGCATTTGTTGTGACTTAACTCCATGGCAAACTGGATATAAATCGGTAACATTGTGTGTCCTTACTAGGAGTAGAGTTTAACTTGAAGAAAAAATATGTCAAAGACAATTAGCGTGCTTACAATGTCGGGATTGTTATGTTTAATGTTATTAAAGTATAATTATTGTGTAAATCAGGGTCCTTATTGTTTGTAAAGATTCTCATCTATCCGAGTCAGGCATGTCGACACAACACACACATTACCCACAGTCTGAGTTTATCCGGTGGCGTGATGTGCTAGCGTTCGATCCGCCAATGCTGTATAGCGGCAAAACAATACGATATAGCTGCCAACTTAAGATCATTCATTGTCCGTACAGTGCGAAAAAAAACTAATTTATTGAGTAAAACATAAATAAATCAAATGCACGTAACAGTAAGAGATATAATATATACACACAAGAGGTTCTGAGGAGTACAGCAAGTGGTGGTTCCTAAGATCTTCATACACCCCTTAAAGGAAAAAAGACAATACACAAAAACAAAAAAAGGTTCCTTTCGGCAAAAGGTAGCTATTAATCCTAAGGTATTTTTTTCTGAACAAGAAGAGGAAGAGTGAATAGCCCTCACCCTCTTTCTAAACACCTGACTATCTCAAGATCTCCCAGCGAGACACCCACACACCAATGAACTCCCAGACAAGTTTGAAATTCATTTAGTTCCTTATCAGGTTATCGTTCTGAGCCGGTCGATGATCTGCCACTTCCAATCTAGTGCAGCGTATATGTGGCAAATTTATTTATGATACAATGTAGAATTAATCTTTACCATACCGTGACATAAAATACTCGTACGCAGCCAAGCTGTCAACTCGTGTTACCGTAAGAAATTAGAGTTCTATTAGCCTTATAAATGTGAAAAAATGCATTTGAAAATGGTTAATGCCATAAATTTACTATAAATATTGAGCATTAAATATTTAAAAAATATATAATATTATAATTCAGATCATTCACCAAGTCCTGAACTGGAGGTTGAATTGTATAATACAACCTTCCTTTTTATCAATATTTCTTTAATTAGTGAGAAAGAGATACGATTATATTCGTATGTCTGTTATTCTTTTCACTGTGAAATTAATGTGTGACATCGTTCTCTCTTGCCACAGATGGTATTTTTGTCAACGTGTTAATTTTACAACGGATTGTATTGAAAGATAATTATTTTTATAGGATTCGCCTTACATACTTGATTTTTCAATAGTCATTTTTAAGCGTAAATATTTTCCTTCAAATTAACTAATATATGAATTGCATGTTGCGTATGTTTACCGAAATATTACAGGTTTAATTCGAGCGGTAGACCTGTGTTAATGCATGGTTTGGGAAAGGTTAATTAATTAGAAAATAATATAAAGCTGATCTCAGCATAGTGAAAAGGGTTACATTGGTGGTTTGGTAATGTTGATAAATTAATGAGCAAAAAATGGTATGAAAGATATATGACGCGAGTGTTGATGACATCAGCAATATATGACGTCCGTGGAAGACATGGTGTAACCACGTAAGCCAGATACTGGAACATGATCCTGCTAGAAGCCCCAACAGTCGGTGAGCTTGCATGGAAATATGTTTCAATGTGGATAAAGTGACAGTTGTATCCGGACAGTGTTGAGGTCCGCCAATGACCTCGGGAAAACGGCGTGATGGTATATAAGTTAGTCAAACGTGAGTATACGATTATCGCGTCTAAAAGATTATTGTTTGGCTACTGTATTTTTATTAATTTTTTAAATAAATTAAGGTTCTAAAGATTAATAATTTGTTATTTTTCAAAATTATTATTTTTATTTCACATTATTTTGAGTATGTTTGTATGTATTGAGATTTGATGGATTTTGTTCCCAGAGGGATTGTTATCAATACATATTATAGATGTTTTATAGAGACGAAGCTTTTGTTTTCTATATGAAAAGTATGGAAGTCATAAATAGTTGTAAGAAATACTTGAAAGATTTCTACATGGTAAAAACATATATATATAACTTTTAAAAATTTGACAGGTGTGGCAGTCACCCATGGGTAGAATTGATGAACGTCACAATTGTGTAAAGTGATCACTCAAGCCAGCCGAGCCCTGTAATACCCATGACTTCCATACTTCCCATAAAATAACAATAGCTTCGCTTCTATGAGACATATATAATATGTATTATTTTTAACATAAATAACGGCTTTTTTTTATTACAATTAACATTTTTTTAGTATTCGTAATTGACCATGAGTGACGTGACGTCATGGAATAGCCCAGGTGATGATATTCTTTTGTATGAAATATTTTTTCCTTTAAGGACGAGAGGATGTATGAATTTGAAAAACGTTTTGATTTATGTCGCATTTACATGCGAATATTGTTTAAGAAATATAATAAACACTTTTGAACATACACAACGAAAATTTAGTGATATTGCATTCTATGATTATAACTAAAAATATATATATTCAAAAATGTGTTAATGTTATTATTTAGTCAAATATATAATGTTTTTTTCTGTTATCCAGCGCATTCAGTGAAGAATATAGGGTAATATTTTTCTACATTATTGTCATTTATTAAAACTTTAATAGTAAGTAACTATCGCTATATGCGTGTCTTTATGTAAAATGTAATAGTAAATAACTATAGCTATATGTATGTCTGGAAAGTCTACATGTGATTGAATTAATAATGTACAAATAAGAGCTAATTTAGATATGTTTGTAACGCAGTCGATATAATTAAAAAGATCGCTTAAAATAGCTCAGGTATGTAGAAAAAATGAGGAAGGTGTATTAATATTTTAGAAGTGAAAGGAACAGAGGACATTCGCAAAAATAGATACTATCTTTAACCTTTTCCTTACGGTGCTAAAATAAAAACGCGCGTTTCGGTGCTGTCAACTCAGTGTTTATGTCGACAGTTTGATGATTATTCATCATTGTTTAATTATAAATTTTTAAGTCTAATAAATATGAATATTTTACATATATTACTTATATTCATCATTAAAATAATAGTTGACTTATTTATATTTAAATTATTGCGTAAAAGTGAGAAACAACATTGATCATCATGAACGGCAGCATAAAGACGCAAAGTCGCGTCTAACTCAGCCAGTGCCTCGTCCGTACCTCTCCACATGTACACATACACGTATTGACACATGGTTCTTACATATACGCAGCCCCCATCTGGGGTCACGCGGCTCCCACAAACATTAAAAACCTTCCAGAGTAAGTGCATCCGGTTAGCGCTGGACGCACCCAAATGGATGAGGCTTACTCAACTACATCAAGAGTCGGGCATTCTCCCCGTAAAAGAGTTCATCACACGAATCTCCAAACGTTCTTACGATGGACTCGAGAAGCACCCAAAATTCGTTAGCAAAGCACGACTTGAATACATCGTCGCGATATTAACGCCCAAAATGCGTCCTCTTAGAGGCAAAATTAACTGCGCCAGCTAGCAGTTTCCTGCAACATTATTATTAATGCAGCTTATTATTTTACTTTTTTTTAATTCTAATAATAAAATTTATCAGGCCTCAAAGGCATACTACCGATGGTAGGGCAAGGGGTTCGTCGGACCCGGTACCCTGTAAGCCACGAAAACAATGACAATGACACATGGTTTTTCGAAAAAACATTTTTTATTGTAGCATATAGTAAATATGTACTTATATATTGTTATTATTTTATCCAATACATAAATATATTTCTAAGGAATACCTAAAATATGATCTATGTATTTAGTATATTTACAGAGATATTGAAATAATTAAAGGCAATGCCAACTCAGTTTACATCATCGGAGAGGAAAGGTTAAAATAAAGATGTGTGTACGGAGAAAATTTATTGAGTAAGAAACAATGTAAGATTCTGTAGGTTCCAAAAACTGCGATGTGCTAGATGACAGGACACCAAAGATTATGACCAAGCGGTTACCACAGTAGAGGCGACCTAGAGGCAGACCAAGGAAGAGCTGGACTATGCGGAAGAAAACTGAAACAGGATGAGAGAGTCCAAGTACTGGAGAAGAATGACCAAGGATAGATAGACGTCGGTGGAGAGTACTTGCAAATCTCACCTTAGGATGTAGTGCCGTGGAAAAATAGTAGCAAAACGCTTGTGCTATAAAAATAGAACAAACTCGGTAATTTACTAAAACGAGACTCGAACCCCAAAACGATCACTAGACAAGTGTCTTAAATACCAGAGCAATAAGATACCTACTCAATATATATTTGTATACTTCATATTAGAAGGAAAATAGGAAATTGGCAGAATTTTTTTTTTAACATAAAATAGAGATGCGTACACGTGTATATGTCACATCAATACTTTTAATGTTTTAAAACTATGCCCAACGTTTGTACTATGAAAATAGAATAGAACTAATTTACTGGTCTCCTGGAACAAGGCGCGAACTTTCGACCACTAGATCACTAGGCTAGCATTTTAACCACTAGACCAACAAGCTACGTCAATACCATTCTCATTATCAGCTGGAGGTATTAGTAAATTTGAAGGAACATAGTCAAACGGGATTAGATTTTTAAAAATGTTTCGACAGTTTATTAACAAATATTAAATAATTTGATTATAAACCAGTTATTTTATATTAATTATAAGGAATTTTCAGAGGTCGTTAAGGATTTCCGATTTCGTTTTGAAAAATCAATTTTTAATTTCATAAGTTGACTTTGGGAGTAGTAATTCTAATTCGCGATGAAATCAATTTGAGACTTTAGATTTAATTGAAATACAATAGGCCACAAGATTAGGAACATTTCGTACTTGGAGGCTTTAAGGGCAAAAGAGACTGCATTTGAAATTCAAACCCTGTTCAGAAAGTCCGTTTTAAATTTGAAGGAATGAGATTTGAATACCGATGTCATAGTTAAAGATCTTTAGGGTGCGTTATTTATCTTAGAGACCCAGTCTTAAGACCCAAAACTCAAAAATCAATATTGCCCCCCATATATTTCCTACATAGAATACATTCGTTCTGGCTACATGGGCTGGATGCGGAAGTATTTTAAAAAACCAACCCTTTCGAAATGCAAATAATGTTTTAGGTGAGTTTCCGCTCTAAATTAATAAAAAGATACCGCAGATATTTGTTAGGGTAACTTATCAGTGATAAATCTGATTAGATTGTTATTTTTATATTAGTTAGTTAAAGTATAGTAAGATTAGATTACGCTAAGTTAGATTTAGATTAAAGATTTTATTATTTTAGAAAATGGTGTATATTTTATTATTACAACCAAATTTACTAATAATTCGTATATTTATCATTACCATTAAGAACGGGATTTCACTAAAAGTTCCTGTAAATAACCGATATTTTTTTTCTTGATGCATTTACTAACCATCTTAGAAACTTTACGTTTTAACTAGTAATAAGTCGAAGCTATTAATGCTCAATGGGATTTAGAGTATCTAAAGGTGTTTTTAGAGGTTTACTTTTCGACAGTTGACAGCTGATTTGTGCTCAGTTTGGTTTGCCATTTTACCATGAATAGATTTACGCCAGAACAACGCATGCAAATTGTGCAAATTTATTTCTAAAATCGTGGTTCAGTTCGTAAAACTTACCGTGCGCTACGTACATTTTACGGTCAACATAATCGTTCTTCCGTGCAAGTAATTCGAATAATCATGGATCGTTTTCACACTACGTATACTCTAATTGATAATATATATCCGCAGAGATATCGTACAGTGCGCGCCAAAGAAGCTGTTGTTTCTTCAAAAATGATGCCGGCCAGAACGTTACAGTCAATTGAGAGCGCTACAGATCCATGATTACTAGCTTTTTCGTTTCCTTATTGAATGACAATAATGTAGAAGAGCTGCGGTTTAAATAAAATGGCGCAACATGCCATACAGCGCGCGCTACAATCAATTTATTGAAGAAAACATTCGATGAGCGTATAATTTCACGTAATGGGCCTGTGAATTGGCCTTCGAGGTCGTGTGATTCAACACTTTTGTATTATTTTCTGTGACGATATGTGAAGTTGCTAGTCTACGTCAATAAACCAGAGACGATAGATGACTTAGAAGCCAACATTTCCGGCTGCTCCAAAAAGTGGTCGAAAATTGGACTTCCAGATTGCGCTTTATTCGAGCCAGTCGCGGCGCCCACATGCGTGAAATCATATTTAAACACTAATAGCATAAAATTATATTTCAAATAAAGCTAATATCATAGCCATTACCACGATTGTTTTATGTTTTATTTTATTTTAAAGTTCTGTACCTTTAAAAAAAACACCATGTACTAGTAAATTTGCATTCTTGCGGATTTTTGTAGCTAACGGCAAAATATGCAAAGGTTTATCAAATGTTTCATAATATAATGTGGAATTCCATGTATGCAAGTTACTTACTAAAACACAAAATATTATTTTCGTCTTTTTCCTCGGTCTTCATATGTTGATTCAAATATTTAATAGTTTTCATTTCTCTGTTTAAGAAATTACTAATTTTATTGTTTCCTTTTCTTTATACATCGTTCTCTTCACCATTAGTAAGAGAGATTATTATAAAATTTTGCGGTTAAACTTTGTGTCTTTTGATGATGAAATTATTAGGTTTTCTTGCATAAATTTACGTAAAATATTCAGTTTACTTAAGGCTCTATTTCTTTTTAAAAATTATCTGCTTCTTAATAAATCAGAAGAATGTGAAAATAAAATATATAACATTTCAAAGTAAACAACAGGAACTTAAAATATATTAAAACAGTGTTGTTGCTAAGAAATTTGCTTAAAGTTTATATGTTCGAAAGCAGTTTGTTCACGGTAAATAAAAATTCACTTAATTAATAACTTAATACTTAATTAATTAATTAATACTTAATAAATTTATTAGACAATATATTATATTTTCAATAAATTAGATCTTTTGTATTTTCAATTATAATATTGTATTATTTTATGTATGATTATGATAGTAACAATATTTTTAATTACATATAATTTGTTATTAATTTTTAAAATATATGTTTTTAATGCTTCCATTTTTAAATATAGATAAGGTACATTATTGTATTCAAATAATAAAATAATCAAATTATGTGTGACAATATTCTTATCTACGAACGGAACAATATAAAACTGCTATGCGGTTTGGCAATAAATAAAAAATTGTTATGTAATATATGTGAAATAAAGTTGGATTAGAAAAAATGTTTCCATTTTTTATCTCACTATACAAATTTTCTAACTTACTTACCATCGCGTTGTTTCGCCGCGGGGGTAGGCAAAGAGGATAGAGGGCCATTCTCTTCTGTCCTGACATACAATTCGAGATTTATTTAAGTTCATACATCTTCTCATGCAAGCTCGGCGATTATTGTGGCTTCTAACAAAACCGTTCTCCAGTATCTGGTTTACCTGGTCGTGCCAAGTCTTCCGCGGATATTTTCTACTTCTGGTATCATCAACACTTGCGTTATATATCTTTCTTACGAAACTACCTAAATTTTCTAACAAAAAGTATTCTCTAAACATTTTACACACTTGTACTAATTAATCTGTATTTTTGATTTATACACATGTATGTTATATATAATTCTGCCAGAACATTAGTTCTGCATACTATCACAATTTTATATGAAAAATAAATAAATTGAGATACATACACGGAACACGTATCACATTAATACCTACTATTTTCAAACTTTAATAAGACTAACTTGATGGTCTTCTGGAATGAGGGTCGAACCACTGACCAATTCGCGAGTATCTTTACCACTAGACTAATAAGCACGTCAAATTGAAAGGATTAAATGAAAAACTCTAAAATCTTACTCAACTCTGACACGCTAAAAAATTACATGAATTAATTTACACATTTAAAAAAAAAAATTAAATGATATATTTTTTATTAGGAGAACACATTCTTATTGTGAAGTTGTAATTATTCAGAACAGACGGTCTGTGATATTTTGAATACTCATTAAATGTATTAATTATATAGATATACATATAAAATCAGTTTTGTCAAAAATATTGTTGTTACGCCACCGGGATTCGATTGGACAGGTTCGAAAATTTGTCGTCAAAAATAATGTCGCTGTAGCATAGTTAAATAGTGGATCTTCTCTGCTTTGGAAAGAGATCCAGGTTCGCATCCCGGTGACGCAACAACAATATTTTTCGAGAAAATTGATTTTATATGTATATATTCAATTAGTATTTAAAAATATTTTTTTACCAAAAACTTTTAAAAATAAATATCCATAAGATATAATAACTTCTTCAAATACTGATAAATACTGCATTTAGCATACTGAAATAATTTAAAAATAGTTAAAAGAATCTCATCGAAAATAATCGTCATACATAATTGAATTGCTTTGAAAAACTCTTTTAAAGATTAATATTTTGTACAAAATTTTCCGGTTATATTCAGAAACGTATCATTATTATTTATTATTTTCAGTTACTACTATATTTTCTTACTTTCAATTAGGGCTTATTGTAAATAAAATACGTAAAGGAAAATCTTTATCTGAATAAATTATTTTATTTTTAAGGTACTCGGGAACCATCTGGAATCTGAATCAGAATAAAAAAGAGGATGGAATATTAAATGAAAAGATTCAAAGAACGCTCTCATTTGTATTCCCGACATAATGTGACCTTTTTGCATCTTCCTGACAGGAGCGCCAGAAAAATTTTCCAGGGTCATCCAGTGTGTCAAAATTTGCTCACGTCAACCAAATAAAATTTGTGTGGGATTTTCGTAACAGGCATCCCGAAAATTTCGTCTGGTTATCCGTTTGAAATATGTAATGCTCCTTTAAAAAAGATATTATAATTCGAAGGCTCTTTTTACCGGAAATAACGGGTTTTGAAATCAGATTTAATATCAATTTCTTCCATTTCACGTACATTCTATTTTTTCCGCGCATTTGAATGTTTTCTTTTGTGGAATTTGAGCGGAAAAATATTTTTCTCGCCATTCATTTTATTACAATATTCTACTAAGCGGAATAAAAGGCTTATGTTATGTTGTAGGATGTTACATATACATTTTCTCTTTGCGAAAACTTCAAGAAACGTGACAGTTTACAGACCACACGGTTGCTTCGGCAGGTAAGAATACCACGGAGTCGGAAATAGAATACCAACTAATCGCTGTGCAGTTTACGGAATGCTTATGAGTACTTTACAGATATATCTAATACAGTTTGTATTTGCCGTGTTAACAAAAAAGATGGGTACCGAAACATGTTAGTGATATAAAATAAATTAATTATTTTATCAATATGCAATCAGATAAAAATATGAATTTTAAAAAAGCGAGCGCTTGATTACCATGGTCATGTAAAAAACATCGCGTATGTTTGTTTTATGTGTACAGTTTACATGGAAGGAAAGAAACAAGATTTATTTCTGACATTTTCAAATTTCATTTGTTGGAAATCAATTGCTCAGCGTTATACTTTATATAGGTAAATACTAGGTATGTTGTTCTTTACCTGCCTAATTTTGACGTTTATGGATATTTAATCTTTGCAATTTCTACGCTGTGGATATACAATTCCGAAGGATATATTTATTGACATCTGTTTTCTTTCTGCCTGTCCGCAGTTTCTCTCGGCTCGGCGTGTCGGACTTGTGAAAATCGGCGAGATTTTAGTAGATTTTCGACCTCTGTAATCATTTTGTGGAAGCATATTCGTCAGATATGAAAACTAAAACGTGAAATTTGTAGTTGTGACCTTCAGGAGAAAAGGACCAGCATCGTCATAGGGTGAGTCGAGCTGTCCTATTTGTCTCCCAATAAGTTTTTACATCTAAAATATTCCCTAATTAACCTGTTTATCCCTCCCCCCTATTTCCTGCGAATTGCTTCGGAAACATATCTGGTTCTTCGAGCCGGAATCATGGGTATTGAATAAAGTTTATGGTCACCAAGATAAATTTTTGTAAAAAATTCAAAGCATGACATTTTTCGGGGTGGGAGTGTGAGCTACGATGTTTACACATCAAAAAATGCATGTTAGAAATTAAAACAATACTGCGATTAGTTTTTATTAATTAGAGCATTAAATTGATGTATTAAAATATTAAGTAAAATAAATTTAGCGCATCATTGAATTGGTCCGCCCCTGTACACATTTTATTTATTTATTTCCCTGATTTCAGCCCTTATAAGTTTATTGACACCGTCGTTAATGTTAGCCCTAAAAGGAGCGATTGGAATTGGGTCATTGGGTGGTTAATAGGATTGGCCAACGAGTTCATATCTTTCGTTTCCTTTTTCGTTTTCGCTTTTCTGTTCCGGTTTCCTTATATTGCTATTTGATTTTCTTGCTGTTAAGTCTATCTCGGGTCTCCTAGTTTACAGGGGTGCCACTTAAAGTTTCATACCTTGCCCTATTCAGCGCATAAAGTTATTATGCTATGATATGTTACATTAAATATTATTATGTCGTACATAATTCATGAATAAACTGAACTAAATTATGCGTGTTTTAAACAATTAAATAAATATTAATTAAGATGAAAATTGTGAAATTCTAGATAAAAATAAACAAATGCAGGTAGTGGTTCATATGTGTTAGTACATATTAACATTATATTATATGAATTGTTATACACTATGATTAATGAAAAAGTATTTCTAAATAAAGGTTTAAAATCGACTGTCAAAAATATATATACATCAATTGGATTTAAATAATTTAATGTATGTAGAACAGCCATTAAATATAATAAAAAATTCAAAAATCATATATACTAATAATATAATTAAATATTAAATAAGAAAGAAGAAAAATAAAAGAAATCAAAATACTGCATCAAGATGCAAAACTGGTCAAATATATTTTAAAATTGCGAAACCATTAGCCCCATTATAAATTCACAATGAGCAGGCAGCAGCCTATTTCCTGTTTAGAATAAAGCACTGAAAATCGATAAATCACTCAATAAAGGTTTCACGGCAGGGATGGGGTGGGGTGAGAAAAATCCCACGGGGAAAAAGCAAAGGAATATCCACCCAAATTCCCGGTTAATTTTTTACAGCGTTGCGCTGTAGTCGGCCCCACCAGGGATGAAGGGGATGGAACCGGAGGCGAGCCGCAAACCGAGCCCCTAATGAATCCGTAAGTGGGATTGGCGCGCCCGCAAACAAAGGGAAGATGCTAGTCTCGTAACCTCAATGTGTAGCACAAAAACCCTTACATTTAATATAATATGCACCTTTTAGACGTGTTACATAAAGTCATAAAGGGGAAGTAGATAGAATACAAAGGTTTTACTGCAGTTAAAGATTTAAATAAAAACGACATTTTTGGATATAGATATTAATGATTATAACAAACGAATAAGTAACTAATTTTAATGTTTTGAAGTCACTTACTTTAAATATTAATAAAACCGTTGCATTGACAATCAAATAAAACATACACTTTTCTTCTCTTATTCTCTTTCCTCCTCGGTCCTTCATACTTGAGAATCGCGAGCTTTATGAACTCCGACCCTCTTGACCAAACTCCTCTATTTTTTTCGGCATTTCGCAGATTTGAGAGCTGTCAGTGAAGTGCCTGTTCTTTTTGGTCCAACGGATGGAAGATCTTACGTGCTTATTTTCTTGGGAAAGTTAATGGCGTAGTTTTCCTTTGTTTGCCATATCCATTTTCGGTTTTATAAAATGACTAAATTCTCATCTGTTATCTGTATGGTTTTCTGACTTTTAAACTGCCGTTAGAATAGTTCTCAGATTTTCAAGATTATGTAAGCCTTCTTACCATTACAATTATTCAGAATAATTATATGAAATTAAGAATTTTCACATTAAAATTACTTATGTACGAAAATGTACTGATGGTTATTTACAAGCCCGATTTTCAGAGTTACCGTTGAAAAATGAAACCATTAGAAAATGAAAATTCTAAAAAATGTAGCCTCTTAAATATTTATAGTGTTTTTTCTTGTTATTTGACAGTTGCTTGTTCTTACACAGTTGACTGAGCAATATATTTTTTTTTGGTGGGGTCGCTCGAAAATAGGCGCGTCGGTGGAGCCGCTTCGGAGGAATATGGCGGCGGGAGATGACGGAGATTAAGAGTAAGATCACCGCGGTGGACCAAGCAAGGAGGCGGCATGCGAGCGATTTCCAATGGATGGGCGTTATGGACAAGGCTAAGACGAGATGGTGTCAGGTCTATCTTCTAGAGCAAGAGATGAATCCTGGTACGGGAGTTTGGCGACCCGGGTCCTCAGCTGCATGGGCACCCCACGGCCGCGTTGGCCGATGTTGGCAATAGATGAAATAAATAAAAGTGATCTCCCTCAGAGGAATGTTGCCCCGAAGAAGAAGGATTTAAAAAACATTTTACGTGCATCCAATATCGAGATCAATTGTGTTTTGTGAATAAATATGTAAAGTGAAAATCAGAATGCTGTTGAATTAATTATCATCCCGTCCGAGGTAGCAGGCGACACCAGAGCACACACACACACACACACTTGCGGACCAAGACTGAGCTAGATCTGTGGCGGCCCCTATGGCTTCCTATCATGGCCCAATGGCACCGTAACAAGGTACTTTATAAATACTTTCAAATAATTATTGAAAAAATGTGATAAAAAGTAAATAATTGATTAATTTTAATTATTAGGCGAACACATTCTTATTGTGAAGATGTAATTATTCAGAACATAGGTCTGTGATATTTTAAATATGAATTAAATATATTAAGTAGAAAAATACACATATAAAATCAATTTTATCGAAAAATATTATTGTTGCGCCACCGGGATTCGAACCTGGATCTCTTTCCAAACCGGGGAAGGTGCATTATCCAACTATGCTACAGCGACAGTATTTTTAGCGACAAATTTTCGAACCTATATGTTACCGGTATTATAATTTTAACTTAAAAAGATAATAATAATATGATTATGTTTATGTACTATAAGTTATTATAGAAACTCAGCTATTCGTACACAAATGACCAGGGTCGTATACTTATTCCCGGAATATGCCTCTTTAGCTGCTGTCTAAATAAATATCAAAGGAACGTTTACGTTATTAAAAATAATTTAAAAACAAATCTGTTTTCATTAATGCCAATACGCACTAAAATATTCTTTCTAAATGTATACCTGTTACTCCTGCTGTAAAATATTTGTTTGATTCTTGAATAAAAAACGGTTAATTTGAACAGGTTACTTTGATATCAAAGAATTAAGGTTCATTTTTTTAAATGTATTTTTAATCTTTATATTCTAAAATGGCTTTAATGATTCCCTTAAAATATTCATGTATGCGATGATGGGGTAAAATAAAGTACAGCTCAGAATTTAAATTCAGTTTTTTTTATACCTATATACTCATATAGCGCTCGCTGATATGAGTCGTATAAAATCATAAGTAGAAATACCCAGAATTCATTATTTAGAGCAATGAATGAAAAATGTTTTTTTAGATTTCTACGAGTTTATTAATGTTGAGTTTTTTTTAACATACGTAAATCGGTCATTACCTCATGAATTTAAATAAATCAGGATATTAAAATTTTTACAGAGTTAAATAGATAATTTTTAAGCACAGAAAGTATTTTGATAGCAACGTAGGGATGGTTCTGTTTTTGTTTTTAATAGTAATGATTTAATTGATTGCTACCACTCTTCTTTGTCATTTAAAAATGATTTTCGTAAGTCGGTACTGATCTCAACTTTTAAATACAAACGTCAATAAAAGTCTATTAAAACTTAAAGGTAGTAGAGTACCTTACTTCCAACTTATATTCTAGATTACGGAACCTTATGGCTACTTACTTCAGAACAGGTGCTCTATGTGTACCTAGCGAGGTAGGAGGTAAAATATTTTAACAGCTGCAAGAGATGGAATTCTCTGATCTAAATACCAAAAAAAATTTAAAACCATATATCAATCAATAAGATTACAAATATACCATATAATAAGATAATAAATAAAAGTGAAACAAACTTCAATGTCCTGCCTAAATTAAATTTTTAGAACTATTTGATTTCATCGTTCGAAAGGATTCTTTGCTGTTGTAAAATACTTAAATGCAAAATTAAAGTTTTCTGTATAAATGATTAATATTCAAACTAAGCTGAGATTACTGTTCCTTTTCCATGATTGATCATTGATTAAAAATATTTAGATTACGAGTAAAAATTTTATTACTTTATGATATAAGAGTTTTTATGCAAATAGGTATATTTTTTAAATGACAATTATATTACCTAGAACATATAATATTTAAATAAATGCTAAAATATATATAGCAAGGATCCAATTTTTTTCTTGCGAAATTATTTTGATATTATTGAAAATAATATTTTTTGCCAACGGAATTTTTAATTAAATCTCGAATTTTTAGCTACCGTTAAAAATAATTATTTTTTAATATGTTTCAATATATGCGTGTCTCAAATAAGAGACTCTTAAAATTTGAGGAGCTTTTTTTTTTATATGGTAATATATATGGAAGAAAAATATTGAAAAAATAATAATGTCGTAGAATTTTTTTTAATACGCGTGTAGAAATATACCAATGGGTTGACCACATTACAAAGTCGCATGAATAAATTAAGAGATCTATTAAACGAAGAAATATTGCATACCTGCTACGGAATTATTCTCTGTAATAATAATTAGGGGTTATGGTTGTAGAACATGTCACGTGAGGATCTTAATTGTGTGATCGATATGTGTAATTGTATCAGAAGGTTTTGTGCATGGTGAGATTGAAGTCCCTAACTATCTTTTAGTCTCACGCGTGTTGGTGCATGTCGCAGTATATATGAATATGCGTGTGTGATTATTTATGCTGTGTCTAGAGCAGAGGTATTTAAATTCAAACATAACTTACACAAATGTGCGTTTATTGCGGGATGATTTACAATGGCGGTACGATGAGTGTAAAGTACGCGCGTATGAAGTTGAAGACTGGAGTGGCTCGCTTGAGATGTGGATGAAAGAACGAAAGAATCTCTTCAGACTAGTCTGTCACAATGTATTGTCATCTGTTTATTGGTTAGTTCGCTTCGGGTCTATATGGCTGTCAGGTGTGTCTAAATTGTTGGTGATCGATTATGATAGATTAACATACTGCAACTTGGTTGCCGACATTAATAGAGTACGGCACATAAAGAAGAAGAATATTGTATTCTAATCCTAGTTATACTACATACTTTGCTATATAACTTAAAATTTCATGCACTTGCGTATTTTTTATGTTACTTATATTTAAGTTATAATAGGTTAAATTAACTCTAGGGTAAACTCTTTCCGTTGGGATTGCTTTAAATGGGATCCGTTAAATTAACAAGAATATTTAGGATACAGTAAATTGGTTTACGGCAAAGCTTGCAACTCAAATTACAAATGTTAAGAATCCTTGAACATTTATGTTTTCTCAAGGGTATTTTGAGAAATTTTCAGTGAAATTAATGTGGGAATGATTAAGTTAAATAATACTTTTTCATTGATAAGTGACACTTACCCCATCTCAAGTTCTACAAATTTCAATAATTATTTTTGTTCACCACCTGGTCCACGCTTGTAGTCTATTTATAAAGGTGAAAGTTTTTACGAAAATGGCGCTATATAAATTATCCAAAATTATTATTATGAAATTTGCTCAATTATAATTAAAATATTTTTCTATATAAAATAACAAGTCTACTTCCACATTCATTTTTAAAACAAATTATAGGTAAGAAGAATTTGTGTTCTTTTTAAATGGATATTCGAATACGAAATACACATCACGTTAATATTATAATTTTTAAACAAATGCGCTTGTGCTATAAAGTTAATAAATAAAACTTGATGTCAATCCCCAACCACTTAATCACTAGGTGAGTGTCTTCTCTCGCTAGACTAAACAAGCACGCCCTTATTTACTTATCATCATGCCATTTTTATAGACATAAAGTAAGTACAGAGTGCTATAGCCTTCAGCCCTTACACGCAACTTTCATATTATTTTCTATCATTTATTTATCCATATTGACTGGTTTCTAAGCCACAGTATCTTCTGTGAGATGAAGTTCTAGTAGTAGGTATTCGAATTATTCTACGTCAAATTATTCAAAGTAGTTCATAAAAAGTAATTATTAACACAAATTAAATTAATCAATTAGAAAGTTATACAGAAAAAATCAACGTGTTAAAAAATATTTTGGATGCTACCGGGATACGAATCCGGAACTTTTTGTGTACGGGAAAATTCCATTTCGTCATATCAACCGAATACGTTTTCGACAAATTTAGAAAGTATTCAACATTCTCTAGTCTTTATCATAATTCATAATTTTAATGTGTCATTTTTTAAAGCAATCGACATTACATTGGACGATTGAAACGCCAAAATTAAATCAATGCATTTTATTTAATTTAGATAAACTTTGGTTCAACTTACATATTTTTAAATAAAATAACAATAACTTTATATGAAACCGTGAAATTTATTATGCGTCGACCGGTTTCGCTTATCTCAAGCTTCATCAGGACGTATTTAAAACTGAACATAAATACAAAAAAAAAGTGCACATATATATACGTAAAGAGGGAGATAGAATATACAATTACATGTGAAAGAGAGAGACAGAATACATATACAGATAAACGAAACATTAAGGAATGGGAAAATACAATGTTGATGGATATGAAATTGATTTTAAGGAAACGTATATAGTTTATCCATTAGCCCCATATTATACTGTATTTTCCCGTTCTTTCGCATATAATATCTCCTTTTGTATTTATGATCAGTTTTAAATACGTCCTAATGGAGCTTGAGATAAGCGAAACCGGTCGACGTATAATAAATTTCGTGGTTTCATACAAAGTGATTGTTATTTTATTTAATATAATATATCATATTTAATATAATATTACGAAAATATTGTATATTTTTAACGAAAACACATTTTTGTTGTGAAGTTACAATTTCAGACAAATTTGAAATTTTATTTAGTAGTATTTTTTCATAATTAATAACTATTATTCCATTTCACAACCAAAATATTTTTTCGATACATAAATTTTTCCTGTATATCTTTCTAATTGCAAATCCACAACAAAATTGTGTTTTGGGTATCCATAAAATTACGGTATAAATATAAAAAAAAAATAAGCGTATATTTTTTAGATCTTGCGCTTGATTAAATCTCTATTGGCGAAACAAGTTCTTCTGAGTACATCCCGAGATTTGCAGATTCCGCCGTGGAATATTTCCCCTTAAATCTCAGCTGATCTCGGCTGAATGTACGACAAGAACATGCTCCCGTGATTAATGGCGTTCAGATAATACTGGTACAACTTTGGGACCTTGAAATCCATTCCCGAGAAATCACTTTAATGCCACCTCCTCGTTTATCAAGCACAAAACACAAAAATCGATATTACCAAATTGATTCTGAATACAGAATATATATATTTACATTAATTATTTAAGAATACAAAAACGTTCACCAATAAATTGTATCTAAATGACAACTGCACAGTAGACAGACAGGTATATAATACACGTGCACACATGCGTATATAACTGAACACAATCAGCTTATTACTCAGTTGCCGTGAGTAGTTTATTAATAATAAGAAAACACTTTGTTATTACCGCTGTTTATTGATAAATTAACATTAATAACATAAGTAAGTTTGCAATTATTGAACAAGTAACCTAACGTTACATTAAATGAATATGAGCTATTGTGAAGCAACAGAATATTTTTTTGATAAATTAATTTTATCTGTACATCTTTCTAATTGATACATTTAATTTGTATTAAAAATATCACAGGACTATGTTCAGAAAAACTGCAACTTCTCAATAATAATGTGTTCTCCTTAAAAATATATTAATCTACCTAATATTCTATTTATTTGAGTGCAGTTATCTACATGTGCAGTTGTCGATGTGTGCACCTGTCTTGTGTGCAGTTATCTCATCACCATATAAATAATAATTTTTTTTTTAAAGAGAACACATTCTTATTGTGAAGTTGCAATTTTACAAAACATATTTTATTTTATATTATATTTTTGATCCTTATAACAACAAAAACGTTTTTTCGATAAATTGATTTTATATGTATATCTTTCTAATTAATACATTTTAATTTGTATTATTATTTATTTATAATAATTCCAATGGGCACGTCTTTTGATATTTGTTTTACCTATTAGAAATATATTTGGTTATATAAATATAATGCGTTACCGAATCCATTGAATATATTATACGATAGGACATACGATATGACATATTTTTTCAGTACTTGAATTATTGATAAAATATGTCAGTGATGAAGTCTGAGACAAAATAATAAAACATGCAAGTATGGCTTCTAAGTGTTGTCGGTATTTTTTTTGTAGACTAGAAGCATGGAAATTAATCTAAAAAATGATCAAAATAATAATCATAATAAGCTGGATGGATAGAGTAACGAATGAAGATTGTCACATTGGAATTAGTAATTTTTACAACTCGCCACATTTATATAAGATAAACACTGAATTAGGATAAGTAGGTCGGTCGGTACTGCCGCGCGCGGCGACTCGGCTCATAGCGCTACTTGAGTTCGAGGAAAGGCGTGAGGGGCGAGAGGGCTCGTTGTGCGGCCGCCGGTCGCAGATTCAGTCCTATACGATCAAGGGAGAGGGTAAGAATAATATATTTTGGATGCTAGTGCACGTCTGTATAATATTGTAGTATCTAATTGCACTGTACTTTCTTCCTATGCAGAAATAACAGTTTTCTTTCCTGGCAAGGGGTAGAAGCGTCCGCTAATTTGGAGATTAGCGTCACAAAGAGCTGAATGTCAGGCTCCAGTCGGGATGGAATGACGAGTAACTAGCAGTCTAGGCGGATCAGAAGAGTACGTCAGTTAGTGTGCTCCGGAATCTGAAGCTATGTGACATTATTATTATTTAATCAGTGTCAAGTGGACCGAACGATTTACCACCATAGAGGTGGGTCTAACTTCGTATTCAGGGCTTAATTACCTAGCAAATTGTATTTCAGAGCATCGCCAGGACTAGTTTCATTTAGTTAACTTCGGATCTTATCCTTATGGCACATGATACCTGGTTGGAGAGGTTATTTTATAAGATCCTTTTATTTTTTATAAAACTCTTGATGGAAATAAACTTCTTATTTATTAGTAGCTTTGATTCCTAGTCCGAATTACATAACACAGATAGATTTACCATAAATGTAAGAAAGGTCGTCAGCCGAAGGTAAGTGCCTAGGATTCAATTTCCAGCCGAACCCACATTTTCATGCAACTACTGTCTAGCAGGTGGCGGTGCCCTGGCGTTCTATCCACAGAAGCTAGACCGCAACGTAACAAGATGTTATGGTTCGAATGAATGAAGAAAAATAAATGTTTTAAACAATACAAATTTTAAATTTAAATATCTCGAACTTGTAATGAGATAGATATCCAGAGAAATGTCAGATCTTGCATCCCGAATTGCTTGAAAGTCGGAGGCTTGGAAGAAGGAGTACATCATGGCCGAAAACCTGAAGCAATGTTTTAGCCAGTCAATTGTAGAGCTTTTCCAGGCTGTAGTAAACAAAGTGATCATAGCCAATGCCCGTTTAACGGATAAGGTACAAGGAAAAAAAATAAGACTTCTTACCAAGAACTGTCAGCTGTAACAAAGAACGGGAATAGAAAAAATAGAAAATATTATTCTACTTTGGCAAGATTTTTATTTTTAAATACAAAAGAGATACAATATTTTATTTACGCAGAACATGGTTGTTTACTCACATCGACCCAACAAAAAATCACACCGAGCGAATAAATGTAATGTGGTAAGTCGAGTTAGATCTAAACAGTAAACAGTATGTTGCTTGTATCATTCGTAATGTAATTCTCTTTGTGGCTATCAACCACCTGCCTACCCACCTGCCCACACACGTGCTATCCCGCGGTGAAAATAAATCAGCTATAGTGTTACGTAAAATTAACTTCCGTTAAATTTCACACCCAGAAAACTACCCTTAAATTTTCATATCCGAATGCTGTATACATACATTATTATTCGTGTAATAAATATAACGCTCATTCTCAAATGAAAATCTCAAATAATATTTACATTTTATTATAGTTTTACGTTTATTTATATAAAATTACATCTAATTCTAATTAAATGAATGAACTAGATAGATATATATATAAAAAAACTACCAAATTTTTTTCAGTTCATCATTCTAATCGATTCATTTAATTTGTATTAAAAATACCACAGAACTATTTTCTGAAATTGTAATTTCACAACAAAATATGTGTTTACATTTTAAAAAAACTGATGTCAAACGTGAAACACACTTCACAATGTTTAATACCTCTCTCTATTTCAGTCGATGTACTTATTACGCTTCTATGTTGTTTATTTAGTGTATCCTGTAGCGTGGCTTGTGCATTACCAGTGATCACCAATTTTCCAGGCAGTCCATAGATTTGCTTGTTTTTGCTTATGATAGTGATATTGCTGCAAGATCTGAGAGTGGTTCATGGTACTGAAAACAGTCAGTTCAGTATCAGTTAATAAAATATAATAATTTATTTAAATAGTTAAGTTGTAGTTAAATATCAAAATGTTTCTTCATTGGTTTGTCATATATGCAGATATTTGCTTCCATATTTCTAAAATAAGATTCTTATTAGTGATATCCATGCTGTATCAGTGAAATAAATATATAAATTTTCAGACCATAGATGTCGACAGTGAAGTTGAAGTTAAATACTCGAAGTATTTTTACATGGTAACACATACAGCATCCAAAAAATTGGTAGATATGGAGGTTGGTTGTGGATAGAATGGTCGTAAGCTCTGTAATACACAAACTTTCATACTTCCCATATAATATAATATAAATAGCTTCGTCTCTATGAGATATCTTTAATATGTCTTTATGATAATTTAATTTAAAGACTACACTAGCTGAGACGATTGTATAGAATACAAAGTTTAACAGTAAATAATGTTTGCTTAGAATGCGAGCCTGTTTGCCTCAAGGATGCGGGAGAATGGGTAGTTTGAACCTGAGATGACTTAATGTTGTGGCATTGTACTGTCGTGCCCTGAGGGCGATGAAAAGAAATGACACATTTTATGATGAAATGGTGACAAATTCTGCAGGCAAATCAAGACTTGCCTTAGATTGTAGTGCTATGTGGACTTTTTAAATTGTTTCAACAGGAGCAATCTGGCAATCTTGTTATGGGTACTATTTTGGAGCTCTTAAATATGGCATACTTAGTTATTTTAAATTAATATCTTGCATCATCTGATTTTGACATTTCCCATTTATTCTTAAGTGCTCTTTATGAATCGATATTAAACAATGATAAAAAACTACAAAATTTTCTCAAAAATATGTTTTATTTTTAAAGGTAAGATTTTTTACAGACGTAGAAAAAAAATACAATGCTAAAAGTAGCGAATAATGGAGGAAAACATATAATTAATTAATTTGAATTAATTATAAAATAAACAAGTTTTCTGTTTACAAAACGAGACAAACTTACTGGATCATTATAATTTACGTCCCAAATTCTAAGATTATAATCAAATTTATACTGTTTTAAAAATTATCTTAGTAAATGGCTAAAATTTCTATAATTAAAAATTCTACTTATAAAATATAGTCCCCGATTAATAACTCTATATTTATATTGGAAATATATTTTTGTTTTAAGCATTAAGATCTATTTCAAAGTATTTTACATAATAAGTTATAAAGATTTATGTTCCTGTCAAAACCACCCCCATAAATCAAGATCTTTCTCTTTTGAAGGTGCATTATATAATGTAGTAGAGTTTATTATCTTTAATGGATAACATTATTTCTACTATACTTAGATAATAATGGAATGGGTAAAATTTTCTTTGATAAATGTAGTCACCATGCCTTTAATTCTATACGTACGTGATTTGACGCGTATTTCGTGATTTATGTTAGAAAATTGAAAATTTCGGAATGATACATTTTGTTTCGTAATTTTGACATACAACAAGATGTCATATGTCATTTACATCGAACTGAAATATTGGGCTTCAAAGAATTGAATATTAATCATTCGACTTTTTCAGTAGACTTTGGTTAGTTATCCGTTAAATATTTACAAAAATGTACACGTTGTTATATGTGCTGTTAAAATATTGTCTTGTTTTTTTGTTATTACCTTATCTACTAGAAAATTTGAAACAAAAATTTTGTCAAATTGACAGCTATGATACAAGATCCACGAGAAAGCGCAATTAGTGCAAATCAAGCATTTTAAAAAAGATTATAAATTAGCTTTTGTGAACGCTAAAACTATGCATATTATGTTAAAAAACTATCGAGCTATAACATGCAGATTTAGGGATTCATGTTTATTTAAATTGAGTTCACACATTTCACCTGCCTCCAAATGCATGTGGTTAATGGTTGAAAGAATAGGAAACTGGATGATCCAATTCTTAACAAAAAAAACCTATAAATTTTCCTCGTAATGACTTTTAAGTTTTGTGTTCCACGTTTCTATCCTATATTGTTTTCTTAGTACTCACGTAATATCCGTCTGCTGCACGATATTTGATGTACAAAATTATATGCGAAATGTTTTGTATCAACATATTTTTAAATGTTCTTGAAAAGTAAGTTCCACGTCAAATGAAGTACCTGGGCGGCGCCACTATACCACTGGTGTATTCCATGAACATCCTAAAAAACTGCCGTAAAATTGTTATGCAGTTTGGCAAAAAAAAAATGTTGTGTAATATATAATATGAAATAAAAAAATAAAAAATACGCGTATTTCACATGGAGTTCTATCATATAGACAATTATGAAAAAGAAAAAAAGCAAGAGAGAGAGAGGCAAAAATAAAATCTCATTTAATAATAGGCAAAATCTGGACTGAAATCGCTTATATATTATGAATATTTTTATAATTTTCACAAGTAAACTTTGTACTACACATACGTCGGGTTATTGTTACTACTATAGTTTTGAGAGGTGCAGTACCTCTCATCATCAGGTGTCAACTAAACTAAATTCAGTATTATAATGTAATATATTCGGGTAATGTGGCTTGGGAAGAGGGGGGAGAGTTTCGGTCGTTGACGGAAATATGGTTAGTAAAGGTAAAGTGTTGGGGAATGTTATGTTGTTAATTAGTGCTTTCTCCGTATTGAAATCATTTTGTATTTCAACGGTTTTTAAATTATTCAATTTTAATTCTTTATAAGATACCGATTGGACAAGTTTTAGTATACGACTTTCAAAAGAGTGGCTTGTTTCAATTATGTGATTGAAATTGAATTGAAAGCGGTGATGTTCCTTTATTCTCGTATTTAGATTTCTCGCGGTTCGAGCTATATATTTTTTATTGCAATGTCCACGAGTTATTATATATATTCCGCTTTTTTTCAATATATTAATTTTTTTTATTGAATTGAAGAAAATTTTTCCGATGTAATTGTTAGTGTACAATGTGGGTTTTATGCGCCAAGAGAAAATATTAGTAATTTTATAGGAAATTAGACCAGTATGCAATATTTTACGCCTATAAGAATTTTCGGTGGTTAGTTTTATGTCCCTAGTACATGTAGTATGTCTCCTTGGGTTTTTTATATTGGTGACGTGTATGCACGGTGGGTCATTTCAATTAAGTATATTTATGAAAATCAAAATGATCATGTTACACCATAAAGTAACCGCCGTGTCAATTGATGATATTGCACATATGAAATTAATTTTTTGAAACAAATTTTACAATTTCAGACTTGTTAGTCTAGTGTAGAGACACTTACCTAGTGATCAAGTGATCGAAGGGGAGATCAGCAAGTTAGTCCTGTATTAAAAATAATATTTTTATAAATAGCAAAAATATTGAAGTCAAGCATTTCTATTTTTAAAAATGATCTAATATTATATTTTTGAATAAGTAATATCGTTTTCATTTGACTAGTTTTTTGGTATAGTTGTAAGACACTCGAGCAGCATCCAAGTGGTCGTAAGTCCAAGCCTCGTTTCGGGATTATATAGCTTAAACGTTTCATTTTGTTTGAAAATTTTACATGTATTTTAAATAATATACTTAAATTTCTTTAGAGAAATGAATCACTAGTCACAAGAATAAATATTTGACAATATCCACTCTGACTTTTTAGTTAACTGTATTCCATTGAAAATTGCGACCCTAGCGAGATTAATTGTATACATTGCCGGCAATTGTTTTCTTCATCTCGAAATCCGAGAATTATTAAGATGTATATATAAGATGCACAATGCTCAGCACGGTTTGGAGATGGTGCGTGACTTCATTTATCTCGGGGCCTGTATAACTAATGGCGGCTGCGAGAACGGATTTGGGAGACGATTCGAGATGTAAAAAAGGGGTCATGAAAGCTAAATAAAATGGATGTTTAGTTGACGCTTGTATTTTTCATGTGTCTCTACGTAATAGTGGCATGCACTTTGTGAGAATGTGAGAGAAATAAACTTATCACATCTGAAATCAGGCGAACTTCTAAAATCGTTTAGTCAGAGAAGTATTATTTATCAATTTGTGATGCATTCATACATTTTTTGTTCATCTCGCCCACAGAGAGGATGGTAATCTGGAAAAACCGATGGTGCCAGGAAAGTGAAAAACCTATGTTTGCAATAGGGGGTTGAGAATTGAGATGTAAGAAAGAACGCGACCTACCTGCAGTAGTACTCCTTTATCTGGATTTCTTTTTTCGCTGTTACCACAGGTCTTTTGACTTCAGAGACTCTCACTTCGTTGATACGCACGAAGAACTACTCGCACCATACATTATTAGCAAAGATGCACTTCGTTCGGTATACATAATAGCGAGAAACGATTTGCATAAAAGTAATACATTTAAGTAACAACATAATATTTATGTTATGTTATGAAAAGAAATGCTAAAAAATATATATATATATATGTAAACTTTTTTAATATATTTTTTAGCATTTCTTTTCATAACATAACATAAATATTATGTTGTTACTTATTCTTTATACTTGTATATATATATATATATACGAGTATAAACAAAATATAAATATTGCATTTTAGTCACGGCTATTATTGTATCTATAGCTATTCTATAGTCGTTGCCTTTCCCTCGTCAGGGAGACAGCATTCTATGAGAGCGCCGCTTGCACTAGAGAGTTGGTGCTGAGCTCCAGCTGCTAAAGTTATAGACATTGAGCAAGAAGACTATCTGCAACATGACGGACCGAGTAAATTAAGGATGCTGTTAACAACTTCGGATACTATAAACAGAGGTGAAGGAAAATCATCAAGGTAATCACACCCAATATTCACACAGTCCGGTGGAAGTCATGGTCCTCAGTAATAAGGGAACCGACTAAAGAAGATTAAGATGTACAGTTTGTTTCAAAAGTCTTTTTCATTTTGGTTCAATTGCTGTACTAACGTATGCGCTGCATCCCAGAAAATTCAGTCGCTATGGAACGAGTCTTTATAAGTTGTTCGTGAAATTTTCCCTGGAAAATTGATATCACGACAAGGTGATATAAATTAGCCTCCACGTAACCCCGACGATTGTGTCAATGAATTTTTTCCTTTCATAATAAATTACAGAAATTGAGAGTATTTCTTTCGTATTATTAATTTCCCTTAGGATTTACGTTTAAGTGCAGAATTTGCCTTTAAAAATCCGATTAATTACAGTGAATTTAGTAGTTGTATGTTGTATGTACTTTTCCGATCTAACATCGGCTCAGTCTGCAAACCAAAACCGCCACGGGATTACCGGATTTGTTGAAAGAGTCGGATAATTCTGTCTTTCGGAGAATTTATGTTAATTCAGCTCCATCCCTTGTGTATTGCCAACATGTTTTATTTGAACAGGTGAATCCGTTTATTTGGTACTTTACGATCCGGGCTAATTTATTGAGTTGTAGCTAAATTTCAAACTTCTTCAAAGGCTTATCCACAATCGATGGTTTTTATTTATTTACCAATAAATTGAAAAATGTACATAATAGCAGAGCTTTTTATAAAATAAACACGTCATTAATGACGGGATATTATTATCCGCCGTTTTTTGACGACGTTTTATTTCTTAAATTTGACGTTTAATTGACATTGTTGTTCTGATATACAACGTGTTACGAAACAGTTTTAGCCAACAGCGCTCAGATGTCTGGATGATCGCGTTGTTGCGCAGGCGCGAATCAGTCACGTGCCCAAGCACGAGCGCGCCCGTTGAAGAAAGTGGAAGGGCAGTGACGCGAGGTCAAGGATCGTGGATACACCCATCTTCGGCGTGAGTGCGTATCCCTCTCAATACATAATAGTGGCGCGGATACTTACAAATCACTAAAAGAAACCGACACAATATCCTCGCCGTTACGCGCCGGACCTGATAAGAACAGCGCTTACCACGTTGTGTCTACACAAAATTGACATCGAGATATTTTCTCCACCGCTGCGGCTGTAGTTCGTCTCCCGTCGACCGTCGCCTCGCTAGCTTGGCCAAGGACCGGACTAGCTATTTGGAATGGCGCCACCTCCCCGAGCAAGTCGCCTGTGGATGGATTTCAACCAGCATTTCTTTTAATGGCAACCGTTAACCGAGATCAACCGTATTTTAGTACATGTTTTTTTTTTCGATATCACAATTCTGTAATCAAGAACCCTTGTATGTGTATATGAAAATTATTAATGTATAAGCTCTTGTTAGTCTGAAAGAATATTAGGCTCAATTGTTTTGGTAACGTTTATCATTAAACATCACCCAAGAGGCTTTCAAGTAATATGTACTCATTCTTTTATTGAAGCTATCCTTTTGGTGGTTCTGGGGGCAGTGATACCATCCTGATTTAACGACGAACCAATACGTCATGGAATGTCATAAACCCTGCCCAGTATCTCATGGTGTTCTCGCTGAGCCATAAGTTACGAGAAAAGGGAAGGAAATATTTTTCGTAACAAACGTCATCCCTTGGAGAGCTGATAAGCCAAATCTTGACTGACCAGAACATTTAAATATGACCTTTGTAAAAAATCGTTAGTTTTCGAGATATTGGCGCTTTTATGAATTTTGTGAAAATCAACACTTTACATCAATCAGTTTTTAGAGTACCACAGCTACAAAATTCCATATTTTTAGATTATATTTTTTGTTACGCAACCCTGAATAGATTTTCTATTGATTACAGTTCAAATAAAACTAATAGTGTTATACCCTTTGAAAAACAAACATTTAACCTGATTTATGGGTTAATTAATTTTTTTATTAGATAACTTCGACTCTTCATACTGTAAAAAAAATGTACCACGCAAAACAACCAAGTTATTATAAAAAGTTGCTCATTTAGTGTAGTAAAATAGTATTATATTTGATATATTTTACTTTAAAAAATATATATTGTTATTTTACTGTAAAAAGGATCTCATTGTGAAATTATTTATTATTTTTTTTACGAAACTGTGGCCTGTTATAAAATGTGGTTGGCGAATGTTGGCATTGAAATTTTACACATTAATAATAAAAGCTTTAGATTGGATAATTTAGAATGTCTAAAAATCAAAAAAAATTACTTAACACTAAGTCCAATATAATTAATAACCAATTAAACCTTACAAACACCCGCTATTTAAAATACTCCCTATTTCAATGCTCCCTTATTAATCACCTCCTTATTTTTATCAATACTTCACCTACGCCCTGTAATAGATGTAGTTTAAATTTTATGAAATAGTTCACTTGTACGCCAGTCCTAGCGAAGTTACGTTAGTATGGAAAGTATAAATACAATTTTAGATTAGTTGTTTCATCGTAATATTCGTCAATTTTGGATATTTAGAGTTTGATTAATTATTGATCAGAAAATTAATGAATTATAAACATTATAAGTCATTTTAATAATTATTCAAAGATAATAAACGAGGCTTTATAAATAAAATTAGGTATTTTATTTTTGTGGTTTTATAGCAATAATTTCTTCAGTTTGAAAGAAATTCATAAATTATAATATTGCTTTCTTATATGTATTACGTCAATAAATATTGTTTGGTCACACGAGTTTGCCAAAGCAGTTATGATTCTCATAAAGCAACTAATCATTTGCTGTCAGTATCAAATGTCTAGGTGTACCAAAGTTTATGTGGTGGGGGGAGGGTTTGGATTGGGAAGAAGGAAGAAATATAGGGAACAATTTTAAAATGGGCTTGGCTATTAGATTCATTTGATTATTTATGGTGGTTTCATTTCTTTTAAGTGATCACATGACACTTATAAATATTAATATAACACTTTTAATTATTAAATAGATACATACATACAGTGTGTCCCAATAGAATTTTTCATTTTGGTCCATTCGCTACATCAACGCAACAAACGTGAGAGGGGCAGGAAGTATGCCGATCGCTAGCTGCATCCTTGGGAATTCAGTCGTTACAGAGCGTGTCTTTACAAGTTCTTGAAATTTTTCCTGGAAAATTGATATCTCGATAAGGAGACATAAATTGGCCTCCACGTAGCCTCGACTTTATACCAATGAACTTTTTCCTATGGGGCCACCTTAAATCAAAGATATACAGTAAAAATCCTCCTTCTCTGGACCAATTAAATGAAAATATTCGAGAAAAAATGGCAGCGATCACGGAGAATACGTGTCGAACAGTTTTCAGAAATTTTGCCTACCGTTTAGAAGAGTACCAGCGAAATAACGGATCATATTTAGAAAACATAATATACTTGTACATTATAATCAGCCATTTCCTTTTCACTGTTAGATGAAGGCCTCCCCAAATAATACTTTTTTTTTGTCTATTGTAATTCACTGGCGTTTATCGAACTCTTGATTCTTCTCGCGTACCTATCGCATTTGTTCAATGATCGAGCCTTCTCCAAGCGATGGAATCTTTTCAATTGTTTCCATTTTTTGGCAATTAGCAGGCCACATCTCCAGCTACAGAATCATTTTATCGACTACTCTTATTTGTCCTCCTATCCTATAAAATGTTAAAATATTTATTCCACAATGGTGATATCTCTTGTTCAGGTATGTAATATTATTAGGGATCGACTATGACTCTAACTTGTATGAACAAGAATGTATGAGTCCAGTAAGTAGAATGTACGATGTATGCAAGGAAAGCGACCTTATTATGAATGTCAACAAGTCGAAAGTGATGGTATTCGAGAAGGAAGAATACAAGACGATGTGCAAAATACTTTTAGATAATTTATGTTTGGAACAAAGTAGATGAGTTTGTGTATTTGAGAAGTATGTTTGATAGAAACGGAGACTGAAAAAGATAACGAAAGGAGGGTGAGTGACTGTAGAGAATAAAGTGAACGACGCTTTGAATAGAATTATAGCTAATGGAAACTTGTCAACCGAGGAAAGACTAGCGGTTCACAATGGAGTCATGGTACCGACACTGATGTATAGAAATGAGGCGAAATAAGGAAATAATGTAAAGCTGATATTAATATAGTAAGTAAGATAAAGAAAGGATCGCTTAGGTGATTTGGTCATATGGAACGGATGAATGAAGAAATAATGGTAAGAAAGATATATGACACAAGTGTTGATGGCACCAGAAATAGAGGACATACGCGAAAGACTTGGCACGACCAGGTAAACCAGATACTGGAAAATGGTTCTGTTAGAAGCCATAATAACCGTCGAGCATGTATGAGAAGATGTATAAATATGGATTAGGCGATAATTTTGTGCCAGGACAGAAAAGTATGGCGCTCTATCATATCCGACTACCTCCGTGGTGAAACAGCGTGATGGTAAGTAAGTAAGAATATTTATTCAACAGTCGATATTTTTATTTTTTATAATATATTTTTTGTTGAAACTATTTTTTCGAGTTAAAATATAACGCATTAAACAAAAATATTCCATGTGATTTGACGAGTTATAATTTGGTTGACAAGATATCAAACTCACATACAAAGCGATTCCAGTTAGTAAAATTGGCGGTCGTAAACCGATCACAGAAATGGTCCTTCGAGTCGGATAAATTTAAAATGGTCTATTAACATCTCCCGCAGGTCCTAGCGGCAATTACTGGTAAGGCTGGATTTGACTAGTTTCAATAATATATTCATAAGATTTGTAAAATATCTTAGTTGATTTAACTATATTATTCCAAAGCACAAAGTAAGTTAAGCTAACTATCCCAAATCAATAAATCCCTGTTTACCCAGCTGTAAGTATCGTGGGAGTGTATAATATGAACGTAACAAGACATATTCCATTGTTTGTTTGCTATTCTGTGTGAAGGTAATCATTATGAAGTTCAGTTTGTTAATAAGATATTTGATTTATTTTCTGTTTTTAAATATATATTGTATTAGGTTGTTTCGTAAATAAAGACGGAGAGGTAAGTTTTACCGATAAAGAGATCCTGCCACTGTAGAAAATTATGAATTTAAAGCTTCAGTAGAAAAAAACACATGATTAACAAACTACTAAAGAGGACCCATCTTCATTATTTCAAGCATCTCGATAACTATTTACGGTAAAAAAACAATATCAGAGAAGCAGAAAAAAATGTCTTTGACGAATTCTAATCCGCTTGAGTTTTATTGTACAAGTATAAATAAGTATAATAAATATTCTTATTGTTGCTTGAAAATATGTAATTATAAAAACTCTATTTTATGGTTTATAAAATTCATTTGGAAAAATAAATAAATCAAATCGCATACTCTAATATTATGTTTAATTCAATTTTGAAGGTTTAAGTTAATCATTATTTTCAGAAAAACCTGTTATTTCAATCATTCTAATATACCAGCTCAAACAAATTTATATTTTGAAAAATGTAAGTAATTGGTTATCCTGGTCATATATTGAAAGGCTTGTACCAATTTCTACAACTTGTATCAAAGGAAAGATAGAAAGACGCAGAGGAGTTAGTAAGAAACAGGCTATTTGGTTAAGGCAAACCGGAATCAGAAGAGCGAAGGAGATGTTCCATCCAGCCCGAGATAAAGAGACTTGTATCAAAGGGATCACCGATGTCGGGGGAATCTGACATGTCATAAGATGAATCTAAGAAATTGGCCTATTGTTAGGTAATGATATAGAATATTTGTATAACTAAAAGTAAAATTGAAATAATGTAAATTATTTTCTTATAATACTACAAATTTTTTCAAAAATTTTCAGTTAAGCTTTGTGGGTTTAGCAAATAAGCAATTAAATGTTACATATATATATTTTTTTAAATTGCATTTTCAGAAAATAATTTTGTGGTATTATAACACAAATTAAATGAACATTGAATTATTTGTTTTTAACTACTTTTATAAGTAAATAATAAAGTAATAAATAATTAGATATTAAATACTAATTTAATGTATTAATTATATGTATATATTTATAATTAATACATTCAATTAGTATTTAAAACTTCACAGACCTATGTTCTGAATAATTACAATTTCACAATAAGAATGTGTTCTTCTTAATAATGATTATATATTATTTTTTTGTATACAAATTAAATGTATTAATTACAAAGATATAAATTTTATCAAAAATAATTGTTGTAATTAGAATATGTTCTCCTTAATAATATATAAGTTCAAAATTTAGAATAAAATAATCATTAATACCGGCGTCTCTTATCGGATTACTCATAGGTACTTGAGGTTCCGTAAAAATAAAGAAGATGGCTTTTAAATAATGGAACGACAGATGTGTCAATTTGAAAAGTGTAACAAATAAGTTCGAAAATTTGTCGTCAATGCACTGTGTTGCCGTAGCATAATCAGTTAATGCAATTTACTCGGTAGGAAGAGACCTAGGTTTGAATCCCGGTAGCAACAATAATATTTTTCGATAAAACTGATTTTATATATTTTTCTAATTAATACATTTAATTAGTATTTAAAATGTCACAGACCTATCTTCTGAATAATTACAACTTCATAATTAGAATGTGTTCTTTTTAATGATTAAATATTAAAATTAATAACCACATTGTAAAGTTTGCGTTAAATATTAAAAAAAAAACAATTAAATTAATCAACTAGAAAGATATACATACAAAATTTAAGTATCGAAAAAATATTTAGATGTTACTGAGATTCAAACCTGGACCTCTTCCTATTCGGGAAAGCGCGTTCACCATTTTGCTATAGCAATCGAATACATTTTAGATCCTTTTTAACTTTCTATTCTCTAATATTTCCAATTGATACTTACGTCTATCGTTCCATGTTTGTAAATTTCGAATCCCGGTGGCAACTAAATATTTTCTCGATAAATATATATATTTTTAAATATATTTCTAATAGATTAATTTAATTTATAATAAAATACCCCAGAACAATGTTTTAAAAATTCAACTTCACAACTTAAGTTCTCTTTAAAAAATATGTCTAGTTACTTAATAATATTATTAAACACATTTATTATATTAGTTACAATTTAATAATCAATTGTTTCAACAAGTATTTTTTGTTATTTGTCAATTTAATGTCAAACCTTTTTTAAATGTTGAATTTCCTAATTAACCGAATTATACTATATTCCAATAATTTCGAAAACATCATGAAAAATATTTAAGCGTATTTATAATTTGAAATTAATCGTACCTCTTTCCCGGATAGAAAGAGAAAGAGAAAAAGGTCTAGGTTCAAATTCTGGTAGCAACTAAATATTTTTTCGATTGATAGATTTTATTGTATATCTTTATAGTTGATTAAATAAATTTATATTAATATAAATTAGAAACATTGCCATAAAATCAACATAAATAGGAATTATGCAATCAATTTTAATTTTAAACAATATTTGAATATGTCCAAGAACACACAATCTCATAGAGACGAGGCTATTTTTTATTATATTTAAGGGATATCTATGGAAGTATGGGCAATTATATATATATATATATATATCGATTTTTCAGGCGTATTCTGGTATAATGTGTTAATGGTATTTTACAGATATAGAATATTGCTTTAAATAATTTTAAAAAAAATAGATTCTCATTGTGACATATATGCTGTTTCAGGGAAATGAATTATCAAATTTAGTCCATACATGGCGATTGTGTAGTGGTACTTGAAGTGTTTCTACATTTTTACATATATACAACTTTAAAAAAATGGATAATGTAGAGATTGATTAATGGGTGAGAATGGTGAACGTTATATTTATATAAAGTGATCAATTAAGCCAACCGAAGACAGGTCGTAAGCCCTGTAATTACCAATACTTCTATATATTTTCCATTATATATAATAAAAAATAGTTTCGTCTCTATAAAATATCTATTATTTGTTTAATTTTAATTTCATTTCCCGAGCCCATATGGGTATGCATATCTCTAAATTTTTATTTATTACTAAATTTCAGAACAAATATTACGGACAATAATTTTTTTAATCGACGCAAAATTTTCGTTTCTGCTTACAAAGTATAATTGAAAAACTGGACTACGATATATTTTATATATAATGAACCGGCCTGGTTTGTAGGAGCGGCCGCAGTTAGTCTGCGGCTGTTAGGCAAGACGAATGGGCAAAGTTTGCTTTAATATTCATCATCTCTTCGCCAGATAGTTCTCTTTCATTACTGGCTTATGAGTTGTACCAACTGCTTGACTTCTTGCGCTCCTGGTAGCTCGAGCACAGAGATTTCTAATATTCTCCTGGCCTTTTTATATTATATTTAAATACATAACTTTTTTTTTACCATGTGTAATTAATTTTAATAATTTAAAAAAATATCGTAATAATACGACTATTTCAATTAATTGAATTAGTCAGGTACCACAAGGATCCCACCTTGGACATGTTTTATTTTTACTATTCATAAATGACATTGTTGACATTTTTAATGGAGTTCATGTTCTGTTGTTTGGAGATGATCTTAAAATATATAAAGCAATTTTTAACAATTTCTGTACTGTATACTGTGCTGTGCTAACGAACTTTATCTTAGTGTAGAAAATTGTAAACAAACAACTTTCAATATAAGTAAAAATCAACTCCTTTTTCAATACAGCATTAACAATATTGATCTTAGTAGATTCGCAGTTATATGGGATTTGGGTGTGCTCTTCGACGAAAAATTGACATTTATTTAACATTACAACGAAATTTGTAACAAGGCGATGAAATTCTTAGGATTTATTTTAAGGATAGCCAACAACTTTAACTCTCTCCTCTCTCTAATAACTTTATATACATCTATTATAAGAAGTGCACTGGACTTTAACTAGACTCTGTTTTCTCCCTACTATGGCTCACACATTATAAAAATCGTAAGAGTGCAACATAAATTTCTAATATTTATCAATTTTGAATTGCATATTTCTATAGAAAATATAAATTACGATTATTTAATGAGTCTACTTCATTTGAAAAAAATAGACAGGAGAAGCGATCTGAGCGATATCAAATTATCAATCGCATGTTGGACTGCCCTGAGTTAACACAAATGGTTTCGTATAATGTACCAACTCAAACGAGACAACATCAAGTGTTCTTTGTAGGTAATGATGCTATTAACTCGACGATAATACGGATGCATCGGCTTGGTAACAAGTTAAATTTCGTTGACATTTTTCGTTGCAGGAGCATACCTGAAGTAAAGAAATATTTGTACGTAAATTATTAGTTTTTTATGCTATATTTATACTATTATTTTGAAATGCTATATTAAAAATGTATTGATATATTTAAATTAAATGAATTATTATTCTTAAGTAAAAGCCCACTAGGGCAAGGTGTCGATGGAAATAAATAAAAATATTTTATTGATTTGCAAATTATATATTAATTTTATGTTCCATTAAAGAGATTTTTCTCGGTATTTGTGAAGAGATCATTTATTGATACAATAAAGGCGCAACAATGTAGAAGGTAGTGTTCACAGAGATATATTGAAACGATCAGGCTTTCAGTTCTTTCTCGTTTGAATTTCAGATACTATCTAGTCACTGAAGGGTCTTGCTATAGTTTATAAATATAATTTTGGAAGTAATACTTCTCTGGGAATAATTCAATAATAAGTAGTTACTAATTGATAATCGATAGATAGTAATACATTAAATGATATCAAATACGTGATTCAATGCGTATCCGTTTACAGAAAACATAAATAAACAAGATTATTATAATTAGCTACACTTTAAAATATAATCGTAGAAATAATTAGTGATTAGACAAAAGACGTAAACAAATCTAATAAAAATAATGAACTACTCACAGCTTCCCTTAAATCATTTCTAATTACTGAAAGGTCAAAGTTGAAAGATTTAAATATAGAAAGGTTGGTTCAGGAAGAAAGGAGTGTAGGTACGTACATAATATTGAATACAAAAAAATTAAAAATCATCAAATATCGATTGGGTAGACTATTTTTTGTTGATAATTTAATGACTATAATAATAATAATTTAACAAATATTAATAACGGATGAATTTCGCCAAAATTTATTTCGTAGTACGTAGACTTAAAGCTTAACATGATTTTGTAAAAAATTAAAACATTATAATGATTTATGAATAATACACTTTTTCTTCTTCTGGTTCCCTGCATTTATAATAAAAGTGTACACCATACACGGACGTAACTTTTAAGAGTATTACAATGTAAGTATTTCAACGATTCTTCCATTTGTTTAGCCACATAGTGCGTCAAATTGAGAGCCTTGAAAAGTAGATATTCATGGACTAACCTTTGGTTGAAGAATTCCTGAAACAGTACAACAGGGGTGGGTTAAACGTTATATCTGGCTGAAAATATCCTAGAATCAGCTTTGAGGGTAACCTCATCTGATTGATGCCACTATAAGTCAATACTGATCTGATGGGGGAAAGTATAATAGAAATGGAAGTATACGTAATTGGTTAATAATTTCTCATGTTTCGTGACATCTTAACATTCTTGCTGCTGTTGATGATTGTTCTCGAACAATTTTTGATAAATAATTAATTGACAATAATTAAAATGCTTCATATATTACAATTTTGAGCCCATTGTTCTTGACTTAAATAACTGCGAATCTTCACCAAGGGTTACTCAGCAAAGAAACGAGTTGCGGATTGCAGCCACATTTGGCAGACGATGGAGCTAAAAGCGATGAAATTGTGACAGCTGCATCCGTATTTATAGGTTATGTTCAGCCGAAAAGATTAGTTATACACAAATTAAATTCATAGCTTTTTTAACTAAAAAAATACATCAATAATATAATACAATATATCTCACTAGAGCAAAAACAAATAGGTTCACCATGAAGTCTAAAAATGATAAAAATCTTTGGTCACCCAAAGCATAATAAGAAAATAACTCAATGTGTGTGTAGTACAAAGTTTTATTGTGAATATTAGAATAATCATATTACACCACAAAGAACCGCCATATCAATAAATTATATCTACAATATATTGCCAAATACAATATGGACAAACATGAATATCTCAAACTTTGTTAATTCGAATTTATCATTAATTAGAACTTTTTTGTTGGTCTTGTGAATTTCGTTTCAATACAATACAAAGGAAACATAACTATATTATTCAAAATAGTAATCTATGTGTGAAACATGTTTTGTTTAAGTGTTAAACCTGTTTTGTTTATTTTTAATTTGTTAATATGTTTCAAGTGTTTTAATAATCTCATATATATGTAATTTTGTATAAATATTCGGTAATGGGTATGTACCAATATGTGTTTTCTTAAAAACCCTAATAACTTTTTTCTTAATTAGAATTTTTTAGTTGATCTCTTGAGATTTGAAATAACCATGTTCTACTACATAAAAAAACTCGAATTCTATCTCAGATACTGGTTATTGGATGTTGGCAGAGAAGAAACTAGCAATGATGTATGGAAATGGTTTTATGAACCGAACATCATTACTTAATTTTAATCTTGTTTATTATTCGTTTTCTTTTCTACTCCCTTCTCTGTATTATGTTCCAATTATATTTGATATTAGAGTTAAGGAGCATTTGAGATGCCTAAATAACAATAACTATTCAGAATTTTCCAATCACCTTTTGAAAACAAACCATTCCTTTGATATCAATAAGGGTTTAGAAATTTTACATACAAATAATAGGGGTTTACAGTTAGATAAATTTGAAATTTTAGAAATAAGAAAAAGGGTTAATAGTAAGCTTAATATAGGTATCGAAACATGTAGAATAATTTATAAATAGTTGTTTTAACAAAGTATTTTGTATTATTATTAAATGAATGTATTTTTGCTATTTAATATTTCTGGTTAATTTGTAATTTAATAGAGATTAATTGTTTACTATATTACGAGTACATTATACTATGTTATATATATATACAAGTATACTTTCACTGTTATTATTTATTATATAACGAATTTATAATGAACTTCTTTTCTTTAATACAGCTTCCGTCTAGTTAAGGAGACAGTTAACGTCTATTTCAAAATCTACTTACATTATTGTATCAGAAAGGTTAAGTAAATAAATAATAATCATTAAAATGCCTTTTTGGTAATATAAGCATTCAATAATACCATTGGGCGGTTTTTAAATTACTGCGATGTAAAAGAGATGAAAGATCTCAGTTTCAGTTTTGCAAATTTGCATATTTTAGTTTCCTTTTTCTCCGGCTACTGTCGTCCATGATAAGATCACGAAGTTCCTGACAAAAAAGTCAGTGAAAATCAGGTTTTAAAAGAAAATTATAGAAAAATTTGCTTTAGATATGAATACGTCACGGAAAGGCAATAGAATCGTTTTTTTTTAAATGTTAATATCGGAAATTTAATTTTGAGATGAAAACGAAAAATTATATATTAACATTTAGTTTTAATGATTTCGTCACATAAGACAGATGCACACGTAGATAACTGTATACAATAACAGCACATATAAACAACTACACAAAGTGGTAATACAAAATATACACAGATAACTGGACACAGTGATAGTATACAAAGCCAATTGCACACACAGATGACTGCATGTAGTCTTATTACTCTGCTGTCTTGACTTTGTATCAAATTATCTTACTTAGCGTATTTTAAAGGAATGTATGTAAGCTCGCATGAGGTAACTAACATTAGTATTTTTAATATTCTATTAACTCATGTTCAGTTGTAAATAATCATATCTCGGGTCTTGCCTTGTTGTTTATTGAGTTGCTCTCGGCTGTACAAAATAAGTCAGGTAGGTTGTAAGTTTAATGTAAGTACAGATCAACACAATTAAAATACACTTTAAAAAATGTAGCTAAACTGGAGGGACCACGAGCGTAGAATTAACTCCTTTCTCTCATGCACCACCGCGAGTACCTTTTCCCACTCCGCAACCTTCTCTCTCAATCAGACCGGCTGAGGCCCGTTCGCTATATATTGCTTCTGGCTCTGGTGTCGCGGTTAAACCAGGTTCGCCGCTCGGGCTACAGATGCCGTTGTCTACCCGCCACACAGCTTTACAAAATTTGAAAAATTGACTGAAGAATGGAGAAATTAGTTCACTTCGCAGTCTACGGTATGCGCAGCATGCGATACCAACATCACACCTCGAAGGCATCGAACGTGTTCCTTTATTTTATTATTATTATTACATATACTATAATTTAAAAATATACATAAAAACCGTTATATATTACATTCATTATTTAAAATCACGAAGATCTGTCAAAGTATATATTTCTGATGCAATTTGAATAAAGATGGGTAATACTTGAATTTAAAATGAATTCTTACTTCGTGAAATGCTCCAACTACCGTATTAAAATGTTGATTTCATTATACTGTATAAAATTCTAACTTATTTCTAAGAAAGATTCCGAGTCTACCGCAAAACTGTTTTAAATGAAGAGGATATTAAATTTTCACATAATAAATACGAAAAAATAATTTACAAACTTTGAGAAACTTCCAACATCCTGGAGAAATCATTAGGAAAGTTGTAGAATCTGAAGATACCTTTAAATAATTTCCAGGAGAAAGTTTTCTATTCAATTCTTACTCATAAAAGAAACAAGTTCAGTGAAGTTTGATTTATTTCGATTTTCCACCGATACGATGTTTCTTCATCATTTGAAGATTCAAACTTCGCTACAAACATGCTGGTCTTTATTACATTTTTTGGATTGTTTCTGTATATTTTGATTTTTTTTTATTAGCATCTGTTATATAAAATATTTTTATACGTTTTTGCCTGTTATTTATATCTTTAATTTATTATGGCCACCCCCAAATATTAATAATTCATTCAATGTTATCAAGGTTTTTATAATTTGTTTACTCATTTTATCGACTTATCAATTTTATGATTTTATCAAAATGTGAATAGTTTTGCTCAACTTCTTACAGCGGCTTAGTTTTACATTAATTCTTATTCAATACTCGTGGATTCATTAATTATTCATTTCTTATCCTACGTGTTTTGTTAAGAAACAAGTTAAAATGAGTCCGAAATCGAACTTAATTATAGTTGGTGTTACAATATTAAACCAAAAATAATGAATTTTTTAAACTTGGGTAACGTTAACGATTTAATCCCCCTGAGAAAAATCTTATTCGCAAAGAGAAATTGCAACAAAAATTTCGCGTGTTTTTAGTGAAAATATTTTTTTATAAAATAGACAACTGTGAGACCTTAACGTCCAAGCAAATGGGAACATATGGCAATATACAAATTTTAACAATAAAAATATAATTTATTTGTTGGCTCACGGGAACATTAAATGTAAGGAATTTTAACTTCTATATTTTTTTACCACATACACATTTGTAATATACGCATACTGTGCAGTAGTTTTAAATACATTTTTTTTTGTTTTTTATTTAACATAACTTTTATTCAAATTTTTTAATATATTTAAAATTATCTGGACCATAAAAAAATGTATTTTGTAACATGATGCATTCCAAATTGTCTTACATACTTCTACATTTTACCTTAATGTCATACCTAGAATTATCAGTCAGGATCCTCAACGACTTGTAATAGTCTGTACTTATACGAAAAAATAAAATAAATAAGGAAGTGTACCGGATTCGTATTCCGGTGGTAACTAAATATTTTTTCGATAAATAAATATCTCCATAATTATTAAAGGGGACACATTCTTATTGTGAAGTTGTAATTATTAAGAACATAGCTCTGTGATGTTTTAAATACTAATTTAATGTATTAATTATAAATATATACATATAAAATCAATTTTGTCGAAAAATATTGTTTTTGCGGTACCGGGATTCGAACCTGATTCATTTAATTTAAAAAATCTTTTAGTTGTCCTTCAAATTTTTATTCTACTGACCCGTACACGATGTACATTCATGAGTTGGCATCTTCGCGTCATTGTTTCATGTTCTCCGAATAAGTTGACAGCGTGGTTCCTTGTTGCAGGCTTACGGCTGTATCCTTCAAGGCTGAATCCAGCCTGTCGGAGCCCTAAGCCCACTCTGTGTTGAGCTTAAGGGTCTACCGGCTGCAGAACAGTCCCGGGCTGCCTTGCGAGCTGGTTATATCAATCACTAAGCGGGCGAAAATTAAATCTGCCAAGATGTAAGCTTAAAAGGACACACTCCAGTACCAGCAGGATAATTGCTTTCCTTTCGTGGGAAGATTTTGATACGAAAAACATGGCAGTTAAAAATATTGCGTTTTCTCTTCTTTTGTATATGACTTTCTGAATGTATTGGATTAGGACGTAGTTTCATTTGTGGCTGAAAAGTGTTTGATTAAACAGCCAAATCTGTGAGACGTAAGCAGGGCAAAAACGAACGAGTTTTTTATATCTACTAGTCAAGATTACTTAAATGTTTTCTCTTTTATATACTAAATAGCAGTATGTAAATATATTTACATATATTCAATTTGAAATGAAGTGTACATTGTCTTTATTACGAGTAAGAAAAAACATACATTAGCGAAATCATATTACGGCTGGAAAGTATATTGAGCATCCGCTATCCTGTCATTTCATCTATATCTCATAATAATCTCGCTCTTATTTATGGTAGCACTGTCGAATGCGACTATAAAAGAGATGACAAATGAATATTTTGTTCATATTTTTGTCTTTAAATGGATATATATATATTTCAAAGTTAATACGTAAGAACACCGTTTGTACAATTCCAGAGAGGGTAATACAGAATACACTAACAGAAAAGCAATCGGAGATTGACCGTTGCGTGGTCACTAATGGCCGCTTAGCAGTCACTATTAGGCGCGATAGCCGATTGTTTATCTGGCAGTAGATGTTGATTGCTAGTTTCAGAGAAACTCTTCATGATAAATTTTCAGAATTTGAAATAGCAGCAAAAAAACTGGGACCTATACGTGACAATGGACATCAGCTAAATGCCCTTTCTGTTGGAAATTACTCCTTCGAGACTTTAATAAATGTATACATATATAGCAGGCGCGTGCAGTCAGTACATTGAAATAAGCTGTCTGTTAACTGTATATTTTTTGGAAATAAAGCTAAATTAAATGTTTATCTGACAAAATATTACTAATTATTAAAATCTGAATACATATTTTATTTCGCAGAAATTTTAGTTAAGTACATGTTATTTCAAAGTACTGACTGCACGCCGCTATCCTAGATATTATCTAGGATACCTAGGAACAGACATAAACAAAACTAACGAAGAGATAAAAAATAAGATCTAATCATTTTCACTCCAACCTATAAAAAAGCTGAAGTCGAACATGATGCCCAGAAGGACAAAAGTGCCTCCACTTTTGTCAGCCATACTAAGAAAAATAAAGCTCTACGCGGCCAGCAAGGTAGTGTTCTATTACCAGACATAAAAACTCAAGGTACCTACTGGCTGCGTGTGATACGCATCAGCTATTGCCCCGGGCTAGCTAGCACTTTCGTCACATCAAGCACTGGAATCGTCCACAGCTTCCGAATCATCTCCGATCTGCGACACATAGTTCACGCGCTTAGATTTAAACCTTAACATTAGTTAAGATTTTAATAATATGTCAGGGCTTGCTTCAATAAATGCAATGCCGATAGTAAGAAATTTCAATCCAACACAATTTAGCAATGAAATTCTTCACATCGGTCTTACTCACTGCATTAACCTCAATGGAATTATATAATAATATCTTTAAATACATGTTTAATGTATTAATTATAAATATATACATATAAAATCAATTTTGTTGAAAAATATTGTTTTTGCGCTACTGGGATTCGAACCTGGATCTCTATTTCCAATCCGGGGAAGTACACTACCAATTGTATTATAGCTCCAGTATTTTTCATGACAAATTTTCGAACCTATATGTTACACTTTTTCAAATTAATACATCTGTCGTTTCATTTTTTGAAAGCCATCTACATTGTTTTTACGGAATCTCGGAATATATTTATGATTAATACATTAAAATAGTATTTAAAACATCAGAGACCGTCTGTTCTGAATAATTACAACTTTACAATAAGAATGTGTTATCCTTAATAATAGTAATAATATATTATTATTTATATACACACTTGAGATGAATTTTATTCAAAATGTCGCTGATTCTATTATTTATTTTACAATGTTCTCCTTAATAATTTTTAATATCTGTTGCAAATTTTACATTGTGGTTTTTATTAATTTTAATTATAGATTATTTAAAACTTAAATAATCTATAATACCTCCTTAGCTGTCTGAAATTGTTAAAATAATTGTACGATGTTCGACCTTATATTTCTATACAGGATCATTAGTAGTATGATAGACTGACCCCAGGTTATTGGTCTGCTTGAGTTTCACGCACTATTGAGGCCATCGAGACACAATTCATTATTTTATTACAGTGGTAATGTCAGAATATCATTAGCTAACTCCGCAGTTTCCAGATTGCATTCTTTGAGGAATGAATATGCGGATATAGTCGACATTTTTGCTATAAATTTAACTCTTTATAGAACTACATTATTACATTTTTTTGTGTCTCAACTCAATGGTGACAGATAAATTGCTTGCACGAATAGGGCGTGTATAATAATAATAATAAATAAATAATAATATTTTATATTATAATTTTAATAGACTACTATTGCTGTGCACATAATTCAATAATTAGGAAAAAAGTACATTTTGACGCTACGTCAACGTGTAATTTATGTTTGAAAATATAATAATTACCTTAATAAAATATTTAGATGCAATTAAACGAAGAATTTTATAGCAGAACTAAACTTTAATCAGAAACTAACAGAATATTGTATGTTTTACTGTAGATTTATTAGTCTGGTTTGTTTATTAGAGACGTTTAACTACTGAAGGAATATTAAAATTAACGTCAGTCCCTCATGACTGAGGATCGTGATCTTCATGAACCCCCCCCCTCTTACTACACTCCTTTACTTTTTTGATATCCAGCAGATCTGAGGGTTATTACCAATAAAGTGTCTGTTGCTTTTACTAACTGGTTAGTCCAACGAATGGGAGACTTTTGTAGTTCTCTTCGTCTTTTAATGTTGCTCACTACATCAAGTTTCAAAACGTCCAAAAAATGAAATGGATAGTTTCGGAAAATGATTAAGAGTCTTCCTTCACATATAGTTCCTGTAAAGGAGACAATTTCTGTCTCACTGTCTGTGGTATGCGTGGCTTGTATCTCCAGCACCACATCTCTAAAGTATCACTGTACAAAATTATTGAAATAAACTAGAAATTGGATTTACTGCAGTTTTTGCATATCTCGTCAAGTCTGGACATTTTGGACTGGAACTTTTTGTCGTACCTGTGCATCGTTTAATTTTTTATTCATAGCTACCGTGGTTAGTAATTATAGATTCGAGAATATTAAAGTTCTTGAAAAGGTTATCCATTATTAATGATTATTAACGTAAGACATAATCTAAACAAAGATATTGAGAGATGGATAGAACTAACTAATGAGGAGACCCGCCGCTAACCCATGATCGTTTATAAGCAAAAAAGATCATTCATTGTCAGGTTGGTAGCAGGCGACCGTGCAACGCAGCTCAGCGCATAAGTGTCCAAAACATCCTTCATTACATCTATGACCCCATATGAAAATCTTTATCGTGTAAAATATACAATGCACGGAATAATAATAACAATAATACAACAATGACACAAAATCCGGGGGACAGAGGGGCAACTAAGGGAGTACACAAAACACTCCCTCACGGGAAACAAGATGGGCAAAAAAAGAAACGTGAAGTTGATTCTCTACCCGAGCACCACTGCCGACAGATATTATACAGAAAACAGCACATTAGATCAAGTGAAAAATATGTAATGTCTTAGTTAAATAACTAATCATTTTCCATGTATCTATTTTCCCTCGCATTTACAATCTCGATGTAATTACAACTAACTAAATAAGTATTATACAATAACAAAACTAGTCTTCAGACATTAAGTTCCTCCGACATATACCGAAAATTGTACAGTTGACCAAATGCACAAACTAAAAGTAACTCAACGAGCCATGAAAAGAGCAGTATTCGGCGATCCTTGAGCAATCACATAATAAACGAAATGATTCGCCATATTATGACTCAAAAAGTGTGTGAGCTGAAATAGCAATGGGTCATACACATCCATGAGTGGATGATCGCAGGAGTAAAACGAGTGTGCTCCGACCAGGAATAAGAATTGTGAGCGAACCACCAGCTCGATAGTCCCATAAGGTGGGAGAACGGGAACGGGAACGGGATGCATAGAACGAGGGATGGTGAAGATTAAGAGAGGTTTATTTTGAGCAGTAGATAGATACGGGCTATAATTATGATGGTGAATATTCTGCAGGTTTAGTAATGCTATTTAAATACAAACAATATAAAAATCATTCATTTTGAAAACCTTCAAATATACAATATCTTAAACTCAAAATTAATTTGTATTATTTTATCACAATTTATTTAAGACTAGTGCGTAAAAAGTATTGTACAGCTAAGACTTAATTAAAAGCATTTTGAATGTCTTTTGAAGTAAAAAATAATACAGTGAATTTAAGCATTTGAAATGTGAATCTATGAACGGTATCTAAAACTAAGGTGGGTAAGTATGATTCGACAAGTATAAGAAATCCTTAATGCAATTGCAATAATTTTCCCAGAAATTGAAATATTTTGGCCACACCAAATGTAATCTCAGGACAGGAAGGAGTTTGGCACTTACCACAATCCGGATTCCGCTGATAACTCCAAAGATGTGGACTGTATATTTTATTCATTATTTCGTCAAAGGTTCCGACATAGTCTCTAAAATGTATAATATTGTAAACTGCACCGTACGCGCATAACCGTACTGGTTCAAGGTTGCCAATCGACTGGTCAGCGACGAGGCTGGAATGAAACAGTAAAAGAGCGGGGGAGAGGGGGGAAAGCACACTGCATTATTTTTGTTACATAATTAATATTTATATATATTTATCTATATCTTATTATTAAAGTGTGTAAGAATACTGGTCATTTATTGATCAATAAATTCCTATGAAGCTTTTAACTTATTAATCATAATTTTAGATTAAACACACTAAAAAAACACTACTAATATTGCCAAATTAAATAATAATCATTCTGATATTGATTGATGACAGATAGTTTGTTTGTCAGGGTTATCAAAATAAAAAAATTAAAAAATTAATTTTTTAAAATTAAATAAATAAATCGTTCGTAAAATTCTTATATTATATTATACTTCCACCCCTGTTGGCAGAAAAACTCAACGAAGGAGCACGTTTTCGAAAGCCCGCAATTAAAATGAAATTCGGCGTTCAGGGTACGTCCCTTAACTAACATGTTCTCGTGAAGGCGTAATTCATTTCCGTTTCAGGTGAACCTTTCAGGGGATGTGGGGGTTTGTCGGGGGAGGGATTTTGATTTGTGTTTGGTTTTCGTAAATTTCCTGCAGCACTTTTGACACGATCTGCATATTAGAATTCGTTTAATTAAAACTGGATATTTTTACAATCCAATGGATTTATTAAATTGAATACGCGAAGTATTACTTAGATACGTTAAAATTTTTGGTAATTATATAAAATTATAACACGACTATTAAAAATTCGTTCGTGGAGATGAAAATGAGTCATGTAAGTTTTCACATCATTCAGTCGCTGTGTCTGTTTTACCCTTGTACCAATATACTCCAGGCGCTTATTTCGAAGGTAAGTAATTTTATAAATCTGAATAAAAATATTGCAAAAAAATACTGAAACTAACTATACATTCTCGGATATTAATGAAAATAGCTTGTATTTGTATAATAATAATGGATAGTTTGTATAGCGCCATTTTTGTAGAAACTTTCACCTCAAGGACGTTATATCTGTATTCACCTTGGTTTAGTTAATAGGAAGAGGTAGGTTGACGTGAGCACAATTGAAATCAACGGTACTTACGTGAAACGCATTGAAATAATTGAATTACGATTATAATGATTATGAGGTCATATTTATGCGGTGGAATGTTAGTACAGAGGTTGAAAGAAAACGTTGTTTATCGGCTCTGGAACATCAGAATAGTGTGGCTAATACACTAATGCATCCAGTAGTGGTTTGATATTGCTCCGCCAGATAGGTTTAGTACTATATCCAGCTCACTATATCTTCATGTATTTCAAATTTTCACAGAAATTGGTTGTTTTCTTATTCTAAATTATACAGCTAGCGTCATTTTTTAAAATTTTTAACTAAACATTGCCGAAGAAATCATATCAGATGTTACCTTGTTGTCCCAAGAGCGTGATTCATTAATATTTTTCACAAAACATGCGATATCTATCTATTTAAGATATTGAATATATCAATTAAAAATAATAGTTCGTGTTGTGCAAGGTACAAAAAATACGTAAAGTCTAAGTTCTTAAATTATACTCACCTTTGTTTTTTCATGTATATGAGTAAATATTTATTTGGTAAGTAACATCGCCAGTTTGTTTCGTATCGTTAATCCAAGAGCGTTTCGCAACGATGGCAACCCTACTATAAATGGCGGGAAGCCATGTGTCACATGACGCACCGGAAGCGGCCACAGCCTCTTGTTCCCGCCAACCGGAAATGAATGGAATATCCCCGAATTTGCGCCCTTGGGCTCACTTTATTACGCCGCCACCCGGCTTTATTCGCCCCTCAGGAGCACGACATACATTCTTAATAATCCGCTTAATCAAAATTGGATTTTTTTGTACAGATTTTGAATACGAAATAAATAAAATATGGTATAAAATAAAGCTGTTTAGTTTCGATATAAATCGTTTTTTTTTTATTTTAATATTAGAAGATATAATACATTTATAAAATAATCAGTAGGATATATATATTTCTTTTAACATTTATTTCTTCTCTATGAGAGTAAGACTCGTGTATAGAGGAGAATATACGATAATTTATGTTTCAATTAGTCTGTGTACATATTTTTTTAACTCCAGATACAAATTTATAGTAGTCTGAAATTTTTCTAATTGTGATGGGGAGATTGTTAAAAAATGTGATGCCTTGATAAATGTAGTGATTTAGTTTTGGAATATGAATATGGTAGTAGATCGGAATTCGATTCTAATATTTAATTGATTTTTAATTTTTAAAATTTGGATTATTGTTTTTGGCACTTTGAAATCTGTGAAGAGTTAGATGCTCGGATAGCCTTTTTTTATTTTTTAGAATAATTTTTATTCTCAGTTTTAGATTGATTTCTAATTGTAACATTGAAATTTTATATGCTCCTCCCCATTCAATAATACCGTATTACAAATGTGACTGTGCAAACGGAAATATTGATCGTGAATTGTGCTAATGCTTCCAAAACTTATCGAATAGCAGAATGTGAGGTGGTTTGAGTGGGAATTTATTGTGCGTATTATCACGAATACTGGTGATAGTGGGCAGGAAATTCCAAGACGCATTTTTTGAGTGTTCGATCTGTATAACAAGATTATATGGATCGCCGATCGCCGTCTTGCGTTAATATGAACGCGACATATACATAGAATAGATCTTTTCCATTACCCACCAGTTACCCCCTTCCACCATTATCTGTGGTTTTGTTATCCATGGTTTTAGATCAATTGAGATGTGTAAACTGACAGTTATCGTTTACCAGTGGTACGGTAGGTCCACCGTCTTCAATAGCGACACAGCATGCAAATAAACGACTAAAAAGATGTTACGTATCTTGTGGATAGCACGACGCACGACTTAATCTCGCAACAGATCCAATTTTTTGACCACATTATGTCTGTGATTATCTTGGGCACAACTCTGGGCTGAAAAAAATCTGAAAGAGTACCACAATGGTAGATAGATGACTCGCGTCTGGCTGGAGAGATCACGGAGTCAGCTGAGAGAGTAACTCAGGACCGGGATTTGTGGAGGTGCATCACAAGCTCGAGTCGAAAAAAAAAGTTTATATCGTTTAAAAAAAAAAAAACTTTACTTCAAAATAATCTAGATGCAAAACCTTAGAATACTTTTCAGTGCCAAAAATGAATACCAAATTCGGTCAACGAATTTTCTTGTTTCGTGCAACGCGTATATTTAACAAATTGCCACTAGACCTTAAAGGGTCTAAAGTGATTAACGATTTTTAATCAAAAATAACAAAATGGTTGCTTGATGTGGGTAGAAAGCAAAATAAAACTAATTTGTCATTTGTGCTAGCCTATTTAAATTTGTGTAAATAGATATTTACATTTATGTAAATTTGTGTTTACAACCTGTACATTTTTGTCTGCTTTACTATATTATATTAACAAAAATATTTTTATAACTTTTTTTACAATAACATTTTATAACTTCTGATTGTACTTTTTTTACATAACTTACTTTACTTTATAATGTGGTTATACCTTAACAATTACAATTCTTTAGGACAGAACAAAAATAAATAAATAAAATAAAAAATTGAGGCTACTATATCGAAGGAGAAATGAAGAAGTAAAAGTATAGTTTTTAATCTGGTCATGACAACATAAAGTTTTAAGAGGTTTATTACTTTTTATTACACTATATTCACGGTGTATATGTTTAAAACATATATTAAAGGATCAAGGCTACTCGGGAAAATTTGCATGTTACATTAAAATAGTTACGATGTGGAACGGCGCTGCGAACTGTGAATGAAACACGTCGAAGTGAGAATCAGTGCTCTTTGGCCGACAGCGCGTCTCGGTCGGCAGCCGGCTTTGTGGTGCTCGCGTCTGCGATAGAGCGAGTTCTCGCTGTATTATTAAGAATAGCAGAATAGGACTAATCATCCATATCATGAAATAAACCTAGCGGTCACCAATAGGGATTATTTATATCTGAAGGGTTGTGTGCGATGTGAACCGAAGGCCCTATTCCTCCTCGAGTAATCACGCATGTATATGAAATTTATTTATGAGAACACATTCTAATTGTGAAGTTGTAATTATTCAGAACATAGGTCTGTGATATTTTAAATATGAATTAAATATATTAATTAGAAAGACATACATATAAAATCTATTTTATCAAAAAATATTGTTGTTGCGCCACCGGGATTCGTACCTGGATCTCTTTCCAAACCGGAGAAGGTGCATTATCCAACTATGCTACAGCGACAATATTTTAAGCGACAAATTTTCGAACCTATATGTTACCTTTTTTGATATTAATATATTTAATAGTTCCATTATTTGAAAGAGCCATCTACCTTATTTTTATTCTTTTCCACCATCATGACAATATTAATTTGAAAAGAAAATATGTTTCGTGAAGTGCAGACGGAGCGGGAAAAGATCGAAAAGATGGCAGAGCGAGTAAAGAGTGGAGTCCAGGCTGTTGATGCTTTCTTCAAAAAAGTTAAATGTAAAGGCTGATGTATAAGATTGTAAGGAATTCAGAAAAAATGAACAAAAATGTGTATTTGACTAAACTATTCCTCCCTCTTCCTTACGAGCTTAAAAAATGACAATTACTAAGCTCTACTTGTTACACTAATGTGTAAATGTGTACGATAACTTCGAACGATGAAAAGATAATTATTTCTAAAAACCTTTAATAATATTAACAATTTAATTCATTAACAAGGGACACAAGGCGCAAAAATACATCATCGTAATTAAGTGATGTTAAAAAAAGTAGTAAATTTCTACTCAATTTATTTATTTATTTTAGAATCATATAGCTTGTCATCAGATCACAAATAATAATATTGGGAATTCATCTACGTATATTTTTCTATATTTGTAATAACTAACACATCATCATGCCGTTTCCGTAGGGGTAGGCAGATACAACGCCATACTCTTCTATCCTGGAGTATCATTATTGCGTCGTCCACTTTCAACATCTCTTCGTACTTCACAGGTTTACCTGATGATGTCAGGTCTTTCGTTATTTTGATGTCATCCTCTCCTCGTTTATATGTTCCATATCACGGACCATCCATCTCAGTGTTCTTTTTTTAGTTTCTCAATTCTGTCAACTAAGTTATAAACAAACCTATATTTGCTTCAAATTTGATCATTCGTACATAGATTTTGTGCACATGCGCCGGAGCGACTCCATTTCCTCTGCATTTAGTCTACTTTAGTTATTTGTTATTTGTTCATTGTTCTTTAGTTTTATAGTTATTTCTTCTTTAGTTTTTGTTCTTTGTTCTTAGTACCTTAGTTCATTCGGCACCAGAACTAAATTATGTACTAGTCTTTATTCATGGTAACAAATTCTTATTGGCAACAAATGCTTTTAGAGAATCATTTAGTTCATTTTCTGTAGTCCTTTCAATAATCATTCTCAACTTTGTGGTCCCTAGCACATATACTTCTCAAATGCACTCAAAAACTCAATCACTCATTCTAAACTACTAATTCTAAGCTTTCGATATTTATGACAATGAGTTTTTTATATATTAATGTACGAAGAATTATGTAATATAAAAAATATTTTAAAATATATATATATATTTATATATATAACTGAGCAAAACGTCACTTTTGGTGGAGATGCTCGAAAACAGGCGCATCGGTGGAGTCGCGCTCCGGAGGAATATGGCGGCGGGAGGTGGTAGAGATTAAGAGTTAGATCACCATGGTGGACTCAGATATTGAAGCTGCTCTATGTAGTTGAGATCTGGACATTAAAATAAGTTACGATTAAAAACTGGAAACATTTGAGATGTGACTGAATGCTAAGAATCTCATGTGTTAAACACATTACTAATGAAGATATACAATGTAATGTGTTGCGTATAAGCATAGATGCCGGAAGAATGTCAGGACCGGAAGGAGTTTGGCACTCACCGTAATCCGGATTCTGCAGACATCTCCAAAATGTGGACTGTATATTTTAACTCACTATTTCGTCAAAGGTTCCGACACAGTATAGACGCGAAGTCTCGAGATTGTATAATATTATAAACTGCACTATACACGTATAACCGTACTGGTTCAAGTTCACCAAACGACTGGCCGGCGGCGAGGCCGGGAAGGGACGGGAAAGAGAGGAGGAAAGGCACAGTGCATTATTTTCCTTCAATAATTAATATTTATACACCAAACAAACATAAATAAACAAAGAAAACTAATAACTGCTATCAAACGAAGGAAAGCTGCATACTTCGGACAAATTCTCCGCAATAAAAAAAAATGATTCCTTACAACTCATGCAGGGGTCGAGGGATAGCAGCAGATGAGTAGGTACTGCACCGGAAAATTTAAATATAATTAGAATCTGTTGCAAGTATAATTTGTATTATTATTACAACATAATAAGTACCTAGATTTTATTAAATGTTTAATTAATTTATCGATAGGGAATGAAATAATATGAACCACATCTATATTCAATGAAGATGAACAAGACGATAAGACGAGGAGACAGTTAATCGTTAGTGCAAACATGCTGTCACGGCGCTTCTACCGATGCAGTAAGGAGGTGAAGAAGATCCTGTTCAAATAATTCTTCACCAACATGTATACCTGCGAGCTCTGGTCGAAATATAAGCAAGCGACGTACAGCCATCTCCGAATTCAGTTCAACAATTTATACATAATACTGTTCGGTTTGGCGCGTTATTGTAGCGCATCTACAATGTATGCCGAAGGCCGTGTACATGGATTTGTTCCGCTTCTAAAACATCGAGTTGCTGGCGTAAAGCTGCGGTTAGAGCTCAGCACCGACTCTCTAGTGCAAGCGGCACTTTCATGGGAAGCTGGTTCCTTGACCAGAGAATAGCAAGAAAAGCTACAGATACAATAATAACCATTATTGAAATGTAGTATTTATATTTTGTTTATATATGACTTCACAACATATTCTTGAAGAGCCATGACAAAAAAATTTACCTATATGATCTATTTATTTTTATTTATATTGTATCCTAAAAAGTGTTTTATCGCAAAAAAAATGGAGAAAACTCAACCTTCGTTCAGAATATTATTTTAATCAAAAATTTTCTCAACCAGAATTTGAGAATTTCAGGTAATATTTGGCCTGTATTATTTTAAAATAAATCGACCAACTTAAGTCTTTTCAACACTTAATAAGTTTAGGGTGATTCGTAGAAGGTCCTATAATAAATTAAGAATAAAACTTAAAAAAAACGAACTTTTTTAACATCGAATACTTTGGAGACTTTCTTTAAAATTAGCAATTTCCGATACTGTAATTGATTTGGATGAGAGAATTTCTCATTCCTCGGTACGCAAAACAAAAATAACGAATTCCAAAGAAAAGTAATTGAAAATCTTCCTTCATCATCCGAGAGCGTGCTTTGTAATAATTTAGAAGTTAGAAAAGGTTCTGTAATTTAAAAAAAAAATCTCTTTTTTCAGTTGTCTGAAAATATGAGCAAACTGTTTTATTAATTGATTCGATTAATTATAAACTAATTTTTTTGTCGTTTATATTTCAATAATGATGTTATATCGTAGGCAAACAATTTTAATTGATTCAGTTTTATTTCATTTTGTATGCGCGATACTTAATACGTAAAAATGGATTTATTATGTTTCTAATATTTTTAAATGTATTAAACTAACTTATTATCACACCATCACTAAATTTTTCATACCACACTTGCATCATATGAGGGCCTCATCTATCTATTCTTGAAGTGGGGCCGTCCATCAATATCTGGTTTATATGAGCTTGCCAAGTCTTTCGCAGACGCTCTCTGTTCCTGATATCTTCAACACTTACCTTATGTATGCATTTTTTACTGTTCTCTCCTCTCCTATACGTTCTACGTGCTAAAATAATCTTTTCTATAATACTTTTTGCTAGAATTAAAGAAAGTCTGTCATAGCTTACTAAAACGATTCTCATCATCTTATTGTTCAGATGATATCTGTATTGAGTGACTGCAGGGAATATAGTGAGGTTTGAAATGAATGGAGTGAATAAGGCAGCAATATTAGCATTGCGTAATAGTGTCTTAGTATCTTGATATAAGAAAATTGAGTCTAGAGCTGGCAAAATAGGTAATAAAGTAGTTTGAATGCAATGCAAAGGATACCACTCTGGCGTATATATGGTAAATTCAATTACTATAGAGCAGAGATTGAATATATTTGGAATGAATGATCTAAGTGAGTAAGATTATGAAAGAACCGCGTATTTTATCTGTACCGGTAGGTAAAGGAACAAATGCACGAGAAATGAAGTTAAACTCAATACGGGAAAATAGTCCTTTTAGAAACCTTAACAATTAACGAGCAAGCAAGAAAAATGTATCAAAGAGTGGGATAGAAGAGCGTTGTTATTTCCTCTCTGCTTACTCTTGTTAGGTTAAGTAAGAAATAATACTACCCAATGATATTCAAGTTGACATATTTTGTTGTATTTTTAAAACAACGAACAGAACATTGGTATTCTTATAACAACGAACAGAACATTGGTATTCTTATAACAACGAACAGAACATTGGTATTTTCATGACAACGAACAAAACATTGGTAGCCAGTAAGAGGGCGAGGTTTATGAGCGTAATAAAAGTTTTTTTCTTGTTCTGGTGAAATATTTTAATTGGATGGAGCATTGCCGGAACTCTTGGGGGCTTTGGAGGTTTAAAAATTAATTAGACCACACGTACAATGGCGAGTTGAATTATCACGAAAAGGAGAAAAACATAAGAACATTTTCATTTTACTTTGTAATTAACACGCTGTCGCGAATTTTACATTTATACAGAGGTTCTGCAGTAAAATTTTGTAAAAGTTTTCATAGAAAACCATTTACTGGAGCCAATTTGAATGTCTGAATACGTGTCCTCATTTTTTTTCAACTTACATATCTGAAAAATAAACAGTTTAATTTTAACGAGTTTCTACGAGTTTTTTTTTACATATGCAATAATTTATGCATACAACAAAAATATTGTTAAAATTATGTTTATCTATGTATTAAATATTAATTTATTTTCTTCTTCTGTGTACTTGGATAACTTTTATAGTGAGGAAATATTTTTGTTTTTACTTTTTATTTATTTATTAATCTGTTATAGTACAATACAATAAAATAAAATTTATGAGATACTTCTCTAAAAAGCATATATTGTTGTTCCTATGTGGTGTTGAGCAAATGATGTGTTGATTTTTGAGCATTAAAATACAAATTTTAACCTAGTACGATTTTCAGTAATAAAATGATATTTTTATTATTCTTTTAATATTTGAAGAAAAAAACTTTTTTTAAATATACCACAAAATGTTGGTACTTTGAATGCTTCAAAAAGTAATCTTGTCGGATATATTTTGGTTTTTATAATATTTATTTAATTTGGTTGTTTTAAAAGTGGCTGATTTCTTTCAAGTTGTATGTAAAAATATAAAATAAGTTAACAATATTTAAGATATGACTCTATATACAGGGTATAACATACCTAATCCACAATATTTTGTGGATGGATGGATACCTGACTAAATTACAAGTGGAAAATGATCTAGGAATGTGTGCCTAATCTCAACTGTGTCAGAGATATAAGCATTTAAAAAAAATCACAATTACGGATTATTTCGATTAATTGAAATATTTCATTGATTCTAAATTGTTTATTGAATACACAAAAGTTATCATCATCGAATTTTGAGCGGTCAAACTATTTTTTGATACATGATTTAGCAAAGATCTAGATTTTTCGATTAATAATGGATAAATTTCGCAAATATTTATTTTTAAGTACGTAGACTTACAGCTTAACATGAATTTATAAAAATTTCAAACCATAATATTTTCCGTAACCGTTACGCTAACAAGAATTTGCACATATTCCTTGAACATTTTCGACTTGTAATTTAGTCATAAAATACTAGGTTTGTTAAATTCCGTATATATATTGAATCTGTGCATACATTATAACGAATGAGATTTTGAGGAGATTTTCAATTCGAGATCATCTCTGAGATATGGATTTTGGTTTTATGAGATTCTTTGTAAACAATTCTCAACTTTCGTAGTTCCCGTGTACACACCGTGTCTCGGAGGTTTACCGTATCGCGTTTTAATTTACCCTCATCACATATGTAGAACGTTAAATGTCATTGTCGTTCGTCAGTTGAGTGTTTTGAATTTCTCCAGCAGCAGTAAAAACTAAATAAATATATGTAATTTAACACTCTCTATTAATGTTTAATGACATATGATAAGTTTCAGAATAAATAATTGTACGGTTATAGTTGTGCTCGTGTACACTGATTAGAGTTTTTCTACCAATCTCAATCTGATCTCTGAGATTATCTCCAGATCAAAATGTAAATACGTGTTCATGGCATTAAGACGTATTTTAATTCGTATTCGTAATGAGTTTTTCTCGTGTCTCTTGGCTAATCTACTACTATAAGTACATCAGCGCTGATCGCTTTGACACTTTTACTAGCTACCTTATTGTAATAAATATTATATGTATGTATATAATACACAACAAGGTATCATGTGATATTTATACCAAACTGAGATGAGCTTCAGTGTTTAAAATATATTTTTTTAGTTTCTTGGCGCAGTTTTATTTATTGAAATTTTTACAAAAATTGTGAAATAATAAAATAAACTGATTTCTTCGATTTCGTCATATATTATATAATTTACACATTTTATTTGCCAAGTAAATTCTTATTAAAATAATATAAATAAATAATAAAAATATAAACACAACGTAATAATTTAACCAGATGTTAATGACATAGAAAGTATAACATTTTTTTTTTATCAAAAATCTCTTGTTTTAATATTCTGACAAAAAGTATCTGATATTTTATAAATTTAAAATTTGTATGTTGAGTAAGTATGTCGGTAATGATATTATATATACCCTACGTATTAAATTGAATTTTAAAATGAATAAGTGTACACAGATTCAGAGTCATTCATTCAGATTAGTGATTTATTTGATTTTATACTTAAATTTAAATGCTTCCCCCGAAACTTTACTTTGACATGGGATCACTTACATTACATAAATTTGGTAAAAACAAAAAATAAAAATTATAAATATTAATAATAGTTAATCACTTTTATTTGGTCACCCAATATTTCAAACCGATGTGAAAACTCAATTTACTTTTAAAATATTTTGTAAAATACATAATAGAATCAGCGACATTTTAAATTAATAAATATTAATATTTTACTACTATTATTAAGGATAACACATTCTTATAGTGAAGTTGTAATTATTCAGAACATAGGTCTGTGATATTTTAAATACTAATTAAATGTATTAATTAGAAAGATATACATATAAAATAAATTTTATCGAAAAATATTGTTGTTACCAGGATTCGAACCTGAATCTCTTTCCAATCCGGGGAATGTGCATTAACCGACTATGCTACAGCAGACAGTACTTTTGACAACAATTTTTTTGAACTTATATGTTAAACTTTTTAAATTAATACATCTATGTGTTCTCCTTCATAATATATAAGTTGTATCAATGTTTCCAAAATTTAATAAAAAATAATTATTAATTCTGGCGTTTTCTATCGGACTATTCAAAGGTATTTGAGATTCCGTAAAAATAAAGAAAACGGTTTTTAAATAATGGAACTAAAGATGTATTCATTTGAAAAGTGTAACATATAGGTTCGAAAAAAATTGTTATCCAAAGGATCTCTTTCCAATCCGAGGAAGGTGCATTAACTAACTATGCTACAGCAGACAGTGCTTTTGACGACAAATTTTTGAACCTATATGTAACACTTTTTCAAATTAATACATTATTTGAAAGCCATATACTTTATTTTTACGGAATCTCAAATATGGCAACAACAATATTTTCGATAAAATATATTTTATATCTTTCTAATTAATACATTTTAATTAGTATTTAAAATATTTTTATTATTTATTTTTACTTAATTTTACCACACAAAAACATAAAATTCCGCTGGACACTATTTGGGAATTGCTGATCTATGGTTTTAGTCGCCATAAAAATAATAAAATCTTAATTCAATTATATTACATTAAAATCTACGATTATGTGAGTACCTTGCTTGCAGCTATAATTAATATATTTTTACAGGTGTGTTAACGCACTTGGACTGGGTTACTAATTACTTTATAGCTGTACATTAAAGAGTTATTATATTACGACATTAATCTGAATAGTAAACCATAATAATAAAAGATTTCTTATCTTAGAGCAGCGGTTCTTTAACTTTAGTAGTCTGCGTACCCCCAATTCATAAACAAAAATTGAGGATCTTAACTGTAAATATTATATGATGAAAAATTGTTTTTATTAGAACACAAAAACATTACAACTAAAATAAAATTAAAATGGTTGTAATATAGTTTAATTGCAATTACCTTAAGGTGATGTTGGAAACCGATGAGGTCACTAATTATTATTGTATTAAAAATTATGAAATATGCAGTTCGTGTTGATCGATGTTTGAAGTTGGTGTGGCGTATGGCAGCTGAATCAGAAAGATTTGCTATGGTGTAGATAATGAGTACCCCAATAACCATCCATCATTCACATGTCTGTTTAATAATAATCGCGGAGATGTATTGTGTATGTGTGTGTGGCCAGAGCAGGTTGAAGAAGATAAACTACATACATCTGAAAGATTTTCATTATTGATTGAGCACAGATACAGTTTAAAAATATGCAACCATCTTAGTAGCAGCAAGAAGTGTGGCATTCGGGAGTCGGACTTCTTTGGATGCAGCGCATGTTATTAGCACATGTTGGCTTCGGTACCGGGCGTATTTTTGCAGTTCGTCCGCTTAAAATAACAAAGTTCTAACTAACATTTTGGAATAATTTGAGTTATTGCGTGAAAAGTTTCTTCCAAACACACCAACTCTATTTAACGGATGTTAAAATAAATAGCATGCGCTGAAAGATCCAATTGCATCAGTTATTTATTTCAATTTATGGATCATTATTGCTAATTTACAATTATTTATTATTTTAAATTCCCCTCACCTCACATTGGTCACTAATAATACTGAAAATAAGGTAATACCTTAAAACTGATCACATTTGCATACTCAAAAATAAATATACATGAATATATGTTGAAATCAACACTTGTTATTCTGAAGGGTCAAGTTGTTAAGAGCTTTGGTTTACACACTGGTAAATGCAAGGTGCGTTCAGAGGTCGTCGGCTGTGATGATTATGAACACGAAAAGATTGGTATTCTTTTTTTGTTAGTAGAATCTCATTCATGCCACATGCCTATTACATGTAGCTACTATTACTACCTAATTAAAACATGAAAAAGCTGTGATTAGTTCGCTCCGTGTTTGGTTAAATCATTAGTCCACATTTTTTTTTTACCGGCTGGGCTATATCACTCTTGAGAGTGATTAGCATAATATGATTTAAAAATTAAATCGATGTTTAAAATAATTGTTCTAAATATGGGAATAATTTTCAAGAGTGGATAATCATAGGCAGGTTTATTTTCACCTATTTGAACTAATTACGTCATTATACATTATAGACGCCATCTGTTTGAATCACATATATTGTAAAGGTGATCGGAGAGACCACGCAACCGAAAAAATAGTGAATTAATCTTAAAATCATTAAATGTCCCATTTTCTGACTTTGTCGATAAGTGGATTTGACTAAATATGAATTGTAACTTTCAACTAAAAGATATTTGACTGACCAATACATTTTATCGTCTACAGCGCATTTGATATTTTTTTGTGTTAGGCTAAAAATATTTAAGATCTTCCGTTATACAGGATGTAACAGACCTAGTCCACAATATTCGGTGGGTGGATACCTGACTAAATTACTAGTCGAAAATGCTCAAGAAATATGTGCAAATCCTTCTCTGTTACGGAACATATTATTGTTTGAAATTTTTACAAAATCGTGTTAAGCTTGAAGTCTACGTATTTCGTAGTAAATATTTGCGAATTTGTTTTATTATTAATCTATATTATTTGCTTCAGGCCCTAAATTATCCGACAAAAAATTGTCTATCCCCTCAAAATTCGAAGACATTTTTTGTATTCAACATATAATTTTGAATCAATGAAATATTTCAATTAATCGAAATAATCGTATATTTACGATTTTTTTTTAAATGCTTATATCTCTTGAGATAAGGCACATATCTCTTGAAAATTCTCGACTTGTAATTTAGTCAGGTATCCACCAATAAAGTATTGTGAAATAGGTCTGTATACCCTGTATAGTACAAACGATGGTAACGTTTCCGCGACTAAATTTAATTGGGAAACTATGCGATAGATAAATTTAAATTTCTGTGTATATTCCCTTTGTTAAATAAGGTTAGAACATTTTTATAGACTGTTAAGTTGGCACTCTGTGCCAGTTATAAAAATACGGCCTGAATTTTAATGATACAGCATTTCTCTAGTTGCTTTTGAGATATTTGACTCGAGGACTAATAACATACATAAAATTTACAGGAAATTCTTGTTTTTTTCATCTATCACAAAATGTTTAAAAACACTTTCAATTACAACATTCCGAGAAAAAATAGCATCTTCTTTTTTTAAGCCGGTATCACAATATATATATATATATATTTAAAATAAAAATATCTATACATCTTTAAAAAAAATAGTATTTATCCGTCGACGTCTACGTTTGTGACAGTAGCACGTTTTAATCTTCCGTGTAGTTTTGTGAACATATTCAACGTAACCATGTTTTCCTTCATAAGTAAGTAGATAGTATCTTGATATATATTACATATCAGGTATCAGTGATATGATGCCTTCAGTTACGACACCGAGTCTTCTGCATAACGCCCTAGCCACTGCGACAATGGTGAGGTCGGCGATGCTTGATAAAACATTAGGTAATGAGGTTGACGTATCGTGTTAACACCATTTGAGCCTGAGTCGCGTGGTTTGTGCCGATCCAGTTATTTTTTGGAATAGTTCCTGTGAGAGCCAATCGGGGTCTCACACTTCGATGCATGGAGTGGACACCCAGTCCTTTTCTTAGAATTTCATCCACTGCGGCGACGATCAATCTTCATTGTTGTTATTCACCTCACGTGTTCATTTCTGTCACCAATTCAGCTGGAGGGCTGTCTTCGGAGCAAGATGAAAAGTTGAAAGATGAATTGATATGTCAAAATGGCTTGGCTCCGATTCGGGTGGCCAACCCTGTTTCGTCCATACCTATTTGTTTCGAAGGCCAATCGAGGCCTAACAACAATGACATTTTAAGACCAACTTGTGGTTTCGTAGAAAATGCAGCAAACTAATTGAGTGATGATTCATCCACTGCGGCGATAATTGTGGCTCGTCGCAGTTCACTTCTCGTTTCTAATCCTATGACCAATACCGGTGGAGTGCCGGTCAGGGTGCAAGATGAAGTAGTGGGAGGCGACCCTTTGTTTTTTTTTTGTTTGTACCCGAATCGCGGGGTCAATATAAAGATGTGTCCGTCCGTTTCTTGTGAATATCATTTGAGGTATATCACATTTTCGTAAGTTTTCCGATGCACTTATCAACACTAAACATCTAGCACATACACCGATGATCAGCTTGGTATTTCGTCACTTGCTGTAATGATGTTTAATAGCCATACACATTAACGTAATGTCTTCAGTCCTTCGATCATAACCAGCGGAGTGCAGGTCATGTTGTAATATGAAGCAGTATCGAAGTACGATCCTTGGCCAAAGATTCGTATGTTGTTGGATACCGCTAGCCAGAAAAGCTTCTTCCCCGAAGAATATTAGAAGCGCCTATATTGGAGGGCTTCCAAGATTCAGGTGCCTGTGTATGGTGTGCGCCCGAGGTTTTAGTTAGCCCACCAGGGCTGGACATCTGACGTATCCATGCTTGTAGACCACAAATAATCCATTCTCGCAATTGACATCGATGTGTTACGCAACATATGTTCAAACATACCCGTATGTCAAGTAGACGCACGGTCGTGGGGGTTGGTTCCCATCGTGAAAATGGCCAATGAAAGTATTTAAGTAGATTCGTTTGGATATGGATTGGACTATCATGTTTTGGATAGGTAGCGAAGCGCCATCTTCAGTGAGTTTAACTGTGCTTCCTTTGGAGTTTTCATGGGAAAATACTCTTCAGCATTGTACGGTTGTAGAGACTTCAATAGTGAACATTGGTGATGATCGTTGGTGTGAGCGCTGCGTTACAGAATCTCATGAGCAAAACGAGTGTGGTAGAGTCAGTGCGCGGCTGCTCTTTAAGCCTGGTCCACTTAATTGGGGTAATTCGTACCTGGATATTGAGAGGAGGCTTAGTTCGTCAGAGTATTACGTGTCATATACCAGAACCTTGCGTAATACACTTCTCGCCTGTCAAAAGGCCAAGACAATTCTCGTTGATGGAGGTCTGCGTGTTAGACCTCGTGAGGTTGTCTTCACTACAGACTTCATACTGAAGTCAATTCGTGAACATCCAGGAGGTAGGATGCTTAGAATTAAGTTATGGCGATCGTCTTCAGACTATATGACAATTCGTGTTGATAGTTTACAACGTCACCATCAGGCAGGTAGATATGTGAATTTTCGGTTGCACGTTGTGAAGGTGGTCAACTAATCATCCGGATTTAGTATCGAACCTATCTTATATGAACCGTGAAGTACCTCTCACGTTCGATCCAGGAAGCAACTTGGTAGCAAAGATTCGCCGCGTGGCCTGGAATCCGGTGAATAATCAGTTCACGGACCTTGGCATTGTTGATAAAGAGTCTTATATTTTAGCTAATACTTATTTTGGTTTCATGTTAACAAATCCATTCGGAAGTTATTGCTTTCATAAAGTTGGTAACAAACACATTACCATCATCGCTTTCTTGTAGATGCATCACATGCAACTCCGTGTGTGCTCATGGGCGTGGATACTCCTACCCCTTGTCGAACTGACGACGTCCATATTTCGTTAAGACTCGTACAGGTATTGGATTCACTCGGAATTCCAACCGTGCCGACATCACAGTGTTCTGCCATTCATTCGGTATTAATTATTATCATTTCGTCGTATACTCAATTATTCGTATGATTGTAGTAATCATATGGCATCATATGTATTTCGTCGGGTATTTTCGTTTTGTTTTTTTCGCTCCGTGTATGATTGTAGTAATCACTCAGCATCTGTTATTATTTCGTCGTATACTCGGTTATGTGTTTGATTGTTGTTTTCTTCGTGTATGATTATGGTAATCATTCGGTATCATGATAATATTTCGTCGGGATTCTATTATTTGTTTAGTTGTCTCTGTAGCATTAATCAATTCGGCATTTTTTATATTATTTTGTCGTGTATTCGATTATTTAGTTTGATTTTTTGCGCTGTATATGGTTGTAGGAACCCAATCGATACTTATGGATAATGAGGTATCTGGTTAATAGAACTTCGTCCTTTTGGACTTGGGATGTTCCGTATTCATATAACACATTTTGGCGCAACTTGAGAATCGGCCGCGACCCATATTATTGATACCTTTCCACGTTCAAGTTCCTACCCATACTTTTTTCTTACTGCGAATAGTGACTTTGATGTCAGTTGACATCATCGTGAACGATATTTATTCGAGCGCGACATTGCGAGAGCATTATCGGTGTGGATTTTGTTCAACTCCGGTGCGTCAGGGCTGTATTGTATTGTGATCCTGTGATTTGTGAACAGTGATTATTGTGTAAGGCGCGGGTGAAGTGAGTGATATCGCCGTCTTTATTTGGAAACGGAGATCTATCTGCCCGCGTGCTGTTTGTGTGATCTCGGCTGCGATTGCGGGAGTAACGGAGGCGTCATACACGAGGTAAGGCGAGCAGTCCTTAAGATTCCCGATTTCCCGAGATCCACTGGTCCTTCGACTGGATTCTCTACCCATAATTGATCCTTATCCGTTAATATAGGTCTCCTTATTTCCTTCATTTCTTTACTGACCCTACTTCGGCGATTCCAATTTACGATCGGAATCGGTGTAATCCAATTCGCGGGACGCGGGACTCGAAGATCGTGCAATTCGTTCGGTAGATCCTATTCGGCGCGGGATCTACGTTTTATTTTCATTTTGGTCATCTTCTTTGTCCCTTTTTCAATGACTCTACAAGGCACTTCTATCTTCCCCTGTTTTGTATTGCGTCGGTGGTATTGACCAGTCAAGACTCAGTCTATCTGTACATAGTTGTTTATGGTGTTTATCCCAGCTTATTCTGTGATAAATAATTAATAAAAATACGAATTAATTAAGTATGACACAACTACTTTATTCTCCGAACATGACATTCTTCTTTTAGATAACGATCAAAATATAACAAGACATCATCTACGGCGACCCATCGGCCGCCTTCCTTCTTAAGAGTTGCTAAGAAGATACATCCTGGTCGTAATTTTTTTGGAATTTGCAAGCCGTATCTAGTCCATCTGAATTGAGATCTTTCCATGTGTAGAAAAAGGGGCTTTACGCTGAGGATTTCTCTTATATCAGTTATTCTCACTCGGTTCAATAATGAAACTCCCACTTCTCGGTAGCATTGATTCTTGATTTTAGTTTTTCCGCAAGGATGCATATTTGGTAACGATAAGGAGGTTTTAAAAATAAACTTTAAGCTAAGATAAGCTTTGAAAACTGTATTTTTGTCTTGATACTTAGCTCGGATTTATTTATCATCGCGTTATTAATGAAGCCATCTTAATCATTATCGTCGCACTATAAATGGAACCTACTTTATCATCGCACTATAAAGATAACCAACTTTATCATTATCACCGCACTATAAAGGGAACATTCTGTATCATTATCACCGCACTATAAAGGGAACATTCTGTATCATTATCACCGCACTATAAAGGGAACATTCTGTATCATTATCACAGCACTATAAAGGGAACATTCTGTATCATTATCACCGCACTATAAAGGGAACATTCTGTATCATTATCACCGCACTATAAAGGGAACATTCTGTATCATTATCACCGCACTATAAAGGGAACATTCTGTATCATTATCACCGCACTATAAAGAAAACATTCTGTATCATTATCACCGCACTATAAAGGGAACATTCTGTATCATTATCACCGCTCTATAAAGGGAACATTCTGTATCATTATCACAGCACTATAAAGGGAACATTCTGTATCATTATCACCGCACTATAAAGGGAACATTCTGTATCATTATCACCGCACTATACATCTAGCAGGCATCATGTCTACTTCATCGCTAAAAAAATCCACTCCAAAGTATTTGAATTTGATGACCTGCTTTGGTTATGCTGAGTATGCACATGTATAGCATATTTTGCCCAGTCTAGGATTTATTTCTATACATCAGTGCCGTATTAACTCCATTAGGATAGGTCCGACTGGCAAATTCGTGTATATAAACTTTTTTTTGGAATATTGTAATATTTACATTTAATGTTAGCGTCTGTCAGACTCACAGCGGGAGAATATTTATTCGACTCACATTGCAAACATCCCCGACTTACGCACACATTTAGCGCGTGATCTCAACCGGTGGAGACGAATTAGCATGCAAATCGATTTCACCGTTGGAAGCTGTTGTAATCCTCAGTTGGAGCTTTCTACCAAGCTACGTAGTCCAGGCGCGTATTTACAAACCCATTTATATTTCGGTTGCTGTAATAACGGCGATGCATTCACTAACTCTCCAGAATTGTATGAGAATCCATTAGATTGGATAACATGACAATTGAATATGTCCGCTATGTTAATCAAATTTGTGTAATCATAGGTATGATATAGAAAAAAGTGAACAATTGAGATTGGGAGAAGTGAACAAATTACGAAGATAAATTTAGTAGGTATGACGTAGGCACAACTTGATGATAGAACAACATTTATATAATGTTGCAGTGTGCTGTTTTATTTTGTACAAATATGTTTATAACCCATGCTCGTGATAATTTCTCAATAAGAATTTGATCTCCGAGAGTTAGTAAATAAGTCATCCTAATCCGCGAGCAAAACACATGCGATGATGGTTCAAAGATCGCTATACGCTTAATTCTGTACTGTTCTTTACACATATTTGAGTCGAATCTCCGAGAGAAATCTCATCCGCGGCAACGGGTCATTAGATCTCTATCACTTTGGATGTTGAACCATTTTCTTGATAACCTTTCTACCTGCGCTTCTAGTTCCTTCTATCTTTTCTTGCATTTGTAAGAAATCGTATTTTTCATTCCGGATTTTTTATTTTTTTATTAGTCTTTATTGACACCTGTTTTTATTGTGACAGGGATGAATATAAAACATTATAATATAACATGATTTGAATCTGTCAAAGTTGTGTATGTGAGATGGATAAGATGTGCGCGCTCTCTTTCAATACTCTTCGGTTGTCCAGATAATCTATATATCAGATTGTGTATATTATATTGTTGTGTGGGTGTAAAAGCAGTAATAAATTGTTCAGTTTCTCTTTATAAAATAGTATACAACTTAGTTATTATTTCTTACATCTTTATTACTACTGCAGCAGCATTTTGTTTTTGGCTAACGAAGAAAAAATGGAACAATTGTCAGTGTTGCAAAATAAAGCTATGAGAATAATACTCAGAAAAAATTAATATACTCGGATCAGTGCAATGCTGAAAGCTCTGAATATGATAACCTTTAAGCAGAAATATATTTTAATATAATGGTATTTATTTACAAAATCCTCAATAAGAAAATATCAGTGGAATTTACACGAAAAATTAAAGCAAATCAACATGAGCACGAGTATCGTACAAGAGTAAGGGATAGACTGAGACTAATTTACAATGAAACTGATAAAATATTTAAAAGATAAGTTTTAGTAAATGAAAATACTTTAATCTTGTTTATATTAGAGCATATATAGAAGTGCTTATGTATGCACTATGTTTAGAATTATGAAATTAATTATAAAAAAAAATCTACTATCGACATCTCCCCGAATCAGGGAATCTGTAAAATTATGGCACAGATGTTATAAAGGACAATACAATGTGGCGGCCATTCACGTTACAGTGATAGTCTTTTTACAATTATATTACTATTATGTATAATTAGTACTACTAGTTTATTGTGTGGGATGCAATTGGACTCCACCTATGATAAAAGGTGTCCAGCGGAAAATTTTCAAGTTTAATATTAAGTAAAAAAAAAACTTCAATATCATTCTTATATTTTATTTTTGAGAATTGTTGCTATTAATTTATTGGGAAAAATTCCTTTCAGCTTCTCCATTGAAACTCTAGCTGTAAGCGGATTGGCCTCGTCTTGCTGAAATTGTGTTCTGTTGTTGAACCCGGGAAACTGCTGCAGTTGCGGTACCAAAAACTCGTCGATCACGTCAATACACGTCATCAGTGACTCTCTCGCTGGGTAAAAAATAAGGGCTAATTATTTCTCGGGCAGAAATTGCACAATTTTTGATGGCGCTCCCTTGGGTTGTCGGGGCACCAGTATCTTCTGTTCTGTTTATTAACATAGTTATCGATATGAAAATGTGCTTTGTCAGTAAATAATATGTTTCCAAGCATTCGTACTGTTCCAAAACGTTCCAGCATCGTTCTCGCTAAGGTTTCACGTAAATAATAATTATTTTAGTTGAGAAACTGCACGATTTGCAGTTTGTATGGGTGAAAATGTAGTTTATTTTTCAAAATAACGTGCACTGTTGATTTTTTTATTCCAGTAAAGGATGCAATCTTCCTTATCGATTTACGCGGATTGCGCATAATTTCAGGTCGAACTTGAGCCACATGTTCTGGCATCGCTGCTGACGTTGATGGTCCCCGGAGGAGTTTGGTTAACAATTGTCTCTTTGTCTGAACTTTTGAACCCAACACCAGATAAGTTGCGTGCTCGGCCCATCACTTACTCGTCGAATATTAAAGTGAGTATAAAAAGCACGACACGCACGAACCAATGAATCACTACTCTTTAAATATTGCTCAACCGCGAACGCGCGGTGCACTCCCGACCAGTGACTTATTGCGACTGCCAAATCCGCAAATCACGCGCGTCGATCAATAACCCTCCCACTTACCTCACCTTGATGATTTACGTGCAATTACAATTTAATCTTGAAGTTTTTCCGCTGAACACCCTATATATGCCTCATTATCTCATTGGTCTGGCTACATTGCTAGATATTTGTTTGTGTTAAAAAGTACCCAGTTTTTTTCGTGCTATTGTGGTGTCATTTAATTAAAAAGTAAGTTGACAGAGATTTAAAAAAGTAGAGTCCATAAATAAATGTAATGAATGTGTTGCAAATCTAAAGTGAATTATTAGTGTATTGTATTGTGTTAAGATGGAATGTTGGTAAACGATGCTAATATCTGATCTCTATCCAAGTTAATTATATATTGAATCTATATATGCGTTATTTTTTTATTTCCATTTATTTGTATTTATATAAATGTACTTGGAGTGCGCAGCTGTAATAGTTTTAATTAATTCTCTTAACTTATTCATGCGCCTCAGTCCCTCTTCATTGGTAATGTGATCACATCATTAAATCTTTACCACACATATGTGCCCATTATTATGAAAGTTGTCACGAAATTGTGTTGCGTCACATTGTTTTAAATTAATATAATTTTATATGAAGCATATTGTAACAATTGTGTAAAATTCAGTGTATTGTTGAGACGTTAAACGTCATTCCGCTAGTGTTTATTTTGATAACAAAGTTAGTAATATATATTTAATAATATTTTTTAATCAATTCAAATGCAAACCTTAAAATATCTCAAAACGAATGAAACCGATTTAGACCACTTTCAAAATAATGGGCACATATATGTAGCCACATCTTAATTGCGTCCAGTGTTTTAATGGTGACTTTCTATATAGTCACTAGACGGAAATATCACGCCGTTTCTCCGCGGGGGTAGGCTGAGAGGAAAGAGCGCCACACTCTTTTGTCCTGACACACAATTCTCGCCTCATCCACATTCGTATATATTCTCATACAAGCTCGCCGATTGTTGAGGCTTCTAACAGAACTATCCTCCATTATCTGGTTTACCCGGTCGTGTCAAGTCTTCCGCGGACGTCCTCTACTTCTGGTGCCATCAACACTTGCGTCATATATTTTTCTTGCAATTCTCTCCTCATTCATCCGTTCCATATAACCAAACCACCCAAGTGATCCTTTGCTTTTCATCATATCATAAATAGATTTGCCACAAATTCGCCTAAGCGATCTCATTTCTACTGCATTCAGTCTACTTTCGTTCCTTTTCTGCTAGACTTCCATACATAAGTGTCGGTACCAGGATTCCATTGTGCACCGCTAGTCTTGTTTCGGTTGACAAATTCCCGTTAGATATAATTCCATTCAAAGCGCCGTTCACTTTATTTCCTGCAGTCACCCTCCTTTCGATATCATTCTCAGCCTTTCCGTTTCCATCAAACATACTTCCCAAATATACAAACTCATCTACTTGTTACAAACAATGTGATCTAAATATATTAAAATACATTCAGTTATAATAAGCTCATCGCGTGTTCATATACTCGTAGTGTAAACAATATCACATAAAATTTAGCAGAAATGGATGCTAAGCATGCAACGAAATGTGGCTGAGTATCCAAATACACGAGCGTTTGTAAATGTGCCTTGAGGGTATGTAGACGAACAATCAATCGAAAGCGTCATGACTCGGAATATCAAATAAGCTCCGAGGAGCGTTTGAAAATGTACAATCCAGCGAGCTGCTCACAATGTGGGAGCATATCCCTTTGAAGTATTAAGAGCGTAAACGCGCACGGAAAATTAAGGAAACGAAATATTCGTCTTGAAGAAATTTTCGAGCAAGACTTTTCATAAAATTAATTTTTTATTTTGAGCGATTGTGTTTCGTAAAAATATGTATAATTTCAAATAATTACGTTTTGCGTCGTGATGAGGTTAAGTTAAATGAATATACCATAAACAAATATCACTTTAACGATTAAGTTATCTTCTTCAAATACATTTTACTTGAAAACGTTTGCCAGTGTTTACATTCTTCAACGATAAACACTACAATTACCTACCTTTCTTTTCTAACATATAAACTGCTACTCATACTTTATATGTATTTTAAAAAACTTATGAATAATATTTTGATTTTTACGTACTTTAAATATTTATAGAAATCAGTAATTTATACGTGATGTACCAGCTATACAACATATACATACATGAATAAAAACATATTTAAAATTTTTAGAAAATCTGTACTTGTTTAGTTTGGAAAAAGGTGTACAAATTATTAAGGAATTAAACATACCTATGAAAATACCACATTAATTTTTAGTGTTATATTTAAATTGACGACGAAAACAATTCGTTCTATGTTTTAAAGATGTACAAAATGAAATAACAGACGAGAGATAAGGAAGGATATGCTAGAATTCTTCAATTTTAAAATACTGATTTTTAAGTTCATTTCTGGCTTTCAAATTTTCAGTATCTATATCCTTGAATGCGACAGAAACGCAGGCTCCTTATGTAGTATACATTGGTTTTTATGGCCAGGAAGAAAAACTACGAAACCACGTTTTTTTCTATCAAATCCAATGGAATCACTTGTCTTATTTATATCTACATTAATTATTTTTTCTACTGGTAAGAATATTATGTGGAGTCATGGACTCTGAATGCAACAGAGAGAGGAAGGATTGATACCTTTGAAATATGGTGCTGCAGACACATGTTGCGCATAACATGGACGCACTGTCCATTCTGTAGGAATTTGCCTTTCTTCGATTCTTCAATTTTTTAGGCATCTTGTGAGAAGGGAAGATAGCATGGAGAAGCTTGTTGTGTTGGGCCACGCCGAAGGATAACGAGGAAGAGAAATGTCCCCCACACGTTGGACTGACCAAGTGAAAAAGGTGGAGCATAGTCAAGAGGGTGAGAATTCATGAAGATGGCAATACTTAGTCACGAGGGACTGACGTGGATGAAGAATATTGACCATATTTAATCCATCTATGGTAGGGATTGACCATTTTTGCCGTGAGTATATCAAAGAATTTTTACAGAAACAATTAGTGCATATTAATTAGAGTAATTCGATAATCATATTGTGAGAAATGCTTGAAATGTAATGATTTAGGAAGAACCATGAAATGATTATTATTATATAATTTTTGTATAACAATGAAAATATGTTATAAGGTCAGTATAGTACGGATTTCAATAAAAACTGAATCATTATTACATATTCTAAGGATATAATTATTGTATTTGTAATTAATAGTTTAATAACTTTGTTTTTTAAAATGAGTTTAATATATTAAACCATCGGTTTCGGAAATACCTTTTCCATCATCAGGATGATAAAAAAATTCACTAAAATCATGTATGTTATTATATTTTTCTTTCAAAAATATATAAAACAACAATATATATATAAGCGAGACACTATTTTATAAAATAACAGGTGAAATTTTAAATTTTTCCCTCACAATGGGTCATTTTGAAATGTAGTGGAAGTCGAAAGCGCCGAATATTTCTTACCCTTTATTCAAACCTTTTCATCTAGCCTAGTCTCATCTCGGTTCATAAAATTTCTCTTAGCATTCACAAAGACGCCTATTCTCTGGCCCACTCGGGCTGGAAGAATAAAATATTTTAAAAGGTTCTTGTTAAACTTAATTGACTGGAGTTACTATATAAGTTTCTTTTTTATCTTTGTGAAAATCTTCCAAAATCTTTGAGAATTACAAAATTCATTTTGTTCGGTAGGGAATTGATGTTTTAAAGACTTCTCAGAAGACCCTTGCAAAAAGTAATAGTTTTTACTTCAAGCGTGAGCAATGTTTTCTTTCTCACGTAAACTTTTCTATACTGCTGTTCCATTTCATATTTTTACTCCCTCTTTATTTCTCTTTATTCTTTTCGAAATATATTCACCTCATACGTAGCATAACATATTCAGGTTCATTAAAAATTCTTTCGTGAGCCATACAAAAGATTGAAGTTTTACCCCAGATCAAATTCTAGCTTTTACGTGAAACTCGTTTGCACTTTATAAGGAATGAAATCGGGCTTAAGCTTTAATATATAAGCAGGGTCAAAAATAAGCATGAATAAATTTCAATTTCAAAAAAACTCATTTAAGGGTTAGCAATAGTTTTAGATATAAAAATGTACAATATCTAATAATTTTAAATACACGCGTCCAAATTTTACACCAGATTAACAAGGAATTAAATTACGGATAAACAAATTGAATTTATATATGAGAATTCGCACGTTAGTATTAAAACTGATCACGAATTAGCCCATGAAAATAAACTTCAAGGATTATCCGGGTAATAGATCTGATTTGTGAATTTTTCATGTTGATTTACGACCTTATTGTGTAAATATTACTGTAATGCAGTATTTTTGTATATATATTTTTTTAAATTATGCTTGCTTAATATATACGTAGAGTAATAGGGCAATAGAAGAAGAAGTGCTGTGGAATTTGTAAATCACTTGAATTATTAAACAGAAAAAACGCTAAGTTCAGCATAAAAATAGATTTGACAGAACGACCCCTTAGAATAACAAGGTTCTAACTAACATTTCGAGCAAATTTGAGTTATTGCGTGAAACGGGTTCCAAACGCATTATTATGTATTTATTCCATACACACCAACTCTATTTAACGAATATTAACAGAAATAGTAAGAGCTGAAAGTTTCAACTGTTATTCAGTTATTTATTTCAATTTATGGTTCATCTTTGCTAATTTACAATTTTTCGTTATTTTTAATTTCCCTCATCCCACAGTGGTCATTGATAATACTGAAAATATTAAGACCTTAAAACTGATCATATTTGCATACTCAAAATAAAATATACATGAATATATGTTGAAATTCAATCAACATTTTTGAGCTCATTATCTCAAAACAGTGTCAGTGTCAGATGGAACCTTCTAAGGGATCGAGAAGTAGATAAAGAAAGTGAAGAAGAAGAAGAAAAACATGCGGCAGAATTTTAATTATCACCATAATTTTAGAAAAAAAAAGCGTTACATTCCACAGAGAATAGCATAAAAAACATGTGACTGTACAATAATATATAAATTGTGATATAAGATTTCTCCGTGAACAGCGTTATTGGATAGACACATATACTCGTACCTGGGCTTTTATTATATTTATTAAATATTAATAATGATAACTACATAACTAAGATAACATTTCAACATTTTAAAATCGTTTCTATTTACCAATAAATTTTATTTCAAATATACATATGTAGACTTTTACACAAACAGCCGTGAAAACATTGATAATAATTTTAAATAATAGAATGTTTAGTTTTAAACCACTTTATTATTTATATACACTAAGTCAACTAGTTTCAGTTGAACCCAATATTCTATATTGTCTATACTATTGTGTATTATCCTGAAGAAGGTTGGGTCAATGTCAAGCCACAACGTAATAGAAAAAAAAGATAATAATTGTTCCGAATTAGTAAAACACACTTTTGGCGCATCTTTTGATTCAGCCACGACCAATTATTGACACAATTACGCATCCGAATTCCCATCCATACATTTCTTCATGTTCGTCTTGTCAGTGTGAATTGTGACTTTAACGTCAGCAGACGATCTCGACATCGCGATAGCATTCACGGTGTGGACCTTTCAGCTTCAGCACTGTATTTTGTGATATTGTGTTTTAATCACGTATTGTTTATTGTCTGTGTGCCGTGGGTGAACTCGTGATATCGCTGTATTTAATTGGGTTCAGTGATCGACTCATCCGCGTGCTATTTGTGTGATCTCGGCGGCGACTGCGGGGATTACGGAGATGTCATATACAAGGTAAGGCGAGCAGTCCTTCGACTAGAACCCTTATCCTCTCACCGGCCTCATCCTGTACCACAGTTCCTAATTTCCCTGCATTACCCTGCGGTGATTCCGATTTACGACCGGAATTGTCGTATTCCATCCGCGGGATGCACGACCCGGAGTTTGCGCAATTCGTTCATTTAGATCATATAGATTCGGATTTACAGTTCAAATTCAATAATAATAATTTTATTTATATATATATATATATATATATATAAACGAATTCCTAAATATATATATAAAAAATCTTTTTTAAACTCCCCTATTGTTTAATTATTTGAAATGAAACAAAATGAGTGTTTGAAATTTTTGTATTTTTATTTTATTTATTTATATTATATTATCTCCCTTATGGGCTTTTACAAAATAAATTATACAAATCATGTGCAGCTCGTACAGAACAATTCACCATAGTAAGTATAATACAGTACAAGTACAGAACAGAATAACATAAATAGATAAAGAAAAAAAATAAACAAAATTATAAATTAGGAAATAAAAAAAAAATTAGGTTAAACAGAGAATAGCTTAAATACCTTAATAAATTATACCTTTGTATCAGTACAGCATCAAAAACATCACTAAGCATTTAACATCGGAATATACCTACAAGACCAAAATTGTTCCCAAGTCTGTGAAGTTTTTGTATAGATGCGTTACTATAAAAATTTGTATATGAACATTAATATGAAACAGCGCCAGCCACCTGTTAATTTGCGCTGGAACATGGTATAAAATCAATTCAGTTAAATTAAAGGCATACAGCTTGCCATTGACTTTAAATTATGATGTTCTATTAAATCTTCAATACGCAAAGATAGATGTTCACGGTATAACACCGTATTAATAATAACATTTCGGCACAATTTTCATTAAATCTAATGTTATATCAATATTACAGTTTTCCTGAATAACATTTTAAGAAAAAATTGGCTTGCTTATTGTGATGTCTATGGAATGAGGACGAACGACAGGCACACGCGCGTACGGAACAAACTGATCTATGTGTATGTGTGCGTATGGAAAGGTATGTCAGGTAGGATATTTAAGTATAACAGATACGACGTGAGAATGGTCTCTTTTGATCTACGTCTTCCAAAGCATATAGATTTAATGGCATAGTGTAATCTGTACTAATGTGATCGGAATAAATACTAAATTATTACAAGCTTTATCGCGTTTTATTTACGTTATCACTTCAACCTATATTATTTTAGAGAAAGAGACATAACTTCTGGCGCAGCGGAATATGACTGGCGCCATGTGACACTATATAAGTACTATCATATACGAAGATATGTATTTACGATATAACGCTGCATTCTTCCGACGTTCCATTTACAATAATATATTGTATACGCATAATACCCGCATTCTTAATATATTACCATGCATGCTGTTCAATTGTTGAGCCTCTTGATAAAAATTCCAAAATATTGTGTAGTCGAATAATTAGAAAATTATAATATGTTTTCACTTGATGTAATAATCCAACTCAATTTTGACATTGTTTTAAATAACTTTTGAGGAGAAAATTGAATGAAATACTTGGAAGATAAATTAAACAATTTTAAGATGTTTACTGATGCTGAGTGTAATTAAAATAAAATAATACATACATGTTATACCTTTAATATATCCAGAAACCTAAACCTATATTTACATAACTCTTTGTGACAAGTGTTCCAATGGCTTTGATATACCAGGGAGAGGGTTTTACTTACAAGGCTATACTTGAGGTACCTGCCTCCATTGGAAGGACCTACGTCAGGATCTTGTTTACATATCCCATAATCCAGTACAACCCTTTGAGTGATCATCATCAGGGAGTTAGTTAAGTTATAAAGTGAAAATCGGACGCATTAAGGGATGATTTTGTATATCTGGATTAGGTTTGTTAACCTAACAATGAAAATATTTTGATAAAAACGTTTCCTTTCTGTAATTATTTAAGTCCTCTTTGTCACCCCGTAAGTGAGAAGTGAACTAAATACTTTTCTCAATTTCTATAAATATTAACAACTGAGAGAAAAATGTTCGATATCAGAGATAAATACTTAAAGGTAGAAAGTTACGAGATTACGGGGTTAAAACGTGACATTTTGATTCAAGGAAAAAAAAGTATTATTTAAATACAGATGTATATTTAGATAAACTAAAAAGTTAATAAAATTTTTTAAATGTCTGGAATCTAATTATTCTGTATTGAATAAAACATTGATAAAACCATTGTTTTTAACAGGGTTTTTTCGTACTTTCTTATTCCTTCGACTGGTATCCTTGTTATTTTGTTGTTAGTATGATTAATTTATGTAGTGTGAATGTCGCCGCTTTCAAAAACCGAAGGATCGCTGTCAAATTACGGTCAGAGTACGATTGCGATTGGTACCTCGCCAGATAAACATCTCCTAATAAGTAACTTCGGTTAAGTGCGTTATTTCGGTTGATAGGAATAATACCTAAAGATCGAGGCACAAGAAGAACAATACATCGGACCAACCCACGACAGGCACATAAACAACTACTATCAATGCAGGTTAGTGGTGATTTTTCATTCTGTATGTGTGATTATATTATCAATTGAAAACTCGGAAATAATAAGTTGTCGAAAGAATTCACGGAGATACAGGTGTTATTCTAAAAAAGTTTATTCTCATTTCTTTAATTATTTTTTAAAGTTTAAATGGAATACATTTTTCCTACTGATACTTATATAGCATTCTCTATCACAACAATATATCGTGCAGGTAAATATGTTCGAATAAACCATAACAAATGCACTGTTTGCATTTGCTGTTGTTTCAATATATTTATTTAGTTTGCATCACGTGAACCATTGCATCGTCTGCAAGGATTCAATAGTCACAGTTGGTTCATGCCAAATTCGGTTCAATGAACAAGTTAAATAAGCAAATATGCCGTTGCACCGTAAACAATTTGAACTATTTGTTTCCTTCTCACAAACTAGAATCCCCACGGTTCTAAATCGAAAACTATTCGTTTACATAATATCCAATTATTCTAATTCAATAATTTTTGGCTTTAAAATATATTTATGCTATAAAAAATATTTAAAAGAGGAAAACATGAGGAAACGGTTATTTTTAAATATTATTAAGATGAACCAATAATCCAGCATCATCTAAACATTTATTAAATTCTTAATCATTTTTAAATTTATAATCTATGTTACAAATGCACAAAATAAATTATTGAAGAGCTTACAGATGGAAATGCGACGAAACGCTATTGTAGAAATATATTTTTAACGTGAAAGAGGAACAAAAGTAAACTGAATACAGTGGAAATGAGATTACTTAGGCGTATGTGTGACATATCCATTTATAACAGAGTAAAAAATGAAGAAATAAGGAACGAATGTAAAGCTGACCTTAGTGTAATGAATGAAATTAAGAAAGGATCATAAGGTTTGGTCATATGGAATGGATGAGCGAGGAGAGAATTGTAAGAAAGATATATGATGCAAGTGTTGATAGTACCAGAAATAGAGGACGTCCGCAGAAGACTTGGCATAGTCAGGTAAACCAGATAGTGGAAGATGATCCTGTTAGAATCCACAATAAACGGTGAGCTTACATGAAAAGATGTATGAATGTGGATGAGGCAAGAATTATGTGTCAGGACAATAAAGTGTGGCGCTCCATTCTCTCTGCCTACACTCGCGAAAAACGGCGTAATGATAAGTATATAAGCAAGCACAAAGATATTTTTGTGTATATAAAATGAGACCCCTCCCTTCATTAAGATTATATTACGATTTTTACAAATGTTGATAGATAGACGTGGCGTTGGTCATCTCGGATGACATATAGGCAAGATAACTTGTGTGTGATAGTATTTTTATTTATTTTGTATGGTTGTCTAATATGCTATTTGATACCAAGAAAATATACAACGTTATGGCATTCATAATTCAGATCTGCCCAAAACCGATATTGTATTGATGCAGATGTCGTTTGAGAGATATTTAAAATATACTAATTTATTTATTATGCCTACAAATTACACAGTGCATAGCTTAGCATAGTACTTACATAGTCTATCAACGTAAAAAAATAATTTATTATTATTATTTATAGATTTCCTTCTTCATCACAAGTCAGGGCAGAATAAATTGTTATCCTGCCTGGTTTTTCTTTTCATTTTCTTTTAAGTCGCCACCGTCTCGGTCCAATGCGGGTCTAGTCTCTGAGCATAGTTCAATTCGATTACGTTAACACCTGGACAGCTTGCTACTTTACGTCTTTCTGATAAAGCCTTCTGGCTTCTAAAACGTATTAAAGATTCCTTCTGCATTCTATATATACAAGCTACTAGACTTCTCAATTCTGGTAAGTATAGGCATTTTAAAAAAAAAATTCTTGTGTTTTCATTCCTTATTCGATTCAAAATTGCATATTAAGTATGAATAATAGGAGTGCATAAAGATTTTCTAAAATATTAAATATAAAAACAAATCCAATGAATCAACTAGAAATATATTGTTGACTCAAGTTGAATGTTATCTGATATCCTTCATTTGAATACTTCCGTCATGATTTATACCTGTCCCTGTCCTGCTGACCTTGGACCTGATTGCATTCGACGGACGGCGAGGTGTGCAATTTTGAGTGCCAAAGAGTCAACACGCGCATGGTTCGGTTGAGATGTATAATTGACAAGCTTTATAGTTATCCAGATCGGGAAATTGAATTCGCCAACATCCGACTCCTCAGAAGTGCAACGAAACCTTCTTCAGTGCGATTTGAAGAGAATGCAAATTGGCGTCCAGCTCCTGAGATGAGATCAAGGTAAGGCTAGATTCATTCTGTCATTTTTCTCTTCTTAATTCAAATAGTGTTGCGCCAACCAAACAAAAACAGCAGAGTTCCACGTGATCTATTTCCACCAGATATATAGAAAATAACTATTTATCTAAAAAATATTTAAGTGCTACCGGGACTCGAACCTGGATCTCTTCTTATCCAGGAAAACGTGTTAACCATTCCACTATGGTAACCGATTACGATTACGAACAATTTAGAACTTACATCTGTAATATTTTTACAATTGATACATAAAAATGGAATAGTTGAATCAACAAAACATATTTTTTCTGTATAACTTTCTGGTTGATTTTTTAAAATTTGTATTAAAAACACCACACAATTGTAATCAAAAAATGTAACTTGACAACAAAAACGTGTTATCCTTAAAAAAAGTATTATAGTGGTACCTACTATAAATTGAATATATATTTTTTAAGTCAATCAAAAATTGCTTTTAAAATGTTTTTCATCAAATGACGGCAAAAATAACTCTCCAATTAAAAATGTAATCGAATATTTTTTTCTGTTTTTATATAAGAATACAATTTTTGTAATAATAAAGTATCATATTACAGCGTTAACAAATAAGCAAGGCCATCTTATCATATTTAAAATGTAAAAGTTGAATAACATGATTTTTATTTTTATTATTTTTTATACCTACACATATTATTATTAATAAAATACAATTCGTTATGAAATATTCCTTTATTTATAAGTATTGTATAAAATTTTCCAATGAATAAATGGCAAGGCATGTAAAGATGTTATCACATTGATAATATATGTTGGTTGAATGAACCTTCTCGTCAATTTTTGAAAAAAAAATAGTATAAAAAAGCAGAAAAATTGTGGTTTCAGTGACCAGGGATCAGTGCGACATAATTTTTTTTTTCGAAATGTGATGTAGCGCTGAAATGTAGCAAGAAACGTTGGCTATTTGTGATTACTATTAAAGTTGTTAGTGAGAAATGAAAGGATGAAGTAAATGCATGTTGACTACAGATAATACGGTTTTAAAGTTGATTTATGTATTGAATGCCCTAATATTCACACAAATACCTTGGTGTTCTTTTGTGTCCCAGAGTATATTGTGGCTCGTATTTGCATCGAAACATATGAGGATGTTTGTGTGATAGGCGACAGGTTACAATAATAGAAACTACTTACGTATGCACTGAATTTATGAAACAAGAATGCACTGAATCGATTGCGTAAATTAAGATTAGAGGCGGCTTCTAAGAATTTTGCTCAGGACACGTCGGTAGATAGAGTGGTCGTGACTCGGCCCGTTCGGCTACATGCCATCGGTACCCTACGTTTTATTGTCGGTGGGAGTTGCGTTGCTAAGCGTGATCAGCTTCGCTGTGCGGTCTCTAGATGACAAGAGTGAAGACAATAGACCTCCATAGCCATAACAATAATAATCCAAAGAAATGCTATCATTAAAGAAATGTAAACTAAAATCGTCAAAATTCTTCTAGCATTGTGTTTACATGTAATAAAAAAATATTTGATTGACTAAAAAATGTTTCAATATTGAATAAATCGATTTTCATAAAAGACTCTCAAATCTGTCGCCGTAGATATTGAAACAAAATATTATATAATACTTGGCTCCAAATTAACTTTCCGGTTAGCTGTAATTAAATCACATATGTAAGTATATAATAAATAATATAAAAAAATAACAAGGAATATTCATCTTTAAACAAGTATTCACATCAAATAAACAGCTGTGTTCTAGCAACATACCCAAAGTACGAAAATATTGCCATATGATTGATAAGTTTTTAGAGCCGCAGTTGCAAATATTTTCTGGATACAATAACAAAACGAAGTTTCGATAAGGCGTGGCAACTCCACAGACTGATAGGGTCTCGATGGAGAAGCCGAGGGAAATTTTTCCAAGAAAATGAATATTCAAATATGAAGACATATCCTGGTCACTTCGGTCACCAGATTTAACGCCTTGTGATTTTTTATTGTGGAAATACCTAAAATCTAAAGTATACAGCAATAATCCTCAATCAATACAGGCCCTACAAAAAAAAATTCGCCGCAAAATCGCCGCCATCAACCCAGCATTTTTTTCTCGCATATTTGCCATAATGGTTTGGTTAAAATAGTGCATTGCAAGAGAAGACGTCACTTAGACGACATAAACATTAAAAAGTGAAATTCAAAGATCTATATTACTTGTTAAAATTAAAATAAATATAATATACATATTTGTTTGTTTTTATTTCAATTTTAAAATAAAAAAAACTAGACAAAAATACTTTTTTTTTCTCTTTTTATAGATTCATGGGGTGCATTACACCGATATGAACAAAGTTCCTTGCTTTGAAAGAAGAAGAGTAAAATAAACTATATTTTCGTAAGCCAGTACATTTTAAACTCAAATTCAAATGGTGAAAAAAGAAAATGGAATCAAAATTAGTTGTCATAAAATATTATCACTGTCGGAAATGGAATTAGCACACGCCACGCAGTCACGCACAGATCTGTATAAATAATGAACTAATCTTTGCACCGTGACAATATTATACAAACCAATTTTAAAGTTTCCTCTAACAAGATAACTTGGAATGATGTATCGCAATTTACCCCGTTAACTAGATTATTAATATTTCTCTACCACGTAAACTAGTGCACGGAAAATTGATGTGAAAAGTTTTCAAATTCCTGTCTGGTGAAATGTACATACGGTGCACCCATTTAAAGTCTGTTCTGCGCCGTTTCCATTTTTGCATCTCTTATTGTGCCTTATTTATTGCGACAGTAGAATTAAATTGTTTAACGTTTGTACGCAGGCGCAATTTTAAACTGGAAAGAGAAAAGAAATTGGACGTTTAAAACGCGTTTCAAATTAAAGTTGGAATTTTAGTTTTACAATATTAAAATACGAAAGGTTGCAATAAAAAATTGGACTGCGATCGTGAACTTCTTAGTCCTACAAAGCCGTTAAAAAATAAGATAGCAATTTAATGGATAGGTGGTAGATATACAAGTAATTAGGTACTGACAGATGGAGGGGGAGGGGGCGGAGTTTCTAGTGGACGGTGGAGGGGTGGTTTTAACGGGAATATTGAGAAGAGAGGAAATGAGTTAGAAAATGTAATATTGTTTAATAGATTAATATCCGAGTTCAAATTTCTTTTTATTTCTAAACTTTCAAAATTATTAATTGTATTACCCTTACGCGTCATGGGATGGAGAAGTTTAATCGTACATGAGAGTTACTGTTCTCTCGAAACTCGAGTAGTGCTAATAAACTCAAGTAGAGTAATAAAACTGTTTAATTTATATCCATCCATTATGATGAAACTCTACAAAGTTAACGCCGATTCTATTAATAATATAGTAATTTAATATTTAAGCAATAGCAATATTTATTGTGATGAAGGGTGGATGATCTGAAAAGTAGTGAGAGGTAACTTTACTTTCCTCAGGGTCCTAGACTGTAACTGGGAAAAATTTGGAATGAATAATATGCAATATAATACATATTAATATCGAGGAAAGGGGCTGGGTGATGTTAAAAGAAAGTGAGAATACCCATGTTTTGCGCAGGGTTCAAAACATAAACTTTTATAAAATTTTATTAGATCGATCAAAGGGTTTAGGGTTGTACGAGTATGTAGTATACATTCAATTTCATCTGACAAGTGACAGAGCACATTATCGTATGTATGTTTATATTACGTATTCATGTACTTGTTTATTTATTTGTACTTCATCATATTTCCTCGAATATAAGACGCATGTTTTTTCCTATTTTGGTGTCTCTGAATTCGGGGTGCGTCTTCTAATGGATGGCGTCTTAAAATTTCGCAGTCATGATGCATCATCACTGATTACTAGTGGAATTGAGTCGAAAAGTGATTCAGAAAAATTGGACACTAAATCTAAAGAAATTCCAGACTCTGATGGTGATAGTAAATAAATATTATGCTTATTTTAAAATCCTTTTTATTGTAATTGTACGACTATGTATGTTTTAATCGATGGCGTCTTGTAATCGAGGAAATACCGTATTTATATTTTACCACACATTTATTGCTTATATTGATGTAGTTGTATTATTTTATACAAATTTATATAATATACTCTATCTTGTCCTAAAATGCTTTAAATTTAAATCATGTGAAATAATGCACCGTGTTTTGTTCCATAGCTTTAAATAAAAATAATTTCATAGTTTAACTTAACAATAAGGAGAAATAATATCTATATTGTCGTGTCATATTGCCACCTTTTTTAGCGGGTTCATAGGACAACAGAGCGTTATCCATCCCTTGACATTACCTTTGTGGTCTAGTCTGCGGGACATTAGCCAACCTCTTGCAGGGTTGTCTTGAGATTATTCGCCCATCTCATCTTGATCCTTTTGGCTTATATATGAGGGCTTTGTGCGTGTTACGGGATTCATCTACTCTTGCTACATGTTCCGCCCTATTCGCTACGGTTAATGCAGCCTCTTATTTTCATCTTCCTCGAGATATTTAGGGCGGTTCTCCAAAGTTTTAGGTTATTGAACCTCCTTCATTTTCCGGTTAGATTATCACGAATTTGCCTTTCGCAAGACTTTACTTTCGAAGACGTAAAACCTATTTTACAAAATGCGCCAAAGTGAGATGCTAAACTTCACATTCGTGTAGAACGAACAGTTTTATCGTTACCCCGACAAAGATGCGCAAGACAATGGCGCGCCGACTAAACCGCAAGAGATATTGCCACGCCGACAATGCCGCGCAAAACTTTACATACTTATAACATGAAAAAATCATGATTTTCATAAACCATTTCACTAACCGAACAAAAATAACTTTTTTTTTAAATTCATTAAATTTTTTAGTTTTGTTTCGCGCCTCATTATCGGTTCGGCATAGATGGGGTTGTTCCGCGCGGCAATGTATTAGGCAAATTTATCAGGACACGGTTAGATCAGTGTTATACTTACTTACTATCATGCCGTTTCCTCGCGGGGGTAGGCAGAGAGGATAAAGCGTCACACTCTTTTGTCATGAGAAAATTCTCGCCTAATCCACATCCATACATATTATCATTCAAGCTCGACGATTATTGAGGCTTCTAACAGGGCTATCCTCCAGTATCTGGTTTACCCGATCGTGTCAATATATATATTGTTAAAGCGTTATACATGGTTTGGTTGGTAATCCTGAATTTTTCCAAAATACGCGAGTCTCTACAAATTTGCGGCGGTCAGAGCCAATCGGAACACTCTCGGTCACGGATCTATTAACAGCGGTGATGAGTTCAAGTGCCGGAGGCTGGCCAGGCGGAAGATCATCAGCATGTTGCTGGCCAGATAAACCAGGTGAGTGGTTTTACTTTACATAATTTTTAATTGCATAGTATGTACATTACCACTAGAAAACAGGACCTGATTATCGAAGCAATTTCACGGATACATATATATTCCCCAGTAAGATTATAGAATATAACATTAGGGCGACTTGTGGAATATTATGTAAATTAAAGTAAGTTAACATTTAATTTATTTATGAGAAGGCATCAACGTTACATTGATGTCAGCTATAGTAGCAAAATCCAGGAAAGCGAAATGCTTTTAAATTATGATAGGAACGTATGGTTTATTTTACACGAGGGAATACCTAATTAATGTTTCCCCTGAAAAAGTTTTCGCAGAGCTTCAAAGTCCAAACTCCAAAGCTTTCTGTTCAAATTTATAACTTTGTGTCAAAAGTAAACATGACGGTGTTTTCTCTAAGTACATGACTGAACCCTGTGTAATAATTCTGTTGTAACAAACATCAGAACCACTTCCCACCTATTGCTGATATCAGCGTAATTCGTTTTGCGTGTTGTGTCACAATTTTGCTAAAGGTAACCGAGTTTTTAATATTATTCCCTTTGTAATTTATTAAATAACATCTGTGTGCAACTACTTTTATTACATTAGTCGGCTGGTGCACTAGCTTCATGATAATGGAATTGCAATTGAGATACCCCCTGTAGAAACACTGTATATCATGATTACAAATGTTGACAGATAGATGAATCGGGTCCTCAGCTGCATCGGCAACTTCACGGCCGCGATGGCTGATATTGTGAAAATAGATATAATAATGTGACCTCCTTCAAAGGAAAGCTGACTTGAAGAAAGAAGATCTAAATAATATTTTATGTGTATCCAATGTCTGGATTAATTGTGTTTCATGAATAAAATATGTAATGTGAAAAACAGAGTTGCCTTTGAATTCATTATCACCCCATCTAGGACTTGCATTACCGGTAAACCGGTAAATCAACCAAAACGCACCATAGGTAATTATCGGAAATTATTTTACCGCGAATCAAGGATAGATACAGGTTATTATAACGAAATTCTATTGTAAATATATTTTTTTAATTTGTATCCAGTATATATACATATACACCATTTAAAAATAAAAATAAATAATAATTATACATACAATATAAATATATATATATATACAATATACATATATCCGTATCAGTATTATCCAATATTATTTTATTTTATTTTAATTACGAATTTATATTGGGTGTATACATACACCTAATGTATGTTTTACATACGTCAATAAGTTAATGGATAAACTAATAAGTTAATAATATTAACTCCTCGCAGACAGGTAAACCAAATATTATACAGTCGTAATTCAAATTAACCAAGCTCGATTTGTCTCAGTAACCTCAGTAAAAACAAAAAGGACATCATATACATGTGTATGTATTTATATGACATTTTTCACCTGAAACGTATAATATAAAATTATTTAGGTTTTAATTAAGGATACCGTTTTTAGTAAAGGTATCCACATACAGTAATACTTTAATCATGTAATCTTCGTCTATTTTTTTTGTCATTTACCAGTAAATAACCGGTAATTGCAATAATTATTTACCATTTACCGGTAATTGTAATTTGACGGTAAATTACAAGCCCTAATCTCATCCGAAGTAGTAGGCAACACCAGAGCACACACACACATTTGAGGACCCAGACTGAGCCCAGCCCAAAGCTCAGTGGTGGCCCCTATGGCTTTCTATCATCTAGAGCCTAAAGGCACCATAACAATATATAAATGTGTATAAAAAAGAAGTCCTAAAATAGCTCACAATAATTTTCCAAAAAACACGCCAAAACGAAAATTGATAACAGATTTTTAAAATGCATTGCCCTACTAGGCAGAACTGTGTAAGGACGGGTTAACAAACAAATCATATTTCATTCACTAATATCTCGTAAAATACGAAGTAAAATTCAAAATGAAAGTACATACAAGGTAAAGTGAAAGTGGAAATATATAAGATTAGTAATGTCGTGTCAAAAAACATCTTAAATGTTAAAACAATAATGATTTTTCACAATTTTACAACCATATTATTAAAAAATACCATTGTTTTAACAGTAATTTTTAAATGAATACCTTAGAAGCCTTCGGAATAAAAAAGTCAGTAAATAGTGGTACGCCAATTCTTAATAATCAAATTAATTTATTAGGTGTTTCCTATTTCGCCTAACTGTATATGTATTCTGTCTCTCTTTCGCATATAAATTTTTATTCTGTCTCCCTTGATGTTCTATCTAACTATTTATGTATTCTGTCTGTCTCTTTCATATATAATTTTATATATATATTATATATCTCCCTCTTTATGTATATATATATATAAGTGTACTCTTTTTGTATTCAAAACTAAATTTAACAATCAATTTGAAACATTATTTCGTAAAGCTTTAAGTTTTCATATTATTTCCAATTTGAGTAAAACATTCTGGATGTTTGAAAAATGAATAATCTTACCAAATGTAGTTATCATTCATGGAATAATTTTAAGATTATTTGCTCTTGTGGGATAATATATTTCAGTCCTCACAGACGGGAGCGCTTATTTTTCTAAGAAAGCTAGTTAGTATATTCAGCATATATAATTAATTAATAAAATATGTCTAATATGTGTTTATAATTATATACATACCATGATACTTTCTTAACGGATGGACAGAATGCGCCACCCATCCTTTCCCGGTAAAACTCGACATTCGTTCAATAGTGTTAACTAAAATACAACTCGTCCAACGTTTTCGAATAAATTTCAACTTGGCATTCGTACGTTTGCCCAGAATTCGTATCGCGTAGTCCGAGTCACGTGACCAGTCTCGCACTGGCTCTCGTTCGCTAAGCTCCGTGAAACCACTGATATTTTATTGATATTCTGGTTTATTTAAAAAAATGTTCTATGGGTTTCCGCGGGGCGAAAAAAATCAGTGTATCAAAGTGTCAAAGAAGAACTGAAAAATAACTCATTATGAATTTAAAAAATAGAACTCATCTCGGATCTGGGTACTCTCAATAAATAATTATATTCTAATCAATCGAAATGTTTATATAAACAAACTTACACTGAGAATCCGAAATTGAATTATTCTCCTTGTATTATATGTTTATGGAAAAATTGATTCGGAATTCGTACTACATTCTACAGTGAATTGTCTACGATTAACGGGATTCACTGAATATATGTGTGGTCACTTTAGAAGTACCAGCAGATTCCTCGGAGTTCTATCCTCTTTTCATACTTTCGAGTTACTTGAGTTGATTCCTTGTAATAATAACTCGGTGTCCAACTATAACAATTACACTTTATTTATAATAAGTATTTACAGTATTCAACAATTATATAACTCAGAGATAGACAAGTAATTAAGGAGAAGTGGCGATGGAAAGAGACCCGTTCCCCCAGAGACGGTCTTTTATAAGCTCCCACCACTCATCTACTCACTCTCCTGCCACATGCACATGTACACATGTTTATAATGACAGTTCTCACAATATGTATATATATATATATATTCTTACTGTTACTTGTCAACTGATGTCGATAAGGTAGAAATGTTAGGTTAGTTTGAAATTAAAATATGAATTGAAATTCCAAGAAGCACTTTTGAGAAAATTAATACACTCTTCTGTGATGGAGACATCAAGATAATGTAAAGAGTCTGGAGGTTAAAATAAACCATTATTATAAGGCTGAAGGCGATTGAAATATGGCTATATCGATGTACGTTTTAGATTTCATGGGTTGACCACATTACCAATTGATTCAAAGTGGCCTCAATCAGATGAGACAAGTCTTAATCCTTGATCATCCTTACGGCTGATTCAGTCTCCAACCAAATGCAATCCATCATCGTGGTCTTCTTCCAGGTTTTCATCATCTTAAAGCTGTGATAATGATATTTTTCTTCTCTTGTTTGTTATATGAATAGGTAATTTTGATAGTATTGTGGTTAAATCAGTATATTTTGTATTAATCGTGTAGTAGATGGTAATACCATAATTTACATCGCCACTGGTACCAGGCACTTCACAATTTAGATTCTTCATAATTTCATTGAAGGTGATTTTAATTGCCTCAACTTAATTTTGTACTACATACACGTTGGATTATCACTACTATAGTTTTGAGAGGTGCAGTCCTTCTTATCATCAGGTCATTAAAAGTTCTTCATTATTTGTTGTAAACTTAAGTAAAGTTTAGTTTGATCTAAATAAGACCAAACTAAAAATAATTTACATTACAGTAAGGCAAAACTACCTGATATTCCCCACAATAAGTTTACACATTATTACAAAATTCAATCACTAAATATGTTTAGGTCACAAATATTCAAAAATAATTATCACGAGTGCCGTTTACGCGCCGTGTTACTTCGATTTATAATATTGTGTATGTGTGTGTGTGTGTGTGACTATTGTCGCCCTTTTTCGGAAAGCTAAGAAGACGGTGACCGACAGGCGTCATCCAATTAGATCCCGTGCTTCAATCAGTCCAGCGGTCCAAATAAACGATCGGTCGAAATCTAAAGAAAACCGTCCAGCTAAAAGAATAACAACATCAGACCAGAAAGACAGCAAAATATCATATGTGTGCTTATTGTTAATCGGAAACCTGGGAACCAGCTATCAAAGGCATTTACATAAACAAGTACCTGCCTTAACATAAACCGAAAATAATTTAGTTGCAGAGTCTCAAAATATATTTTAAAATATTAATATTCCGCGGAAGGTTTTTTTGAAACATTGGGTTGTCTAATAAGTCTTTGCGGTTTTGTTTAATTATTTATTATAAAATCAATCCAGCCAATTTCTGAGGTCATCGTCGAGGCGAGGTCGGGACTGTAGGGTGGATTTCTTTTAATTAATTTAATTTTGATTAATTTTCCTTCGGAAGCATTAGAACCTTAAAGACGCGAAAAGAGGCGTGTGTCGAAAATGTTATTTAATTATTTACATTATTTACCAAAAGATATAGGATAATTGCGACACTGGCATTTTAGAGCAGAAAAATCAAAACAGCATACTCAGCAGTTGACCCAATAGTTGCAGTTCAAAAAAAAAACATTATTTCAAACTATTAAATAAAATATTTCCAGTCGTTGAACTTTGAAGGTTACAACTACTGTATCTACTTATTTTGTAATTCTATTACAAGGTTACTACTACCGTACAGTATTTTACAATTCTATTACGAAAAAGTTTACCGACAAAAGGTCAAACAAAAAGTTTTCTCTCTCGGTGAAGCACCATATATAAAATTAATACTTGTTTGTTGATCGTGTATTTTTTTTATGAACTCTCATCGTATTTACAGCATATAAACGTTTTACAAACATAATAATATTCTTAATTTTTAATATCAGAGATTATGTGGAGCGTATCCAAGTCATGAAGATATTTGTTGCCATGACGACGGCGTAGCGAGGGTGCAGAACAACATTGATGGATTGATTACATTTACATTTGGGTGGGACTCTGTTTCAGTTTGATGTCTAGGGTGACGTTGTATTTTTGATGTGTGTATAATCAATTAATTAATATCAAAAACCCTTAGAAAATTGCTTAAATCATTGTGGAAATAACACATTAACTTATTTTTTAAACAGGTAATTTTTATATTCAATTTTGGCTCTACAACACTGAGCTCTTTTATACTTTGCATAATTATATTAGTATAGGGATTGAGTTTATGCGTGATTGGCAGATGAATCAGAATGATCTGTTTTAGTGTGAGGCTGCGAGATCCAATTCTCCTAGCACTCATTGTGTTTGTGTGTGGTTGGAACAGGTAAATGAATTAAATTATATTATTAGTAGAAAAAAATATTATTGTGAAGTTGTAATTATTCAGAACATAGGTCTGTGATATTTTAAATACTAATTAAATGTATTAATTAGAAAGATATACATATAAAATCAATTTATCGGTAAATATTGTTGTTGCGCCAATGGGATTTGAACCTGGATCGCTTTTCAAACCGGAGAAGGTACATTATCCAATTATTCTACAGCGAAATTATTTTTGACGACAAATTTTCGAACCTGTATGTTACATTGTTTCAAATTAATACATCTATCGTTCCATTATTTTAAAGCCATCAAATACCTTTAAGTAAATCGATATCAGACGCCAGAATTAAAAATTAATTTTTATTTAATTTTTGGACACATTGACACATCTTATATATTATTAGGAGAACATAATATTATTGTGAAGTTGTAATTATTGAAGTAGATATCTTTCGAATAATGGAACCATAGATGTAGAAATTTGAAAAAGTGTAACATATAGGTTCAAAAATTTGACGTCAAAAATAATGTCGCTGATGTATTGTTGGATAATGCACCTTCCCCGACTTGGAAAGAGATCTAGGTTCGAATCCCGGCGGCGCAACAACAACATTTTTCGATAAAATCGATTTTATATGTAGGTATAGCTTTCTAGTTAATACATTTAATTAGTAATTAAATAAAATCTTACAATTGATGGGCGATTGATACCGTCGAAGATAATTGCACAATAACAGGTAAATATGAACAGTAAGGACGTAAAGAGTCTGTTGATGGATGGTGTGTTCAGGAAGTCGGCCGCTAATGGAATTAGTGGTTATGGCTGGTTTCCGGAGCGGCTATACTGCGATGTATTGTCATCGGTTTGCAGGTTGGTACTATGTGTGCTTTTAAAGTTGATGCGAGCTTCTCATTTCCACTCAGGTATACTGCTTCAGGAACTGTCGGTGGAGTTGCTGGTTTTGGAGGCGATATTCCTCCACATTAGCATACGATGGTTGGTTGGGCAATGTGAAAGGGATGACCAATAAGCAATTATCGAATAGAAGACCAACAGAGTTCAGGAGCTTGAAAGACCAAAGAAAAAATGAAACGATAATGTCTTTAAAGACGTATTTGTATTTGAAATCCAGAACTGGAGAAAAATGGTTATCAAATTCTTGAGGAGGTCAAGACACATCAGGGATTGTAGAGCTAATAGTGATGATGATAATGATGATGGTGATGTTGTATAACTTATATCCACTATAAAGGGGCGTTAGAAGGAGGGGACCCACCCTTTCCTCGGAACCGTTGTAGAAGTTTCAACTTGTTTTATCAGTTTTACATATAGTGCTACAGAAATGCGTTATCTACAATTAATAGACACAAAAGAAAGAAGAAAAACAAAAGATAATGTAAGAGATTACAAAACGAACAGAGATTTTAATTTAAACCTTCCTGCGCCTTTTTAAGTGAGATCTTTATTTATTTTTAAGATACAGGTATATAACAACATTACAAACAAACGGATAATCAAGTGTTATGTACGGAAGTAAATAGACCAGTGGGTACAACACAGCCATTAAAGAGCTAACTATTAAGTACACTATCCCATAAAGGAAGTGCTTGTGGTCTAGTGGTTACGATACTCGTATAGTGATCTAGTGGTTCGGGGCTTCGGTGGTTCAGGCTTGGAAATAGTACGAATATTGATGTGACACGTATTCTGTGGACGTATCTCTGTTTAAAAATAAAAAATAAAATTAAAAAATGGTAAATCATGTATGTTGTAAGCGGTTTGATAACAAGATTTTTATTTTCACTTTTTATATATTATGTGAGTTTTGTTATCAAAATATTAATGATCTATATAATAAATAATGCATATAATAAACAGCGTTTGTTTTATATTGCCACGATACACTTTGCGTTATATTAATATATTTAACATATTTTCTGACAACACTAAATGGCAGAAGTGTCAGTTGTTTATTTTTACTTTGAAAATTGGGTTTTAATTTGGTCGTAAACGGCATGCACAATGCACATTGCACTCAGGACTTGCACATGGCCTCACCACTATTAAAATGATATCAAATTATGCGTGAAAGTTTATTTAATTATTTACATCATTCATTTAAAAAGATACAAACAAAATTCTCGTTAAACTATGAAATTTTATATGAAAGTCGCCAAATTTCATCTACATCTGGCGATTATCTTTTTAATTATATTTCTCAAAAATATTTGAGTAGAACCTGTTAGGTTGCGTTAGGACTTCCAGTTAGAATTAATATTAATAGTAAACAATGAGTTTGAATGGGGATGAATCGTGTAGGGAATTGACCCCTTTCTCTCCGTCCTTATTCATTTCTAGTGATCACCAATTTCTCCAGGCTGCTCCATTTATTCTAGAAACATCCTCAAAGTACGAAAGAAATCTTTTCCTGCATAGGGTGGAGAGACTTTAGTTGTATTCATGATCTCCGTCTCATATCTATGACTTTCTGAATGTGGCGGATTCGGTAGTGTTATTATGGCTGTATAGTGCTTGATTAAGCGGAAAGGTCTGTGTGACACGAGCATGGTAAAATCAAACGTGTTTTTAATATCTTTAAGTTAAGGTTACTTAAATGTTTTCTCTTTCATACATTTAATAACAGTACGTAAATATATATAGTATTTGAAATTAAGTGTACATTATCTTTATTACGAGTAAGAAAAAAAAAACATATTTTAATAAAATCGTATATTGACATCTTCTGTCTATGATAAGAGAGAAATCTTACTTACCATAGAAATTGTCTATCCACGATTTTTATATGTAATCTAGATGTCATTTTTGTTAGTTTTGACAGCTGACTTACAAAGATGGAATAATTTTAATTACATCGACATTTCATTTATGTGTGGATTGTTTTGGGGAAAGCTCTAACATTCAAATATAGATTCGATTGGATTCCAAAGAGATCCACCCATCAAAGAGATCCCGGTTGGATATAGGAATATAGTCGGAATATTTTTCGATAAAATTGATTTTATATGTGTATCTTTCTAATTAATACATTTAATTAGTATTTAAAATATCACAGACCTTTGTTGTTTTAATGACTTATTTTTCTTTATTCATCTGAATCATAATATCTTCGTTCGTAACTCTATCCACCCAGCTTATTTTAAGCATTCTCCTGTAGATCCACATTTCAAATGCTTTAAGTCGCCTTATCATTTATTCGGTAAGTGTTCATGCTTACAATCCATAAAATAAAATCGAGAACATTTAGCATCTGTATCTAGAAATATGTTGAGATTTGATATACAAGAATTGTTTGTACTTGAATGGTTAGGAATAAGTAATAGGTTATAAGAAGCCGTTATTAATCGCCGAGACATTTTCGTACTACGTCATCAAGTCTGATTCAAATGAGTACAAAATCTTCAAAGCCTTCTTTGTAATTGCATTCGGTTGTTAGACTGAAGAGTAGCATCACCTTAAACAGAAGCATAAAGGTTGATGAACATTGAAGAGATTTCTCAAATCAAATTACATTTGTTCCTATTCGTGTGATCCCGTTTAAGCGGACCGTGAAGGGCGGATTAACTCGGTACGCCTCTTTGGATTTTGTGTGTCCGTTTAGGGTTTTTCCGAAGGACTCCTCGGAGTAGAACGGACACAGCTTAATCCGGACCATAAAACATGGATTATCCCTGAAAATACGCAAGTTCCGTGTGCCGGACGTATTATAAACGTGTACCATACACAATACACATGCCAAAAATATTATAATATTTAATGTGCAGCGCAGCGGCGGGCAGTGATCTGAAGGGGTAAGCTATGAGATTTCATGATAATTACTCAGAATATAAAAGAACAAAAGTAATCACTGTGTTCTGAATTCGGAAACACCCTTTTGGCGCATCTTTTGGAATCGGTCGCGACCCATGTTATTGACACATTTCCGCATCCAAATTTTCATACATATATTTCCTAATGCTCGTCTTGTCAGTGTAAATTAATATAATATTTGTTCGATTTCGATATTGTGATAGCAGTCGCGGTGTAGACTTTCAGCTCCAGTGCACCAATACTGTATTTTGTGATATTCCATTTTGATCACGTATTGTTTGTTGTTTTTGTGCCGTGGGTGAACTTGTGACATCGCCGTAGTCAAGTGGGATCAGAAATCGGCTCATTCGCGTGCCCTTTGTGTGATCTAGGTGTCGACTTTAGAGATTACGAAGCCGTCATATACAAGGTAAGGCGAGCAGTCTTTCCGAATCCAAGTTTTCGAGATCATTAATCCTTCGACTAGAATCCCTATCCCCTCACCGACATCATCCTGTATCAAGGTTTCCCTACTCCTCTCCCATACCTTGCTGTGATTCCCATTTACGACCGGAATTGACGTATTTCCATTCCACGGAACGTGATCGTTCCGGAAATCGCGCAATTTGTTCATTTAGATTCACACTGTATTCACGGTTTTCTATCATTTCTCCCTCTCCTATTAATCAGATTTAATGAGGTCTTTTTTTGAATTATGAAAATAATGATAATAAATTAGATCACATTGAAATGAACTATTTTTTTGGCCATACCTAATATTTTGCGGTTGCTCTTGATTTGTTGTGTTATCTAAATTCGCATTTTTATCTTTTTAACTATCTTTTCATCAATCATATAAAACGATTCTAAAATAAAAATAAAACGATTTTTGGTCTGTTAACAGAAAAATTGAGCAGTTTTTGAGTAATTGTATAAAAAATATTGTTTTCTTAGCCAGATCTGAACGAGGCAGTAATATATATATTACGAGTAAAACCTGAGAAATAACAATTAACAAACATATGCATTGTAAAGAAGGTTATGTCTTTAATACATTTGAGGTTATGAAATGTTGAATATTACCTTGAGTCAATGCGCGGTTAGCTCAACAAAGCATGAGTTTCTCCTTTTCAAAATGGGTAATGGATTACCGGAGCATAGATTGTGGGAAAACACTTCAATGAAAGATCAGTTATATAATACTCAGACAAAGGTTTATTCAGTGAAAATAACAGTACAATAACTCATCAGAAAATAGGTATATGTAAGAGATGATGGAACACAGATGACAATACTGAATACATGGACAGTTAGTTTTATCAACGGAGGATTTTATTGATAATACTAAATGGCGTGAGTCAATTCTTCGTGAGAAGGTCTGTACGTGATGGATGACTCTGACTGACCGCTGTGCGGATTTCACTACACTCAGACGTGCTGAGGTGATCCGAGGAAATACAATTTATAGATGGTAGATAAATACCTCAGATTGCATAATAGATAACACATATGCTGAAATGGAAACGACCTGCACAAGCTCTGGTCGTAGTGGTGAAGGTGGGGAGTTAGCGTGGTGGAAGCAAAGATGAATCAGGAGTGCACAGTCGGAGAATAAGCAGAAGGCGATGAATGCGTTGGATTGCGTTCGGGCGCGTGTCGGTTGGAATGGCGCGTGGCGATCAAAATACGGTGAATAATGTAATCCGTTAGCTGAAAAAATGCGAATTCAGCCTAGGGAATATTCGATGATATCGGTGACATATATATATATATAACACTGTCTCGATGTGCTCATGACCGAGCATTATGGTCCCCTATTCTACTTCTTCAGCGCGAACTGCTTGCCTCCACACTTCGCGCTCCTAGACCTTGTTTGGTAAGGCTCCGGATTTAGTCTATCCATGTTATTGAAGATCGACCTCTTGCTCTCTATTCTTGAACATTCCCTGTGATCACTAATTTTTATACTCTTTTTACATAATAGAATCACAAAATTCTTTATTAATAAAAATATAACATTTATCACATTTAGTTCCACATCTTAGTAAAAAGATAAATTAGTATATAAAATGAAAACATCAGTATTTAACAATGCAATAAAATATGAAAATATATTATGTTTACCTCAACTATACATTGACTTAATCACTGTCTTCCAATACATTCTTCTTAACAATCGAATATCCATAGTATTTGGTTCGCTTTCATCCAACCCATGTTGTTTCTCTAGCGATCAATAAATATTCGTTGGTACATATTCTAATACATAATATAATACAATCAAATATTTACATAAATGTAGCTAGGTATTTAATATTTTATAAAAAATATGTACAACGTTATCTGAAATTAAATTTTAGAATTTTCTCCTCCATTGGTTTAATTCTTTGGGTTTTAAAGTTACCCTCTTGTGACCAGCAGCAGATAGCATCTATAACTCCATTCATACAGTACCAACGAATCCGCAAACAACTTTCACCCTATTAAACGTAAGTTATATCTTAAATATTTGGAAAATTGTATCCCCAGGGTTAAAGCAGGGTAACCAACATTTTCCTTTCATATGCAAAAGTTGTTTATTTATAATAATACACAACATTACAATTACATTCACTAATAATAGATGAATCCCCAAAAAAAACTTTATTAAACAAATGAGTCGTTTAATTAGAAACCCCTCTACAACGGATTTTTAACAAAACCCAGAAATCACGAAAAATATTTAAATATATAATTTTCATCCAAATGCTTCAATAAATATTTTAAAGATACGATTTATGTATCAATACTACAGAAAATGAAAAAAAAATACAAATATATGGTCGATTTTTAAAAATTGAAAAATTTATAGCCTCTTATACCATTTACAGAGGTGTTTGAAACGCGTATTTTAGGTGTTTGATCTTTATTCGTACAAGTCAGTATAATAACACTAAAAACTAATGGTCAGTTTCATTCCATTCAGGCGTTTGAAGGTTAAGTACTCGATTGTAGAGGGTTTTGACACGAAACTAAAACTTGTTTTTGTTTATTCTATTATTTAAATTAGTACAGTATTTGAACCAATCGCAAGTATAATTTTTTCCTTAGAAAATGTATTCACATATACATTTTTGATTATAGAGGGGTTTGGAAGTAAATGACTCAAATATATAATAAATATCACAGACATATGTTTTGAATAATTACAACTTCACAATAAGAATGTGTTCTCCTTAATAATATATTTATATACTTTAAAAATTAGCAATATTAACTTTGAGGTTAAAATTCATATTTTTATTTATTATCTTTGTTTTATTTAAAAAAAAAAAAAGATTTTTTTAAAATAGATTCTGGCAAAGAAACAATAATATATGTTTTAGTTAGTTATGACATACTGAAGAAGAAAATGGTATTTTTCGAAACCGGTAGATGTATTTAAACTCAATTTAGTGGATAATAAAACAAAGATAATAAATAAATAAATAATATATTTATACATTGTAAACTTTTTAAAACAGTGTTTTTAATTTTTCAACCACAAAAATGTGTTATTACATTGTATCCTTAATTGTTTTTAAATGTTTTTTACATTTTACTTTAATACGACTATAGGATTATTTATGACATAACGGTAATCTACATCTACATTAAAAATAAAATTATACAAATATAAATTAAAAAATCATTAATCTTGCTCGTAACATTATTGTTGGGTACAATATTTGGTAGGTACTGAGTGCTCAATACGTCTTCAATCTTCACAGTCTTAAGCCACATCGATCACTTAAGCCCTGGACACTAGTGTATGAAGACCTGTATTGGGACTCTGTTAACTCCTTTATTTGGTATATCCATCTAGCAGGAGATCGTTCTCTTACTCGCTTACTCTGAACTGTCCATGATCACGAACTTTTCGAGACTCTCATGCCTTCTGGTATATAACAATTCTTCCGTATACAGGGTGTAACAGACCAAATCCACAATATTTTATGGGTGTATACCTGACTAAATTACGAGTCGAAAATATTCAAGAGATATGTGCCGAATCTCAACCATGTCAGAGATATAAGTATTTAAAAAAAAAAGTAATAATGTGAGTATGTCAATTAATTGATATATTTTATTGAATAAAAAAAATTAAAGGTCATCAAATTTTGAGCAGCTAGACTATATAAAATATACATTAATATTACAATTTTGCAAATATTCATTTCGAAGTACGTTGACGAAGTTTAATACGATTTTGTAAAAGTTTCAAACAATAATATTTTCCGTAACAGTATATAATTTGTACATATTCTTTGAACATCTTAGACTCATAATTTAGTCAGGTATCAACCCATAAAATATTGTGGACCAGTTCTGTTACACCCTGTATAAGGATATGTCCCAAGTATATAATTTTCACATTTCGAAGATATTTGACCTTTCTTTCTTTCATACTGTTAATATTTTTATTCCGTATCCGTATTATGTAATACGAGTACATATTATAATGCTATATACCATTATGTCTGAAATTTGCTCAATAACAAAAAAATATCATGGAGTAGGATGCTTTGGAAATCTGTTGTATTTGTATTAGAAGTCTTCATTAATGATTGATAATTCTTTAACAACATACAAGACATTCACAGTTTGCCTTTATTCAATAGATAAACAATTATAATCCAATACAAATTAAATTAATCAGTTAGAAAGATACAGAGAAAAAATCTATTTACTGAAAAAATATTTGGTTGCTACTACTTACTATCTTTTCCTATCGAGGGAAATGTGTTACCATTCCATTACATTAACCGATTATGTTTGCAACAAATTTGAAACATAAATTCTGTATATGTTTATAATTAATACATCTATTATTCTAGTTTCAGCTTAATTTATGTTATCCAGATCATCCACGTCTGTTCCTTGTGACTGATTCATGATCTCCGTAAACTCCAGCCCTCTTTACTATACGACTCCATCCTGAATATCTTAGGGCTATGTCCAGAGAAGTGTCTGTTGCCTGAAGGTGGGCATATTATTCACGCTTTTCGTCATTTTCCAAACTATCTTCTCTTCTCGAAAGATGCTCGAAAAATGTAAGAATTCGTCTTACGCAAATGATTGAGAGTCCGTCCTTGTTGTTTAGTACCTGCAGAATACTGACATTTATGTGCCTCGGCGTTCATGGTATGCGCAACATGTGTCTTTAGCACCAATATATATTGGTAGCAACCAAATATTTTTTCGATAAACAGATTTTTCTGTATATCTTTCAAATTGATTAATTTCATGTATACCCACACCTCTACGGTGGTGGGTCAGATGTGACCCGGGTGTTTGTAAACATATGAATTACGCTATAAATATTAATTTAATGCTGTTTTCCTTCTAGCTAATCTTTTAATAAATAATTTTCGATACAAATAAATGATATCGGACGAGATTCAAATAAGTAATTGATAAAAATGTGAAAGAACCCTCAAAAACTGACCCACGACAGTTGCTTTTACGAGATTGAATCTCAGCGCTTACACCGAAACATATATAGTCAACATTTTGAGCATATCTTAGACAAAGGATACCAGGTATGCATTCATATATTGAGAGCCAGTTCAATTATTGTACAGATTTATATTGTTATTTGTTTTGACTTATTTTCGTCTGGCAGCCCGTAGAAAATGCCAGTGATGTAACTATGTGAGGAGAGTTGTGCTTACATGTAAGTTTTATGACCTAGGCGATCCGACACAGTTAGAAGCGGGTCGGCCATATGGAGCAATTGTTTATATTTTTGACAATTATATTCTGACGATAACAAACAATTTACTGACCGGAATTCACAGAACATAAACAATATTATATCTATTTTGAGTATAAGCTGTCTATTGGTGTACTTATTTTTTAAAATTAAATTTTATATCACTACTATAAAAATTTTGTTTCAATTATTTTCATCCGATATATGTGTGGGAAAAATACTAATATATAAAAAATAAATAATATATTTTAATTGTTTATAACCACTGTTACACGCAAGTAGGTAGAAACAATCCCTAACCGACGAGAAGATGCACATGCCCAATGGATGTTTGTATTTTGGCTGTATAGGGCGTATGTTGATGCGTGCGAATACGTACAGTATTCGTAATATTTTGAAATTTTTAACTTTAATTTACTTTGCAGTTATTTTACTTTAATATCATAACAAAAATATAATTTCATGAAAAAAATAACGAAAGTTCATCTTTTAAAATATACGAATGCTCGCAGTGATACGTTTAATCATCATCATAATTATTTCATCGTCATTTTCATTGCCTTTTCGGAGGATAATTTTTCCTGTCTTACACTGTTTCAGTGCTCAATCTGACTTTGTCGTTATTTATCCCAAAGTAGTGATCCAACAGCCGTCTTCCTTTATGAAGTTGGCAAATATATAAATCTTTTCAAACATTCCTCTTGTCCAAACCACCTCAATTAAAAAAATATAATTGTAAATGTTGGGACTCCATGTCGAGGATCTCCCTTATCGCGATATTTCTACTTTCATTAGGTGTCCATTATAATATAAAATATCAACAACTTAATAAATTAATTTTCAATTTATCCTACTTTTTGAGTATGTATCATCATTTTTCAAGAAATCATTAGGTATATATTCAGTCAGATACTTGAAATAAAACAAATTTTCTACCGTATAAAAAAAATAATTAAAAAAATCTCGTTAGTTAAAATTTCGTACGCAAAAAGCAGATTATTTTGCGTTAATTTTATTGGGTTACTAAAATTTAATATTCAACGCTTTACCTGTTTCAACCCTTAATATTTTTAAGATTAGCAAAATCAACTTTGTTGTTAAAATTCATTATTTTAAATTATTAATTTTGTGTTACTAACCACGTAAAGGAGCATTTGAGATATTGGAATAATAGTGGATTTTCAGAATTTTCTAATGATTTGTTAGAAAATGGTCATGGTTTTGATAAAAAGTTGGGATTGTCAATTTTGCATGTAAACAGTGTTGGTCATATATTAAATAATTTTTAATCGTTGGAGATAAATAAAGCCTGTAAAACTCATCAAAAAAATATACACAACCAACTAAATTTAACCAGTCTGATATTTTATACATTTATTTTTATTTTTTATTAATATTAAAAATATAATACAATTTTAATAATCAGTGGATATATAAATTAATATTTGTTTCTTCTCTATGAGAATAAGTATATAGAGATGGAGTATATATTAGTTAATTAATGTTTCTGTTAGTCTGTGTACATATTTTTTTTACTTCAGTTACAAATTTATGATAGTCCGTAATTTTTCTAATTGTGATGGGGAGATTGTTAAAAAATTTGATGCCTTGATAAATATATTGATTTTGAGTTGCGGTATATTTTAATTTTGGGATATCAATTTGATCTCTGTATCTTGTAGATCGGAATTCGCTTCTATTCGAATAGATTCTAAACAATAATATATGTTTTTGATTAGTTAATGACATTCTGAAGACGAAAATGATATTTTTAGAAACCGGTAAATGTATTTTATGTCAACAACTAATGTAACATGTAATTAAAGTAACAATTAAAAATAATACTTAATATTTTTCGTTTCAGTCCTAGATTTCAGATGTAATATTCTGAAAGGCTTATTGAAAACTAGAATAATTTTAAATAAAACGGAGATTACAGCTAAAGATTTCTAACACATATAACAAGAATAATAATTATAATTATACATGGTAATATTAATATTCGTACTCAAGAGAGTCATGAGGGTTACTGTGGTCACATTAGAGATACCGCACACTCAGCTTTCTCAGTCTAAAACAAACCCCGACGCCTAGAGCTCGGGGTCATAATAAAAATGTTAACCCAAAATCGAAGGGTCTAGTCCCTCTGAAATGAAAACCCTTAGGTCCCACACGGCGGGGATAATACGAGACAAGTTTAATATTTTTTGGTCTAAAAGGTTTGACGTACTCTCAAATTTTGCAGAAAACATCTACCGCCGACAAATTAGTGTCGAAATAATAGTGAAAGCCCGGGTACTCTATTAGGGAATAAAGTCAACAGCGCTTTGAATGGAATTATATCTAACAGGGATTTATCAACCAAGACAAGACTAGCGGTGCACAATTGAGTCCTGGTACAGACATTGATGTATGGAAGTGAGGCCTGGAGCTGTTAGAAGTAGACTAAATGCAGTGGAAATAAGATCACTTATGCGTATATGTAGCAAATCTATTTCTGACAGATTAAATTATGAAAATATGAATTAAATATATTAACTAGAAAGATATACATATAAAATCCATTTTATCGAAAAATATTGTTGTTGAGCTACGGGATTCGAACCTGGATCTCTTTCCTAACCGGGGAAGGTGTATTATCCAACTATGCTACAGCGACAATATTTTTAGCGACAATTTTCCAACCTATATGTTACCTATTTTTGATATTAATACATTTAATCGTTCCATTATTTCAAAGAGCCATCTACCTTATTTTTACAGAATCTCAAATACCTTTGAGTAAATTGATAGCAGACGTCAGAATTATCAATTCATTTTTATTACATTTTTGGACACATTGATACAACTCTATTATTAGGAGAACACATTCTTATTGTGAAGTTGTAATTATTCAGAACATAGGTCTGTGATATTTTAAATATGAATTAAATATATTTATTAGAAAGATATACATATAAAATCAATTATTTATTTATTTTTTGCTAATGAGTAAATTTTTTACATCACGCTGTATAAACTACTAGAATGACTCGCTTTGTAATTTTTAAACTATGGACTAGTAACCAAAAGCATCCATTTAATGAGCTTATTGGTCTTAGGGTAAAAGAGAACGATTCATCTTCTCAACAGCTCTTTGAAAATTTGCTATCTCTGAAGATCCGACGGATAGTTCATGTACTTTGTCTTTTCTAAGGAAATTTCATTGGAAAATGCCGAGAGAATCTTTCGCTACTGATTTACTTTGTCCACCTTCAGAGTTCTCGCAAAGTTTTGTTCTCCATACGACATTTTATAAGTGCATTTAAAACTTTGAAATGTCTTGGATCTCACTTGAATCTGTCTATCTGTTATTTTAGGTTTCTCTCGTTATTTTATGGATTTTTAATAAGGTTGGATGTTACAAATTTTTAATCTTACGGTGTCGTATCTCAATAACGTATTTTTAGTAATTTATTTTAAATTTTATATATACATACGTGTAACAATGATTTATTTAATGTCTTAATATACAATAGATTGTTTAATACAAATTAAATGTATAATTTAGAAAGATGTACAGAAAAATTCAATTTAACGAAAAAATATTTTTGTTGCTACCGGGATTTGAACCTGGATCTTTTTCAATCTGTGGAAATGCGTTTACCAATTACACCACGCCAACAGAGTAAGTTGACGACAAATTTTCGAACTTATATGCTGCAGTTCTTTCAAATTGATACATCTGTACTCTATTTTATAAAAGCTATCACCCTTTTTTTGCGACAAATCTCAAATAGCTTTGATTTTTTTAAATATATTTATATTAAACATTGTTTAAATACACAGTGGTTTATATAAATATAATTTTAAATTATCTAGTACCTATAATAATTATTTTAAATGTAGGTATAAGGTAATTGAGTACTCAAACCGACCGGTGAAACAGTACACTGCACTCTTGGATACTTCACACACAGAGGTATTAGGTTACATATCAAGCGCGCCTCTGCTACGATATTTGTAATAACATTAAAGTCTTTGTAATAATTATACAATTTGTCTACGTAAATTAATAAATATAATTATATATTAGGGTTGTCAAAAGAATCTGCAAAATATATAAAGATTTTTCTAAATGCATTATTTTCGACTACTTTCATAGTAAATATATAATTCAGAATAATATATACATAGGAGGCTGCACGATATCGTCCTATCACTGTGCGGGGTGCTATCGAACAGCCTTAAAATAGGAGCCTTGAGCTTATTAAATTGGTCCTGGAAATGTGGTAGGTCTTTTCTCATTGATATAATATAATATATATAATATAAATTTCAAGAACCTCTAAGAACCGACTACCCACATTCGTTCCGCAATATCACTTCTCTACATTTTTTTTTCACATACATAATTATTAAATAACAGTAATAAATAATAATAAAATTGTATTCATATTATTGCTCTTACTAGGATTTGTCCGTTCTGAGGCAAACATTTTACACTTTTTGCGTGAAGCCCCAGCGTCGTCTGGCATGTTTTACTCAAAGCTTTTTTAGATTTATTGCAAATAAAAAGATAACGACTTGTGGTAATCCTCCACGCGCCCCACAGACATGACCGTGTAAGGACTCACTTATATAGAGTTGAAACGAACTGACAAATAAGCAGATGCCAATACATCGAGATGAACAGTCTTCAGAGCTAGCCAACCATTTCTCCGCAGACTGTTCTTTCGTCTACATCTCATGCGAGCCACTCTTCAACTTTATTCGCGCATTTCACTTTATACTCGTCATACTTGCCGTTATAAATCATCCCGCAATAAACGTCAACTTTTGTAAGTTATCTTTTATTTAAATACCTATCTCTGGACACAGCATAAATAATCACACACGCACATTCATATACACAGCGATATGCACCAACACGCGTGAGACTAGAAGAGAGTTAGGGGCTTCAGTATTACCATCCGCAAAACCTTATATGCTCACACTTATCGATCATACTACTAAAATCCTCACGAGTCAATCATAGTCGACAACCACAGCCCCCATAAACATTTAATAGAAAATAATAGTTATCTCGCTAAAATACAAAGAATGCATATAAAGTCGAAGATTCGACGGAAAAATATATGGTTAATGATTAATATAGTATAATTAGTAACTTGCCTGGGGAATGAAATATAAATTTCCGACTTTTTCAAAATTTTTGTAATAGATGGATTTTTAATGTTTAAATTTGTTAAAACTATCTAAAAACTATGTTCTAAAATTGCAACATCCAATAAATATGTGATTTCCATTAAACAATATAAAATTATTCTGTATTATGTTACACTAGTTGTACGCAGTTTGCTTTGCAATGTAATTAGTGAAGTTATCAATATCAAATATTATTGATTCCACGTCAGAACGGTGCCAGACAAATCAATCAAAATGATCATTTGGATCAAAAGTTTTCCCGGTGATTACTAAGAGTACCTCCATAGCATACAACTTTTGCGAGATCTGTCAATAGTAATTACCATTTTTACTCGACATGGAATAACGCCATTGGAATGTTTCATTTTAAAAACCATTCATTATTTTATTATATATTTTATATTATACGAGGCGCGTTTTTTAAGTAAGTAGCGGATTAAAGAAACAAACAACATCGTTTTTACAACACTTTACTTTATTCGGAAGCTACACACCTTAAAATACTTTTCAACATAGTCGCCACTATTATTAAGACACTTGTTATAACAGGGTACTAATTTTTGTATACCTTTGTCATAGAACGACGTCGCCTGGAATGAAAACCATGTCTGAAGTTCGTATTTGAATTTATCATCGTCATTAAAACGCTTGCCAACAAGGAACCGCTTCAGATGAAAGAAAATATAGAAATCATTTGGCGCCAAATCAGGACAAAACAGGACACACTTGGCGATGAATGTCAGCTGGTTTCATATTTCGTGCATTCAAGAAACGAATCACGAACCGTATCGCAGTCGGCGGGCTTATCTATTGTCTTGAACATTTCAACCACCCTAACCTAACCTAACCTAACCATTGCCATAATTAAGAAAATACAAGCATTATAAGAAAGACCGCGACCATTATATTTATTTTCTGTGTGCCATAAAATTGCCTTTATATAAAAAATTATATATTATTCTATATGTTCTTAATAATTAAAGTCAAGATTACGGAAACAAATCTGTATTGAACCAAATTAGTAAAATGTTGAAAATTAATAGAGTTTTAAACCATTCAATTTGCAGAGCACTTGATCAATTTTCGACGTTTTTAAAACACTTTGTGTTAGTGGTTACAAATTATTTTAAATAATATATTATACATACTAACATGCTTTGAGGTTTCAGCTACTATTTAAAATCAAGTTTTATATCAAAAACATAATAATTTCTTAATAAATAATATTTATATCGATTCTATTAATGTGTGTTTTTATTGTTTTTTAATCGATGATTTGAAATAAAAAAACCCAATCTTAACGCATTTCTCGTAGTTATTTATAGTTATGTAAAAAAATTCCAGGACAGCCAAAAAAAAATTTACATTACACACATTACTAGAAGTTAAAAATAATAAAATGATTTTTATAACTTATTTGTGTTTGTTACGTCTATGCACTTTTTAAAATATCTATATAATATTATATATATTTTTTAAATCTGTCAATGTTAAATTGTTTGTAGTGGTATCATAATTTTTATACACATGAAATTAGTTGCGAATGCATTATTTTTGTTATATTAATGATAGTGGATAATTTGTATAGCACTATTTTCGTAAAAACTTTCACCTCCAGAGCGCTTTACACATAAACTGTTTATAGTTCTACAATTATCTTTGTTTTTTAAAATAAAAAATCGTTATTTTCACTTATGGAAATGATTTTTTGAAAAAGTGCGTTTTTAGTTTCTTCTTAAATAAAGTCTCTGATGCACTGTTTCTTATAACGGAGGGCGAAGAGTTCCATGCTTTTGGGCCTGCCACTGCAAATGCTCGTTCACTAAATTTAGACTTCTGGCAACGGCTGATCGGTTCTACAATCCTTCCTGTAGCTGAAGTAGAGGCTGACCTGAGAGTTTGACTTCTACCATTCAAATTGTCTGGGATACAAAGTTCTTGAAGATATAGAGGCGCCATGTTGTTTGTCGCCTTGTACATCAACCAGCACAATTTAAATTCAACTCTTTCAGGGAATCGGAGCCAATGTAGCTTATGTAAAAGGGATGTTATATGAGAGAATTTGGAAACTCCATATATTATCCGTGCAGTCGCATTTAGAATAGATTGTAATCTATCCAGCTGAAATATTGGTAGGCCAGCATAGATTCTGTTACAATAGTCCACATGTGATACCACAAATGCATTTATAAGTAGACGGGCTGGCTCAAGACGAAGATATCTCCGAATACTTTTAATCTATTTCAGTTGATAAAAGCATGCACTGACAGTTTTACTGATTGTACTGATATTGTACATTATTGATGTTTTAAATATGTTGCGTGCAATTCAATGTACGTACTTTAATTTCATCTCATAATTAACAATCTTGTGTATATGTATTAGTGTTCAAAGTTTTATTAAGTTTCTGATATAAATTTAATATGTTATTTTGTAGACTTTTATTTGGTGTCAGTTAGTTGAAGTCGTAAACCATGTTTTGAGTTTTATTCTGTTCTCTTTGAAAGCTGTTTAACTTTGTTTTATTTCCAGTTTCCCAGAAAGGTGTCATGTATCAAATTTCGCTCTTGACATATGCCTCATTCATCAGAACCTTTATATTCTTTGTTGCGTATTCGTATATTTTATGTACGAAGCTGGTCGGTATAGTGATTGATTCAATTATTTTTTTTGTACGTAAAGTACATTGAAAAATATATATAAATGTATTTGGGAAATTGTATTATACGTATTGTTAAATAAAGTTTTTAGGCTTTATGAATGAGAGAAGGGGTCACCACTTAAGAGAACTGAGTGTGATGATGTGGTTAAAGAAATATGCATTATGAGATATGTTAATGGATCTGAAGGATCTACCTTAGCGTGAGTAAATGAATATTCCATTATACTAATATATCATCCATTCATAATATATTCGTTTGACTGATAGCGCGGTGCGTGTGGGTGGATGTGTGCATGAGTGTGGCCAGAGATTTCTTATAGTTGTCACGATTTTATCGAGACTTAACACAATTACAGATATAAGTATGTACAGTAAGTAGTGTATAGCGTAAAGTGTTTGTTAGTATACTTGTCAGGTAGGCAGCTGTGAGAAAAGTGCGCGCATGGGCCGCTTTCGCGGACGGGAGTGAGCGCGTTGTGTTGGCACCTATTGGGATCGATATTTTTTAGGTTGATGAGAGTCCCATTTACATTCAGGTTCGTTCAGTGGATTGTTGATTGTGAAGGAGATAGACCTCTTCATATATATATAATTCATAAGTAATAAATGCAAGAAACGCATAATAATAAATAAATTAAATACAATAATGAACAGCAAACTTGTTTTGCATCTTCTTCCTTCCTCATCTTTAAAGTTAACGGATTTAAACAATTGAACCATTTTCGAAAATGATTTTCACTAATCCTTTCTTCACCAAGGAGTTCTTTTAAGATTGCGAAATGATTGCTATAGTCTATCATTTTTCAAAGTTAAAGACCTTTTTCAAAAATCATGACCAAACTAGTATGAGTATTGAATATAATATAATATTAATATTATTAATATTATTAATATTAGTTATTGCAACCTAAAAACAAATAATAAGTAAATTAAAAAAATTGAAACGCAATGATAAATTTCAACAGATTCAAAGGATTTCGGTAAAAAGGCCGTTAATTGTGCATTAGTCTAATCTAGATACACCGTTCTTATGTTAAACAATTAACTATACATATTTTGAAAAAGAAAACAAATAATGTTTTAAATACAAATTAAATGTATTAATTACAAAGATGTACATATAAAATCAATTTCATAGAAAAATATTATTATTGCTAATGGGATACGAAGCTGGATCTCTTCCAATCCGGGTAACACATTTAATTTGTATTTAAAATATCATAGACCTATTGTTCTGAATAATTACAACTTCACAATAATAATGTGTCCTTTTTAATAAAATAATATTTAATGTAGTTGTTTTATTTGCTGACAATAATTAAAAGTAATATTTTATATCGTTACATAAATCATTTATAAAAGTGTATATAAATACATGTATATAAATCATTTACAAAAGTGAATTATTTCTTCAAAATAATACGAATAAAATTGACACAAATGAATTTCTTGACGAAACGTTAAATGTATAGAATTTATTCCACATCATCGGAATTAAATGAATTATTGAAATACACCTACATACAAAAAATACACAACGTTATAAATAATTCAAAAGCAACGCTAGAAATACGTGTGGCCAAAGTTCGTCGTTTTATAAAGTATTAGCATATTTTTATTTTTAATTTAGCATTAACAGTTATTAAGTGAGTTAAAATGACTTTATGAATTATTCAATTACAATCAAAATACACACATAAATTATGAAGAGAATATAATTTCGTTTTTAAAAAATTATTTAACATAAAGTTTTCTTTTAAGAGTTAATAGTTTACATTCTGAAAGTTTTCATTTCGTATTTATATATGGAGATAATACGTATTACACTAATATTTTTACTAATTTTTAAACTAAGCTTAGCGTTTATACTTTGTGAGGAATTATACTAATTTGGTAGTGGTTTGTTGGTTTGAATTTTAGTGCCAAATTAAATAAACGCGTCAATTTTGATTTGATAATAATATGACGTCATCATCTCTTAGAGCTATATAGTTTCACATTGAGCAAACGGGCTCGCTGCAAATCATTTTTCTTTTCATATGGTTATTTAATGGATTTATCGTGTTATGTATGAAGTCAAATAAAGTAAGAATAATCACATTTTCGTCTAAAAAGATCTTATACTTTGATACAAGATTAGACAAACTTAATGGTATCTGAATAAATAATAAGATAAAACACTCTGTTTAAACGACTATTTATTATTTATATGTTGTTTCGAAGAAATAAATTATCAATACTAATAAGTCTATACTAAGAATTGAGTCCACATATGAACATATATACAACATTAAAAAATTTCGTGAGAATGGTGAACGTTATATTTATATAAAGCGATCACTTAAGCCAATCGAAGACAGGTCGTAAGCACTGTAATTACCCATACTTTCGTATATTTTCCCTTAAATATAATTTTAAAAAAATAGCTCCGTCTCTATGAGATATCTATTATTTGTTTAATAACAGTGCCTTTGTAGGTGAAAATCCAGTAATTATGTGTTCGTGGATATATTCAAATATTGCTAATAATATACTGGTTAAAAATTTGAAATTATATACAATTGAAAAATATTGATTTTTCAGGCGAATTCTATTAGAATGTGTTAAAATTATTTTACAGATAAAGAATATTGCTTTAATAATTTAAAAAAAAATGATTCTCATTGTGACATATGCTATATATATGCTGTTTCAGGGAAATGAATAATCAAATTTAGTCCATAGATGGTGATAGTGTAGTGGTAGTCGAATCAATTCCACATATTAACATATATACAACATTCAAAAATTTGATAGATATGGATATTGATGGGTGAGAACGGTGAACGTTATATTTATGTAAAGTGATTACTTAAGCCAGCCTGTAAGCTTTGTCTCCATGAGATGTTTATTATTTCTTTGAGTATAAAATAAACTACTTACTTACTTACTTTTTTACCATCACGCCGTTTCTCTGCGGGGGTTGGCAGAGAAGATAGAGCGCCACACTTTTCTGTCCTGACACACAATTCTTGCCTCGTCCGCATTCATACATCTTCTAATACAAGCTCGCTGATTGCTGAGGCTTCTAACAGGACCATCCTCCATTATCTGGTCAACTGGTCTTCCGCGGACGTTCTCTATTTCTGGTGCCATCAACACTTGTGTCATATATCTTTCTAACCATTCTCTCCTCATTCATCCATTCCATATGATCAAACTACCTAAGTGATCCTTTCTTAATCTCACTCACTAAACTAAAATCAGCTTTACAGTATTTTCTTATTTCTTCATTATTTACTGTTATAAATAGATTTGCCACATATACGCCTAAGTGTTCGTTTTTCTTCTGCCATATATCAGTGTCGGTACCAGGACTTCATTGTACACAGCTAGTCTTGCCTTGGTTGACAAATTTCCGTTAGATATAATTCCATTCAATGAGCCATTCTCTTTATTCCCTGCAGTCACCCTCCTTTCGATATCATTCTCAGTCTTTCCGTTTCTATCATCTACTTGTTCCAAACATTCATTGCCTACAAGTATTTTGCACGGTGTCTTGCTTTCTTTTTCGAATACCATAACTTTCGACTTGTTTACATTCATAATAAGGTCGCTTTCCTTGCATACATCGTACATTCTACTCACTAGACTCTGTAGTTCTTGTTCATTATTCGCCATTAGTACTGCATCATCTAAATATTAAAAATGCAAGCATATAAAAAAACAAAAATGGTGGGTAACTAATAACGATCTATTGTGAAAACAAATTTAAAAAGTGTTTATTTGCAAAAAGGATTTGTTTATATTTAATATGTTATATTAACACTTTTTATTATTCATAAAATTTGTAATTTAATTTAATTATACATTGTTTCCTGACGAAGATAACATAGGTATCAAAACATGTTGTTTTAAACAAATTGTTTTATCTTATTATTTTAATAATATGTGGCCACACAGTAATTTTGCTAATATTGAAGAGAAAAATAATTGTATCCATAGCATACCATGGCAGAAAAATACACAGTACTAAAAATAGATAACTTTTGCAAAAAATAGCATGTAACCAGATATTGGAAGCCTCAAAAAGATAATAGGTATGAAGATAATAGTAGTGTTTTGGACATCTGCGTACGTCGATAAGGCTGTTATATTCTTTGACTCGCAAGCAGCTCCTGAATCCCTCTCTGTTAACTGCTAACTGATAACCTGTTCAATCAAAAGATGTCTATTTAATTTGATAAATAGGTGTCATTTATTTGGATTCCTGCACTGACGATAAACTGGCCAAGAAGGCCACTCTTTTCGAAGTTTTCCCTCATCAATTATATATCCCGATCTATATCCAGACTTAATATGGTAAAAAAACGTACGAATTCTATCTGAACTGCACAATTGATGGATCCAAATAATCATAAGGGTAATCAGGTTAAAATAATTCAATGATCTATTCCCTGCACCCCCTGGTTCTACAAAATAACAATATCAAATATCTGTATAATGAGAATTGGTCATCACATTTGTTCACATTGAACTTAATAGATTTCCCAATGTGTGAGTGTGGTGCCGAGGAGGAAACCCTTGACCATGTCTTTTTTGCCTGTCCATTGCGGATCACAGGTTTTTTTTACAGTTATCTCGTCACTGGTAATTTTCAACTCCCAGTTAACTTGTGTCGTCTTTTTTCCCTTAACTCGCCACATTTAATCTATATAATAGCAAATTTTTTGAATGACAATGGTATTGACAGGTAATATAATATTTCCTATTCTATAATATTATTGCAGTTTTTTCTATAAAATAAAGTTTTTACTCGATTAATGGCACAAATCACTCTTGAAGGGTGAATTGCCTATTAAATAAAAGAAAAATAATGTATTGTTGTAAGTCAGGTCAGAAGAATGAGAAGTTTTATTATATGAATTAAAGATACATAACTTTGTTCACACCACTTTATTAAATATAAGATCCATGCTTCCAGAACAGTGTTCTGTTTCTCAGGAGTTGTGTACTAATTTATTTGTATTTATTATATCTGAGTTGTGGAGTTTTATCATATTTAATTAATATTATACATAATTGGTCTGTCTTTTTTATGAGGCATTATTTTTTATGTTAATATACAGAAGCATAAAGCTCAAACGCTAAACCCGCAAAGCTTCTGTCTAGACGTTATTCCTCAGGTTTTTTAATAGTATTAAATTAAATACATCCAATTGTCTTTTCAATTCGAGTAATTAAGTAAAATATAACCTACTTTCATTATACAAATGAGAGAGATTTACTTAGCAAACTAAATATGACGTATTCAATTAACTCTACAAATAAGCCAATTTATGTTATATCATATATTTATTAGCATTGCTAGGTTCATATCAATTAAAATCCGAAAACATCAATATCTCGGACATAATATTCGGAGAAGTACTAGGTATTGCACCTTATAGTAACAGGGAAAGATTGCTGAATGTTGGGGCCCTGGAAGAAGGAGAACATTATGGCTGAAGAACCTATTGAATTGGTCAATCTACTGTAAAGCTTTTTCCGGGCTGGAGTAAACGAAGTGATGATAATCAACATCTGTTAAACGGATAGAGCATAATGAGATGAAGAATAATAGGTTTATGAAAGAATGCTACGTAAAATTTATTAATGTTAACTGAAATGTTACCTTAACGTGCAAATGTTTACTAAATGTAGCTAACTAAAATACATCATCCACGCCAGTCCCTCATGACTGAGGATTGCGATCTACATGAACTCCTACCCTTTTGAATAATGTTAAAATTATCAAAACTAGTTAGATAAATCACTTAGAAAGACATACAGAAAATATCTATTTCTTGATAAATTTTTTAATTACCACCGGGAATCAAACTCGAATGTTTTATGTATACCTTTATTTTAGTAAGACATCTATTATATCTTATTATTTTCAAACTAAAAGATGATAACTTTTAATTATAAACTAAGCTTCGATAAGGGTATGACGTGTTAGATTCCTGAAATAGAAGGCTGTATAGTTATTTTATACAAGCTAACAGTATTAAGACCGATACGAAGATCGAGACGATATGGGCGGATAGGGCAAGACCGACTTCTGATAAATAAATAAGTGGGTATTAAGGAGAACACATACTTATTGTGAAGTTGTAATCATTCTGAACATAGGTCTGTGATGTTTTAAATACTAATTTAATGTATTAATTATAAATTTATAATGTATTAATTATAAATATATTTAAAATTTAATAAAAACGAATTGATAATTCTAGCGTCTGCAGTTGGTTTAAAGGTATTTAAGATTCCGTTAAAAAATGTAAATGGCTTTAAAATAATGAAACAACAGATGTATTAATTTGAAAAAGTGTAACATATAGGTTAGAAAATTTGTCATAAAAATACTGGCGCTATAACACAATTGGTAGTGTACTTCCCCGGATTGGAAATAGAGATCCAGGTTCGAATCCCGGTGGCGCAACAACAATATTATTTGATAAAATTGATTTTATATGTATATCTTTCTAATTAATATATTTAATTCATATTTAAAATCGCTATTAGATAAAAGATGAAATTTTAAACAAAATATCAGTGAGACTATATTATATTTAAAACGAAGTTTTAATATGAATATTTCGTCGCATTTTGTAAACAATTATCTCGTATGAAGGCTTGCTCTCCACAAATATCTTCAAACCCGTCAAATTCTCGATGGTTCGGTAGTAAAAATCGGAAAGAATCTCTGTTTTACACGATGTAAAAGAAGTTTATTTCTTTTCTGTGATAAAGTCTGCAATTTTATTAGAATGAGGGATGCTTAGCCTTGGAATTTATATATGAAATTCCACTCCCTTATAGTTTTTTTCCCTGAAAGTTATTCTGGAAAATCGTGCCAAGAATGCAGATGACGTGAATTTTAAGTCAGTTGCAGTTGCCGGTAATTTTCTAGACGGTTTCTGGCGTCTTCAAATAGGAATAATAGTGCGGACGTCGCACGTTGGCGCCACTCACTTCTCTACCATGAATATATATCCTCGCGCGAACCATGGACACCGTTTAAGGTTAGAACTCGCGAGCAATGTGCATTAAAAATATGATTAACTAGTTGTCCGCCAGTATCTTTCAATTTCAATGATTTATTTTGAAATAAAGTGTAAAAAATATGAATTATTTTGTGTATCTCATCTCATGCTTGAAGTTGGAGACTGCGGAATCACACCGCAATTATTATTAATTAATACTTGATACTTAATAAATTAGCAGTAATAATAATTATTACTGCTTAAACATTTAATTTAATTATTAAAATTTGAATTGATGCATTTTCTCGCTAATATTTATATATTGGTATATATAATAATATATATATATATATATGTAATATATTGATTATAATATAATATGCCATATTAGCCCGAATATAACACGACCTATATATTTGAAACACGAATGAAAGGAAAAATTCAAATATAAAACAAAAATTAATTACGTAAATTGTATTATAAAAAATATGTTTTTTTTATTCAGACATACTTAAATTATCATCAGTGTCGCTTGAATTATTACTGCTCGATGTATCATTTATGGAATCTTCCACTTCCCATCAAATGTCATCCTCACTTCCATCCAGATTGTTGGAAATGCAACATTTCCTAAAACTTTTTTCAATAGAGGTGTCACTTATTTTCTGCCAGGCGGTCTTGATCCATTTCCCTAAGGCTGCAATTGATGGTTTCTTTATTTTCCCTGTAATTGTAATAATTTCCAGCTAAGAGTCAATTGCTGTACTTCTTTCGTAAATTGTCTTTGAATAGTTTATTGACAGCTACATCTAAAACTTGCAACTGAACTTGACTGTGTGCTCATCAGAACACGGCCTAAGCTCCAAATACAATACGAATGATTTTTTAGAAAAGTAATTTGAGGAAAAAATATTGCGTTTTATTCAGGGTAATACGGTATGTTTTATATGATTATATGGTGCAAAAGAAATAAATTTAAAAATCCATATTAATATATAAACACAACAGCAGTAAAGAAGTGTCACAGTTTCGACAACGCGTTAACATTAGATTATTATTATACAATTATTATTGTGAAGTTGCATTTTTTTTCAGAACATAGTACTGTGGTATTTTAATACAAATTAAATGTATCAGACAGAATAAAACAATTTATCGGAAAAAAAATTTTTGTTGCTACCGGGATTCGAACCTGGATATTTTCCTATCCGGGGAAATGCGTTACCGTTACACCACGCCAACCTAGTAACTTGACGATAGATTTTAGATATTATATGCTGCAGCTCCTTCATACATACTTATGTATCATGACATTGGAATTATAAGGTATCATCCGATATTAATTGAGGAGATATTGAGCTTCAAAGATTTGAATATTATTTTTTCGATCTATTTTTTTTCATTTTATTTACATGATTTTTTTACAAAAATGCCGCTATGTAATTTAGATTAATAAATAAATAAATGATATATTTTCCATTAAATATAATAAAAAGTAGCTTCGTCTCTATAAGATATCTATTATTTCTTTAATAATAGTACCTTTGTAGGTGAAAATCCAGTAATTGTGTGTTCTTTGACGTATTCAAATATTACTAATAATATACTGGTCAAAACAAGAAAATATATAAAATTGAAAAATATTGATTTTTCAGGCGTATTCAGGCGTATAATGTGTTACAGATAATGAATATTGCTTTAATAATTTCAAAAAAATAATTACATTATCATTGTGACATATATGTATGCTGTTCCAGCGAAATGAATTATCAAATTTAGTCCATAGATGGCGATAGTGTAGTGGTACTCGAAGCGAGTCTACATATTAACATATTTCAAGAATTTGATAGATATGAAGATTGATGGGTGAGAATGATGAATGTTATATTTATATAAAGTGATCATTTAAGCCAGCCGAAGATAGGTCGTAAGCGCTGTAATTACCCATACTACCATATATTTTCCATTAAATATGATAAAAAATAGCTTCGTCGCTATGAGATATCTGATAATTGATATATAATATAATGAAAACGTTTTATTTGTACTTAAATAAACAATTGCTTTTCGAAAAAAGTATTAGAAGTGTTATTAACCTTTACCATACCATGATATAAAATGCCCGAACTCAGCCATGTTGTCAACTCGTGTTGCCGTAAATAACAGGTAGAAAAAATGTTTTTATTAGCTTAAATGGGTTTAATGGCACGAATTTACTATAAATCTTGGCATTCAATTTTGAAAAAATTATTAATAACTTAACTTAGAGCATTCATTAAGTCGTATACAATGTGTCCTTCCTTCTTATCTCTCTTCATTTAATTAGTGAGAAAGAGACAATTATATTTTTATGTTTCTTGTTCTTTTCACTGTGAAAATAGTGTGTGATCGCTATCTTTCATGTCACAAATTGTATTTTTACCAACGTATTAATTTTACAATGGATTGAATGGAAAAATAATTGTTTTTGTACGATTCCCTTATCATAATTGGTTTTTCCCTAGTCATTCCTAAGCGCTAATATTTTCTTTAGGATTATCTAAAATATTAATTTTATGTTGCATATATTTACCTAAATATAAGCGGTTTAATATGATGGTAGACCTGTGTTACTGCATGGTTTGGGAAGGGTTAAAATAAAACTAAAATAAAAATAGGATATTTTACATGTTTGCAATAGTTTTAAAGTGAAAATTATTGTCATAAATTTGATACTAAAAAATTTTTTTTTTTCAGATGATACCTCATTGTTCCAAGGTCACGACATGCCAATATGGGATTTACAACCGTAATTGATTAATTTAATATTTGAAAACGAAATTTGGATATATTTGCTTCAAAATGAATTTTTTTTTATGTAGGTATTTCTCCGCTTTGACGGTTTCTTAGAATTCTGAAAAAATGTTTCATATTTTTTGCGATCCTGTTACGGTGTATTTATTATGATAGAGTCTACTCAAAAAAATATTTTAAAGATTATTTAAGGAATACGGGCATGTCTAACGAAAAAAATTTTCTTTGATAAATATTCAAATTATAATTTTATTTATCAAAATAAAGTTTCGACTTGGAAATACTAACTAAACGATGCTAAGTAAGCTGTCTTTATGTAACAGTAATTAAGGGTATTGTTTTCTTAGTTTTCAATTATTAAAAGTTTATAATTATAATAATAATAATTATTATTATTATTATTGGTTTTGCGAAGTTTGCAAAAAGGCTTCTATAAAATATTTCACACTTAAATGGAGTTTGTTGAAAAGAAAATAAACAAGTTGTTAGTTTTCCTTAAGTGTTGTTTTTATTATTATTATGTTCCGTACTGTGAACCACATAATTATACACCCACGTATGTGCACGTGAGACATGGACTTTTGGTGAATTATGGTTGATTGCGTATGGGGCTTTCTGCTTGGCGATCGGCGCTGGCTCGGGTAGATTCACCATTAAATTCAGATTTGATTCGGGTATTTGTAAAAATATGAATTACGCTACAAATATTCGTTCGTCTTATGCTGTTGTTCTTCTAGCTAATCTTTTATTAAATATTTACAAATAATTTGAGATACAAATAAATGTAATCGGACGAGATTCAAATGAGTTATTGATAAAGATGTGAAAAAACGCTCAAAAATCAGTCGCTTTTACGGGATTGAAACTCAGTACTTACATATTGTCAATATTTTTAACGGGTAGACAAAGGATATCAAAAGTGCATCCATGTATTTGTTTTGACTTATTTTTGTCCAGCGGCCTCTAGACAATACCAGCAATATAACTATTTGAGGAGCGTTGCGCCTACCTGCAAGTTTTATGACACTATTTGTTCGGGTTCCGACGACAAGATTACATGCTCAGTGAATGTTTGTATTTTGGCTATGTAGGGCATCTGTTGATGCGTGAAAATATGTACATTATTCGAAATATTTTTTAATTTTTATCTATAATTTTTTAGCAGAAACATTACGGCACATCATGCCATTCATTTCTTTAAATAAAATATCTATAAAAAATCTCCCACAAAACGGTTGAAAAACTGAAAAATTGAGGTGGGTCTGAAAAAATGACCCACCACAACCGGACGTGTTTTGTTTTAACCCACCGGGCAGTGTGTTAATAATACTCTAGTTTTCAGAAGGGATTTAAATTAATACCAGCATCTCAGGTGTTAAATTAAACGAAAGTCTTACCTCGGTTCTGCCTCATCGTTTTTTTTTAAATAAATTAATTATCATAATTATTAAGTTGGATTATTTATCCAAATATCAAATTAACATTTGATTAGAAATCACTATTTGTTTAACAGAGAGTTCACAATGTAAGCTGCTGCACTGGTCGGGCGTTAAAGAAAGAAGCTGCCGACTTGGCAGAATTCTCGAAAGTGAATGAGCTCTTTTCCCTTGCTGCAACAGCGCGAGCTCCTCTTCCTACTCCACAACTTTCCTCTACATCAGATCAATCTAGGCCACTGTGACCGGGCGGTCTCCATGATCCGCTTGCTATATGCTGCTTCTGACTCCAGTGTCGCGGGTAAACCAGGTTCGCCGCATGTGCTAAAGACGTCGTTGTCTAACCGCCACAGGCTGTTACAAAAGCATCGGAAACAAAATTGAAAAATGTATCGAAAAATATGTAGGATAATCAATCGGGTTACTGATAAAATAAAAACCTGATATATTTAGTTTGCGAAAATATTAAAAAACATGATGGACAGTACACGTAGATCGCATGAATATAGGACGTACTGTGAGCCATATTTATCTAGGGATCCCAAATGAACGGTGACCTTTTGGCAGATCTAGATTAAAATATAGCGACAATGCGAGACGCTCCTTGTCCCTGACTCCGAGTGGAATGTAATGACCCAAGACATATACCTGACACTACGTTGTATATCAGACGAAGGCTCTCAGTGGGACATAAAGTTATGTATTTGTTAGTACAAGTATTGGCAGCGGAGATGCAGTTTATCTTTAAGCGTAATTTGCACTTATATATGATAATGTAAAGCTGATCTTAGCATAGTGAAAACGATTAAACAATGATCGCTTAGATTGGTTATATATAGCGGATAAATAAGAAGAAAATAGTAATAGAGATATATGACGCAAGTGTTGATGGCATCAGAAATAGAGGACGTCTGCAGAAGGCTTGGCATGATCAAGTAAACCAGATACTGGAAAATGGTCCAGTTAGAAGCTTCAATAATCGACGAACTTGTATGAAAAGATGTATGAATGTGGAAGATTTGTGTGTCAGGATCGAATACTGTCGCGCTCTATTCTCTCTGCCTACTTTAATATTACTATTAAATATACTTTCTATAGAAGTTACAACAATTAATCAATTCATTAATAATAATGAATATTTAAAAAAAAAATATATTAGAAGATATACTGAGATATAATACATTTTTAAATAGTCAGTAATTATATATATATATATATTTTTATACAATGTTTTCTTCTCTATAAAAGTCGAGACTCGTGTGTAGAGAAGAAGTATATAAAAGAGTATATAATTTAAATGTCTGCTAGTCTGCATACATATTTTTTGTTTTCAGATACAAATTTATAATAGTTTGTAATTTTTCTAATTGCGAGAAGATAATTAAAGAATTTGATGCCTTGATAAATATAGTGATTTTGGGTTATGGTATATTTAAGTTTTGGAATATCAAGCTGGTCTCTAAATTCTGTAGATTGGAAGTTGCTTCTAATAAAAAAAATTATTGATTTTTTTGTATATGTGTATTATTTTTGGTACTTTGAATTCCATAAAGAGTTGTTACACGTCTATTTAATATAAAACTTATTTTAAATATTGAATTTACTAATTGACTTTATAATCATTTTCTTGCCAATCATTTCAAAACTACCGTTGAATCTGTAAAGCTGTGCATCGTATTTATAATCTTAAATCAAATTGAAGGCCAAATTCAATTTGACTTGAACATATCTAGAAATCAGAGAAGGTACCCAAAACTCCAATAAATCGTAGAAACATACCAAAGTAGCTTGGTGTCCAGATGCGGACTGGCCGGTTGGAGACGAGAAGGCCACGGGCTACTAGCGATGCCGGCTCGTGGCGCGTTTTCTGTCAATATCTAAGGAATATCGTGGAGTTTTATTGATTTTTATTTTTACCCTTGGCATATTTAGAATGTTGTTTGGAAAAATAAGTTTTTTAATTATTTATTTATTTATATATTTATACGGTACGATATACCATTAACTAAAATGTTATTAAAACAATATTATCCATGCAGATAGATTACTTAACAAGCATGGTAAATATTATTTATAAAAAAATACATAAAGAAATTAAAAAAACATGAACAAGTGGAAAACATAGTGTAAATAATCCATTAAATAACTGCTTTCTTATATAAGAAATAAAAGCAAATATAATCATTATTTATTCATAAGTAATAATAAATGTATTAAAATATAATTAAAAAATGATGGTGTACAGGTGAATATTATGTTTCAGGCCGATTTTATTTAGCTGCCATTTTGGTTTGGTAAATACTTATCAGTTTGCATTTAGTAGCCATAAATAATAGTTAATTACAATTTATTGTAGAGTATTTTATGCTTCAAAAACTGGATACAATTATTAAAACATTTTATCAATATAATAATAGCAATAATTATACCATTATTAATAATGCCATAAATGGTGATTGCTATCGTTACATGTTGGAAATCTTATTGATGGCCGAATTGAGTCTATTGAGCCTTTAACACATATGGTTTCAACAGCACAATACCACTTCATACACAACCCGAGCTACGCTTGAAATTTTCCGAGAATATTTTTCCGGCCGTAAAATGTCAAAAAGTGGTGATCGATCACCGAATTCGACGAGTTCCGACTATTTTCTGTAGAAGTACTTGAAAGAAAAAGTCAACGAAAATTCTATAACTAAACATTATTCGAAATGAAATTGTAGAAATAGTACACGAAGTTTGCGAGAATGTTAGAGTACGCATTTGTGCCACTGTTAGAGGCGGTTACTTGGCCAATATCATATTTGTTAAATAATTGTAATAAATAATATAATTGATAAATAAATATTAAATTTAAAAAATCTTATTAATTTCTTAGTTATTTAAAAACAACATCGGCTTGGAACATAATATTCACCTGTTTAATCGTGCAACTTGTGATGATCTATATAAATACATGTTCGAATATGTTTGTATTTAGGTAATGTTATATTTCATATATCAGCGACGTATTTGTTACTCAGGTATTGTTTACTGTGTAATGGAAAATTAAATTGATCAATCGTTATTGTATTGTTACAATAGTATGGTAATATAAGTTTAGTATTTCTTACAGATATAAGAAAGTTAATAAGCCGCGATACATTCTGGAAGCACATTATAATTCAAACCATTATGAGGATTGTAGAAATTTTGTCAATTCTTTCAAAATAATGTTGTTTTTTTTCCACTGGCTAATGATTTTTTGTCGAAATATACTGCAGAAATGATGTTGCAAACTAAGAAATATGTTCCTAAGATCATGGATTTACGTGAAAAGCTAGGCCTACTAAGCCAGTTTATATAGTTACGTAATAATGGTCAAGAATAAACAAAAATGATTTCCAAAACACATGCCCCATATGAACAAATAAGTCTGAAATATTAAAAAAAAAAAAAAAAAGAATAGTGATGAGTAGACGGAATACGTGTCACATAAATATTCCTACTATGTTCAAACTAAGCTAAACACTTGAAAATAAGACTAAACTGATGGCCTCCTGGAACGAGACTCAAACCTTTGTCTACTAGATCACAAGGCGAGTATCATTATCACTAGCTCACAAGCACGCCAATTAAAATCAAACAATCTTCAAGATACCATAAAAAATATTTTAACTTTTCAAAGATTGACATTTTGTGTAAAGAAAACTATAGTAAAAAGAGTCATCAGCTAATACACCATATAATACTTTAAATAAATTTATATTAAAATCATTATATTATCATATTAAATCTGGTTCGGAATCAAAATATGCATATTTTTCACAATAATCTACTTGTAAACTTACTTATTTCAATGGAGATTTTCTAGCTAGACGAGCATAGTACAATTAAGAATAACATGTAAAAAGTGTATAAAAATAATAATATTTTAAATCCTCAACTGAACTCAGACTTTTGTGATAAAATAAAAAAAAATTAAATACAAAGAAATGGCTCAAATCTAAAAATGAAATAAATAATTTGTGGTAGAACAAGATAAAACGAGTTAAAATCACTTCTGCTGTATGCGTAATATATAGTGTGTTCAGCGGAAAAATTTTAAGATTAAATTGTAATTGCTCGTAAAATATCAGGGTAAGATAAGTGGGAGGGGTATTGTTCGACGCGCGTGATTTGCGGAATTGCCAGTCACAATGAGTCACTGATCGAGAGCGCACCGCGCGTTCGCGGTTGAGCAATATTTAAAGTGCAGTGATTCGTTGGTTAGTGCGCGTCGCGCTTTTTGTACTCATTTTAATATTCGACGAGTAAGTGATGGGCCGAGCACGCAACTTATCTGGTGTTGGGTTCAAAAGTTCAGACAAGAAGAGACAATTGTTAACCAAACTCCTCCTGGACCATTAACGTCAGCAGCGATATCAGAACATGTGGCTCAAGTTTGACGTGAAATTATGCGCAATCCCCGTAAATCGATGAGGAAGATTGCAGCCTGTACTGGAATACAAAAATAAACTGTGCACGTGATTTTAAAAAACAAACTACATATTCATTTGAAAATTGTAACATATAGGTTAGTAAAAATTGGTCATCCAAAGCACTGTCTGCTGTAGAAAAGTCGGTTAATGCACCTTCCCCGGATTGGAAAGAGATCCAGGTTCGAATCTCGATAGCAACAACAATATTTTTAGATAAACTTGTTTTTATATGTATACCTTTGTAATTAATAAATTCAATTAGTATTTAAGGTATCCTAATATCGAATATTCATAATTACCTTTGTACCTAGCTATTTCGCCTTTTTTTTGGCTAATTGGGAAATTTTTTCACGGCTTGATCAACTGCAGCCGGCCCTTTAGAATATTTGTATGTACATGTGTATACATGAGCTATTTACACGGGAAATCTCATCACTTGCCTGCATTTGCGAATGCAAACATCGCCTGAACGCAATCCTTCTCGGAAGCTGACTGATGTGTAGGTAATAAAAATCAATCACAAACTCTACAGCATATAAATCGTATAGTTTTATTATGATTTCGATTCAGAATAATTGAAATATAATTGAAACAGCAGCAGATGCATTTGAAATAATGATTTTTGGGAGAATTTTGAAATTAAATTTTGGGAAAAATGAAGTGTAAAGGTCCGTGTCCACGGAAGGAGACAAGCTCAGAGACTTAGTTGAGATGCATTTCAATACTGTATACACGCGATGAAATTTTGTTCTGGAGATAAACTCAGAAATCTGCTTGAAATTGCTAGAAAGAGACAAACACTCAAATGCACATAAACTTCACCTAAAATTACCATAGATTCCTACAACTATATATTATGAAACTTATATATCAGTCATTATACATTAACATTAACATAAGGCATTAAATTACGAACATTTATTGCGTTTTAATTGCTACTGGGATGATTCAAAATCACCCAAATGACGACAATAATATTTGACGTTTAACATACGAGCTTGATGTAATGCGTGCAAATCTCCGAGATACGGTAAATACGAAAGCCGAAAGTTGTCTTCAAAGCGTGTACGTATTAGGAGCAAAATATATATCTCAGAGATTGTCTCGAGTCGAAAAATCTCTCAAAAATCTCTTCCGTGGACTTGACCAATATAGAACGTTTGAATGATGCGAAACCCCCAAAATGGCTGCTCATTAAAGATCCTGAAGGTACACAAGGAATAGTTAGTCCCAGAACGAGATAGCAGGACAATATAAATGAAAACTTGTCCATTCTTGGAGCCATACTGGCGAGAAGTGGTCTAGTGCACACAGAGGTTAAATTGTTCTCTCGAAGAGGCCAGGACCCATACCAGGTTGTAGAGACGAATGGAGCCTGCCACCCTTTCCATGAACTGTTATATGAGTGGTTACTCTCGAATCAGTTCCTCTTAGTAAAGCATTTCATGAATTTAAATATAACCAAATTTGAGAGTTTTTTTTTCCTGCAGGATCGTGTTCCATCTTTCTTGATACATTTTAAGAGTCATCATTTGCATATCAATAGCTGGAATCGATCAACCGAGGGTCTGAAGGTAGAGCCAGGGATGATGATGATGTTTATCAATGAAAAATTTATCAAACACTCAATAATTTTAATTTCAGCAAAGTATTTACATACATATTCTAATTTAACTTATTTAACCCTTTCCAAACCATGCAGTGACACAGGTTTATAGCTCTAATTATTTCGCTCTATTTCTGTAACTATACGCAAAACATACTTCATATTTGAAAGAAAATATTTACGCTCAGAAATGACTTGTGAAAAATCTATTATTTAAGGCGAATCCTACAAAATTAATTATTTTTAATTCATTCCATTGTAAAATTAATACGTTGACAAAATTACAATTTGTGACATAGCAGAAAGAAATCACACATTAATTTCACAATCAAAACAATAACAAAAATACGTATATAATGGTGTCTCTCTCTCACTAATTAAATGAAGATAGATAAAAAGGAAGGTTGTATTATAATACAATGCAACCGCCTATGTAGAACTTGATGAATGCTCCGAATTATAATACTACATTTTTTAAAAGTATTTAATGCTCTATACTTACAGTTAATTTATGGTATTAACCATTTTTCACATTTTAAAGGCCAATAGAACTCTATTTTCTTACGGTAACACGAGTTGACAGCATGGCTGCGTGCGAATATTTTATATCACGGTATGGTAAAGGTTAATTAACTCAACGCTCACCATTATTGGTATATCATGGAACCGCATATTTATTATTTATTATTATATAAATTCGTTCAAAATAAAATGCAAATAAAGTTATTAAATTAGAGCGCATAAAAAATAGTTAGTCCTTAGACGCCAATGTATAAACCGCTTCAAACGATCTAAATATTATATGTAACTAATTAATATTGTCATTAAAATTAGGTAGTTTACTTACTATTTTGGGGCACATATATATTGAGAAACAAAGTTATTTTTTTAGAACTATTTATTTATATTTTTTCTATTTTACTAGGGGCCAGTACTAAAATCGGAATTGAACCAAAATTGATTTAATTTAAATATTCACCATTGAAAATACATATAATGTTATGCTTTATACACCCCGGCGTACGAAATCTGTCACTTTACTGGCGAAAAATCTTCGGTCTATGTGACATGTGTAAATTTAACAGTGAGATCATAATTGGACGAATTCTTATCACTATAGTTGGTAAAATAATAAAAATATTTAAAAAAAAACTAAAAAATATAGCGAGAAATGGAACGATTCATTATCGTGTACGGCAACATTTTGGGTATCACTATAACAGATAACTTTTAAAACAGCTGTGAAGAATTCGCTATTTTTTACTAATGATATACGGTTTTTAACATTCGATATTGGAGAATAAAATTAGTTTACCATTGAACATACATACTTTCGATGAGTAAATTTTATTTTTACCAACTATCAAACAACCCGTTTTCTCAATATTTTTTACTAAAGTACGTTTTATAACTACGGTAAAAATTTACATCTTTATTAAACAACCAGCCCTAGAACTCTTCGAGGAAACGTCAGCCAAAATTAAACCAATACAAATTAAATTTATTAATTAATATATTATGTACATATAAAAACATTTTTTTCGATAAATATTGTTGTTTCTACCGGGATTAAGACCTGGATCTCTTCTAAACCGGTAAGCGTGCATTAACCGATTATTCTATAGCAAGACAGTGGATTGACGGCAAATTTTCGAACCTATATGTTACACTTTATAATTGAATACATCTATCGATCCATTATTAGAAAGATATTTGAGATCGATGTATTCATTTGAAAAGTGTAACATATAGGTTCGAAAATTTGTCGTCAATGCATTGTTTTACTATAGCATAATCGGTTAGTGCACGTTTCCTGGATCAGAAGAAATCCAGGTTCGAGTCCCAATAGAAACAACAATATTTTTCAAAAAAAATAATTTTATATGTGTATACATTTAATTAGTATTAAAAACATTACAAACGTATGTTCTGAATAATTACAACTTCACAATAAGAATGTGTTCTCCTTAATAATGATTTTTTCCACTTAAAAATGAGATATTTAGACATTAAATGAGATAGTGTGTAATGATAATGTCGAGTGACACGATATTTTTATTTGATTTTATGTAACCTTATCCTCTTCAATATGTACAAGGACGAATTGAACGAACGACTATCTGATGCAAAGATTAGCTGCCTCATGGGCGAGACAAATGTGAACCACATTAGTTATGCCGATGATATGGTTATACTAGCGCCATCTATAAAAGGGATTAGAAAGCTTTTACAGATATGTGAAACATATGCCAGTGAACACAATATTTCATACAATGCCAGCAAATCGGTCATAGTGGCGTTCAAATATGGAAAAGGGCCAGATAATATCCCTCCCGTGTGGCTGGACGGGATGAAATTGAGCGTTCAAAATAAGGTCAAATACCTTGGTCATATATTCAATGAAGATGGACAAGACGATGATGATATAGAACGGCAGAGGAGACAGTTGAGAGTTCGTGTAAATATGCTGCCACGGCGTTTCTACCGATGCAGTAAGGAGGTGAAGAGCATCCTGTTTAAATCGTTCTTCACCAGCATGTATACCTGCGAGCGACTGAAGTAGTTATATATGTAATATTTATATTTTGTGTGTATATTTTTGTGAACTTTTTACTTTTTATTTATTAATATTTTCCTTGCTTTTCTTTTTCATAGCATTATATTTATTTCATAACCTTAATGTATAACATAATATGTATTATCTCTGTGGCGAATCGGGTTAAAAATAAACCTGATCACGCTGGAATAAACACATTATTATTATTATTATTATTATCTGGTTCGGTGTAAGAGAAAACGAGAAAGACAAGACTTGACATGAAAACTTGTCTCAAATTATCAGAAATACGTCTGCAAAGCTATTTCGACACATTAAAAATATTAATCTTGCGATGTGTTGAACAATGTTGTTGTACAGGTTCTTCACCCATTCTGTTGTGCTTTATTAATTTGATCAATTATCTAAGTGTATATTATGTATTTTTTTTATATCTGGGAAGGCTTAACATACTATCAGTCTTTTGAAATAAATTTATATCAAAAGTGTTTTTATATGAAACATTATGATAATTTTTAGTCATTCAATTTAAAAATGCGTTGGCAAACCATACGCGAATTATACATTACATTAAGAATCCATACAAAAATATTTTTTATAATATACATTTAATTTATTATAAATGTGTTGTAAAATATGTTATGAAGATGAATCAGAGGATGATCTCTAAAGAATGTTATTCAAATTTTATCAAACATCTCATATGTATAATAAAATAATTTTTGTACTAAAACTTTCACGTTATCAAAAACATATAAAATAGTTGAAATATCTATGTATTAAATATTTTAACAATCTACCATGATCTCCAAAACGATGTAAATAAGTAATTTAACAAAGCTGCTACAATATCAGACTATATATGAGATATAACATAATAATACACAAAATATATTAGGTTGTCAGGACGAAAATGTCGTATTATGCATTGACATTTTTGACAATCGGTTTTGTTCCAGTCTTTGATTCATTTTATTCATCAGTTGAAATCTGGAGAACGGTATTTCAGTGAAAAAAATAAATAATAATAAATATTTTTTTGCATCCCATCATACACTCAAAAGGTGATACAAAATACGAAATTTTTGTCTGGACAACCTATTATATATATTAGATATCTGATATTTGTTTAATGACAGTGTTTTTGTAGGTAAAAATCCAATAATTGTGTGTTCTTGGACATATTCAAATATTGCTAATATTATTATATATTATTTAATACTTACGTAAGCTTCGCGCAAAATGACACATAAAATAAGATAATGTACGAACAATACATGATCAAGTTAAGAAGCTTGGAAATGATAATCCTTAGAAACATCACAGCGAAGACGTTGAGATTCAGAAACACCCGCATCACAGAAATGTATGAAACAGAAGACAGCTATGAGTCATCATCCAGAGAAGTTGTAAAGACTAAAGAGGGAACTAAATAATATCTTAAATAAGATAAATAAGTATACAATGAAGATATAAGTACAGAAATGATCATTTATAGCAGAAGAGATAAATTTGGTATTTATAATTTGTTAAATCATCAATGGTTTGTTGTTTGCCTTATTAAATATAACTTCTTACAGGGCAATCGGCATAATCAAATTACTCACAAGTAGCACAATAATACGAATTGTTCATAATAATATTTAATTAATGATCTAATGGATGATCTTTGGTCAAGGCGACTTGTCTATAAAGGTCGGTGTGTATAAGTTGGTTATTTTATTCTACGTACAAAGTACAATGAATAATAGATGACGGCTGCTACGTGCTCAACTTGGTACTTTACACTCACCTAAAGGAAAGTAATAATGTTTTTTTAATGTACAATTGAGTAAATACAGTTAAAAATATACATAGCATTAGTAATTAATTCTTCAGTATGTACAACAAAATATAACGCAAAAATTTCTAATAATAATAATTGTCATTAAACTTATATTATATTAATTACAATACTTATTTGACCTAATTACATTAAAAATAAAAAAGGAGCCTTCGTAATGACGCTATATTATTAATATATTTTATTATTTCGTTATTTGTATAAGTTTGATGATCATTAGTAAATCGTTTTACAATTAAGTGGCAATTGTTGTGACTTATTCGATTGTTTTCATAATTAAATTCTTAATAAAGACACTTATGTATGTACGTCGAGTGTAAAACACGATAAATCTATTTTTTTTTGTATAATTAGTAATTATTTAAATCTTAATAAAAATGTTGGATAAAGTAAAGGGTAAGATAATGAATAAAATCAATGTGATATTATACAAAATATATTATATAATTTGCAGATATAACGAAAATACATTAAAAATGTGTATGTTCTGTTAAACAATAATAAAGTATAGCATAATTGGATAGGAAAGTTTTCTGTGCACGACTATTTAGAGCGCAAAAGGCCATAATAAAAGTAGTACTCTTAATATCAAATTTGAGATTCCATCAATCATATAGATACATGCAAAAAATATACTAATCTATTTAGAGCACAAAAGGGCATAATAAAAGTAGTACTCAAAATATCAAATTTGAAATTCCAACAATCATATAAATATGCAAAAATATACTAATCTATCAATTTGAAAATTTAGAAAACTAATCAATCACATAGCAACTCGCGAGATACAGCAAAAATAAAAATTATAAAATACAATCTACAAAAACTAGATTTGTTCAGAGAATCATTAAACTTTACTAATTAATATTATATAACAAACTGCCAAAGGAAATAAAAGATACAACAAATGGAGCAATATTTAAGAAACTAATTATACAATGGATTTAAAAATTAGACAACAAGATAATTTATTTATTTATTTACTTATTTAGACTTTATTGATATACATATTTTTGTTGTAACAGAGGTGAATATAAAATGATAAACATAAGGTACAATTATATTACAATTAAATACTCGTAGTTTATTGTGTGAGATGGGGTAGATCCCACCTCTGATATATATAGCGTTGTCCTGGCTACTTTGCTAGACTGAAGTGTGTGTTAAAGTAGCCATTTTTTTTTGTGATGTTGTGGTGTTATTTAATAAAGATTTGACAAATAAAAATAGATATAATTTTTTTTCTGATAATTGAAAAGAAAACTAGTACTAAATGACATCATCAAATTTTCTAACAAATATAAATAAACACTTGAAGAACTTTAGCCCACCTCGACACAAATTCATCCTAGTTAGGAGACATTACCAATAATTATTAATTTATTATAAAGTACTTTTGAAATTAGCAAAATTAACTTTGTGTTTAAAATTCATAATCTGTTATTTGTTATTAAAAAGCCTTTAAGAAAAGAGTGGTACTTGATAAAAAACTTAAAATACTCGGTGATAATAAACCAATATTATTTAAAGAAAATAATATTAATTTAGATTACATATTTTATGATCGTTTTAAAAAAAAAATTTCTCATGTTTTTCTTCGAAAAGAAATTTAATTTCTTTCAAAAGGTTTTAAATATAATTTGCAATATAATATTAATAGTGTTATTGAAAATTTGGCAGTAGATATTGAAACAGCATTATACAAAAAACCAAAAACATTTCATTACAAAGTTACAGATTTTTTAGCTAAGAAGAAAGTGGTTAATAAAACAAAGTTAACAAATAAAAATAATATATTATAAAGTGACAAATGATGTAGAAGAAAAAAAGTTTCAAATAGAAATGTAAAGAATATAAGAGAGTAACAATTTAAAGGTTTACTTAGAATTTAATGGCCAATCAAAAAGAATTGTCTTAAGCGTGTACATCATAAAGCACTTTCAAATAGGATACAATATATTTTGAAGAGGCAATAGTATCATTCAGAGTGTATTTCAGAATCTGTGTGTACATAGTACAATGAATATTCTGTCAACCCTTTCAACTATCGAAAAACACTTAAGCCTTATCCATTTTATGTGCCTACTTATAGTGACAATTCTCATCCCTTTTCTTTTTAAAAAGATATCAGAAACTCTCTAAGTCTTCTTTGGTAGAATCCCTTTCGCAATATATGTGGTAAATATTTGAAACGATGCGACGGGCTACTCGACGAAAGGGCGACGTGGAAGTACTGGCCAAACATAAACACTTATATCGTATGGGTAACAAATGCGAAAGTAAGACTTTATGGGGTATAAGTAAGTTTAAAGTGGTGTGTCCGAGTATATTTATAACATCATTTCTATCCTGGTTAACAATTCAGTTCCATACTTTATAAACACGTACAAACGTAATATTAAATATTGACGATTTAAAAAATATTTGATTTTATATTAAGCCTAATATATGAAACTAGTTTTCATTTAAAGAAAAACAATTTAACATCTACATTATTAAGCAAAAAAATATTTATAAGTATGTTGGTTATATATTACAGTGGTTTCCGCTTATTGTAGTCACTATGAGACATGTCACATTAAGCCGAAGATAACAAATATTTTAAATACTAATTAAATGTATTAATTAGAAAGATATACGTATAAAAACTATTTTATCGAAAAATATTGTTGTTGCGCTACCGGTATTCGAACCTGGATCTCTTTCCAATTCGGAGAAGGTACATTAACCTAATATGCAACAGCGTCAGTACTTTTGACTACAAATTTTCGAACCTATATGTTACAAATTGTCGTCAAAAGTACTGTCGCTGTAGCGTAGCTTGTAGAGTAAGTTTGTTACTCTGTATTGAACACCACGTCGAAGAATTTGTGGCGCATCTTACACCCGAGCATTAGTTGAAGGAGCTGCTGAAAATTCTTCATCTGTATGCATGTTAAGTTTATTTTCATTTGATCATTTAGAGTCATCATCAGTTACGATCATTTTGTAGGAATTTTCTAAAAAAATGTATCCACGTATTGATAACAATAGCCGAAGTTTGATTATAATAGGCGGATTATTTTCAAGAAATTTTATATACAGAGTTTTGGGATTGACTGATGATGATAACGATAACCGATTATTTAATTTATTTTATCGAAATCATTTTACTTTCTTAAGTTTTTAAATTAAAAAAGAAAAATTAGAGATGCGTACATGCAATACGTGTCACATCAATATTCTTAATATTGTCAAACTAAGCTAACCGCTTGTGCTATGAAAATAGAACTAACTTGATGGCCTCATGGAACGAGGCTCAAACCCCCGACCACTAGATCATTAGGCGAGAATCGTAAACACTACTACAAGCATGATAATTCCTATAAATTTCATTTGTATAACCATCTATTATTATTTCATACATTATTACGAATTCAGAATAATCGATAAAACCACGAATTATATACTAAAATATTTTTTTATGGTATATTTATACTTAATGACGTATATTTATTACTTTTTATATGCTGGTTTTTTAAATAGTAGTACAATGAATAGTTATTTAAAGATAACACATTTTTGTTGTGAAGTTGTATTTTCAGAACGTAGTTCTGTGCTATTTGAATACAAATTACATGAATCAACTAGAAAGATACAGAAAAAAAACTATTTATCAACAAAAATGTGTAGTTGCTATAATACAGAATAAACAAAAAAATAAATGTACAGATACAGAGTTCTAAATTTGTTGTAATCGTAATCGGTAACTACAACGGTTAATACGTTTTTCTGATTTTTCTGATCGTCCAGATTCGAATCCCGGTAGCGACTAAAAAATTTTTCGATACATAGGTTTTTTCTGTATACATTCTAGTTGATTAAAATAATTTGTATTAGCAATAATTTTTCTTTAATAGTTATAAAAATATTTTTCATGTATTCGATGTTTTGTAAAAATAATAAAAATTGATTTGAACCAAATTTAATTTAATTGAATAATATATGCAAAAAGCGTACGTATGTTTCCTAGCACACGTTTGTAAAAATTGAAGTAATAACAGCTTTTTGGTTAACGACAAATCGTAATCATCATAAAAAGTCTTTGTGAACATATGTACAGGGTGAATATTATGTTTCAAGCCGATTTTGTTTGGCTGCCATTTTGGTTTGGCAGACATTTGTCAGTTCGCATTTGGTAGAGTAGTTAATATTGATAGTAAACCGTTACGTGACTGTGATCGTGTCACTGATTGGTAATTGCGATTTAACGATGATTGTTAACCCTTCCCTAACCATGCTGTAACACCGGTCTACCGCCCCAATTAAACATGTATATTTCCGTAAATACGCTCAAAATTAATATGTTAACTTCACTTAAAAAATCATTTACGCTTAGAATAGACTAGTGATTTGTAGAATTCACTTTATCACTAATTATGTAAAAGTAATTATTTTTCAAATCAATTTCATGTAAAATTGCTACGTTGGAAGAAATAGAATTTGCAGTAAGACAGAAAAAGATTAAATATTAGTTTCACAGTGAAAAGAATAACAAATATATTAATATAATTATGTATCCTTCTCATTAATTCAATGAAGAATAATAAGAAGGAATATCGTATTATATAGAACTTGAATACATAATATTTCTGTACTACAATTTTTTTTTACTTTTAAAGCTTGATATTTAGAGGAAATGTATGACACTAACTATTTTAAAGCCATTTAAGCTCGTAAAACTATTTTTTCTTATTAAAATTTAAATACTTAACGGTAACACGAGTTGACAGCATGGGTGCTTACGAATATTTTCTATCGCGGTATGGTAAAGGTTAACTAGATATAACAGTTGGAGGTTTACTTTTTAGTGTGCCAGTCATTGCTTGAAGAATTAAGTTAATCAATTATCAATCAGCGTTTCAATCAAACACAATCACGGCTAAAATAACGGTTTAAATAACGAAGTTAATTATAATTTATTATGGAACATCTAATGCCTCAACAACGTGTTGCAGTCAGTAAAACATTTTATCTAAATAATAATGGCAATGCTGTAACCATTAATGGTGATCGCTATCGTCACGTATTGGAAAACTTCTTAGTGGATGAATTAGGTCGATTGAGCCTGCAACACATGTGGTTTCATCAGTCCAAGCCACGCTTGAAATTTTTCGAGAAATTTATCCCGGTCGCATAATGTCAAAACGTGGTGATATCGACATGCCTCCTTGATAATCTGATTTGACGGCTCCCAACTATTTTCTGTGAATGTACTTGAAAGGAAAGATCTACGCCAATAAGCTATCAACAATCCCGATGCTGCAGGACAATGTTCGAAATGAAATCGCTGAAATAACACGCTAAGTGTGCGAGAATGTTATGAAATATACGGTTAAAAGAGCACGCATTTGTGCCGCTGCCAGAATAATTGCACACAGTAATTGAAAAATTCACAACATCGGCCTGGAATTTTCACCCTGTATGTCATGCTTTCGTTTGTAGAACAATAACGTAATAATAGCTTTCCTAAAAATTATCTTTTTTATAATAGAAAGGTCTGTCATCATTACCTCTGTATTATTTAAAGGAAAACGACGTAATTTGGTTTTTTTTAGACAATTCTAACTCATTTTCATTTTCAATGAAGTCACGTTTCCTGCACGCACACGAAACGCGGCACCGAGTCTAGAAAACCGATAACAGCGATAACATGTACATTTCATAGAGCCTGTATATGTGTAGAGTAAATTGGAAACATTTCCAGTTCACGTATGCCTGGAAAAGCTTTCAATTGCGAGAAAAAGCTTTAGAAGTGACATTTTGCACCTTACTGAAAATATCGCGGCTGCCTGATAGGTGGAATACAAAGGTGATGTATGACTTGTGCTATTTCTTATTACACGTCAGTACACACATGCACACGGGTGGTTGTAGGTTGTAAGGGTAAAAATAAATAAAGCTTTTCACAGGGTCTTACCCTCGATTTTAACAGTAAAAAATATCAACCTGATTGGATTATATTTAAGTTGCGCAAGCATGACAAAGAATAATAAAATTATTTCTTTCTTACAGGCACGTAAAAAGTTTTATCGGTAATATGCATTAATGGGTATTTAAACTAGCTACTGACCTTGTGTAATGGTGTTAATATTTTTGAAGAGAATAATTAATTAACGTATTTCCCCTGGTAGGAAAAGGTCCAGGTTCAAATCCCAGTAGCAACTAAAATATTTTTTCGATTAATACATTTATTCCGTATATCTTTCTAGTCGATTCATTTAATTTGTATTGGCGTTAAATTGCTTTAAGAAAACTAAATTAGAAGAAGGATGTGCAGAACAATCTACCGATAAAATAAATATTCGGTTACCACCGGGATACGTACTCGGAACATTTCCGGGGAAAAGTGTTATCATTTTATTACATTATTTTTTAAAGTTTTTAAAAAATTTAAGATTTATTATAAATGATTAAAATAGCCTTACCTAACCAAAGTTATATTATTGATAGAATCGGCGTTAGCTTTGTAGAGTTTGGTCAAAATGGATGGATGTAAATAAAACAATGTTATAACTCTACTTGAGTTTATTAGCACTACTCGAGTAGAGCTATTTTATTTATATCCATCCAATCCAACCAAAGTTGTTATATATATATATAAATAATGTTACATGTAAATTATCATCATCATACACAAATTAACGTCAAACTTAATACAAGGTAAATCCTGTTGACTAATAAATAAATATAAATAGAAATAGGGTATGCGAAATACATCTTATTTTTCACTATAAGCTAAGCGTTTGTAGTATAAAAAATAGAACTAAAATGGTCTCCCGGGATGGCTTTCAAATTACCGACCACTCGATCTCTAGACAAGTGTCTTACTCTAGACTAAACAAGCACGTTATTGAAGTTGGATCTCAAAATAAGAGCAATAAGCGATGGACAACTAAGATATGAACATTATTCTTCCTCTTTGGTCCCATATGACTGAGAATCATGATCATGAGTGAGGTTAGCACTCCTCCACTTTTCTCAGTATTCCATAGATCCGAAACTTATCACCAGAGAAATATTTGTTAGTTTTTTTTTTACTTGGTCTTCCCCTTTCTCTCCTTCATTTCACAAAATTTCTGAAATGAAAGAAATGAAGACATCAACATTGTTATATTTTATTGAATAAATATCTTTATTATTAAATTGAATATACCAAATTGCTGTTTAATGGGGATCTTGAGGTATACCAGCTTTGAATTAATATAACAAGGCAGGATAAATTTTGACAGAGAGAATCCTATCTGACAGGTAGCTCCTAAGCTATTATAATAAGTTTCCTCAAACACAGAGTTAAAATAGTTTCACTAGAATTATCCCAACACAAACTTTATGGAGAGGTTTAATAAAATCGGTATACAAAGATTCTGGTCGGAATTCCGTGTTTGGAATGGCTTGTCGGTGGAGAATTAGTTACATAGTTGAGAGATCTTATATAAATCCATATGGGTACTTATATATAACATAATGGCAAGATGAATAAATTTAAAAAAGACACCATTTTTTGGGCTATTAATGTACAATTATAACCGTTATTAATAGCAATTAAAACAATTAAACAAATTTCTATTTTACACTAAAAATAATATTGGAATAGAAAAAGCGTGATATATCAAATAATTTGTGGAGACTATAACAAAAAAATACCGGGAGAAATTTAAATACGCAAATTAACGAACATAGACGCTGTTTGAAAAATAATAATTTCTCCGAATTCGTTAACCATATCGTTGAAACCAACCATTCTTTTGACAGCCACGATCTAAAATTACTCCACTCGGTATCATATAGGGGAATAATAATGAACAATCGGAAATGATAGAAATCCGAAAAAGATTGAATTCGGAGAAAATATTAATGAACTATATCACATTTTCAAATCCTTCGTCTCTATTATCAATGTTTCCTAAAACAATAAAACCACTCCCACTCTTACTTGCCCCACCATCCCATAGACAACTGTATTTCATTTTAGTTTAAATTACACCTGTAGGTGGGATGGACTGTTCTTCCAGAAACTAGTCGTGATAAAATGTTACACCACGAAGTAACTGCCAAATATATTAATGACATGAATATTCCTAATAATTTAAACTTAGTGAACCCGATTAAACTAGTTAACTTTTAATACCGACCAATTTAGGATCAGTGTTTGGAGCAGAACGTAAACTTGTCACAAAAATAATAAATATGAATGAATATTTTTATCGAAAATACATTTAATTGTGAAGTTGCAATTTAAGAACATCATTTAATGAAATTTATAACTGTAATAACCTTGGCCTAACCGGTTTCTTCTCCTGACAAACCTCAAACCGGTAGCGCCAGTTGTAATCTTCTTTGTTCTCGGGTTATCGGCTTTGTCTCCTGACAGATCCATACAGTACTAGAGTGGTGGGTCGACAGAACTCTTTATCAGGAGACAATTAGCAGTTTGTTAAATACACGATATACACGAGTACACACACACACACACACACATATATACAAACACTCTGACATTACAATAACAGATTAGATCAATCAATTAGAAAGATGTACAGAAATGCATGTACAACAATGTTAACCTCTTAAGATTATGAAAAATTTTAACTTTATATATATATATACACATATATATATACAAAATATACATAATCTTCTGTAAATGATCGTGCAGCATTAATGGCAAATAATGAACAAGAATTACAGAGGCTAGTGAGTAGAATGTACGATGTATGCAAGGAAAGAGACCTTATTATGAATGTCAACAAGTCAAAAGTGATGATATTTGAGAAAGAAGAAAGCAAGACAACGTACAAAATACTTGTAGGTAATGAATGTTTGGAACAAATATATGAGTTTATGTAGTTGGGAAGTATGTTCGATAGAAACGGAAAGATAGATAAAGATATCGAAAGGAGGGTGACTGCAGTGAATAAAGTGAATGGCGCATTGAATGGAATTATAGCTAATGAGATCTTGTCAATGAGGTACGACTAGCGGTTTACAATGGAGTCTCGTCTGATGTATGGAAGTGAGACCTGGAGCTGGCAGAAAAGGAATGAAAGTAGACTGAATGCAGTGAAAATTAGATCACTTAGGCATATATGTGGCAGATCCATTTATGACAGAGAAAAGACAGGAGAAAAAAAAAATTATGAAGAAATAAGGAAAGAATGATAAGCTAATCTTAGTATAGTGAGTAAGATTAAGAAAGGATCACATATGTGGTTTGATGGAACGGATAAATGAGGAGAGAATGGTAGGAAAGATATATGACGCAAGTGTTTATGGCAGTAGAAGTAGAGGACAGATACTGGAGGATGGTCCTGTTAGAAATCACAATAATCGTCGAGTTTGTATGATAAGATGTATGAATGTGGATGATTCGAGAATTGTGTGTCAGGAGAGAAGAGTGTGATGCTCTATCGTCTCTGCCTACCTCCGCAGAGAAACGGCCTGATGTTAAGTAAGTAAGTTTTGTAAATGATGTATTTACCACATGATATCTTAAATTATGTACCTACTATATGATACTGTACTAGTCAAATTTTTTAGTAGTTTTAAATGGTTAACATAGTGAAATTGGTAGATTTATTCTAATTTGTTTCAAATATAGGTATGTATATATATATTTTTTTTTTTGATGCTGTCATCGATCAATATGCAAATTTGAAATATTGACATTGTGCAGCTGAACGAATTCTACATATCTGTGATTTTTTTGGAATGGTGGGATAGTGTGTGAATGTGTGTATGTGTGCCGCACCGCCGGTGCGGGTATGTGTGACTATAAAGACGGCGCGCAGGAATACGCGAATACCTTGTACTAAATTATAGCTTATTGTAAAACAAAGATTTATTGTTATAAAGTCTATTTCTTGGACCTTCACATTACGAGGTATACACGAAAGACGTACTAAGAAGTCAAGTACGTAACAATATCATACAAAGAAAAAAAAATTGATTAAGTCATTTAAACAAGCAATCAATATAAAAATATACATATCGATAAGTATATCAAAAGTATTAACATCCGTATAATATTATGACGATTTTAGAAAAAGACTTGCAAGAAAATATAATTAACACTAGATTAAATATTGTTTCTTTACATATTTTGTTAAAAACAATGTTTTTGTCAGCACTGCACTTCCGTCTGTTAATATTCTTTGTTGTAGCTGACAGCTACGGATAAGGGGGCATGTTTTCCGTTCTCTTTTGTGGTCAATGTACCTACCTCACTTCAGTGGCAGAATACTGTATAAATTTTTCATTATGAAACTTTAGGTGCGTAATATATAATATTTATATTATTTATACCGTTGCAGTGAATTAATAAAATAATAGACTATTTCGCAAACTGTTAAAGGCAATATAATTTTTGTATTATTAAATTATAATAGTCTTGGCTGGATAATCTTTCATAACTCCAACATTGTCTTAAAATCAGATATTACTTATGACCAACTTATCGGTAAAACATTATCCTTATTCCAGGAATCCAATTTTAAAAGCACATGTGCCTGGTTTAGTTCTCATTCGGAACATTAATCCCTGGGTCTAATATATAGAGAAAGATCTTAACGTAGGTGACTTGGACAGACTAAGCTGTGAAAAACAACAAGTACTGTATGAAATCAAATTGGTTCTTGATTGGACTGAAGCGACACAAGACGGTAAGATAGAAGCGCCTAACCGATTATAAGTTAATTTTTTTTTTAAATAGAGATGCGTACACGGAATACATGTCACATCAATATTATTACTATTTTCAAATATTATGAAAATAGGACTAACTTGCTGGTGTCCTGGAACGAGACGCAAACCCCCGACCACTAGACCACTAGGCCAACGTCTTAACCACTATACCAACAAGCTACTCTAATTGTATTCAATATACGAGAGTAATTTTTTATTAAGCAGAACACATTATTATTGTGAAGTTGTAATTATTCAAACATGTGATGTTTTCAATACAAATTAAATGTATTAATTAGAAAGATATACATATAAAATCAATTTTATCGAAAAATATTATTGCTGCTACCGGGATTTGAACCTGGATTTCTTCCAATCCGGGGTAAGTGCATTAACCGATTATGCTATGGCACCACAGTGGATTGACAACAAATTTTTATAAATTTAAATAAAATAAATAAAAAAGATGGCTTTCAAATAATGGAAGGATAGATGTATTAATTTGAAAATTTGTCGACAATGCACTGTGGTGCTATAGCATAATCGGTTAATTTGTATTATAATATTTTTTAGTTAGTGGTTAAAAACAAAGTTTATGAATAATTTATTATTAAAATGAATAACCTTAGCGCATTTTATCAAATCTAAAAATACTCAAATGTCACTTCACATACCCAATAATTATTTAAATATGTAAAGAAAGTTTGTAAGTTTACCTGAACCCATGTCTGCCCATGTCTGCCCATGTCTAGATATATGTTCAAGTCGGAATCTATTTTCACCCGTTTCCCTCAAGTCGTCGTGTGAACTCGTTATCCGTCATCCGAGTAACTCTTATCTAATTACTCTTAGATGTTCTTTTTATCTAATTTATCCCTCCATTGTGTGTGTATTATCTTCCATTATATTACCGCTTGACTTCGCTTTCATTTGTTCTGTAATCTTTACGAGGCCGTTAGTTGCTTCGGTTGGTCCATTTTGCCAATCATTTTAACTCATCCAATCATATGAGCCGTTTCGCGTTCGTCCAAAATGGAAGAGTTGTAGGTTCATAAAATAAAATACAAAATACTAAAATATATAAACTCCTCGCGTTTTTTTTCATATTATATTAGTACTCGTAAATATAGCACCTGCTCATATCATAATCGTTATTGTAAACATTATTTACCATCATTCTGCTTTAGCGAGGGAATGAAGAAATGATAGAACTTCTCCTTTTTCATTAATGTCGAACGTTAGTTTATTCACCAGTTTATCATTATCATCAGTCTTGTTAATCTACTGCTGGATGAAAGAATCGTGGAGGTCTATCGCCTTCACAAACATCATCACCGCCGATCACCCCTGAACGCACCTTGCAGGTCCCTGGACGTAAAACAAAACTCCTGATGGCCTCGAAAACACGCCCCCTACCGACACATGTGCTAATAACATGCGCTCGCAGCCGTCCGGGAAGCCTGTTCCTGAGCGCCACTCTTCTCGCCGCCGTCTCCCCGACCACAAGCTCCGTTAATTTTATTGTTCTGTCTAATTTCTCCACATTTTTGTAACCTGTACTTAATAAACTTCTGTCAACTGTAAGAAGTCTGCTCTACTCTGGCCATACACACTCGGCGATCATAATCAAATGAATATGTGAGTGATTGGAGGGTTATTAGGGAACTCATTCACACATGCTACAGCACATCATTCTGATTTTTCGGCCACATTTTGACATATATACTTGTACTCGCTTATTATTTCCCCAAAGTGTACTCATGACTGTGATTTTCTTTTCAAACCTCAGCTAATTTTCAAAATGTCACTCCAACTGCTCCCATAATTTTATCTATCTAATCTACGTGGGCTATTCAATATAACATTTTACACATGACTTGCATGCATATGACTTGCCTATTGGTTTTTATGTTTTTAGTAGTGACAAATAATATCCTTCACCTTCTTGTGTCCTGTGTATCCTGTGCCTTCTTGTTCAGTACTTATATTTACTTTTGAACTAAATAATGTATATGCTTCCATTCCCCCTCTCCCCGACGTTAGCGCAATCAGTCAGCAGGCGACGTGTACCGAAACAGCTCATTAATGCTGTTATTAATTTCGGAGACTTCGTGTCTATATTATGTTCGACATTAGCGAAATAAGGTGTGATAAAAATCTATACACAGTCCACTTGTAGAGGTGCTTGGCAGATCCAGAACAGGTGAAGTTCGATGAGTCTTTTTCTTCCTATTCTCTTTTTACTGGCATCTAAACTTGCGAATGCAATACTTCTAATGTTTCTTAGCATACTTCTTTATATACTACGCAATATCATCTGAGCTTCTAGACAAAGATTCACTATTATACGTAAGAGTAGAAAAATGCACTTCAATCAACCAGTTATTTTTTTAAGTTATGAAAAAGTAACTGTTAATAAATTAATTTAATATTCACCGATTTGTCTTCTTCTTTAAAACATTAGTAATATAAAATATAAAGATAATTGTAAAATGAAAGCGACTTAGAGGCATAACAAGGAAGAGGGGGCTGACTGTGGAAGAGAACGGGCGCAGGATTGGAGAGTCCGGGAACCTGAGAAGAATGACCAGGGATAAGAATTGATAGAAGTGGCCAAATCTTATCTTGAGATGTAATGCCGCGGAAGAAGAAAATGAATTTGTAAAATATTTTATTTATCTTGGAATATGCTTATTACTGTTTAGATGAGTAAAAAATGTTCCATATTTTTATTTATTATCTTTGTTTTATTAACCACTAAATTGAGTTTAAATACATCTACCAGTTTCGAAAAATACAATTTTCTTCTTCAGGATGTCACAACACAATTTAGTGGTTAATAAAACAAAGATAATAAATAAAAATATGAATTTTAACCACAAAGATAATATTGCTAATTTTATAAGTATAAAAAAATGTTCTTTTTAAATATTAATTTTAATGATATGATTCTCTAGAAAATAATATAACCGAAATAAATTACCTATATGTTTTCGCTAAAATATTTTACATATAATTTAGTGTCCATGTAATCTACTCTGTTTAATAAATGTAATCCTCGTCTAGACAAGATTTTTTTAATAGAGATATGAATTCGTAATACTGACGCAAAAATATCTATCAAACTGAGCTTATTGCTTGTAATAAGAAAAGTAGATTTAGAAGAAAGAGTAACCAATGGTAATTTATAATGGTAAATGGTGATAAATAAATAACAAATACTTAGAACAAGAGAATTTGTTTGTGTATTTAGTACGAGAGATATTGAAAGGTGGGTGATATCGCCATTACGAATTTTTCACATGCAGCAAGACTATGCGTGATGACCAAGAAGTGCAAATAGAATCCTGAATCCTGGAATTTGCATAAAAAGGATGAAAGTAGACTGAATAATGCATGTGCAGGAAATCAATATACGATAGGGTGAAGAATGAACAAGTCAATGTAGAGATGTAGCTTTGTAGTATAGTCAATAGATGGTTTAGTCATGTAGAACGTGAGCGAGGAGAGAATATTGTAAGAAGTATTTAAATAATATTAAAAAGTCTTATGTTGAAGACAACAGGAACGTAAGATCTTATAAACCAATTTTTTGTAGAATGAAAAGCTGTTAAAAGCTTCCAATGTGAAAAGCATGCATGGTGGGAATAGATCCTGTTGCGTAAAAGCATAGATGCCGGAAGAAACAGGATATTTGGAAGGATGTTCCACTCACCACAGTCCCGTTCTTCTGACACCTTCAAGGTGGACTATAACTTTAGGTTTTGTAACACTATCTCCGTTCAGGGTCTTGAGTCCTTCAGATTGCACAGGATATACACTTAGACACACGTCTCACTCGTTTGTTATACTGCGAAATTTACTTGTTACCGCTCCGGTTCAGGGTCGCTAATCGACTGACACGGTGGCATGTGAGGAAGGCGGAGGAGGTGCAAGGCACAGTATATTATCTTCGTTCAAGCATAAATATATGTCCCAAACAGATCCCGTGGAACGTATCGATTTAAATTATTGTTTAGTTGACGCAACCCGCATTGGAGCAAGAAAAAAATATTGGCTGATGAATCTGGTCAATCTCAGTCCTGGGTTGGACAGCAATTTGCACTTCTGTGGTGAAAAATGTAGATATCACTGCACTTCAGGATGTTGTAGAAAACCGCTTTTTCGTGGTCCAAATATTACGCACGGCGACACTTTTGATCCACATGCAAGCCGAAATCCCTTGATATTAATTGGCCAGAACGGGACAGGTATATTAAGGTTTATTGAAACGACGAAATGCACATGGAGTACTCGACTCGCATCAACAATGCATGATAAGATAAATGAAAATGGATTAAGCAAGAATTGTGGGCCAGGACAGAAAAGTGTGGCATTCTATCCTCTCTGCCTATTTCTGTAGAAAAATTGCGATATTGTAAGTTGTGAAAGTTAGCTTTGTGATCTCCTGAGACTAGTGTTGAATCCCAGATGGTTAATAGTTTTTGTATTATTCTTATACCGAAAATACTGACTATTGACAATGTTGCTTAAATGATAATTAACAGAATAAAAAAAGTCATTTTTAATACTGCATATTTTTTATTTACCGTAGCGAGTAAATTAGAACCACTTAAAATAATTATCCTGAAAAAAATTGTCGGTTAATAAATATTGTTCCTTCATAATTTTTTAAGCGAGAAATATTAACCCTTACGCCTTTCGTAATTCCATCAACTCGTAATTAAAAATACTTTATTAATTAAAAACATGAAAGCAATTTAAAGACTTCATCCCGCTCATTTTTACTTATAGCGAAATATTGTAGTATTAAAATAATATCAACAGCGGTTTGCCAACGAAAAAAGGGTTTGAAAAATGTTAATAAATTCAGAGGAATACAACAATATTCAAATTTGTACAACACCAGCTTACACTACAACGGCAAGGCTTTATGAATAATGACAGGATTAAATACATAATTAAAGTTATTAAATGTGTATAATAGCAGGCCTTCATTAGTATTTTTTGTTGGGTGGTGATTTATATTTTTTTATAATTTTGTGACACGAATTGTTTAATTATAATATTAATGTATGTAAGTGTATTAATGTAAATAAATAAATTAACAGTTTCTAATTTGTTTTAAAAACCATTGTGAATTATTTATATTCACGAATTGGTTTCGAAAAATACATTTTCTTTTAGAATGACAAAAAACGAAATAAAAATTATATGTCAAAAGGTTAACAGAAATCATTAAATCAATCTTTTATCATCGTCACAATTTAAGTAAGGTACTGGATTTATTTAAAAAATAATAATTTTTTAATTAAATGTGTTAACATAAGAACATTTTGACAATTGATTTTGTCAGTTTTTTTATCGTCCTGATGAAGAAAAATGTATTTTTCGAAACCGGTTATTGAATATAAATAACTCAGAGATTTAAAACAAAGTTAAGAAACTATCAATTATTAAAATGAACCACAACGCATTTGCTGTAAATATTAAAAATAAAAAATAATTTAATTTTTAGTTTTAAATAATTTTATTAGTTATAAAAAAAGTGATTTAAATATAAATATTCTTATATTTAATTATAATTTCAATCTACAACGTGTTTGCTTTCTACGTAATTATTATAAAATAATAATAATTTTATTTATTGTTGGAAATGTATTTGTAAGTCGTATAATTAATCACTTTATGTTTTTTATTAATACCGAGAATTTGAAAGAAAAATGAGCATCAACTTACGTAAGTCACCTACATGGGATATGAAGGTTAAGTGAAGGTTGAAGTTGACATCATTCAATAATAATATATATTTAATAAATAGGAAATATCCAGCTCTCAGAATTCAGAAATGTAGAGTTGACTTAAAATATAATCAAGCTTTATAAGTTAGTATAGTACATATAGGTTTTACCTATTAAAGACTTCGTGTTTGGTTTTGCTCCGGTGCCTCAGTTGAAAACTTTATGATGTGCCAATAGGTTAACTTACAGTTAAATGGTGGTGTTCACGCGCCTTGTTACTTTGATTGGCACCACTGGGTTGCCTGGTTTATAATAATGTACACATGTGTGTGTGAGTATTGCCGCTCTTTTTTCGGAACGCTAAGAAGACGGTAACCGACAGACGTCATTCTTATTACATCCTGTACTTTGATCAGTCCAGCTGTCCAAATAAACCACTAGTGCCCGCTTCGGTCGGTCGAAATCTAAAGAAGACAACCCAGCTAAAATAACAACAACATCGGACCAAAAAGATAGCAAAAATAAAAGGTAGGTGCAGTTCATATATTAAACTGTGTGCTTATTGTTAATTAGGTAACCTGGAAACCAGCTATCGAAGGCATTTACATAAACAAGTGGTATATTCTCAGTTTCACAGAGTTACAATATGATTGTTAAAAAGATAACTAAGAATAAAGGTACAACTTAAAGATGTGAATAACGAACTTCAGGTTTGTTGTCTGTTCTCAGCTGCTGCTCTGTAGTCGAAGGTTGGTAAAGATCTGATCTCTCGTGGTTCGCCCAGCTTCTGCATCTATGCTCAGCCAGTACCTGTTGCATTCTACTCATCGGTAGATGACGCTCTATCTCCGATACCACCACATAAGTATATAGATTGATCCTGCAGCTTTAGTTACTTACTGTGAGAGTCCAATCATGGAGTAGAATATAGATGTTTCGGATCCCATTGTAAGGTAATTATCAAGATCGCTGATGTCGCTGATTGGGATCCGAAACATCGCCCACAGAAGTCGGATACACAGGGCGAGATACCGCAAAAAACTCGATGAAAAATATTTATTGATTTATTAAACATTATCAAAATTGCATAAGTCTATTCTCCTTGTTTTATATTGATAAACTGAATGAAGTTGGACAGTCGTCTAGACTCTAATGTATAAGCATTTGCATTGCTGTGTGTTCTCCATACTCTAATTCTCAGCTGACCAAAGCTGAAGGACATCTGTATCCAGGTTCTCGATTTCGAGGAAAACCAGGCGCGCCGCCAGTCTGGCCTCCCGCTCTGCCGATCGCTACGACGAGAAAGACAGACCGATCACCGCCGACTCGCTTCTTCACTCTTCATATTTCACGTTTTACTATCTCCTGTATTCTTCCTTTATAATTTCTGATGAAATAAACACAAACCGCGCGTTTTATGCTCACCGTCAAAACGATCCCACAGTTTATTATTTATTATTTGATTATTGTTCAGGGTGAATATTATGTTCCAGGCCGATGTTGTTTATGAATAACTAAGAAATAAAACATAAATTTTTAATTTAGTTTTTATTTATCAATTATTTGGTTTATTATATGGAATATAACATTAGTCAAGTGACCGCTTCTGGCAGCGGCACAATTGCGTGCTCCTTTAACCATATTTTTCATAACATTCTCGCACATTTCATTTCGAATATTATCCTGTAGCATAGGAATTATTGTTGGCTTATTGGCGTTATTATCCATTGGTTAGTTACTCGACGGTTAGTTACACGACGGTTAACTAATTACTCGAAGTTTAGTGACTCGATGGTGAGTGATGAAAACAGATCAATCATTTTATTTTAAAAAATGTTTTTGTTTTATGTTTTTTTGTCTCATCATTTATAATGTTTTGTAAGCTTGGGGCAACTGTACCTGTTGTTAAATATTTTATTTTATTTTCGCTATTTTACATTAATTAATTTTAGTACACCGCAGATTACTCTTCTATTTCGATTATTGATTATTATAAATGATGGCGATATACAAAAATTAACATTGCGTTAAAATTTGCGTTCGTGCAAATATGCTGTCACAGCGTTTCTACTGATGCAGTAAGCAGGTGAAGAGGGTCCTTTTTAAATCCTTCTTCACCGGCATGTATACCTGCGAGCTCTGGTCGAAATATAAGCAAGTGACGTATAATCGTCCCCGAATTCAGTACAACTCATACAGAAAACTGTTCGGATTGGCGCGTTATTGTAGCGCATCTAAAATGTTTTTTTGTAAAGGCTGTATACATGGATTTGTTCCGCTTCTGAGACATCGAGTTGCTTGGCGTAAAGCTGCGGCTGGAGCTCAGCACCAACTCTCTGGTGCAAACGGCGCTCTCATGGAAAGCTAGTTTCCTGACAAGAGAATGGCAACGCCTACAGAATATTTACATATACAACAATGGCCGCGACTGAAATAGTTATATTTTCATTGGTTTTATTTTTCTTTTTCAAAGCATTATATTTATTTCGTAACTTTAATGTATAAAATAATATGTATTATCTTTATGGCGAATCGTGTTAAAACAAAACCTGATCACGCTGGAATAAACAAATTATTTTTTTTGTACATTTAAATTAAATTGATTTTTATTTTTATCCTGTTCTATATAAGATAGCTAATGATATTATTCGTTCTGATTATAGTGCAACGATAAATAAATATGAGTCAAGCGTTAATACCAAACTGACAGTACGTAAAGCTGTGTCCATTTTAATATATGGCCACCGGCATGGTTCTTTACGGAGCGAGTAACGTTAAGTATCCAAGCTGCCGAAATGGAATAGCAGGAGTATCATGTCAGAGAAACGACTACCAGGATGAATCATCTTGGCAACTGCGGAGGAAAGGCGGTCAGTGAGTCACCTCGACTTAGAATAAATGGCAAAAATACAGCGTGAAGACAGATCGGTTCATGATTGGTCGACAAGTGCCGAAGCGACAGGGGAAGATGCAAACGCCCTGTCGAGATTAGCAATATTTGAATATCTCCAAGAACATACAATTACTGGATTTTCACCTATAAAGGCACTGTTATTAAACAAATAATAAATATCTCATGGAGACGAAGCTATTTTTTATTAATGGAAAAATATGGAAGTATGTCAAAATAAGAAAATATATAAAAATTGAAAAAAATATTTTTTCTAGCGTATTCTAATATAATGTGTTAAAAACATTTTACAGATAAAAAATATTTCTTTAAATAATTAAAAAAAATAATAATTAAATTCTCATTGTGACATATATGCTATTTCAGGAAAAAATAATATCAAATATAGTGCATAGATGGCGATAGTGTTCGAAGTGATTCCACATATTAACATATATACAACTTTCGAAAATTTGATACATATGGAGGTTGATTGGATGGAATGGTGAACGTTACATTGTGTAAAGTGATCGCTTAAGCTAGCCGAAGACAGGTCGTAAGCCTTGTAATTATCCATACTACCATATTTTTCCATTAATATTCTCAACCTAATAATTCGTCTCTGTGAGATATCTATTATTTGTTTTAATAATATATTTATTCAATACAATTTTGTATTTCTTTTTAATGAAATTGTTTCAAATACGATGAATTTAAATTAACTATTCAGTACAACCTTAGAAACTTATTTCAGTAAGATTAGACATTTTAAATGATCTTAAGGAATTTTGTAAATCCAGAAGTATTTTCTTTCTCCAAGGACAGGTTTCCGCACTATCCTAATAATCCGACCAAATCAAACTATTCCCCAAGGACCTGATTGTATCGGAATACTCTCATCATCAGCGTCAATGGCTCCGTAGTCCATTTAAATGAGCTGACGTGCTGCCAAGGGACCACTTTCGAAGATCCTGAACATCATAGAAAATCAGATAAGGGACATTGCAGTGGCTCGTGATGGACTAGAGCTGATGATGGGATGGTGATGATCGAGAAAATTCTATTATATACACCATGAAATAGCCATATGAGTAGATATGTATCTGTAAAAATAGCTTAAATGATTTTACAATTATACGGTATAATAATTATATTTTAAATATGAATTAAATATATACATATAAAATCAATTTTATCGAAAAATATTGTTGTTGCGCCACCGGGATTCGAATCTGTATCTCTTTCCTAACCAGGGAAGGTGCATTATCCAACTATGCTACAGCGACAATATTTTTAGCGACAATTTTCGAACTTATATGTTACCTTTTTGATATTAATATATTTAATCGTTCCATTATTTGAAAGAGCCATCTACCTTATTTTTACAGAATCTCAAATACCTTTGAGTAAACTGATAGCAGACGCCAGAATTATCAATTCATTTTTATTAAATTTTGGACACATTGATACAACTTTATTATTAAGAGAATGTGTACTCTTAATAATAATTATATTCAATAAATATATATGAACGAGAACATAGGTATTACATTTTCATTGAACTAAAGGCCTAGTATTAAATATTCGTCTTTAATATGTAATTATTTTATTGCACGAAATAATATCACATCTTTATGATCTTTCGGGATGATCCATATGGTTATACATAGCACAGCATACACGTGAAAACTTTATGCATTCTTCTGTGAGTTAATTTAGACACTACATAAATCACAAAATCAAAATATGCGTTTATTGCAATGTGGTTTTGTGCAAGGTGTGATCCACTTCGCCGGCATTAAAATAAATATAATATATATAGCTAGATATAAAGGGAAGAATTACAATAACTATGTAAGATTGTTAGACTGTTACTCAATAGAGTAATTAACATGACTAGCAGATAAACAATCGACTATATCCGATTGCTTGGTGCTAGGCCCTGCGTACAACTATTGTGACCGCTGCTTGGTCAGGGTTTCAATATAATCTGCATTTCAATGTGGGAATTATTTATATTAATGCATAAAATGCTTTATATTTTATTCCAATGTGAAAAAAATACAATGTTACAAAATCATATTTTCTGCGTCAAAAGCAGTAGCCAGCAAACGAAAAAAAATTACACATATATGATGATGTTAGAATCGCGGATAGATAAAAATAAAGCCAAAAATGCTATTTTATTAGTATAATGTGCATTGAAGTAAACACGAAATCGGATGAATTTACGCGCAGATTTTTACAAATATTAGGTCGCAAACATTACCAAAAATTATTTCATTATCAATAATTAATCACGACAGTTTGTAATGTAATAATAAATAATAAAAAATAAAACATTTGACATCTCGCGTCACTTTGACATTGCGACTAATAAAATGCTTTATTATATGGTGCGACGCGGGATAAGAGAGATGAAAGCATAGATCAGAAAAAAAGATGACAGATGGTCAATATACTTGCCAGTCATCAAAATTCGTACGATTTCGCTAATGTATGTTGTTTCTTACTCGCAATAAACATAATGTATACTTTATTTCAAATTGAATATACTATATAATTCACGTACTGTTATTGAATATATAAAAGAGAAAAAAAAGTAATCCTAACTTAGAGATATTAAAAACACGTTCGATATTTCCGCTGCATTGGCGAATATTTTTTTTACTGGCAAATGACATTACAGTCTAATACAGTCCAGTAAGTCATAGATAAAAGATGTCGATGCACACTATTATTATGGATATTCATGTGCCGTGGAAAGAAAAGGGTCAACATAATACGGTTCCTTCAAAACACCATTCTCTAATGTATGGCCTTAATCCAGTTCTTATGTATTTTTGAATACGGTAAAGCGATGCACAATGAACTCCTGGTACTGACACTGATGTATGGAAGTGAGGCCTGGAACTGGCATAAGAGTAACGAAAATTGACTGAATGCAGTAGAAATGAGATCACTTAGGTGTGTATGTGGCAAATCTATTTCTGACAGAATAAAGAATGAAGAAATACGGAAATAATGTAAAGCTGATGTTAGTATGGTGAGTAAGATTAAGAAAGGATTATTTAAGTGGTTTGGTCATATGAAACGGATAAATGAGGAGAGAATGGTAAGAAGAAGTGTTGATGGAACCAGAAATAGAGAACGTCCGCGGAAGACTTGGCACGACCAGGTAAACCGGATAATAGAGGATGGTTCTGTTAGAAGCCTCAACAATCGTCGATCTTGTATGAGATGTATGAATGTGGATGAGGCGAGAATTGTGTGATCTATTCTCTCTGCCTACCCTCGCGTAGAGACGTAATGGTAAGTAAATAAAGTTTACATCAACTGTGACATTCGTCATTACATATTCGACGAAATGTGTTTCTTCGAATATGTAATGGTGACGACGTATTGAGCAAGCTCACGTGACCAGTATCCGCATGAAAAAAAAGTTCTGCGCTCATGATCTCAATCTAAGATTACGAATGCGAATGGTCAGATGCTACGTATTCACGGTGTTATTGAATGGAAATGAAACATGGTTACTTACTGAAAAATTGATACGGTAACTTGAAGCATTAAGATGTGAATCTAATAAGCTGAATGAACGTGTTATGGTTTGAATGAAAAAAAGAGAAGTGTTTAATTTAATAAAAATCTGAATAGATCCAGAGTATGAGCATCCGTGTCCATCGTGTCCCTGAATGAAGTAGAACATAATGGCTGATGAACCTAAGCCAATGATGTGACCAGTAACTGACAGTAAAATAATGATAGCCAATCTCCGTTGAACGGATAAGGCACGAGAAGAAAAAAGTGAACGATTTGAGAACGACTTCGCTGATTCACACGAAGCACTCTGAATACAATAGTAGTTTCGAAAAACCGAAACACACAACAGCAACAGTAACTGTTCTATCCACTTCTTGATAGTTCAGGAAGGGGGGAGGGGCAGATACGTATAGTAAACCTAATGGAGCATCCACACACGAATATCGAACAGCACTATTATACAACATTTTAACTACTGTCTTTCATACTGACTATAAGAGAGTAGACATCTAAAGCGTGGATATATTTTAACATAAGTTCACATTCATTAGGTACATACGTAATATTACCTTAGGTCCCGTTTAACAAAGGTTTCAGCAGGTGATTTAAAACTACCCGCCCCGCGGTGCAGGGAAAGCTATTTCAATGGACGCTAAAAGCTTTTCAGGAGCTTTTCCTACTTTTATCAGAGGAAGAACGCGCAGTTGTAATGAACCCTCTCATTACCGACGCCCCGGGGTGTCAACTACAACCCGCTACGCCCAGCAGAACTTTTATACTGAATTTTAGAATACTGTTAATACGTAAGTAATCTTAAGTAACGTAAGCAACGTAAGTGTAAAGGTATATAATAAACTACGTAAAAAAATGAAAATGAAAAAACATGCGTTTTATAATCGAGAAAATACGACAATATGACCTCAGTGGGACATTTCTTTCTTGTTTTAACGGAACTTTAATAACAGCATGTCCTACCATGATTTAAAAAAAATGCAATTTATTTAAGAAATATAGAAAAATTGGAGTTATAACGATCGATAATAAAATCATACTAATAAGATTGAATCTGACGAAATTTTATAGTGTCACAATAGTTAAATTGGTTTAAAACCGTCTATCGTCTGAAAAAAAATCCGAATTCCCACAAAGTGTTCATCAAACATGTTTTTATGAATGTCTCAATAAAACATACAAGTACATCTGACTATACTTGAACTAATTGAATTTAGACATCATAAGCTCTAATAATCACACCATTTCCGGATAGCGCCACACCCTTCTGTCCTGATACACAATTCTCGCCATATCCACATTAATTCATCTTACCATCACGCTGTTTTCCAAGAGTGCCACACCTTTCTGTCCTGACACACAATTCTCGCCTTATCCACATTCATACATCTTACCATCACGCTGTTTCCGGAGAGCGCCACACCCTTCTGTCCTGACACACAAGTCTCGCCTTGTCCACATTCATACATCTTACCATTACGCCGTTTCCGGAGAGCACCACACCCTTCTGTCCTGACACACAATTCTCACCTCATCCACAATTCATACATTTTCTCATACAAGATCGCCGATTATCGTAGCTTCTAACAAACCCATCTTCCAGTATCTGGTTTACCTGGTAGTGCCAAGTCTTCCGTGAACGTCCTCTGTTTCTGGTGCCGTCAAAACTTGGCTTACATATTTTACTTACCATTCTTTCCTCATTTATCCGTTCCATGTGACCAAAACACATAGGTGATACTTTCTAAATTTTACTAACTATACTAAAATCATCTTTATAAATATTATTTTCTTATTTCTTTATTATTTACTCTATCATAAATGGATCTGCCACCTATATGCCTAAGCGATCTCATTTTCACTGCATTTAGAATACTTTCGTTCCTCTTCTACCAGCTTCAGGCCTCACTGACATACATCAGTGTCGATACCAGGACTTCGTTATGTACAGCTAGTCTTAATAAAATATATGTACATAGATATTTAAGTTTAATTAGAAAATAGTGAAATAATGGAAAAATATTAAATAATAAACAATGCAAATTAATACATTTAATTAGTATTTAAAATATTACAAACATATGTTCTAAATAATTATAATTTGTATTTCTTAATAATAAACAATGGTTTGCTCATGAGACGAAACTATCTTATAGACATGGAACCTTAATAAAACCTCTTCAAATACATATTACAAATATAATAATACTACCAGACTAGATGATATATTAAGCCTATTTAAGAAGCATCTCTCTTGCATATTTAAAAATACCACATCCTACGAATCTGTATAATCACTTATAAAATACTTTAATAAAAATATTTAAATTAAGTCTATAATTTTTAATAATTATATATAAAGAAATCTTAAAAGCAGGTTTTTCTAAAACAAATAAATGAATGTAATATAAAGGCATTGGATAAAAATATATTTTTGGTTTTAAGCACTTAATTCGTAATCAACCATATGAAAATTGCTATTTTTGCAAAGATCAGTAAAACATTGAAAACTCTAATATCGGCCTCAACGGTGAAAACCGATATGATCCACGATTCCTGAATTTTATTGACAATTTGGACAGATTTGATGGCCCATTTAAAGCTTCCACTGCGTGAAATTTATTTTTATTTCCTCTTTCACTGAAATTCTTTATCACCCCCTAAAGCATTTGGGTACACCCAGTGCAAAAATATGCAATTTAAGCGAAACTGCGCTTTTATATATTTTTTATTATTTTTGGCAACTGTTATTACTTAAACAATTGCGTGCTGCGAAAAAGCACCTTATTATTATTATTATTTCATTGCCAAATATGAAATAAATTATTATTGTATTTACGCCAAATTGGATTGTTTGTAAATTGTAATCATAATATATTATTATTTCAAACTCAAATTACTCAAAATATAATTTCCATACGGACAAGACAAGACAAGAGCACATACAACATATGGTCAAAGGAACTACAAATATTTTGACCCTTAACTATTTAATAGAATGCTAAAAGATTTAAATCAATTGAATTGTCCCAAGAACATGAAACTATATATAGGTAGTGCCAGTATTGGTGCACTCACCCAAACATATTGACACATATCTATATTAATTATTACTACAAAGTGATCCAAAAATTAAGTCCAGTTTAAAAACTGTTCTTTATATACACTATTATATAGTAATAAATATAATTCTATATACTACTTGTGATTCTAATTAATTGTACAATTGCTTGTAAACTATGCCCGTCTCGACACAAAATTTCTCTAGTGAGATGGGCACAGTCCAACAATTTTTTTCATTGCATTATATAGTTACAAATAATATTTAAATTAAATTAAATTTATAATTATTCAAGACAGTACGCTTTATTGACATCTAATTTGTAACTTAACGCGAACATACGAAGTCAGTAAATCCAAATGATCTACATATGCATTTTATATGAATAGAATATTGAAACAACCGATAGCGTTAATTACAACTTTTTACGTACGACAAGACAAGCGATTCAGGTATAGGTATGTATTAATTAATACCTTTTGATTATTTGATGTCTCCCTGTATTTGTACGTCGCTCACATTTTTAATAACGTAAAAAAAAATACAGTTTGTTATATATATTTTACACAGATTTTATAATGCATTTCCCAACTAGGCAAGCCTGTTTTAGAGCAAATTGGCTAACAAATTTTATTTCACAAAAATCAATACAACTCATTCAATGCACAATTAAATATAAAATGAAAATATTAAAAATGAGTGAATAAAAATCCTAACGTGCAATACAATATGTATAAATAGATTGTAAGCTCATACACGGTAATGGAAAATATGTAAGATTACATTTATAATGCAGTTATAATAATTATTTGATAATATACTATATTCTATTCTTAGTTTCTGCCCTACCCAATATTAATAACCAATTTAAAACATTATTTTTAAAAGCTTCAATGTCACTTAAAGTTTTAATATTATTTCCAATTTGATTATATATTCTGGAAACTTCAAAAGTGAATAACTTTTGACCAAAAGTAGTTTTCATTCTTGGAACGATTTTAAGATTATTTGCGCTTGTGGGATAATATCTTTCAAGCATCACAGATGAAACGCATATTTTCCTATGAAAGCTAGTTAGTAGATTCAGCACAAATAATTATTTTGTATGCCTTTTACGTTTAGTTTTGACGAAAATCTTATATCTTTTCTAAGAGTCATAATATATTTAGTTTAAACTGCTTTAAAAAAATGCAATTTTTGTGATAATTTACTACAAAAATCAATGATGCTAAAAAATAGGAGAAGCACACGATTAACATAATTTTGATTCGTTTCTATTAGGACATAGAAGAAATAATGACGACGTTTCTGCGGATGCGCATTATCAATTAGAGTATTCAAAGACGATCCATGGTTATTCGAATTACTTGCTAGGATGGACAATTATATGGATCGTAAAATGGACGTAGTTTCGCGAACTGAACCACGAATTTCGAAATAAATTTGCACAATTTGCAAGCGTTTTTATGTCATAAAGCATATTCATGGTGAAATGACAAACCAAATTAAGCATAAATCAGCTATCAGCTGTCAAGTTGGCTGACGCTGGAAAAAAATGTTTCCAATTCGAAAAAAACACCCTTTATTACTATTAACAATTATTGGACAATATATTTAAGTCTTGATTATAGAAACGCAATAGATTTTTAGAATATTTATTAGAATTTTAGATTATTCATATACTAATAATTAAAATTCAATAAAGGTTCTTAAATATTATAAAAACCGTTTTTAAACATTCTTAATAAATAAAATTTGTCAGACTAAATTCTTCCATAGTAACTAAGACAATGCTGATAAACTATCGACTGCATCCCATCAAAAAATATAATTTGTAGAAAAATAAGTTGTTTATTTTTAATAGAAATGTTATTTGACTATATTCCTTTTCTTCTTGGGCCTATCCGTTCAACAGACATTGGCTATCATCACTTTGCTTACTGCGGCCCGGAAAAGTTCTACAGTAGACTGGGTAAACCATTGTCTTAGGTTCATCAGCCATGATGTTCTCCTTCTTCCAGGGCCCCGACTTCCAGCAATCTTTCCCTGTATTATGAAGTGCAAGATCTCGCACTTCTTCGGATGTCTCATTACATATCAGAGTTATTAAAGTGTTCAGATTTTTATTGTTTTAAATACTTATTTTTATTTATTAATCTGAACCATAACATGTTCATTTTCCTACCTCTTCCCTTTTATATCTATCGAGCTTATTTTGAGCATTATTCTATTGATCTTCATCGCAAATGGTTCAAATCGCCTTATCATTTCTTCGGTGAGTGTCCATGCTTCCAATCCATAAAACAATATCAAAAACAGATAGCATCTAACCATTTGCATTCGTAATCTAAGATTAAGATCATGACTGCGGAACATCTTTTTGTGTGGATAAAGGGTACACAATGTTGCTCAATGCTGCATTTGATTTCAACAGAAGTATCCCATCTTTCATTTATATTGAAACCCAGGTATATAATTATTTGTGTCTTCTCCAATTTGTTTCCAGCATTATAAATACTTTCATTGTCAGCTACGTTATGTTTACTAATGAGCATATATTTTGTTTTAGTTGAATTGAGTTCTAATCCAAAAGTCAAAAGTTGTAAATCTGCAATGTTACCTACTAGAAATACCGTATCATCTGCATCCTGCGTTATGCAGATGATACGGTATTTCTAGCAGGTAATATTGTTCAGAATATTTCCATTTATAAAGCTTTGAGTAGCTTCTTGAAGAGTTTTATTGAATATTGGGCAGCATCGGTATGTGAATACATCCCCGTCGCAATCTTATATTATTTCTACTTCGTTTATAAAACATTGTTCTACCCTTATTGCTGCTTTCTGATTCCAATAAAGGTTACCTATTATTCTTATGTCCTTATCGTCAATCTCAGAGGCTTTCAGGATTTGAATCAATTAATCATGTCTAACTAATCTTTCAGGTACCTATTCCATGTGCGTTCATGAATTATTCACAAAAATATATTTAACAAGTAGTTCATCAAGCTGATTGTGCGGCAATCATTGCATTTTATTGCTTTCACATTCTTTGTGATGATGACAAACGAAGATTAGAGCCAATCTAAGAATAATTCCTGTATTATATATTAAGTTAAAGAGATTGCTTAATACTATAATACCTTTATGTTATGACAAATCTCTAATTTCTGCAATATTTTAATACGTCCAAGAACACAAAATTAATGAATTTTACCTACAAAGGTACTGTTATTATACAAATATCAATAATCTCATAGAGCTATTTTTTATTATATTTTAATGGAAAGTATATGGAAGTATGGAGTAATTACAGAGCTTACGACCTGTCTTAGGCTGGCTTAAGTGATCACTTTATATAATATATACATATAATTCACCAATTATTACCCCTCAATCTCCAAATTTATAATTTTTTTGAAAGTCGTATATATGTTAGTATGTAGACTTGTTTCGAGTACCACTACGCCATCGCCATCTATGGATCAAATTTGATAATCATAATAATAATCAGATTCTCTTGGTAATGACATACGTGCTGTTTAAAATAAAAGGAAAAATGAATTATGAAAATGAGGGGGAGGAATGGTGAATGAAAGTGATCACTTAAGCCAGCCGAAGACAGGTCGTAAGACCTGTAATTACCCCATACATCCATATATTCTCCATTTAAATATAATAAAAAATAACTCTGTCTCTATGAGATATCTGATATTTGTCTTTAATTTCATTTACATTACAATGTATTTTACTTTCGCGAGTATTATGTTGATTGCAGATACGAAAGTAATGTTTATGTTTGAAATAATTCGAGGTGGGAGTTAAATTAATGTGCAAGTTAACTCACGAGTCAGCTTTAACATTAAACTGGATATTTATATTTTGGTAATTGAGGAACTTATAACAGCAGTATTCTGGTTTGTGGTAATTTTATAGGTAACTATTATTTTACAGTCACTTGAAAAGCTTTTGACCTTTTGTCTCCGAAAAACACAAAAATTTCTGACTGAAAGGTTAGATTAATAAATAAATATTACAAAAATCTGTTAAACTATATAATTATTTCTTTCTAACTATATATATCTTTCTATATAATTTTCTAATTGATTCATCTAATTTGTGTAACATTTAATTTAACTTATAAGATTTGTTTATATTTTATTTTATTTATAAATAAGTAAATCGAGCAGGTCCCAATGACCTATTTTGATTGTGATGAAAACCATATTTCAGTTTTTATTTTACATAAATTAACTGAAAATATTTGTACAGGTGTTGGCATTAGGGTTTCAAGAATGGCGGTTTTAGTATTAACAATATGTCCTTGTGAATATTGTTATAGAATCACAATAATTATAGAAAACCTAGATCGGTGTTGTAATTACTTCCAGAGAATGATACGCAGTTTAGTTACGTTTGGATGGGTACGGAAACGCTTATCATAAAGACAAAATCTGATTTTCATCGACTATTTCATGGAGAAAAACGAGGTCTTGTGTTAGTATTCTTTAAGAGAAATTTAAAAGTTTGAATAAATCAATCTACATAGTTTCGTAGTTTTTAAGGTTTTCGGATAGCCTGTAGCGGTAAGAAAAAATATATTAAAACTTTATCTGGAAGCTATCTATTTTCACTGTGGATTTAACAATAGTCATAGTATATTTTTTTACAGTACGATCCTCATTGTCTTATTTTATATTTTCTGTAGTTTATTAAATAATTCTTCATCACTTATTACAGATGATTCATCGTCGTAATTTAATTCAATTAAGTTTTTGGTGTTTGAGCTGTTGCCCCATACATGCATTCAATTCGCTATTTACCAAATTTTAATCTGCGTATATCCTTCCCTTTCTTACCTATCTCTATCCCTAAACAAAAAGAAGAATAAAGATGTCGCAGTGATTAAAAATCTATCAACTGCAGCAAGTTCAGTGCGCCTCGAACTTTCTACGGAAACACTACCATCGCTTCACTCCGCTACCGTTTATTATTAATAATCTTTTCCTAATTATACTCTTATATTGTTAATAATCCTTTTTTTCGCGAATGTTACTATACACGCCGCGATGCTTGTACTCCTGGTGGAGTGGAATCAAAGAACCAGCCAGCATCCAACCGACTAAAAAGTAAGTACCTTTTTTCTTCCTCATATTTCCACCATTGTTAATATCATCAGCTATATTCTGCTTAATGACGGTTTTTTTGAGTGTCTTTCATATTTTTATATCCATTGTTATTTGTATTTTCGTACATTCTATTGGTCTCTCAATCCCTTTCGGGTACCACTGAACGACTGCATTTGTCTAACGAATGTCCGTCCTCCGAGCAATGTGGCATTGCTATTTAATTAGCTTCGTGTATTCCATCATATATCTTTTGTATTATATATATATGACACTGTATATAGATTTTGGGCAGATCTGAGTTTTGAGTACCACAACGTTGTACATCTTTGTGAGCATCGAATGGTATATTAAACAACCATGTAAAATAATAAAAAATACTATTAAAATGCAATTCTAAGTGAGCTGTAACAATACTATATATCGTTAAAAATGGTCGACACTCCCTCCATCTATCTTTCAACATTTGTATTTATTTTAAATCTTTATTATTCCCAAATTCTGATCAATTTATTAATATTTTTTATAAACATTACTTTGTTATTGTTATCGATTCTCGATAGCGCAACAACAATATTTTTCGATAAAATTGATTTTATGTGTATATCTTTCTAATTAATACATTAGTATTTAAAATATCACAGACCTATGTTCTGAATAATTATAATTTCACAATAAAAATGTGTTCTCCTTAATAAATTTCTCATTGTATTATAGATTTTGATCTTGTTGTATATAAATGTCAATAGACACCCCCATAATTCAAGATCTTTCTTATTTGGAAGTGCACAACTTTATTGATGTATTATGTTAGTACTTAAATCAACAGTTCTTGTTCTAAATAAGTAAATAAAATGTTTAGACTGTTGTGCGCAGGAATACGTCAAATGTAAAAAAAATTGTTGTACAAGATAAGTTGTAACTAATATTAGGTTAGGATCATGTATTAGAACTCATAACTCGTTTGTAACTGACGTATATTTCCTTTTGAAACAAAAGTTATTTTAAAAACCTAGTCAAGGTCAAGTTAAAAAAGGTATAAAAATCGATATACGGTATTGTTGCAGGGGGGTGTCACATGTACCTTGTACCTGGAACATATGACACACCCCACTCTTGTGAATATTCCGCACACGAAAACTCCGCACACGAAAATTACGCAAATCAGATTTTATTATTATTATTATTAGATTATTTTTATGAAGTAACAGTTTATTATTGTTTTTACGTTTTATCGTATGTTATCTTATTGTACCAACGGTTCTGAAAAATTCAGTATATCTTTTGAATATAAAAAATAGCTCAAAAAAGTTGGAATTGACTAAATATGAGTGTATAAATTAGAAAGATATACAAAAAAATCAATTTATCGAAAAAATAGTATTGTTGCTACCGGGATTTGAACCTGGATATTTTCCATTCCGGGTAAATTACATTTAATTTGTATTAAAATACCACAACTATATTCTGAAAAACTGCCATTTCACATTAGTAATGTGTTCTCCTTAATAATGATATTTCAAACTATAAAAGCTGATGTGCGTAGTTTTCGTGTGTGGAATAATCCTGTCACCCTTCGTGTGATGCGCAACATACATCTCTCCGATCTCTCTATTATTGAGAGTCCATGTTTTGTAGCCATACGCAAACACTGTAAGTGTGCATTGAATAAATACTTCCCGTTCTAGGCACAGTTCTGCGAATAAAGCTTGATATGCCTTCGGATATGTAAATTTGATGTCCTATTACATAATTATCGACTTGCTTAAAATCAACCAAAAAACACGACCCACCTGTGAAACGCTTCTTCCGGTATCTGGATCTTCTTCCACTGGATCCACAGGTTTTCTGGCTCCAGGACAAGTACAACATGGACATATGCTTTCGATGGTCTCGCAAAAAAATAAAACAGTACCTTACACAATAGCAAGATTTACAGCACTTAATCGGTTCACACGGTAGCGAGAAACCGATTACACAAATATAAATATCATCCCCGCATAGAAGGATGATAATTAACACCAACCAACAGTTCGTACAAACTTGGCGGCAGTCAACGCACCCAAAATGGTTAACGCTACTTTAAGTTCGAAGGTCCATCTTCAACTCCCAAAACCATAGAAAAAAATCGTGTTCTGGTATAGGAGGAGAGGGTAGTGGGTAAGTACTAGATAGAAATCATCGATCTACGTATGTCATGTTAACATAAGCACGCACGGCGATCCATGAATAAGTTATAAAGATCGAACAATATGTTTTTGCGAGTGTTTTGTATCCTTCGATTGGTAGTTACAGGTTTTATGTTAGCAATATGCCTGTTTTCCTCTGCATGGGCAGAGCGCTGCTACTTGTGCTCAATCTTAGATTTTACATGCAGAGATTTATTTTATTTTTCTAAGCTAACTTTTAATACTGAATTAAAATGCTGAAACTGTACGGGTTAATCTTTAGAAGTTTTCAGAATTATAAAGAGCTGATGGTGAAAGTTTAACAACGACAGTTCCTGCCTCGGTCCAGCCGATTACACGTTTGGTATTTAACTTCACTGAAGTTTTCATGTGGCTCATATTCAAGGCTATGAATATGGAAATAGCAATGAGCTCTAGCGAAAACTGGTTGCATTGTCCATATTTAATTCAGCGGGGTACTAGTTTATTTAAATAAGTGGAAACACGCCATTTGGCTCACCAGGTTACAACAGATTTGGTCCCACAATTTGTAATATTATATTAGGAGAACACATTCTTATTGTGAAGGTGTAATTATTCAGAACAGACGGTCAGTGATATTTTAAATATGAATTAAATATATTAATTAGAAATATATACATATAAAATCAATTTTATAGAAAAATATTGTTGTTGCGCCACCAGGATTCGAACCTGGATCTCTTTTCAAACCAGGTGCATTTTCCATCTATGCTACAGCGACGATATTTTTAGCGACAAATTTTCGAACCTTTTTGATATTAATACATTAAATAGTTCCATTATTTGAAAGAGATAAAGAGATCCAGGTTCGAATCTCTATGGCGCAACAACAATATTTTTCTATAAAATTGATTTAATATGTATATCTTTCTAATTAATATATTTAATTCATATTTGGAATATTATATTTTAAGTATCATATCATTTTTGAATACGTTACAAATTATTAGTCAATAGACTTGAATAAATTATATTTCTCTGTCAGCCTAATATAAGTGAATTTTTTAAGGGAGCGGATCATTTTATTTATTTATTGGAAATAACACAGATATATGAATAACTTACATCCTTACATATTTCATATAACGAGTTTCTGTTTCTGTCTAAATTTCTATTTCACTATTTCTCATGTATCTGTCAAGGGTAGTAAAGTGAATAAAATTTTACAAGACAGTGAAAGCGAGAAATCCGAAAAAGACCCTGCGCAAAATATAGGCACTATCCTCTCTCCCTGTATATAAATGTGTATTATATTGAATGCCATCCATTGCACAGTTACAAATAATCATCCCACCCTCTGCCTGAACAAAATATTACATCATAATAAAAGAGGAAATCCTGGGAAACGGGATAACTAGTATTATATAAATACATTTGTAGTGCAAATTTTTCATTATTAATTACATTATTTTTTAATCGACATTTTTTTTTTCCGGTTTAGAAGTACTTGTATTTAACATACATGTCAGATATACTGCCCCCTTCTCTATGTTTTTCTCTTATAAAATTTAAGTCAATACATATAACAGTAACTATGTGAAAGTCTCTCTCAATAGCTTCTAAAAATATCTAACACATATACATTTTAAATATGAATTAAATATATTAATTATAAAGATGTACATATAAAATCAATTTTATCGAAAAATATTGTTATTGCGCCACCGGGATTCGAACCTGGATCTCTTTCCTAACCGGGGAAGGTGCTTTATCCAACTAAGCTACAGCGACATTATTTTTAGCGACAATTTTCGACCCTATATGTTACCTTTTTGATATTAATACATTTAATCGTTCCATCATTTGACAGAGCCATCTACCTTATTTTTACAGAATCTCAAATACCTTTGAGTAAACTGATAGCAGACGCCAGAATTATCAATTCATTTTTATTAAATTTTGGACACATTGGTACAACTTTATTATTTAGGAGAACACATTCTATTGTGAAGTTGTAATTATTCAGAACATAGGTCTGTGATATTTTAAATATGAATTAAATATCACAGACCTATGTTCTGAATAATTACAACTTTACAATAGAATGTGTTCTCCTAAACAGATACATTTAACTAATTTTCGGGGCAATCGTGGCAAACTATCTTATGATCTTTTGGATGTTGTGGCTGTAGTAAGAAATTGTATTTTGCCTAAATAGTTGGTTTACCATTCTGTGTTCGTGTAGGCACGTCACTGTTTCAGCCTCTTGGTACTGTGTGAGATGATTGCAGATAGTAATGACAGAAAAGATAAATTGAAAAGAATTTATTTACGTTAAATTACAAAGGTTGGTTGGAATCTACTACATATTAGAAGTTCATACCAAATGATGCAGTCGAAGCGGGAATCGAAGAGGAATTGCACACTTTGACCCGCGCGTTATGAGCAGTGCCGCTGGCTGCGTTCCCGTGAATCGCTGATGTGCACTGGCATTTCTCATTGCTTGGTTCTCTTGGTTCGTTCAGCTACACCGATCGTTACTCGCGACGACTGCGAAATAATTGCTCGGTGATTGATTTTTTTATTTTTTTATTTTACACGTGATTCATCAAAAATATCTTTTATAGTTTAGATTTCTTTTCATATTTTATGAAACTACTAAGGGCAAGATTAATTGATAAATTTGAATAAACAAATTCCACTTTTTTCAATACATATAATGTATTTGTTCCCGATCATTTATCATCGCTTTGCAAAGATAGAGGAACGATAATATATATACGCTATTATTTAGTATTTTGTTTATTTTGATAGTGAAATTCGTGATGAGAAATATGGATCTATACGTAAGAGTGTTCCCAAATGAATAAATGAATATTAGATATCTCAACTAAGCGTACAAACGATATTAATTACTGAATTTCCCCTACACGGGTTGTTCGTGGTTTTGTATTAAAATATAATATTTTTTGAACATGACTAATAATTTAAAAACAAAAATTTATAATAGTGTAGTAAGAATATTATAGTTGTGATGTATCTAATCATTGCAACCTTTAATTGTTTTTATTATCATACTTATTAAATTTTAAGACTTAAAAAAAAAAATGTGTTTATAACACTTGGTGGGAATAGATTATGTAGACTATATCGATTTAAATTATTGTTTAGTTAATTGTTAATAGTACGCAACCCAAATAAGAAAGGGATAATGTTAGAAAGGATCTGGCCTATCTTGATCTCAGCCCTGGGTTGAACGGCAATTTACACCTCCGGTTGACTCGCACTGTTGTGGTGAAGAACGGAGATATCGCTGCAGTTCAGGATGCTGTAGAAAACTACTTTATCGTGGCTCTCGATTGACCAAAACGCGTGTTGACGTGTCTGTGTTAAAATACAATTTGTCATACGTCGGCTTAAATCCCTAGGTATTAATTGGCCAGAACGGGACATGAATATTAAAGGTTATATTGAAATGACTGAAACGATTGTACTCGACTTGCGTCAACAGCTCTGATATAACCAATCGTTCTGTCTGTATATGAAGCTTGGTCCTACAGTTTATCGCAAGAAAGTTGGTTGGGGTTCGTCGAAAATAAAGTCTTGCGCTAGATTTACTGCCCAATACGTGATAACCTAACCGGAGAATAGAGAATGTTAAATGATGTGTTTGAGATTCCGTAAATATAAAGAAGATGACTTTCAAATAATGGAACGACAGATATATCATTTTGAAAGTGCAACATATAAGTTCGAATATTTGTCGTCAACTTACTGTGTTGGTGTGCATAATCGGTTAATGCTTTTCCCCGGATAGGAAGCGATCGAGATTCGAATCCCAGTAGCAACAACAATATTTTTTCGATAAATTGATTTTATATGTATATCTTTCTAATTAATACATTTAATTTATATTAAAAATATAACAGACCTATGTTCTGAAAAAAATCGATTTAACAGTAAGAAAATGTTCTCCTTAAAAATATACATATATATATTTTTTCTATAACTATATATTTTATTTTCATCCAAATTTACTCACCTGCTGAAAATCACTATTTCTTCTAAATCCACTTTTTCAAATCATTCTGGCCAATAATATAAATAGGCCAAGGAATAAAAATATATAAAAATGTAAATTTTTTTCTTTCCAAATAATATAATCATATTCTAACTACATTATCTTCAGTCGAAAATAAATTTAATAAACGTACTACCTAATATATCTCAAAAGTATTTCCGAAACCATCTACATAAAAATTGCATTACTTATTTTATCATGAATATTTTCTCCTAATGTTTCCAACACGTGTTTGATTATCATTAATGCTATGCGTACACCACATTTTTTACTTTTTGTATCATTAAAGTTGATGAAAATATATTTTTTATTACTAACTACTAACATCTCATACACGATTTATCATTATCAATAAAAATAAAGTACATCCTCCATATTTTTTTTACTTACAAAACAAAATATTTTAACAAAATCTGATTCTTCGAAGAAATGAAACTCGAATTAAGCGGGTCGTCTACGAAGGATGAACACCTGCGAAAAGAACAAATAATCGTTATACACAATCGTTATGATATATTATTTATATCGAGTTCGTGTAAAATGTGTCGTATCATATCACATTATTTTTAATCCAAACTCGATAGGACGTAAGCTTGTTTTCTTTATGGATTTTACATACACGTCATCTCCATCGATACAAAGCTATTGTCGTTGTTATATCACAAAATATATTTATTTTTATTTGTATGATATGTATTTGATTCCAAATTTTGATGATTCGGGAAGTAATTTTGAAATTTAAAATATGTACATCAATACTCTTACTAGTTTCGAATTAAATGCTTAGCTTGTATCGTACTATGAAAATAGGACTTAATGATAAAGGACAACTGAAGGGGAAGGATACACCCTTTCCCGGGATCGGTTTGTCGGTCCCATTCATCAAAGCTAATAAAAATATGCGACTTTAATTTGATTATATATTTAAAGAAATTTATGCATAGAATACATAGTTAGATAACGTGTAGATGGATAATTGATGGTAAATTAAGGTGCAGTGGTTGAAGGCAAATACTCAGGTATCTAGTCATCAAAAATACTTACAAAAGAGGGACAGTGGGCGAGACACAAAATGGTTTGAGTCACACTAACACAGACAGACTAACAGAGTTGCAAAACACGAGGTATAGAGAGAGAGAGAGAGAGAGAGAGAGAGATGTAGGCGCGTAGGTGGGGATACTTTCCATCCGCGCAGGTCGTCCTAACTATCTACCTAAGGTGCTTCATTGTGTCATCTATATCCGAATAAAATTTTTATATAAAACAAAACTCATCCCATTACTATTTAGTTTGCTTTCCTGGGCGGGCGGAGTTTAAAATAGGGCATACATATGAAAATAGGACTAAATTTTTCTAGGTCTTTTGAGATCAGACTCAAACCCCTGACAACGAAATCACTAGACAAGTATTTTACGACCACTCTTTAAAATAATTTTGTACATAATCGCTGGAGATTTATTATTTATGACTAACCGGTTTTGGAACAACGTCTATTCCTTCATTAGAGTAAAATTAAAATTATAGTTTTGTCTTTGATTCTGCTGATCAGCAAACAGTAGAATTTCAGAACATAGATCTGTGGTAATCAAATATTTTTTTCGATGACAAATTTTCTGGTTATATTTCTAATTGATTAATTTAATTCGTATTATTAATTATACGCTTAGATTTAGTTTAATTTCGTTATTATTTATTTATTTGTTTACACACTATCCCAAAACGTTTTGAGAGTTGTTTATTCTCATTTAGATTCGTCATAATTACATTTTTTTTATTACATTCAGTCATTATTAACATTATCATAATAATACCATCATAGGTTGGCTCCGGTATCATCGTACCAGAGCCATGCTTGTACAATTTGACGTAAGACTTGTTATCACATTAAATTCAGAAGGCGGCCAGAAAAAAGTTATAGAAATCATACACCCCCAAAAGGGAAGAGTAGACGTCACATTTATGTTGCTGTCGCAGAACTCGGTCATAGTCCTGCAGGAACTCACTCTGTCCAGGTCGCAAGAGGTGCGAGGGTAGAAGTGAGCCAGTAGGTCTCCTAGTTTCATTAGATCTCTCTAGCCGCTGCTCTTCCCGGCATCGCCCATCCTAGCAACCCCCAGTGAGAGACCCACACCCTAATAAATACCCGGAAATGTAGGAGATTCCTTTCATTTTTCTGATGACCTATTTCTTCAAATCCCGCAATCATAATCTCACGTGCATCATTCATAATCATATAGTCCCAGAGGATGTACTCTGGCGTCTGCTTCATCTGAGCGCAAACACACCACGGTTTAATTTTGTTATTACGTATTATATTAATATTTCCTCGGCCGTGCAGAACCTTCAGTGTAGACTTTTCGAAGCAGGGTCTATCGTTAGGATTGACGTCGCTGTCTGAGATTTGAAATGTCAACCAGAGACGTCGGAAATATACAGCGGAATACCCTAGAAAACACTACTGATGAGATATATTTTTTTTATTGATTCTCAAATATAGATTAAACTCTGAATTTCATATTTGAAATATTATTTTTACACATGTTGTTCTTATCTGTCTCATAAAAGCTCCCATGTTTATTATTTAACTGTATTTTGCAAATCAAGGTTCCTTAACCCTTCTTCAAAACTATCATGTTCCCTTTACCTTAAAAGACTATATCCTGTCTTCATCTTGTTGGAGGGTTTCAAAGGGATCTCGACATGCTGATCCTGTTTAGGGCCTCGGGTGAAGCTGTGCGAATGAGGGTATGGCTGTGGGATGAATACAGTGGACGCACGTCAACAGTATGATCGGTCACTTGTATGACATCATAATCAGACAGCTCCGAAATGCTGTGACGTTGATGAAAAATAAAATATTAATTAAATATATTAATTAGAATGATATATATATAATCAATTTTATCGAAAAATATTGTTGTTGCGCCACCAGGATTCGAACCTGGATCTCTTTCCTAACCCAGGAAGGTGCATTATCCAACTATGCTACAGCGACAATTTTCGAACCTATATGTTACCTTTTTGATATTAATCGTTCCATTATTTGAATCCATCTACCTTATTTCTACAGAATCTCAAATACTGATAGCAGACGCCAGAATTATTAAATTTTGGACACATTGATACAACTTTATTATTTAGGAAAACGTATACTCATTATGAAGTTGTAATATTCAGAACATAGATCTGTGATTTTTTAAATATGAATTAAATATATTAATTAGAAAGATATACATATAAAATCAATTTTATCGAAGAAAAATGGAACGATTAAATGTATTAATATCAAAAAGGTAACATATAGGTTCGAAAATTGTCGCTGTAGCATAATTGGATAATGCACCTTCCCCGGTTAGGAAAGAGATCCAGGTTCGAATCCCGGTGGCGCAACAATATTTTTCGATACAATTGATTTTATATGTATATCTTTCTAATTAATATATTTAATTAATATTTAAAATATCACAGACCTATGTTCTGAATAATTACAACTTCACAATAACAATGAGTTCTCCTAAAAAAAAAATATGATTTTTGACCACAATTAATTTAATTTTTTTGATTTTTTTATTTGTTGACTTTGCTTTATTAACCACTTAATTGAGTTTAAATATATCTACCGGTTTCGAAAAATACCATTTTATTCTTCAGGATGTCAATACTAACTGAAAACATATATTATTGTTTCTTTACCAGAATCTATTTAAAAAAAAAACAACAATTATTTAAAAATTAATTTAGTACCTAAATCAAATTGTTACTTAATACAAATTTATTCGAATAATTTTTAGGAAAAAATTTAACAAAGTTAACAAATAAAAATATGAATTTTAACCACAAAGTTAATATTGCTAATTTCAAAAGTATAATTTTTTTTGAGATTATTTTGTAATTTTTACTTTTAAATACGAATGTCTAACGTTGGTCTAGTTTTACATTTATTAATATATAGTCTTTAATAATTACCACATATAATTTATGAGTTTACTTTATCTGTTTCACGAGAATAATCTAGTATTAAGCAAACAAGGTAAATAAATAGTTATACTAATTGTAATCACTTTGTAAATATATCATGGTAGATTTAACACTGAAAATAATAATTTGAACAATATATGTATGTTTAAAGAACTATTTATAAATGTGCAAAACACCAAGAATAAAATTTTACATTAAGATAATACAATACAAACATATTATACAAGGACACAATTTAAAATGGATATTAAAATTGCTGAGAATTAATTAAGCAAATAGTGATATAAAAAGTCAGTTCCTTTGGATAAAATCTCCAATTAAATTTAGTCTTTAAATACAACAACAAGGGTCTGTTTTTCCACCTCTACTTAAATAGGCACGGCGACGTTACTACGTCAATGTAGTAAATGTAATGCATTAGATCCCAACTTATAATAGATACTTGCCCAAAAGATATGCGCCTCATAAAACTTTTGGTACCTATATGTACTTTTCACACGCTAATGTGAATCAGTAATTTTGAAAATCCCAGCAAGATATGTACATATAATGAAATTTTTAAAAATCACTTTTCTTGTGTATACGAGTATGAGTATTTAACTAAAACATGTATATTTTTATGTAATTACTTAATTGAAAGTACGTTAGAAATTATAATTTGTATTACATAATTTAACAAAGAAGAAGCAAACAGAGAAATTCGAGAAAATATGAAAGGGGTTAAATTTAACAGAGAAACATTTATTGGGTGAGATTTGTAGACGATAGGGCTATCAATCATCACTTCAATAAATGCTAAATAAAATCAACGCAATATTCTTTTACTTTAACTTGAAAATTAATGACATTAAAATAAAAGTACTAGTTACAGCTGGAATTAAACGACAATACTCTTCAACACGTTAATTGGTTTCTGTACTGATGTAGCTGTGCGATCTCCGAATCGTACTTTCCGGAGAATATATTACGATAATTCCGGTTGTAAATCGAAATCACCGCAAGGTGGGGAAAGAAATTTAGGAAGTGGATAGAGGAAGCTGTTGGTGAGAGGAAAGCGATATAGAAGAAGGACCAGCGATCTCGGGGAACTGGGATTTGGAAGAAATGCTCGCTTTACCTTGAATATGACACATCCGCAGTCTCCTGGTTGCCGCCGAAATCACACAATGGTTGACACAAGGATGGTGATGATCACCGCTCCCGACTGAAGACGGCGGTGTCACTTTTCACCCACGGCACATGCAAACAATAAACACTGTGCTCACAAAACACAGTGCTGGTGCACTGGAGGTAATTATTCGCACCGCGAATGGTATCGCGATGTCAAGATCAACCAAATAATATCGATCATGTTGCACCCTATGGCGTTAAGGTCACAATTTACACTGAAGCAAGCAAATCGAAAACAAGGTCGAGGGTAGAAATGTGGACTCGTTAATATTAATCGAGGCTGATATCAAAAGATGCTCTAAAATTGTGTTTACGAATTCGGAACACTAGCATTATAAATCAAGATGACTGAAGCAATATAAAAATAATATTTGTATGAAAATAAGACCGGTAGTTACTAAAATATTTTTTCTATAAGTAGATTATTTTTGTATATCTTTCTAGTTGATTTATTTAATTTGTATTACAAATACTACAAGTATTAAAAATACCACTGAAAATGTTTAATTTAAGGTTTCCACGAGCATTAGTATATGGAACTGGCGTCTCTTCTAGGTTAGATCTAGATCGCGTTTTTTGTGGATGATTTCCTTAAATAAACCAAGGCCGGTAACAGAGCTATGGTCAAGGCGTTGCCTGAAAAAGTTATGGTACAACCGTACTGGTTTGCAGGAGATATAAAATCTCCCACACAAATAAATCATCTACAAAAAACGTGATCTAATCTAGAAGAGAGGCCGGTTCCATATCTGTATGTTATAACATAATGTTTAGGTCATATTATCCGGTTTAACCAGTGGCGTGGACTAAGCACGAATTTAGGTATTGCTGTAAAAGCGATGGGTTATATTCATCATACAATCTTTCAGAACTATGTTTTTTGAAAGTGTGTAAGTTTATTTCCATTCTTGAAAAATATTAATAACATTACTTTTCTTATTATTCTTCAACTTGTTAAGTGAAGGACTTAAATATTTTTTTAATATAAAAAAAATATCACGTTTAAAGTGTTTTAAAAAGCATACATTCAATTTCACTTGAAATACACTATACATTTTGCAACTCGTCTGTTCAAGCGAAGACGTGTATTTAGAACTCCACGCGGTACGAAAGTTATATTTAGTTCATCACATTTGGGGCAAATTTTGCGAAATAACACATGCGCAGCTTTATTTGTCAATTGTAAATTTTTCCGCTAGCTAGATGATTCTAGTTAAGTTAACAGATCAATATGAGAACTTTGAACTATTTGCACGTGGACCTTCATACTTAATACGTAATATATAAAATATGTATTTAATTAATATTAATTTCGCAGAAATTATAGTTATGTGCAGCTTTTTTGATTATATAGAGTAAATTAACATACATAAAGAACGTCCCTAATTATTACATATTCTTAAGTATAGTAACAGAAGCAAAGATAGAAGGAAGAAGAAGAAAAAAAGGACGGTGAGAAAAACGTTAATATGCTAGTTGTCAAGATTTTTATTTTTACAATTTTTTTAGAACATGAATTGAGTATTTTACATTATTTAAATTACACGGTTTTTTTTTCGCTTACCTCTCCAAAAAAGAGACTAGCTCTCGTGCTTGGAGAGGGAGTTACACTTTAATAATTTTGTATAATATGTTATATATTATTTATTATCTATTTATGTACTTCTGAAGTATTCTGTAATATTGTTTATTTTCTAATTATGTGTTTCTGAAGCGTTTCTTTAATTTCTTCCTAAACTTTTTTATATCTTTTATTTCTTTTATTTGTGTAGGGAGGCTATTGAATTTTTTTTAACCCTAAGTATATAAAATTTTGCTGATAGTGTTTGGTGTTACATTTAGGGATTTTAAAGTTATTATTAAATCTTAACGATGTGCTTTATACAGTGTTATTTTTTTTAATTAGTTGATTAATTGAGATTTTTTGTAAATGTTTTCTATTTTGGGAACTGGGAATTTTGTAAAAAGTGTTCGTGTTGAAAAAGTTGAACTTTTTTTAATATTACTTTGATGATTGTTCTCTATTTTATTTTTACCGAGTTCATTGTATTATTTTATGCTCCTCCCCACCCCATTATTCCATACTGGAGTAGTGAGTGAACAATAGCAAAATATACCTTATTAAAATTATTTTAAATTAAGATGCATATGATGTTGCCAAGATGTCCTAGTATGTCTTTTAAAAAGAAAAGTATTTAACAAAGTAAATGTCAGCACAGTTTAAAAAGTAATAAATTCCTACAGTAATTTTACTGTTTGTCATAAAGTGTTGATATATTACTTGAACACGCTTTGCATGCTTGTTGCTAACGACGAAGTAGAAAGTTTGATATACGGTTTTAAAAAAAAATTAACATACATAAAGAACATTCTTTAGAAGGCATGCAAGTATTCGTGTATCGTATGAAAAATAAGGTTGTTTTGATTCGTTATGCTTTTGTTGAAATAAAACAACGATATATAGGTGTATTATTTCCATGCAATACCAATTCCTCAAAAATTTGTCATCAAAAAACGAGTCAACTAAAAGTTTTGATATTTTAACACAGAAGAATATTTAACAGGTACACTTTTCAAAAGGTCAAAATGAAAATGTTTTCATTAAAATGTAATTTGTATGTTTTCCGCTCAGTGAGCATTTTAAGGCTCCCTTTTTTTCTTTCTGTAATAATTTGTTTTACATATTCCTGTACACACAGCGGCCTGATAACATTAGAAGCACGTTTCCTGTTTTTCTATAATTTAAAACCTTTCTGGGGATAGTAAAGTTTTTTTGGGGAAAGTTAATTGAAAAGATTTCCGAGAAAAGTAATAAAGTTTGTATTGTATAATTTTTTTTGTCGGAAAAATTTCACGACGATATAAAATGTTACTACGACTTTTTGAGTTCTACTAAACTAAAATGTTATATTTAAAAATATATAATAAAATATACATTTATCATTATTTTACTTTTTAAAACAGTAAGTTAAGTGTGTATAAATATTACTTTTGAACCTTAAATATGACTGAACTGATAAAAAATAAATTACTTTGTATTCCTGGTAGTAACTTGAGAAGGTGAAAAAGAAAAATGCAATTACGGCTTCTTGAAAAAGTAAAGAATTCTAGAATTTAAATATTTACATACAATTATAATTCACTTGAATATTTTTACTAAATTTTAAAACCGAAGAAATACAAAATTATCAGTTTACTATTTCATCATCATCACTACCATTATCAATCGTTTCCTGTCCAATACTGGATGAAAGCCTCCCCAACATCTCCCACTTTTCTTTTTCCATTGGATTTCTGCAGGAATTGATGATTTTGTCAGTCCAGTCTATTGGGTGACTCCATTTGTTCAACGATTATCCGTCCTCTGAGCAATTACCGTTATCCATAATAATATTTCTCTTCGCATTTTATAAAAGTTAAATAGTTTATCAAAAGTTTATTAATGAGTCAAATTGATAGTTCTGTAAAGAAATAATAAAGTACAATTTCAAGATAGAATAAAAAAATCTATTATAAAGGTAAAGGTATTGGTGTAAAAGAGCCAAGTTGACGTAAAACATCTAAAAAAGAAAATTAAGTGAAAGAATTGAGGAGAAACGACAAAATATCTTAAATATACTTAGTGCAAAATAAAGCGCATGCGATCCAAGATTTGCAAATATTGCCTTCCAAGAAAATAATCATGTTCATTTGAGATAAATAATCTTCAAAAGATTCGTTAATTACTTTCAAAACAAATCGCTTCTTTTATTGATTTTTTGATTTACTTGCATAAAAGACTTCACAGTTTATTAATATGTATTCTATTTAATCTGTAAAAAAGCTTAGAAAAAAAAGAAGGTGAAAGGAATCATAAATATAAGAACAGGGACACAACTTGGCTGTTTAGATCTCGTCACTGAGCATAACTTAACTATCATCAAGAAAATATATTAACTGTTGATTTTGTACCAGGGTGACACCGAGTATCTTCTATTCTGCACAATAAATCAGTTAGTATAAGTAGCTGATTGGCATTATCATGGGGAGTATGCGTGATCACTTTAAAGAGCCAGACTAGACTGGTCCAGATAAAGCCGTAGACCGATACAAGGAAGAATTGTGAGAAGAAGTTATTAAAGTACTGCCATGAAAGTTGTATGTAAAATAAGCATTATGTAAAAAGTTGAGACCTCGTTCCGAGGAACAAAACTTATTTCACGAGTGCGAGCGTGTGGAAGGAATTCGCAAGAGTATTTCAAATGGTAATTTTTATAAGATGAATATGTAAAAAAATTGGCTATTAATTTTTTTTTAACAGGTATTTGTTCTAAATTAACAATTTTAAGATTTTTTTAAAATTTTGATTCTGAATTGCGTAAAATGGGTTAAAAAATGCCAACATTGCGGCGAATGAGAATAACCGATATGGGAACTGGGAATGGTATTGGATAAGTGAAGGGTCACCTCTCACTGCTGAGATTTTGAGCACCTGACCCTTTTTAAGATAAAGGGACTTAATTGATGATCATAGTATGCTAGTGAATTCCTTCGACAGTTTGTTATTCCCGGGTTTCCTATTGATAATATGAAAGTTAATGCAGATCGAAAAACCACCACTAACCTGGTATTATGAATGCTGTTTCTCCGCTCGTCGTGGGTTGTATTGTTCTTCTTTTGTACTCTGATATTGGGTCTGGATGCGCCGACACGATCTCCATGAATTATTTTGACAGGTCGAAATAATTAATTACCGGAGCCTATTAATAGGTCCTTATCTGGCGGAGTACCAAACTGCAATCGTCGCTTCGACCGTGGTTTGATAGCAATTTTCTGGTCACACAAAGCGGCGACCTTCACACAACATAAATCAATCATACTAGCAACAAAAAAAAACTAGGGGTGCCGGTCGAAAGAATAAAAAAGTGGGTAAACAGAGTGTTGTGAAAATACAGTTTTTGTATCTTTCAGACTCTTTGATTATATCAAAATATGATATACATATTTAAATATTTCGTTAAAAATTTAGTAGTAGTTAAGTATATCTATATTTATCATTTTAGATAATGTAGGTAAATTTTGATTCATAAATATTGGTAGATTATTTTTCTTAAAAATCTTCTACACTAAAAAAATATAGCGATAAAGTTGTTTAGAACTTCAAAATTAACTTTGAGGTACTTAAAAGTTCAAAAAATAATAGTTAAAAGCTTAAAAATTAGTTTGCAATTGAAAAGCAGGAGATATATTACGTAACAATATTTCAATAAGACCAAAAACACACAATTTCACCTACAAAGGCACTGTTTTTAAACAAATAATATATACCTTATAGACACGAAGCTATTTTTTATTATATTTAATGGAAAAATATGGAAGTGTGAGTAATTACAGGCCTGGCTTAAGTGATTTTTCCATTAAATATAATAAAAAATAAATTTATCTTTATGAGATATGTATTATTTGTTAGGGTTTAATTCTTATCTTATATTATTAAGAGATTAATTTGAAAAATAATACAGATATCATTTATATTTATTCTTGTGTTTGATGAAATGAAATAACACTAATAATAATTAATACAACTATTGACTGTAACATAATAACACAACTAAACTTGGGGTAGCAACTGAGGTGTATTGTGTATTTTATGGTTGGTACACACCGCAAAGCACACCTGTATAATGATATGTCTTCTCAATTAATTAATTGGAGAATGTTACCTGTACATATATCTATTCTAACGCATATCAATTTAAGGGCTTTCAGCATTGGCGTAGCTAAAAATTTACCGGATCAGATGTGATTGTGTGACCTAGTGGAGATTTTTAAAATAACTTTTGTTTCAGAATTAAACATATGTCAGTTACAAATGAGTTCTAATATATGATACTAACCTAATATTAGTTACAAATTATCTTGTATGTTATAATTTTTTATATTATTCATTGACTGTAATTCAGAGAAAATAAAATATTAATAGCCTGACAGGTATAGCACCAACATATTTATTTTAATAACGCTGCGTTGTAAGTTATCTAAAAATATTCAATTTTAACAAAACAGCTTACAGAATATTGCAGTAGGTATTTTGCAAATATCAAATGTCCCGATATGGTCATCAAAACCAGTATTATTTCTTAATATTTTAAATTTATTTTTTAATTTTAATTATTAAGTATTCTCCTTATAGAGGTCTGTCTTAAAAGGATATTAATTTTATAAACATTATATTATTAATTTAATATTTTTTTTTTCTAAATATTATAATATAATCCATAAATTATTGATATTTTTGTTTAAATTTGACTTGATTAAAGTGTTTGGAATTAATTATAAAACTGTTGATAACTAATAATATTAAAATAAATAATAAGACAAAATACTTTGTTTAAACCACTATTTGTTAAATACATTAAATGCAATAATTAGAAAGATATACACATGAACTCAATTTTATTGAAAAATATTGTTGTTGCTACTGGGATTTGGACCTGAATCTCTTCGAATCCGTGGAACATGCATTAACTGATTATGCTACAGCACACAGTACATTGACGACAAATTTTCTAACCTATATGTTACACTTTTCAAATTGGTACATCTATCGTTCTATTATTTGAAAGCCATCTACTTTATTTTTACGAAATCTCAAATACCTTTAAGTAATCCCGCATTGGAAGAGATCCAGGTTCAAATCCCGATACCAAACAATAATATTTTTCGATAAAATTGATTTTATATGTATATCATTCTAATTAATACATTTAATTTGTATTTAAAATATTACAGATCTATGTTCTGAATAATTACAACTTCATAATAAGAATGTGTTCTCCTTAATAAAACTATTTAATAATAAATCAACACGTTTCGACACTTATGATATCTTCTTCAGGAAAAAAAATATACTAAAATTAAAAATACAAGCATGTATGAAAACAAAACTATAAAGATGGTGGGTAACTAAGCAGGAATTACTATGAAAACTAATTTAAAAGGAGACTATTTGCAATTTGGTTATTTATAATATGTAGCTCGCTATTAACACTTTTATTTTTATAATTTCACCATAGGTATCGAAACATGTTGATTTATCAATAAATAGTAATTCAAGTAAAGCGTTCTGTCTTATTATTTATATAATATGTAGCCACAAAGTAATTTTGCTAATATTGAAGAAATAATATTAATGTTTAGAAACTGTAATCTTGTATTTTATGGTAAACACATGAAACTCTAAATCACCTAGTTAAATGTTAATTCAAAACATTACAAATAAATAATTTAAAAAGTCAAAAATAAAATGTTAAATGTTTATAATATTTTTTATTTATTTACACCCTATCCTGAATCGTTTTGAGAGTTATTTACTCTTGTTTCGATTCGTCATAATTACATATTTATTTTATTTTATTACATTATTATCATAATACCATCATAGGTTGGCTCCGGTATCATCGCATCAAAGCCACCTACAATTTGACGTGAGATTCGTCATCACATTAAATGCAGAAGGGAGCCAGAAAGAAGCTACATAAATCATACATCCCCAAAAAGGGAGGGTAGACGTCACATTTATGTTTTGCAGTCGCAGAACTCGGTCACAGTCCGGCAGAAATTCACCCTGTCCAAGTCGCAAGAGATGCGAGTGAGAGCCAGTAGTATGCTCAGTTAGCCTCTGCTCTTTCCGGCATCGCCCATCTCAGCAACCCCCAGCGAGAGACCCGCACCCTAATAAATACACGGAAATGTGCGAGATTCATTTAATTTCTTAATAGGTCATCGTTCCGGGGTATCCGATGACCTAATATTTATAATATATATAATTTGTATTATCCTGCATATTTTTATGCTAAGAATTTCAGAGAAAATTATATTTTTTCCTTGAAATCGGCACTCGTTACGCCACTGACTCAATATATGAAGTATTGTGTATGTATATATGTACGTGTTTAATATATCTAATACTGTAGAATCAAATTTCACAGACGTGAGAGGTTCTAAAGATTATATCTCAATATTATATCCTCATGTTACGTATTTGAAAATATATTTTACACTATCATTTATATTTTAATTTTATCAAATGATTATATATTGTTATTAATTTAATACGTAGTTTTGGTTTATATACAATTTATGCGAAATTTTAAAGGAAACAATTTACCGGTAAATATCGACAGGTACATATTGATTTATTATTTATGAAATCTGTCAGATTGTGGGCGAAAAATCTTCTGTAATATAAATTAAATGGAGAGATCATCAGCGGATGAAATCGCATCACTAAAAAAGTGTAATTTTAAATGATTCATTTTCATATACAGCAATTTTCAAAGTATCAATGTGTTAGATGACTTTTAAAACAGCTGTGAAGAATCCGCCATTTATAACTAATAATTTTTGGTTTTTACCATCCGATATTGGATGGTAAAATTAATTAACCCGTTTTCGTAAATTTTTATACCATAGTAATTTTTTAACTATGGTAAAAAATTACTACTGTTCACACAAACTAGACAAAGTAGTATTAGTACGTGTATGTGCAGTAGCATATGACATATGGTGAAATACATAAATTAAAATTGGGCTCCAACAGCTAATAATGACGATAAAATCTTCAAGATTATTAATGTTTTTTATCTCATAAATGATGTTTTATACTAAATCATTTATTTATCCCTTCATCCATACACCAAAGTGCAAAATGTACATATCATTTTATGTGTGTATAATTCAATTATTGAGTTAAATAATTAAGATCCAAATCCTGCGGGATAAAAAATTTGTTGTGTTAATTTGTTTAGATTAATATTTACAATATATGGGTCTAACACACTTGTTTAGATGGGATAGGTGTGGTTTACTGTATGGTGTACTGATGAGTTATAGCTAACCAGTAATAGGGCATTTGATTTAGAGCCGACCGATGCAAATGAAGGGGTGGTTTTCGGAAGGGCGAGGTTTCTGAACACCGCGTACTGACGTGGTTATCAACTCTGTAACAAGTTCTTGGAACTAGAATCCTTGTGTACGAAAATTCAAGTCTCCTACCCATTACCGTCGTGTTAGGCAGCTACTTTGCAGGTCTCTGCACGAAACTTGAACTTAGCACAGAAACAACCTTAAACATGTCCAATATCGGTACCGAGTTAAATTAATACTCAAGGGTGTTCATCGAATTAGCAACACTTTTTCCAGCGACAGCTAATTTGACAGCTAACACCTGATTTATGCTCAGTTTGGTTTACTCCAGAACAACGCTTGCAAATTGAGGAAATTTATTTCGAAAATCGTGATTCAGTTTGCGAAACTTAACGTGCGCTACATTCATTTTATGGTTGACATAATCGTCCATCTAAGCGAGTAATTTGAATAATTATGGATCGTTTTCGGACCACGCATACTCTAATTGATAATACGCATCCGCAGAGATATCGTACAGTGAGCACCGAAACGCTGTTGTTTCTTCAAAAAGGTTACTGGCCAGAACGTTACAGTCGGAGAGCGCTATAGATCCATGATTACTGACTTTTTCAATCAATCAATCTATTGAAGGAAACATTCGATGAGTGCATAATTTCGCGTAATGGACCTGCGAATTGGCCTCCAAGATCGTGTAACACCTTTGGATTATTTTCTTTGAGAATATGTGAAATAGATAGTCTATGCCGATAAACCAGAGGTGATAGACGACTCGGAAGCCAACATTCATCACGTTATTGCTGATATACGGACCCAGCCACTCCAAAAAGTAGTGAAAAATTTGACTTCTAGATTGCGCTTTATTCGAGCCAGCCACGGCACCCATATGCGCAAAATCATATTTAAACACTAATGGCATAAAATTATCTTTTCAATAAAGATAACATCGAGGCCATTACCACGATTTTTATTTCATTTTAAATTTCTATACTTCTAAAAAAAAACATCCTTTACTTGTGTCTTGTATCATTAATACATAGAATATTAGTGCATATGTGCCCCCTTCTATGAATATTGAAGTTAGTTGAATTCTCTTGGAAGGGTATATATCTTACGAGTATATTGTATGGTTGTGAGGAATGCAGTAGCATGGCAAGAAATATGGTTGTGAAGAATGCATTGGTAATATAATGGTATGATAACTAATATGGTTGTGAGGAATGTACTGGTATGGCAAGTAATATGCAGTGAGATAACAAATAATATGGTTAAGAGAAATGCACTGGTACGGCAAGTAATATGGTTGTGAGGGATGCATTGGTATGACAAGTAATATTATGTTATATTGGATACCAAGTGACATGTTATGTTGGGAGCGGTCAACGATTTCATGTTTAAACTATAGTTTTGACAGTAGACCGGTAAGGTAGAGAGGTTAACCAGAAAATGGAATGGAAGCTTACTAAAAATTCTATTAAAAATTCAGATTTTTATGTAGATATCTCTTGTGATTGACGCAAGTCGCCGATCGCAAGTGACGGGTGTGATGAAATCGAACAGGACTAATGGGAAAAGAAAACGAGTGGATGGGTGGATGGGTGGATGGGTAGATGAATGAAGTAGAGAATGGAATAGAGAATTGGAAATGAGGGAAGGATGGGATGAGGGTAAAGGAATCCTTTGATAGTGGACCAGGATGGCTTACGGGATACGAAGAACAGCTCGACTCACCTGATGATGATGGCTTATCCTGAAATTCACCCCAAAAACTCGAACCAGCGATTTTGATGAATCCACCGCACACTGTTTAAATCTGTTCTTCCAGTGGATCCAACGAATGATCCAGCGAGAACACCACTTCCTTTCCGAAATCTCGATGAATTTCACACATACAGAAACGAACTAGTCAAGCTGGGGAACAGATGTAGACTGATTGGAAATGGGCTAAGGGGTAGGAAAAAAACTAAAACTGGTGACAATAACACTACATTTTTACAATATAATTTCTTTCAAGTTCTCGAAGTATATTATATATTAAATACTAATTGATTGTATTAGTTATAAATATATACATATAAAATCAGTTTTGTCGAAAAATATTGTTTTTGCGCTACCGGGATTCAAACCTCATTTGTCATGAAAAATACTGGCGCTATAACACAATTGGTAGTGTACTTCCCCGGATTGGAAATAGAGATCCAGGTTCGAATCCCGGTAGCGCAAAAACAATATTTTTCGACAAAATTGATTTTATATGTATATATTTATAATTAATACATTAAATTAGTATTTAAAACATCACAGACCTATGTCCTGAATAATTACAACTTCACAATAAGAATGTGTTCTCCTTAATATTATATATATGTTCACATATTAAAAAAAAATAAAAAAATAGTAATACGGAAAACCTCTTATATAGGGTTTCATGAAGTAATTCTTGAAAATGGTAATGCTCATTTTTCAATCATAACCGGAATTCTTTGATAACACTGCATACAAATTTGATCTATATATACTTAATATTGAAGTGATGCGACATATTTTGTGAACGTGATAAATTACTTAGTTCTGATCACATTTAAAACAAGTTACCTGGTAAATATATCGGCTCGTTGATCTACATTCTTGTTTCAATAAAATAGCTCATCAAACTTTTCAAATAAGTGCCATCTTGCGGCGGCGCATCTCTCCGCGTCGGTAACGGCCGTCGCAGCATTGGGTAACGATCTTTAAAACATAGATAAATCTTCTCGTAGACAATATTATGGAAAAAAAAATCACCACACACGACATCCACCCTTCTTCCGCCATAAATAAACCACAGCTATACAAATGCACACTTTTTTTCGGATATTCAAGTATCAGATTAGGTAACAGGTCGGATTTCCATAAATTTAAGAACGTATTTTTTTACTACGTGTACTAAGATTATTTTAATGTACCTCATGGCCAGTTTAAAAATAAATGAAAACACGTACATAATAAGAATACATAAAACAAACTCCAATGATTTCTTTGAACTAATAATATTAACAGACGTTAAAAAAAATAGTCAAGATATTTTAGACACAATTTAAACGAAATCTTGAAATGAAATGGAGTCCTGAAATTGAAATTCTCCGAAGTCAAATCTAACTAAGACCATCACGCCGTTTTCATGCGGGGATCGGCAGAGATGTTTAAGTGCCATACTCTTCTGTCCTGACACACAATTCTCGCTTCATCCACATTCATACATCTTCGAATACAAGCTCCCCGATTATTGAGGTTTCTGACAGCATCATCCTCCAGTATCTGGTTTACTTAATCGTGTCAAGTTTTTTACTTCTGGTGCCATTAACACTTGCCTCATTTTTTTTTTAACCATTCTCATATGACTAAACCACCTAAGTGATCGTTTCTTAATCTCACTCAAATTTTCTTTTCAAAATATTATTTATTTTGGTACACAATGCGCCCCTGCTCAACAGCAATTAGGGATGTTGGGTCCAGCGCGCTCTTCATGTTGGGTGTGGTCACTATTGCATGTGGCTGTACACGAGGTTTTGGTTTGCAAGCCACAGGGCAAATCTATATGTTTTAAAGATCGTTGAAGGCCTGACAATAGAGATCTGCTCGGCAGTTACATGAGCATCCGAGCAAACTGATATATTAGCCTTCGACCCAACCAGCAATACCTGGGTCCGAAGTCAAACATACCCAACGTCGAATAATCTAAGATTATCAGATTTTTGCAAAAGGCATATATTCTGATAAAAAGTTACCATATTTCAACATTTTTGACAAGCAAAAATCACCCTTGGACCGCAATAGCAAGAACGGAAACTTTTTGGATTTTTAGGTTAGATTAGTTAGTTTGTATAATTGTACAATCCAATGGTGTCCAGATATATGTATGATGATGTAATAATTATGGATGATTTGTCTCGAATTACTGTTTTTTCGATTTTTTTCGACGAATCAAATGGTAATTCACGTAACTTTATATCGTAATAAATCTTAACTATTCACGATAAGAAGGTAATTTTTAGATTTTTGGATTTAGGATTCACACTCAAATCTATCGGAAAACATTTTATAAAAAATCCGAAAAGCTACGGTATTCGCCAAAAATGCCCTACCCCAACATTCCATTTGTAAATCGTATCTGAAATTACTTATTGTTTTATACGATCTTTAAGTTTTTTTTATTTTATTTACCTTTATAATGTAGTGCTGTCCGTATAGTAATCTTGGGCTAATCAGTAAGTACCTTTTTTGTCTTACGACATGCTCCAGCAACCCTGAAATCCAGCTGAATCATTCCGAAGAACACAAGGCCTAGATGGCAGTAAAGATTGTGCAATCACGTGCCCCATCTCCATAGATATATTTCTAATGTTTCACGTTAAGATGGATTTATTGTCTCAAAACTACGGTTTAATGGACAAAGGACAATGTCACCAATTATGGATGTACAAGAGGAATGTCACCAATTATTGAGGTGATGGAAAGAAAAGAGATATACCTATAGCGTCTCTAATAAAGTTAAGTGTAGGGTGTGTGATATTGGCATCAGAAAGATTGAATTTTAATTTTATTAAGGGATTTTGACAGGGTAAATATAATAAATAATTAACATATGATACTAATTATGAAAATCCACAGAAATGCTTAGGTGCATAATACAGCATAGGATAAAGAAAAAGTAAAAAGGTGGGAGAAAGGGTTGGGGAGGTTGCAACTATTGTTGTGGTAAAGAAAGAGCAAGAAGTGTTTGTAGATGTTTGAAGAATGATTGCTCAAAATTGAGATTGTGGTGGTTCATACAAATAATTATTTAAACGTAGTAAGGCTAATGTTAAAAAGTCAATTTGTGAATGAGAAAGAACAAGTGAATGAATGAATTTTGTATGTAAGATGTTCTACTTCTAGGAATGTGAAAGTGTGAAAACTGCCGGGTCGATCTAGATGGTATGTGAAAGGGTAATTATTATTGGCTAGAACAGTCAATATGACCTTGCAGTAGTTCAATGGGAAGTATTTGGTCAGTACGTGTTCCTCGATATTCTAGGGTTTTTATGTTGTGGTAGTTTGCTGCATCTAAATAGGAATTGAATAATAGATTAGATCTAACATTGAGGTGTCGAAGAAACTTATTTTGTATTCGTTTTAATCTCGCAATATATGTAATTAATCATGGGTTCCAGATTTTAGATGCGTGCTCTAAGTGACTGTAAACGAATGAGTAATACAATATTTTGAAGCGATATGGATTTTGGAAGTGTTTGCAGGTTCGAAGTATAAATCCCAGCATCTTATAGGTCTTGGAGGTAATTTGGTCAATAAGATTCTTGAAAAGAAGTTTGTTATCGAGGATTATTCCTAGGTCTTTAACATCGTTTTTATTTTCTAGCTGAGTGCTGTCTATTATGTAAGTAAAATGAATTTTCTTAAGAAAATTATTCGAAAACATTTTTTAGCATTCAGGAGGAGTTTGTTCACGTTGCAGCAAATTATAATACGGGTGATATCACCTTAGATTTTATGGCAGTCATCTAGGGAGCTCATTTTGGTAAAGATCTTCACACCATCCGCGTTTATAAGAAAGTTGGCAAATTGAAAGCATGTGTGTGTATATCGTTAATATAGATTATAAATAGTAGTGGACTTAGCAAACTCCCTTGAGGAACTCTGGAAGAGATGCGCGCCCAATCTGATGATGTGTGAATGAGAATGATTGAAATGCAAGTGGTACTTAATCTTCAGAGTAAGGTATACTATTATGTGTTCATGTAAGTCTGTACTTACTTACTTACTAGTCATTGTGTGAGATGATTGCAGACAGTAATGACAGAAAAGGTTGGTAGAATTGAAACGAATACTCACTGAATTTATTACAAACGTTTAAATATGTATAATATAGTAGACGTGTGACCCGAAGATTACTCAATTCAATAGTATTCTCGTAATTACTTCCCAGCCACCTTGAAAACCTCATCAAGCAATAAACACACAGAAGTACATTTTTGTCTTAAAATCAAATTGACACTTCACGCCATCAATCAAATTATTGTTGACAAATCAATTGTGCTTAGATCGAGCTATTTTTATCGTTGTATAAGAAAATTGTGTTTCGCCCAAGTATCCAGAATTTCCAAACAAAATCGTGAAAGATTATAACACATTACGTTTTGTTAGTCCTTGGTCCATATTGAGTAATTCATAAAATTGATAAAGTCGATCCGATTTCTTGCAACTTGTACTAAAATATGGGTCAGACTACTTTACTCTTTTGTTATGGCCTCCACTAGTTTATAGGATCCTTGGATCTCCAATAAAATGTAGAGATAAAATATCATATGTTTTCCCTATGGTTTTACATAAATCAAAATCAAAGAACGTGAAAGAGAAAAATGCCGCCGTCATAATAATTTATTTTAATATTTTTCTGGTGGCACAAAAAAAAAATTGTAGATTGTCTGGCGCCGAATTTTCTAACCCAAACGCAACTTTGTAAACTAAACTAAACTATTGCCGGCAGTTACAATGTGTATTTTGAACGTGAAGCTTATCCAAGAGTTGCAACCTGTCAATATTGGTAAATTATAATTCCTGCCAAATTATACGCAAACTTCTTCACTTGCCTTGATTAGTAAATTACTAACAGTGCAGCAATTTATACATTTTTTAAACATCTATTTTTATAGAAAAATTATTGCTTGGAGATTCTTCGCAAAATAAAATGCCTGTGACCAAGGAAGAGATTTCTCTCTGAGATTCGAAACGAGATAAAAGACAGTGTAGAGTTCACCGCGAAGCGATTTATGTATAATTAACCCATATGTTTTGTGTGTGAATTACGAATGATGCATACAATGCATACGTACTTTAATAATATAATTTTATTCATGGCCGCGAGAATCAGATAGATTTCGTATTTACGTGAAAAAATGTTTTTTTTCCATTGGTCTAAAATTATCAGGATTATGATTTTTTAAGTTTTTAATCACCTGCCATTTTAAAACAGGCTGGCTAAAAAAAAAAATTTTCGGTAAAATTTGATAATAGCCTTAGCTTTCGTATTTACAGAATCGTAATATCTTGTATGCAAGAGAGACTGCATATATGGTATATAACAGTATATGAATATTGAGTGACGTCCAGTATGTTAACATTTCGTCATAATCGTGAAGATGTAAATTACATCACTTTCTACTATTTTTTGATGAACAATATGATCGTGGAAAACGTCAGCTTTTTTTTATTTTTTGTACTACGTACGTAATGCATATTTCAAGATTTCTTTAAAAAAAATTCTGGGAATCAGATCTCTGAACGATGTTTCATGTTTGCTCTTATATAAATCTAACTATTTGTGTATTTTCTGATGGGTTTTGATGAGGTTTTTTTTTTGTATTTAGAATTGTTTTTTCAATATCTTTCGTTTCTCCCTTTTGTATAATAATATAAATGTATTATATTAATATAAATATTAGTTACGTTAACATTATGTTGACATATTAAATAAATATTATGTTATGTATATTCAGTACGTCTAATAACTTATTAATTCATGGAAAATAGTTAAACAAGCCAATAAATTATTTGTTTGAATCTCCCAATGGCTGTATTATCCATTACTGTATGAATATTTATCAATCACGTAATCATTTATGGTTAGATAGCCCTTAAAATTTACATACTGAGTGGATTCAATAAAATCTATATCAACTCAATAAAATTTGTAAGTACTGCACGAATATATTATATATGTACACTACCGTTCTCATTAAATATTACATATTTTAATAGGCATAATATTCAAATGGTTTTTAGATAATAAGACAAATAAATTTTGAGATTTAGTTATTTTCTAAATCGTTTATATCATTATTTTGAAATATAACAGTATAAATATACATTTTATTAGAAGATATGATGAGATATAATACATTTTTAAACATAATCAGTATGATATATATATATATATATATTACTGATTATGTTATATAAAGTGTATAATTTGTTTGTCTGTTTGTCTGTGTACATATTTTTTGACTTCAGATACAAATTTATAATAGTCTGTAATTTTTCTAATTTTGATGGGGAGATTGTTAAAGAATTTAGTACCTTGATGAATATAGTGATTTTGGGTTGCGGTATATTTTAGTTTTGGAGTCAATTTAGTCATTAAATTTTGTAGATCGGAATTTTCTTCTAGTATTTAATTTATTTTTAATTTTAACAATTTTAATTTTTTTTGTAAATGTCTATTATTTTAGGTACTTTGAAATCTGTGAAGAGTTGGATACTCCCCGTCCCAAATATATATATTCAGATTTGAAATCTCATACCATATATGCGTATACTGAGGAGAATTATTCCACCTAAGAATTTTATGAGTGCGCTTTACTTTACATATCTTACATACATCACATACACACATGGCTTTAAGCTGTCGGCAGATTTTATGAAGTCTACATAAATAGGTACGTACAGTGATTCCAAATGACCTTCCACATATATGATACTTCACAAATAATGCATAAATGAGGACTAAAAATCAACTCCAATCTCGGCGAATTTCACAAGCTCGAATAGCCAACAATACGCCGAGCTGAGAGGTAATTTAGTACTGAGAAATTGGACCAGGTGAGAGAAAAAAGGTGACTACAATAAAATAAATTTAACAATAATAAATTCGCACAAGCGCATGAGTGAACTATGTGTGTTCACAGTTTTTTTCTAAACTCTTTAGTATTTTTCTATTATTAGTATATTATGTGTACTTTAAATTATACATACTTATACAAAATTTAATTTTTGCACAACTAATTTAAGACATAAATTCACGTAAAATGGAGCTGGATCTGTTTCCGTAACAAGTAAGTATATAGCATAAATAATTTATGTCTTCAGTTTACAAATTCCTTCTGACCACACTATAACTCTCTCTAGAACCGCACAAGAATATTAAAAGTTCAAGTTTGTACAGTGGTTCATTTTACAATCATTCTGTGGCAGAGAATGAGGGTCGTAAGATTTTTAAGACGCAGTTTTGTTCGAGACATGTACCCGTGTATTAATAGAAACAATTTAAGTTAAAGATAAAACATTGTGTTGCACACAGAGATTATTATTTTGTTTTTGCTGTTGTTAAAATTATTGTTTGTTTTGCGCGGCGTGCCACGGGATTGGGAACACAATAAACATTTGCCCACCCGTCGGTACGTCGCCTATTTTATTTATTTATGTTTTATGTTTTGGTGCCGTGGACACAGTAGAATAAACAAATATCATAGTCCACGGCATCCATGTGAAGTATCCCGCCAGTGCTCCTATTTTAGAAAAAAGCCCTTCTCAGGGCTGCAGAAATGAGCCTTTTTTTTCAGGAATGCTATATTTGTTTGATCACCAACCCTGAAAAGGGCTTAATAAAAGACAAGGGAGCGCTGGCCCGATAATTCTGGTTACAGGATATCACTAGTTACGGTATAACCTACCAATTCCCCCACTCGTGATATCCCCCGTTAGTTTTACATTTTTTATATAATAAAAAGTCTCCGCAAACCTGTTTCTGCTGCCTGCCAGTCCGCAACCAAAATATGAAGCAAAGTTGCGCTGTTTGGCCGGCAGGCGGCGACCGCCGCTGCGTCGTTCGGGGCGCGGCTAGGGTTGTAAACGCGCCCTGACTGGCTCAGCGGCAGATTTGGGGGTGGCGGGCGCAGCGAGCGAAGCGCGCCCGCCAAACTAAATAAATAATGGGCCGCTGCAGTACGGGGCTCACTCGTCTCGTCTCGTCTGCAGTGCGCCGAATACACCTTTAATAAGTGTTTTCATTCCCGCACCTCTTCTTTCGGAACCTCGCCGTCCACCCGCCTTCAGGCCTGCTCTCTCGGCCCGGTGGAGACTTTCGGGTCTGCGACCACCGGCGATTTTGGAGCAAGTGTGAAGAGCTCGACTTCAGTCGGGTGAATCCACTTGTACCCTAGCGAAAGTGATTTGAGGCGACCGCTTTTTTTTTGGTTGGTAACACATTGATTATTTAAATACCTCCAATATATTGTAGTTATAAAATTTCGCAAAGCAATACATTCATAATTGTAAGAACACTGACACATTTCAGTAAAATAAATTTATGATAAATTGATTGATATGCTTACTTATTTAAACAAAACAAAAATATTTTTTAAAATAAACTTATAAATATTAAATAAATCTGTCTGGAAAAAATTGGAGTGAGCAAAAAGTCCTTGAGTTTTTCAGTGGTAAAAAAGTTGCTAAATTTTCTACATTGGAAACAATTGATTACATGACAAATTTTATAGGTGTATTTTACAATTTAATATTTAAAATAAATTTTAAATTCTAAAACATTTTGTAATATATAATAAGATTGATTATTCTTAACAATGAGTGTAATCTCTGAGATGAAATATTTTCATCTCTCATCTAAGATTCAGCGGAATAAGTCGGTATTTCTATCGAATGATAGTTTACTCTGCACTCAATTTTGTAGGAACTGTTCTTTATTTGGCTTTTGATACGAGTCTGGTGACATGTACATGAACAAATGTATACAAATTTAGTAACTGCAATATCTTGAAAATACGTGAATAAAACAATTTTTCAAATCAATTTCAACTATGTTGGAATTTTTTTTGCATTAGATCTAAAAGTACTTTAAATTTTATTATATATGTGTTGTGACTCTGCACGTGCTTATAGACGTGGTCGTGGAAGGACTCACGTATCAACCATAAAGGGCCCAAACTAATGCGACTATTCTGAAGACGGACACTGCCCAAGGTGCTAGCGAAAACTTTTCTCCGCAGACCGTCCTCTCATCGACATCTCCATTCAACAGCATCTCGAGTGAGCCACTCCAGAGTTCAACGTGTATTTAACTGTATAATTCATCACATCAAGAAACGAAATTTTGTAAGTGCTTTTTCAATTGAATACCTTGCTCTAGTTACAACAACAGACACCCTGCACTGCGACATACAAACATCACGCGTGAGAATTGAAGATGTCAGGAGCTTCAGTCTCACAGCAACAAAACCTTCTGACACAATCACGAATCAATCATATTTAAACAACATCTACAAAGTCAACTCCTACAAATGAAACGTGGATTTTATAATATCCATAAGTATTGTGATAACTTGTAATATATAAATAATTCCACCCACATAAAAATTTTGTATTTATTCAATAAAATCACAATAAATACAAATATATTTGATTTAGATTATTTTAACCAATAAAAAAAATTATAGTAGCTTGTAAAAAATATTATTTCAAATTCGATAAGAAATTGAAAAAAATAAAATAATGAGTTTATATAAGAAAAATTGTCTGAAAACGTGTGAAATTATTAATCATAAAATACTAAAAGGTATTCTTATTGTAGTTATGTTAATAAAATCAAAATATTGTGGTTAAAATTGCCCTTAAAATGACGAATGCGTTTTACGTACAAGAAGTGATGGATATCAAAAACAGAACTGCCACTATCCAATTGAAATTTGTATGATTTGAAGATTGTGTTTGAAAATTATTATTTGACAATAGTGGGAGTTTAATACTATATGACTTATTATTTTCACTATCAAACATGTATTATAATACACATTAAATTATTCAATTAGAAATATCTACAGAAAAAATCTTTGCATCGAAAAAATATTTGGTTGCTTGAATTATTCGCCCATTTTTAAACTATGCGATATTCCAATATTTGTTTAACTTTTTGTAAAATATTTATTCTTATTTGCTGGGAAATATTTTGATATTCGAAGTGTATTTTAATAACACAGGTAGTCCAGATTAATTTACCGAAATATTTATGACAGGTCAATAAGCCATATTCCATACTATATTATGAAAATGCGTTTCATGGCGGATCATCTAATTATCTACGCAATTAATAGCGAATATATAATATTTTTTGAGGAAACTGCAACCGATAATCGTTGATTTATATGGATATATGTTATTAATTCCGATTGATCACATATATTTTTTTTTTACATTTGGAAATTCTAGTTGCTACCAATACTATAAATCTGAATCTGTAACTTCACTATATAAATATGATTTCATTAAAAAAAACCTATTATTGATGTTACCCAAGAAATGTATAGTTAAAATAGAATTGGATAAACACACATTCAAAGTAATTTTAAATGTAAGAATACAAATATCCTTGTAAATACAAGCTGTACAGATATCAAGACATATTACGTAACTTTGGCTTCCACAACTCACGACTTGTGGGAGTTTTACTTCATCGTTAATCTAAACTTTATCTTTTTATAATGGTTTCTAGTCGTAAACTTTAAGTATGCTAAAATATCGTTAAACCTAATCCATCGTTTATTTTTAAAGTACCTAAATTGAATTATTTATTCATTGGTAAATATTATGTTCAAAACTCTCTCGGTCGATGGGGGCCAATCATGTGTCAGACTCGATCAGTACATCTTGTTAGATATCGACATCTCGCTCTACGTTTTTATACATTCTCATTGATCACCGATTTTTTAAGGTTGTCTCTTAACTCTTTTAACAACGAGCCCAAAGTATGAAATAATTATTTTCTTGCAAGTTGTTGCGGAGTTCCTGGAGAATAAGAAATTAAATGAATCTACTAGAAAGATATACACAAAAAATATATTTATCTAAAACATAAATAATACCGGAAGCAACTACATTGAGAACCCAGGCGGCAGCAGAGAGCAGCCGCTTCAGTCTCGTTCGAGAATAATAGACGAGAGAATAAAAAAATGGGTAATAAAAGTGACTGTGGAGACATCGGAAAGGAAGGTAAAATTGGATAGGTCAAAAGCTCACTGGGCTCATGACATTATGTTACACTGCATAGACGGCAGATATTGGACCCATGATATCAGCAACAGAAACGATTGGTTAGCGTTAGGGGAGACATATGCTTTAAACTAGCCGCAAAGATGCTGAAGGTGATTATGATGATAATGACATGTACAATTAAAGGCAATGGGTGCTATTAGACAATGACAATATTTCCTTTTTTACTATAACTTATCTTTCCAACTTAAGTTATCATTTTGAATCTACGTAATTTCTCTTCATTTTTTATATCATCTGGCATTTTAATTAAAAATTTTATCGCACTATACATCATCAATTTCTGAGATTTTGCCTTCTTCTTAAATGGCAGTCTCATTCTATATGTTTCTCTTGTATGATGTTCGTGCTCATGTTGATTTATCTTAATTTTTTTAATAATTTCTGCGGATAATTTTTTAGTTAGGATTTTAAAAATAAACACTATGACATTGACGAAATATTTAGGTCTTGCAGCATTGTACTGATCCGAGTATATCTGTTTTTTCTCAATGATTTATTTTGCAGCACTAATAATTGTTACATTTCTTTTTTATTGGTCAAAAATAAAATAGTTTATATGAGGAGTAATAATGGAGTCGTGTACTATTTTACAAGACTCAGTACTAATGAATCTTTTAATCCTTCCCAGAAGTAAGATTTAGCAATTTTTTTAGTCACGTGTCCTGTATTTTGTGAAAAATTCAATTTAGAATCTATTGTGACTCCTAGATATTGAATTCAGTCACTTCCTTCAGACGTTGGCATAATTTGTATTCTTTTATTTCCGATGATAATGAATTTAGTTTTATGTATTCTTCTTCGGCCATATTACTAAATCATTTACATCATAGTTAAATTGGTTAATTTTAGTTGCATAATTGCCTCCTGCGATATTTTAATATTTTAGAATTTTTACGATGTCATTCATATAAATAATAAAAAGAATAGGTCCAAGAACTGGCCCTTCTGGTACACTTAATGAAATACAGGTATTAAGTCCCCTTCTTTAATGGTTTGGTATCTATTACTTAAGTATTTCTTAAACCGTTTTCCGTATCCTAAGTTTCCAAAGTTTTTTTATTATATACCTAATTATTATAGACATTTTTTTAAGGCTTTGGAAACATAAAAATATCTCAAAAGAACACGCAAAAAAGACGTTTGATAGAAATTAAATTAAAACATCATTATATGAACACAAAAAGGTTTTTTTTTTCCTTCGGACCCTGTTTAAAGATAACTGCTATGAGGCTTTAATATCTCAACAATAAGTGTGTTGATATTGAAAGAGTTATTGCGGTGGAAGTAATGGGAAAATTAGAAAACTTCCAACAAAGGGAAAAGAATACCCGTTTTACGAGAGCGAGTGTTATTAAGTCCAGATAAAATAAATAAAATTGAGAATAGTCGATTCTTCATAAATTGAACCAGTTGCGTACTAATATCGTTCAGTGAATAAATGTTTTATTTTATAGTGGAATTCTTCTAAATGATTTAACATTTTAAACCAAATTTGAATATAAACTTTTTTTATTATTTATTTCCAGCAGGTAATCGCAGAATAATAGGGGTGTTCCGAAGAGATCGTTCCTAGAAAATGATATAGAGAAATAACGCCGTCATGAAAGGAACCGATGCGCTCGTACGGCAATTAAACAGACAAATACGCCGTATTTATTATTTTTATTTTAATGTTAGAAAATATAATACATTTAAAAATAATCAGTATAATATATATATATCATTTATATTTACATTTATTTCTTCTCTATGAGAGTAAGACTCGTGTATAGAGAAGTATATATGAGAATTTATGTCTTAGTTAGCCTGTGTACATATTTTTTTTACTTCAGATACAAATTTATAGTAGTTTGTAATTTTTCTAATTGTGATGGGGAGATTGTTAAAAAACTTGATGCCTTGATAATTTTTATTATCAATTTTTGAGTGATTTCTAATTGTAATATTGAAGTTTTATATGCTTCCCCCATCCAATAATACTGTATTACAAATGTGACTGTACAAACGCGTAATATATTATTTTCAGATTTGTAAGTGATAATAATAATAATTAAAAATATGTAGGCAGTTTTCCTTATTTTGTTTATAAGATAAGTAATATGTTCTTTATATTTGAGCTTGTTATCTATTATGATTCTTAGGTACTTGATACAGTCTTTTTCTTCAATTGATTAGCATTGATTATAAATATAATTAAAAACAATTCACTTTGTTTAAACACTAGGGTGTACAAGATAATGTAGAAAGAACGGTGGTTCCGAAAACGATTGGTGTTAGCAAAAATAAACTGGTGTTTAAACAAATTTAATTATATAAAAAAAACTTTAAAAAATAGTTTTTATTATAATTAATCATAATTAAATGAGTAAAATATATATAAAAATGCGAAATAGTGTGAGTGCACTTATATTTTTTAATGTTATTTTATTTACAACTGTTTCGATACTTAAATTTTTTGTAAATTCACGAATTGATGCGTAAAATATGTAAATTTCTTAATTAATCACTAACCCTTTTACATATCACGTGACATGTACGGGGGGATATTTTCAAAGCAGTCCGTCGCCGCAATATATTTTGGAAATAACGTTTTAAATAATTGCGTAGAACCTACTCACGGCTATTTATACCTAAAACGGAGACAGCTGTAAAATCTAACATTAATTAATTCGGGTGTCCAATCGGTCAAGAGTTTAACATTTCATCCCAACTTGGGCCGTAGTGCAGGGGTTAAATTTTGCCAGTGCAGAGAAAACGTTGTAAGGTGTAAATTTTATTTTTTAACTTTATTCATGTCAATAATTAAACTGTTTTTAAAGGTGTTTTTTTTTTCTATCAATACATGAATTCTCGAAATCTTTTTGCCAGCACTTAATTAAAATGATAACACTATCAAAATTCGTTCAAATTTCGTTATCGATAATTCGATGAAGAAAATTCTATGTAGAAAATTCGTTATCCAAAATTCGATTTTAAAAGCTTGCGAATAATAAATAACAGGAAGAAAACAACATATTTTCCATTTCAAATGAGAAATAAATATTATCCTAGGTTGGATACGCAAAACTTAGTCAATTAATTTAAAAAATGGAACGTTCAAAGATAAATATTTTTTCATATTAAGCCTAGTGACGAAGTTCCACACGACTATATAATTATTTTATTCAAAATAAGCGTGCACACGGCTTACACTTTCAGACCATTATTAGACGGACGTACGAACGGCGAAAATTATTTTAATATTGTTAATTTATTATATTTTACAAAACTAAACAGTCTCATGTTTATAAATTAATGGATACAGTTCAAAATATAGCTTTCTTAGAAGATGTTATAAAATAGAAATTTGTAGATAGATTTAATAATATTTAACACTTAGTACCTACATATAGTATTACATATTATGTGAAATATATACAAACATTTATAAGATAAGAGCAATCAGTATAATGTATTGTACAAAGTATAAAGTTAAGATTTGTTGTGTTTATTATTATTATTATTATTATTTACTATTTCAATTATCTATTTTTTTAAATTTGTACCTACAAAATGTGACTAGGTTAAAATTAATTTCTTTATTAAAATATTTACATATCCTGTAAGACGGTTTATTTTTGGTCAATATATTAGGTAGGTGGATTTCAATGTTAATATTAGATCTATGGAGGTAATAATCATAATTATTAATAAAGCTAAATGATATATCGCCCCCATATTTCGGTCCATCATTCGTGTTCAAGATGATATAATACTTAACATGGTTTAATTGTGAGGAATTCAAAAAATTCATATTTGTGTGTTTTGATCTTAAATATTTATCTTTACCTTATATGTGCTTACATTACATATTGTATTGCACATTGGAATTTTTTTTTTTCTCTCTTTTATATATATATATATGTATTTTATAAAAATATTTTCACGTTTACTTACCTTGTATGTTACGTATTCGATTTTATTGTGTTTTGCCTTCAATGAGTTTTGGTTTTGAAAAATGTATTTATTTACAAGACACACTTGGCGATGAATGTCAGCTGGTTTCAGAGTGGTCAGGATTCTGGTGATTGAATTGAAGTTTGTTGATTGAATTGATTCTGCAGAAATAAAATATATTACAGATTAAGTAAAGTATACATACTGTAGCTGTTTCTAACTAGAAAGAAAAACATTAAACTAATCTAAGAATATCTCAAATGAGATTTTTTAAATTTATTTTACGGTTGTATGCAGGTTTAGCGATAACTGGCTGACAGACAAAGAGAAAATCTAAAACGACAGAAGGGACGTAGGTTTCCCACTTCATCCCTTTTAGCCCTCCGCCACTGAAATAACCGTCTCTTTACCCCTCGTCACTAACTGATTGAGGGACGGACAGAACAAATTACATTTACTGCATATTATATATATAGACAGAATAAAACTTTAGGATACATTTTTCAATAATTAATTCATTTACTGTATTCATTAGGTATAGCTGATATTTTTAACAGTATATATATATAAATGGAGTTGAGACGGTCATCCTGAAATGAAAAATCTTTGATTCACGTCAAATTTTAAACAATTAAAAGAAATAAACAAATAACAGATATTTCATTAAGATGAAGATGGAGACAAAGCTTACAGGCTAGCTTAAGTGATTACTTTATATAAATATAATGTTCAACATTCTCACCCATCAATCTCCACATTTATTAAATTTTAGAAAGTTGTATATGTGTTAATAAGTAGACTCGCTTCGAGTACCACTGCACCATCGCCATCTATGGACCAAATTTGATAATGATTAAATAGCATATATGTCATCATAATGAGAATCTGATTTTTTTGAAATTATTTAAAGGAATATTCTTTATCTGTTAAATGTTTTTAACATATTATAATAGTACCTTTGCAGGTAAAAATCCAGTAATTGTGTGTTCTTGGATAAATTCAATTACTGTTTAAAAAATAATTAAAAATTGTATTTTTTAAATATATTAATGCAATCTTACAATTTTCCAGTTGATTCGCACATTATCAAAGATTTTGACCCCCGGATCGTGACCTACTAATGTCCTTGACGATTCTCCTCCGCAGTTTAGATAGCCAGTATTCTTTCATCTGATCAGTATTTCAAGGTGGAGATCACCCTCTTTTTATTTCCCCCCCCCCTCTCAATATAACATTAAAGCGAGTTAATTGCATTGGTTAAAACATTTTTTATTGTCACCGTTAGTGACAATTAAAAATAACGAAGAACAATATAAAGAATGATAAATGATACTTATTTACTTTATAAAGAAATAGACAATATTTCGTACAATTGTCACCAATATTATTATATATAATATATATAGTTATATTATTATTAATGAATATAATATAATTATATATAGTTGTAACTCGTTCAATGATGGTGAACCTTTATATTAAATGAACCTAAGGTGACTTAGATGTATTTGTCAAATTTTTTCATTAACTAAGAGTGCAAAAAAATGATAAAGATTCGTCTAGACGTTCTCGAGTTAAAAAAGGGACTACTTAAAAAAATTATTTGCACACAAAATTTCTCGTATAGATTACTCAAATATTAAAAACTTTAAAACTCACAGATGTTTCTCAACATTCAAAAAGAAATACTCATGTGTAATGTAATGGTATCTGGGTACTCAAGACGAAAGCTTTTATATTATTCTTAATGCATACATTTACTTCCAGCAGAACAGTCATTGGTTATCATGATGGTTTAGGTATTTTGTTATACTTATTTTATGTTATCTAATACATTTTTAAATAATTCAAAATAATTTCTGTACAGAAAAAAGACGTATAGCTCTATAAGTATTTAACAGTGTGCTCCATATATTTAATGTAATTTGTCTGTAGGAATTATTGTGGTTAGCTTCAAATTCAAAAATATTTTTTTCAGCTAATAATGAATTTTGTTAACGTTTGCCATACCGTGATAAAAAATACCCATATGCAGCCATGCTGTCGACTCGTGTTACCGTAAATAACAGAAATAAAAAATGTTTTTATTATCCTAAATGGTTTTAATAGCACTTATTTATTCTAAGTATTGAGCATTGAATGTTGAAAAAAATAATGAATATAATAACATTATTTAGACCATTCAATAAGTCCTATACAATGCGTCCTTCCTTCTTATCTCTCTTAATTTAATTAGTGAGAAAAATACATAATTATATTCTTATGTTTTTGTTATTCTTTTCACTGTGAAAATAATTTGTGGTCTCTTTCTGTAATATCTATCACAAATGGTATTTTTATCAACGGATTAAATTGAAAATAATTATTTTCGTACTATTCCCTTTTCATAATTGGTTTTTCACTAGTCATTCTTAAGAGCAAATGTATGTTCCTTACGATGTTATAAAATATGAATTTTATACTGCGTATATTTATCGAAAAATCACAGATTTAATTGGAATGGTAGACCTGTATTACTGCATGGTTTGGGAAGGGTTAATCAAAGTGAACACATTTTCGCCAATTAATTACAAAATTATTTATGAAGTAATGTTTCATATCTCAACAAGCGTCTACAGAGTAGAAAAATCTTAGTAACGGCGATTTTTTGGTTTTTGTTCAGTTCGTGCGGCACCCATTTATTAAGCTTTTTTGATTTTTCTAGATGTTTAAAATAGTCTAGAATTGTGGGATAACTAATACCGTCTTTTCAAATTTTTTATGCAACATTTTAACATTGTTTGACGCTGAAGAAGGATGCCAACAACATTCTTTATCTTCTAGGCTCTCGTCCACAAGACGATGTTTTTGGAAGACCATTTCACCGTGTGTTCTTTAATAGTACCCACACTAAAAGCATCGAATAGTTTTTGCTATTTTACGATATATTTTGAACATTAAAAAAATTGTTCTTATTTGCTTATTTTCCATTTTTAAATCGCTAACTCAATTTGAAGCAAAATTAATAAAAAAAATCTATGATGATACTATAAAAATAAAGATCAAAAAATGAAATTTAAAAATATATTTACAAAATGAAATTAAACTTTCATAGAAAATAAAGATTAGAATTCAAACAAAAACCATAATCATAATATTGATGTTTTGAGTAAAACATAGAATAATCACGCTGTTATGCAAGTTATAGGAGTGATGTTACAAGATCATTAAAACGAGCAAAATATTTCTTGGCAACGATCTGACGATAGTGGCATTATTAATTCAATACAGTGGATGCATTTCGTATACTGCGAACGAAACTTCATTGTGGCCTTGATTAACTCGGGTCTAAAAACCGGGTCAACAAGATACTTTGGCGTTGAAAATTTTTGCAAGAGAAGTATTTTATTTCAAGTTTTTAAAAAAATGGGTCAAACGATTCATTACACGATATCGTTAATTGGAGCCGGGTTTAACGGCGTCCACAATGGCCGTTATAAACAAAGCGTACATTTATATATATATATATATATTCCTAGTGCTCTGACAAATAACGAATATTTACCAGCAACATGAAAAGGCTTTCAACAAATGTTTCCTTAAGTTCTAAAGCACTTTGTTAATAGAAGCAAAGGGCGGTTTCATCCCTAGTTTTAGAGTAATTGTGGAATTGTTTGCTCGTATTCTTAGAAAATTGGTTACGGAGTTCCTCATCCGGTTGGGGAACTGTACCATTTTTTGAGTGGATAAATTTACATAATGCCTTTCCTACAATAAACATTACATAACAAATAAATTTAAATAAGATTATTTTATTTTAATGAATACACGTCTATTGTGAAGTTGAAATTTGATAATAAGATGTGTTTTAATTAAAATTATATAAAATGTTAAATCCAAGATTTAATTAAATGGAATGGTTTAATCCTGGTATTATGTACTTAACGTGTTAGAGGTTTTTGTAATTCATTGTAATATAAAAATGATTATCTTTGATGATTTGGATTTGGATTTGGAAAAATAGATCTACATATATGAAGTAGATGTATATAATATAGTCTCAAATTTATCGGCAATTGCAATGGTTAACGTAACAAAATGGTAACGCATTTCCCCGGATAATAAAAGCTCCGGGTTCGTATCCCGGTAGTACTCAAATATTTTTCAATAGATAATTATTTTATATATCTTTCTAATAGATTTATTTAATATGGTTTAGATAACTTTGTTATAAATGAAGTTGATTTATTGATTTTTGTAAATAATTAAAACACTAATTCTGCTTCAAATATTTAAAAAGTAAGCAATTTTCGTTTACCTTTATAATGTAGATGATATATTTTGCTTAAATCGGTCGAATAAGAATGCGTCTATTACTGAAATATTATAAAACCTTGAAACGTATTTAACTTACTAACATATGGAGGGTGCGAGTGTTATTTAAGTGTATTTTATGAAAACCTATCCCATCTTATTAATCCCATATCTCTCTCAAAACCTTTTTCTTCTGGGTACACCATAATTCTCTTTGTATTAAGAAAATACATATTTCATTTCAAATTTATAAATTGAATTTTTTATGAGCATCATTTTGAAAGCACGGGTTTAAATATATTCCCAGAATCGTCACACTATTTATTAGCTGGGATTAATACTAACAACGTCTTTATAAATACAGTTTGTTCTTTGATTGGTCATCAAGAACTGAAACAGCGTAAAATAGGGTAAGACGTAACGTCGTGTCCAGATTTTAATCCTCTGAAGTCCTAGGATAATATAATTGGTGATGATGATGCTGATTATGTAGAAATGATGAAGTACAATATTTATGACTATGATTTTAGACTCATCTAGATGATAAAATACTAAATATAATTAATACAAATTAATTTAATCAACTAGAAAGATAATTAGATTTTTTCTGTATGTCTTTCTAGTTTGGTTTAAATCGTATTAAAAATACCACAGAACTGTGTTCTAAAATTGCACATTTACAACAAAAATGTGTTCTCTTTAAAAACTATTTTTTAAGATTGGTAATACTTACTTACTTACCATCACGCAGGGAGGATAGAGCGCATTCACATCTTCTCATATAAGCTCAACGATTATTGAGGCTTCTAACAGGATCATCCTCCAGTATCTGGTTTACTTTGTCATGCCAAGTCTTCCACGGACGTCCTCTACTTCTGCTGCGTCAGCACTTGCGTCATATATCTTTCTTACCATTCTCTCCTCATTCATCCTTTCCATATGACCAAACCACCTATGTGAACCTTATCTTACTCACTATACTGAGATCGGCTTTACACTCTTTCCTTATTTCTTCATTCTTTACTCTGTCATAAATGGATCTGCCATATATACGCCTAAGTGATCTCATTTCCACTGCATTCAGACTACTTTCGTTACTTTTCTGCCAGCTCCAGGCCTCACTTCCATACATCAGTGTCGATACCAGGACTCCATTGTGAACCGCTAGTCCTGCCTCAGTTGACAAGTTCTCATTAGCTACAATTCCATTCAAAGCGCCGTTCACTTTATTTCCTGCAGTCACCCTCCTTTCGATATCTTTCTATTTCTATCGAACATACTTCCCAAATACACAAACTCATCTACTTGTTCCAAACATTCATTACCTACAAGTATTTTGCACGGTGTCTTGCTTTCTTCTTTCTCGAATACCATCACTTGTTGACATTCATAATAAGGTCACTTTTCTTGCATATATCATATATTCTACTCACTAGCCTCTGTAATTCTTGTTGGTTACTGTTGTTGGTACTGCACTATTTATACTATTTTTTGTTGTTGGTACTGTACTATTTTTACTATTTTCTCAAAATATATGGTCACTCAATATTCTATATTATCCACGATAATTAATTATAATACATATAAAATTATATTATTTTATTTCATTTGGACGCACTATCAATACGTAATATTCTGATTTGAACCGTATTAATTTTTATAAGCTGATACAGATTTTACATGCAGCTTAATCAAATTACAAGATATTTAAAATATTTTTTTGTCTAAGAAATGTACAATCAAATACATATTCTCAATGGAATGAACATTATTATATTTTGACATTTACTGGTTGCTACTATTATATTCTTAGAGTCTCGAAAAAGTATTATATAGTTATATGGTAGCTACATAATATCTGTTTGTGCATTCGGATAGATTTAAAATTATTAGATTAAAAAATAAACTATATGTAAAAAGTTCGCACAATAATTATCTTTATTGTCAATGATGTTTACTTTCTTTCATATACAGAAAACATTTTTGTTCCTTTCGAATACATTATAGTACAAAAAATATTTAGTCAATTTCAGTATATATATATTCTATAGGTCTAATGCGGTGATAGATATTTTGAAAGTTAACAAAGTCAATGAGAAAATATATATCTTTAAACCAATGTTCATTAAAATCAGGATGCATTCTATAAAGTTGTAAAATTTTATTGATTGCAGGTAAGTTTATAATGGAAAGTAAGAGTACGAATCGGCTTACAAAAATTAATCTTCTATATATACTCGTATACAGGAGAATAAATATAATTATGGATAATTTTTCTCGATATAATTAATTATATGGATTGAAACAAAAATATTCGTATGTCAATCAATCTGTGTGACCCTCCACTTTCCAAGGTACCCTTTAAAACAATTAAAACATAGTGATTATAGAAATTTTTTCTCGACGGTCTCAACAGTACTTGGTAGTGATTTATATAGAGGTTTCGTGTTACAGATGGTTTTGAATTAAAGATTTATACAACACTATGAAAAATGGTATATCATTGAAAGGTTTGGTTAACCATCGAAATGATTCCTGATATTTTTATCTTATTTTATTATTGCGATAATAGAATACGAGTTGAGAGCCAAAATGTATTCCTATATTCTTAAATGTGATGTATAATACTTTTAATATTATATTTATTTGTCGAGATACAAAAATTGTATTTATATGAGTGAGAAATATAAATACGAGAGTGTGAGAAAATAATTTCATTAATTTTGTTTTAATTTTATTTTAAAATGTTGCGTATAATTTATTTTATAACTTTTTTATATGCAATTGCCTGGGACAATACAAGCCCATCAATAATATATTAAATTGACCTGTCAATATGATAAAGTGAAGATGATTGTTTTAAATTGTAATAGAATTAAGAATTTTAAAATATTAATCGGTTTTCTCAGCAGAATATTTGGCAATTAAAGAGGCCTTGGACATCTGTGTTATCCGGAACGTCGATAAGGCTGTTATGTTCCCCGACTCGCAAGATCCAAATAATCATAACGGTAATCAGCTTAAAATAATTCAAAGATCTTTATCCTGTACTCCCTGGTTCTCCAAAAGAATAATATCAAATATCTCTAGAATGAGAATTGAGCATTGCCAGGTAGACTCTCATTTATTCAGATTGAACTTAATAGATTCCCCAATGTGTGAGCGTGGTGCCGAGGAGGAAACCCTTAACTATATCTTTTTTGCCTGTCTATTGCGGATCAGAGGTTTTTTTTACAGTAATCTCGTTAATGGTAATTTTCAACTCTCGTTTAACTTATGTCATCTTCTTTCCCTTAACTCGCACAAAATTTAATCTATTTATCTTTATTTCCTATTCTATAATATTATTGTACTTTTTTCTATAAAATAAAGTTATAACCTTATTAATGTGACAAGCATATTATGGATTGTATATTTAAAAGAAGAAGAAGATAATGTAAAAACTTAGTTCACAGATAAAGAAACAATAATTTTACATATTTTAAATATCTTACACAAAAATGAAAATCAAATACACTAGTCCGATGTTGTTCCTTTAACTGGGTAGATTTCGATCGACCGAAGCGCGCACTGTTGATTTGTTTGGCCTCTGAACTGGTCGAAGGACGAGATGTGATTGAACCGCGTGTCGTTTACCGTCTTCTTGGCTATCCGAAAAAAAGCGGCAATACTCACATACACACATGTACATTATTATAAATCAGGAAACCCAGTGGTGCCAATCGAAGGAACAAGGCGCGTAAACAGGCACATATTACGATAAAATAAATTTAGGTAAAATAACTCACAAATATTACAAATAAAGTGTACACTTGTTGTTTGTAACAATAATTAGAAATATAAAAAATGTACGGTCGCTTCCCTAGCCGTAAAATGTTTTGAAACCTTTAATGCCAGTTCGATGGTTTGAAAATGGAAAATAAATCCGTTGATACGGAGCTGATGGGGTGGGATATATTTTTGGAAGTTTCGGGAATCCAGCCTAATACGGGATGAGTGGTGCCCCACCCCAGAGAATTATTTTAAAAGGATAGGACGACAATATTATCAAGGGATTTACAATAAAATGAACATGAAGTATGTCTCTATATTTTGATTTTCTCGTTATTTTTTGTGTGTTGTTAAAATAAAACAGGTAATATATTTTCAGCGATATTTGAACATGTCCAAGAACACACGATTACTGGATTTTCACTTACAAAAACAAATAACAGATATCTCATAGAGACGAAGCTATTTTTTACTGTATTTAATGAAAATATGGGTAATTACAGGGCATAAAACCTGTCTTCGACTGGCTTAAGTGATCACTTTATATAAATATAACGTTCGCCATTCTTAACCATCAATATCCATTCGTATCAAATTTTTGAATGTTGTATATATGTTAATATATGGACTCGCTTCGAGTATCACTACACTATCGCCATCTATGGACTAAATTTTATAATGCGATTCCCTGAAACTGCATATATGTCACAATGAGAATTTAATTATTTTTGTATACACCTGAAAAATTAATATTTTTCAATTTTATATATTTTATTATTTATGTACCAGTATATTATTAGCAATATTTTAATATGTCCAAGAACAAAAAAATTAATGGATTTTCACCGACAAAGGCACTGTTATTATACAACTTTCAATAAATTTGATAGATATGGAGATTGATGGGTGCAAATGGTGAACACTATATTTATATAAAGTGATCACTTAAGCCAGCCGAAAACGGGTCGTAAACCCTGTAATTTCTCATATTTCAAAATAGCTTCGTCTCTATGAGATATCTGTTATTTGTTTAATATATTTTTGATTATACGTCTCCCAGTTAATCACCTCCCTACTCTTACCAAGACTCCGCCTATACCCCGTAATGGATGTGGTTTAAATTATATGAAATAGTTCAGTACTGACGAAGATACGTCAGTATCGAAACAAGGTTAAATATGAATACAATTTTAAATACTTATTTTTATTTATTCTCGATTTAGGAATAGACAAATGATAGAAAAGATACGAGACGAGAATTCGATACAATTGGTTGCTAGAAATATGATTTCGAAAGAAAAACCTGTATTGGTATTTTCCATCCAAGTATATCAAATGTTACTTGTATTTATAAAGTGATTGATGCTTTAAAGTGATGGTGTCATCCACGAACTTCTCGAGCTATTTTTTTGTTCCAAATTCCACAAACTAATACAAATAATATGAAAAATATTGTTATTAATCGGATAATAATAAAAAAAATCACATATTTTTGACGGCTATAATATATTCTTAAAATTCATCTGGAGTATTTTAGCACATTTTTCTACCCACTTTAACATTTTACTCTTATATACTACTTATCTATAAACATAAACAAATATACTTTTTAAACACGCATAGATTTATATTTTCTCAATAATTTTAATAAATTGGTAGTTATTTGTAGTGATTTATTGTACTTGCTAATATGTTAAAGAATTTTGTTAGATGTTAATTTCAATGGAATTATATTTTGATATAATAATTAAAAAAATAATAGTAAACTAAAAAAATACATATTAGCTTGATTAACACAATAATATACTGTTCAGATATATATTTTTAATATTTTTGCATCATAATTGTTTACGTATTATAATTGTTTTGTTCCTTCAACTCGCACTCCTGGTTTTTCTTGTTAATTGGTACGAGTCATTTATGTAGCGAGAATATTGCCGATTTCGGAGACTGAAGGATTGCTGTCAAACCACGGTCGCAGCAATTGCGGTTGGTACTTCGTCAGAAAAACAAACATTTCGGTAGGTCGGAATAATAATAACCCACGATGGCAGACAAACAGCTACTGTTAATTATGCTATTTTAGTTTGGGGAGGAGCAGCAAAAACAATATTAGAGTCGGCTAAAAAAGCGCAAAAGACAATTTATAGGGTAATAAATGGTCGTCCCTTTAGATATCCATCAGATCTTATATTTAAAGAGTACAATGCCCTGGACAGAAGACAAATCTACATATATGTTGAAACTCACTCGTCCAATATTTCCATGCTAACAACTCATCCCAAGCAATAAATCATGGACACAACACAAGACAAACAACGAACATCTACACGCCAGTTCCGAGAGCAACAGCGATATTTTGTCAAAGATTATACATGCTCTTAGCTCCGAAACTGTACAACACACTCAGCACCAACTGAAAATCGTTCACTTTCAATAAGATTACACAAATATAGACCCAATATATGATCCAATTGGATAAAGATCAATCAGAAGCATTGCTATCCAATATTCTAACATAATCATTATACAGTGTCTACACTAAAATGCACTAGTTCTACAACACTCTAACGACATTTTTTTTCTCTATTTCTATTTTTAATCCTGTAGAATGTTTATTTTTCTTGAATTAAATAACACCACAAGAGCACGAAAAAAACACAGGCGGCAGTCTTGGATAGTAGCCAGGATAATGCTGTTTATATCAGAGGTGGAGTCTACTCCATCCCACACAATAAACTACGAGTATATACTTAATTACAATATAATTGTATATAATCATGGTTAGTGGTGATTTTCATTCTACATACGTGACTATATTATCAATAGAAAACCCGGGAACAACAAGTTGTCGAAAGCATTCACGGGAACAATAGTAATAATTGGAATCTGAAAATAAATTCATTAAATAAACATCGAAATAAAAAAGCTTGCGAAAGAGGTCATGATAAAAACACATATCGGTACACGGTATTATGTAATCTATGTACAAAAATAAATATACTATTATTCAAATTTTTCTTCGAGATAACTGAAATAATTTATTCTTATCACACTTGAGCCAACACTTTTGTTTGAAATTTGAGAAAAAAATATTATATTTTAACACTATTTAATATTTATTTTGAATCTACATTTTTAATAATAAAAATCAAAATTAAACTTTTTTTTTCTAAAGACGCCAAAGATATCGAATTAAATTTTTGTGTTAACAAGACGTATTTTTTTAATGCATATTATATTGTCAGCATTTAAATTTTCGTTACAATCGAGTCATATATTTTTAAAAAGCCGCGGAGCTAATGGATTGCGAATGTGATACCAAAGCGCAAATATTGAAAGAAAGAATTTGCGTTAGTTCATGTCTGTATATTTGGTAGTCAGTGATCTACTCTAATTTTAAATATAATCCTTTGTCATTATTCATTAATAATAAAAACAATAAATATCTACTCTGCGTTGGGCGAGCAATACTCTAACCGTACTCACTTCATGCCACCCCTCAACATTACCGATATGGATCCACCCCGTAGTGCCATTTAAATTATGTTAAAAATTAAAATTGAACGAAAATTTTCAGAAACAATAGCCACACCAACTGTCAACACTATGAACATTGAATATCTTCCTTAACAGTAATAAATAAACATCCCTATTAATTCTATTCCTCATGAATATTCTCCATTGATCTCTAATGTAATTTCTAAGGGCCGGTTGTGTGATCAGTAGTAACTTTTTACTGCAGTAAAAAAGTTACTAAAGTAATATCTTTTTGCGAAAAAGTTTTTAATCGTAAAAAAAAAAAGATTTCTCGAAAGTACATCTCGTAGTAAACTCATTTTATTATCCGATATCCGATAGTTAAATATGGCGGACTTTTCACAGCTATTCCAAAACTCATCTGACACATAGATAATTTAAAAGTTGCAGTATATAACAATTAAACAAAATAATCATTCAATATCCAGCTATTTTAGTGATGATAATTGGTTCGATGATGATCTCGTTGTTTAATTTACATTAGCACATAATACGAAAAAATTTCATCACTAGAGTGATAGATTTCGATCACCTTGGTGAAAAAATCTATAGATAATACATAAAATAAAGCATATTTCATGATTATTTGTCGCGCCTATAGACATCTTCATCTATGCTTTGACAGTAGTATATTTGATGTATCAACAACCCTCAAAGGTTTTTTACTACAGGCGTTAGTAAAAAGTTACTATAGTAAAAAGTTACCATATTAAAAAGTTACTATTAAACAAAAATAGATTTTTTGTAGAAACTACGTCACGAAGCATTGTATTTCTACGTGATCTGATTTTGCCCGCTTCGAGTTTGAAGCGGGTAGATATTTGCTTTAAAAATAAACAAATACAAAAAAGATTTCATTAATGTAGCAGATTGTATATAAAAAATATGTTGACAAAATGTGAAAAACCTCACTCGTGTGGAAAGTTGAATTTACTCAAAACAAAAAAGATGCATGGAAAATGATTTGAAATGGAAAATAGCGAGTATTTTATCTAATGAACGAGGAAGATAAAAAGATCTGTACTATTAAAATATAGTGCATTGTTAAACGTTAAAATTTTTCATTCTGATAAAGATCGCATGACTATGCTCAATACGACATTTACATGTATTTGTTTATATACATACATTAATATCATTTTTATAAACCTGAAGCTACTTTCTATTGAAATTTTATGCATTTTGATATCGCACAGAATTACTCGCCAAGTAGGCGTCATACAATTGATATGATTAGACACGTGTTAATAATTTAAAGGTGTAATCATCGGCGTGGCGCCAAAAAACCCGTGGGATAGATTTTTGGAAAACAAATACGTATTAGTAAAACGTCTCAAGCAGCGTGTAGGTACATGCAAATATGACAAAATGCATTGTATGAATTTGAATAAAAACAGAGTATTCTGTATCGTGTCCCTATATTGAACATCTTTAGTGTTTCATTTCTTTCGACCTCATAATCATCATCATCATCGCCAGTTGAGAGAAGCTTAGATCAGCGAACCACCCTTGCCTACATTCTTGTTTCCTGTACGGAACTGTAGGCGTTTAATTTATGTTCTACTTTTATAAATATAATGGACATGGAGAAGAAACGTGCCCTAAGTGTTACGAACCAAACTTTAAAAAAATCTTTTGTTTTCAGATAACGTATTCATTCACAAAGTAAAAAATATTTTATATAGATTTTCAACTAACAATGAAATACTATTACAAGTCAATACTCAACCACAATATCAACACTCAATATATATCAGCAAAATACATAATATTGCGAATATTTGTCAATACTAGCAAATGACTACTGCCTCACTCCTGATTCAAATGTCTATGAATTTATTTTTACTAAATCAAGTTATTTAAGAACAAAAATCGGAGATAAAAAAACCATCTAATTTTTAAAAATATTGAATTAAAAAAATCTTGCTGGATTAAATATATAGTTGTTACATAACATTAGTTAAAAAAAAAATTCTGCGCCGTATACACCAACTTATGTGCCATATATAATATATAAAATATATTTGATCGACAGCTTTCACGAATCTTGAAATGTCGCAACCCCATCGGCAACTAGAATTGAGAAAAAATTACTATTTTTCACAGAATCACATCCGAGATAAGCCAAGTCTGCAACTAGGGGGACGTAATAAATAAAGCGCGTCCGGGATGTTGGGGAATTATATCCAAGCGCTGAGATAATGGATGATAATGGGAGCTCGCGGGGTGCGGACGGGGGTTGGTCGGGTTAGCAACAAGACGTCATGAAAGATGAGCAGTGAAATGAAGAAGTAGGGAAGATATTTTTTTGTCGTCGACTTTTGTTAGTTTTTTACAATCTGAGCGCCGCGGGAGTCGTGAATTTCGCAAACGCATTTCCTAGATTTGAGTAATCGCCTGCCTTAATTATTACAATTTTATTTGATGGTAAATAAAATACGGACTCCATTCATATTATTTTATGGGTTCTATTACTGAGCTTTTCATGTTAAAATTAGAACTCACGCTGACAATAAATTGAGGATAAAATATTTAATTTAGTAGATAGAACGTGACTAAAAATATTAAAAGAATTGCTTTTACAGGGTAAATACTATGTTCCGTGCCGATTTTGTTTGACCACCGTTTTGGTTTGGCAGACATTTGTCAGTTCGCATTTGATAGTAGCAGAAAGTAGTTTATTACAATTTATTATGGAGAATTTAACGCATCAATAACGTGTTGTAGTCATTAAAACTTATTATCTAAATAATAATGGCAATGCTGTAACCATTAATGGTGACATTTGAAAATTTCTCGGTGGCCAAACTAGGTCGATTGAGCCTCCAACAGGACGGTACCACCTGTCACACAACCAATGTCAAAAAGTGGTAATATCGACTGGCCTCCTCGGTCATCTGATTTGACGGCTATCAATTATTTTCTGTGAAAGTACTTGTAAAGAAAATTCTACGCCTATAAGGCAACAATAATTCTGATGCTACAGGATAATATTTGAAATTAAATAGCTGAAATAACACGCGAAGTGTGCGAGAATGTTATGAAAAATATGGTTAAAAGAGCACGCATTTGTTCCACTCCTAGAGCAACTACTTGGCCAATATAATATTTTATTTATAATTGTAATAAACTAAGTAATTTATATATTTATATATTGCTTTATTGTTGTGTATAAGATGTCTTATATTATCTGGTATTTCATTGTAAAACTTAATCACACAGTATATCACCGATTTTAAAGATTTAGCCTTTCCTAAACGGCATTCTCATTCTATCTCTTCCTCTTGTAAGATGTTCGTGCTCATGTTTAATTGCATCAGTTTTTCTTATAAATTTTGCTGACATTTTTTAGTGATGATTTTAAAAATAAACACCATATCATTGAATTACATTTTTTGATTAAAGGTCATCATATAATATTACGATCTTTCAGCATTGAAATGATCTGAGTGTATCTATTTTTTCTTAATATAATTCTCAATGCTTTATTTTGCAGTACTGATACATATTTCAATTCTTCATTAGCCAAAATTAAATACTGCTGCAGTAGTGTATATGAAGAATAATAATATAGTTGTATTATATACTGTCTACGCGTTTTATACTTCGATAGGAGGCTGGCCAGCCGAGTTTTCATAAGATTCAAGACAATAGAAGAAGCGACTATCGGTAGAAGAATCGGCGAGTAAGAGCCCAGTTTCGCAAAGGTTGGTGTATTTTTATTGACATAGGTTGAATGAATATATTCAACAAATCAATTTGAAATATGAATTAAATATATTAATTATAAAGATATACATATAAAATCAATTTCATCGAAAAATAAAAACATTGTTGTTGCGCTACCGGGATTCGAACCTGGATCTCTTCCCTAACCGAAATTTAATAAAAATGAATTAATAATTCTAGCTTCTACTATCAGATTCACTCAAAGGTATTTGAGATTCTGTAAAAATAAGGTAGATGGCTCTGTCAAATGATGGAAAGATTAAATGTATTGATATCAAAAAGGTAACATATAAGGTCGAAAAATTGTCGATAAAAATAGTGCCGCTGTAGCTTAGTTGGATAAAGCACCTCCCCCGGTTAGGGAAGAGATCCAGGTTCGAATCCCGGTAGCGCAACAACAATGTTTTTATTTTTCGATGAAATTGATTTTATATGTATATCTTTATAATTAATATATTTAATTCATATTTAAAATATCACAGAACTATGTTCTGAATAATTACAACTTCACAATAAGAATGTGTTCTCCTAAAAAAAAAAAAAAATATCAATTTGAAAACTCAGGACTAGCAATCGAAGGTAATTAGGGCAACAAATATTATTTTATAAGACTCCTACTACTAGGGGACGCCACATGGTCATCCGCAGCGCCTAGGAATAGCAACCGGCGGTAGCTGTAGCGCATCTTTACATGTACTATGAATATAAAATTTTACGATAAAAAGAATTTCTGTTAAAAGATAACAGACATTTTTCCAATATGAAAGTTGGTACGCAATGAGACATGACTTACAAGTTGAAAGCCGTGAGGTCTCTCATTTCCTCTCGCATTTACTTGTATCTAAAAATGGAAAGGGATACTTCAAATGATAACTCTGCGTTACCGCGCCGTTGATAAGGACAAACATTTACATCTCGGAGAGATGGCGCGGAACGTGTACATTATGTACTCCCACCGAACGGTCTACATTTTGCTATCTGTTACAGATGCTGCGTTAGAGGAAATGAAAAGGGAAGTCAGGCTAATCAAATGTTATTTTTATATATTTTTTATATCATAAATACGTGGAATATATGCTACGCTATATACATATTTGGGTCATTCTCAGCACACCAGACAAATTTGGAAATATATGCAATTATTTATTATTTAATTTGAATATTCTTTTGCTACAATTACATAACATCATATAACAGCTATCTGTCATAAAATACGAGATCGCTCATGACATTGCCATGTGAGGGAATGACAATGATAAATTATATGTGAGGGAATGACATTTATTACTTAATCGTCATAAAGTATGTAAACATTACTCAAATAAAATGACCTGGAAACACTAACTGACTGCCACGACTATTAATAGATTCTGGTGAAACAATTTTGGCTATCACATCCTCAATAAAATAGACCCAAATATTATTTTTAACTTGCCACTTGAATTTCCTTTTAACATCAGTCGGTGTCATGGCATTCACTTCTACTATACCATTCCCCACTGCCAATACCTGAGGGAATAATGATTTTGACTTGGAACAACATAATTTCATTCAGGTTACGGCCATGTATTTGTCTCTATAGGTTACGTTTACAGAAATACTATTAATGTAAAATAAACAATGAGTAAGAAAAATAGTACATACCTTTATATATAATACATCAGGTGAGGTAATGACGCTCAATTTAAACTCTTAGACCAAAAAAAACCTTAATTTTTCAATGAATCACACACACAAAGATTACTGAGCCACACAACAAGACATTCAAAATGGCTGCTCTGCATTGAGTCTTGTGTCATGACGCGCAACGCACTCTGATATTAGAAATTTGGTATTTTTGGAATGGGTGAAAAATGATGTAATTAAGCGGGGTAACGCATCATTTTTTAATAAAATTAGAAATTTTAATATTTTATTGTATATATTTTTATAGAAGACTGACACCTTATTGTTTGTGTTATTGCTGATAGCAGTAAAATAAGGGTTTATCTATTGTTTTAGTCATTAGATGTCCTCAAATATATCAACTCCCTTCTGGGGAATGGTGAGGGAATGATATTTTAGGTATTTTGTAATTTTTTTTAAATATAACAAATCTGACTATTGGAGGCCCTTGATACAAACTTCATAGTAAAATTATTAAAACTCTAAATAATTTAGAAAAGTGATCTCTTGTAGAGAAATCAAATTATTTATTTTGTAGAAAATTACCCATTTATTTGTTGAAGTTATGGATTTAAAAAAATGCCACGTTTATTATATTAATAAAATCCTAAAATACTTTATTGTCACAAATCGAAAATTAAATCTTTCGCCACCACAATCAACAACACGGTCCATTACCTCCAAACGCCTGCCTGCAATATACCTGGATGTAAAACGGGGCTCTTATCAATCTCAAAAATATGCTGGGTATCGAACCCAGTAAGTGTCAATACAACGCATCTGCAGCAATCCACGGGACTGGCTCTTTCGCGCACTTCTCTCACAGCCATCTCCCTGGTAAGTTTACTAGCATTGCTTCTTGTTGTAGATCCATATAAACGTATATCTGAATTTGTGCTCAAATCTCAATAAACTCGTGACAACTGTAAGTAGTATTTATTGTTCTACTCGGTCTGGTCACACACACGCACACACACACACACACACACATTCTGCACACATTATTAGTCAAAAGAATATGTGAGCGATTAGGTGAAATTAATGGGGTACTTATTTGCTCACACACAACCTCCTGATATCTCGACCACGTTTTGACATAATTTATCATTCTTTTACAACACCACTTTATTCTCCATACGACCTTTATTTTCTGATGATACTTTATTCAAAATAATCAACTGAAATGGTCATTGATATTATTATAGCTTCGAATTGAAACAGTAAGAATATTTTGTAGGTAAGTAATTATTATTAAATACCTTATTTTTTTAGATAATTCTCGAGTGGTAATATTAAGGTTTAAGTAAAAGTTAGCTGAATTATCTTTTGGAATGCTAATGTGATGAGCGGTTGTGACATTATGTTGATAGATGTGACTATTAGCTCAAGTAATAAATTATACAGGGTCTGGACGAGCTCTGGGCTCCGCTAAGTTGAGTGGTTAGGATGCTCACCTTTGACAGCGAAGGTCGGTGTTTGCGTCGCACGCGAACTAATCACAGCACAGAAAAATCAATTTTTCCAGCAGAGTTGTGGTATATTTCCACCCATATTCTATGTTTTAAAATAATCAACGATGAAAAAACACAAAATTAATATTGTGACCGACGCAAGTCGCCGATCTCTGTGGTGGATGATGGAATCGGAAAAGATGGGTGGATGGAAATGAGGGAAGGGTGAGGGTAATGAAAATCTTTCGATAGCGGAATAGGATGGTCTCACGGAACCAAAAGGATAGCTCGACTCACCTGCTTGATGACGCCGTCTCTTTGATATTCCGGAAGTTCACCCATTGTACGAAACTGCTACGGCACAAAAACTCACGTCCACGATACACCAACATCACGACGGTATATAAACTAGCGATCCAATCAATAATCACATGAGAATACTTCCTCTCCAAATTTCGACGAATTTTACGAATTCAAATCAAAGCAGTCGAGCCATTTCTTCACTTCACTACATTTCACAATAACATTTGTTTCTAGTTATATATAAGTATATGTGTTCACCTATTAAAAAAAAATAATACGAATACGGAACAAATACATACATCTATATCAAAGCACATCTAGATCAAAACGAAGACAACTCAAAAAGTCAAAACAAAAGTGTATGAAACTTTAATAAAGTTATGAAACTAAATGACATTTTTTAATTTTTTTAAAATTTGTTTGACATTTTTACAATTTTTTATAACATGAATTTATTTTACATTTTTTAAAACTACATGGTTTTTTTTTCGCTTACCTTTCCAAAAAAGAGACCAGCTCTTGTGCTTGGAGAGGGAGTTACACTACAATAATTGTATATAATACCTTACACATTCTATTTATTGTCCATTTGTGTGCTTCAGAAGTGTTCTGTAATATTGTTTATTTTCCAATTATGTGTTTTTGAAGTGTTCATTTTGTTTCTTTCTAAACTCTTTTGAATCTTTTATTTTTTTTTCTTGTATACTTTTAAATATCTATTTAGTTGCTCGTTATTCGGTAGTTTTTTACTTTTTTATTAAGCATTCTTTATGTCTAATTGATACGATTCAGGGTTTTATCGGTTTGTATTTAGACGTTTTGCATTTAGGTAAGGTATATTTAGCGGCATTTATATGTTTAGATAGTGTGTCTTCAAGTATGTTGCAACATTCGTTGATATTAATGCATTGGTTTAATTTAGTCCATTTTTCAGATTTATTTTTATTTATGAATTTGTCATTTAATTTTATCACATGTATACTTTTGGTTTGCAATTTTTTTCCCGTCACATGAGGATTAATATTTTTGTTGTATTTGTAAATCAGTGACTTCTGTATGAAAGATACCCGAAATAACATTATTTATGTCTGAAATGTTACAATGCATGTGGTCAATGCAAGAAAGTAGTCGATTTTTTACGTTTCTAGTGTATCCATTTATACATAACATAAAGTTTAATTCAGCTAGAATATTTAAGTAATTATCTTTATTATTTCATGAGTGGTTGTTAGCTATATTTAAATTTATGTCTCCTAATATAATAATTTTCTCGTTTTTTAGATTTAATAATACATTTTTTAACTCTTCTATAAATGTTATTATCGATGATAAGTGAGTTCTATAGATGGCTAATATGTTAAATGAATTACTTTTGTGTTTGATTTTTAATTTTAAAATGTTTACATTTTTTATAATTATTTTTACCGTATACGTATTTGAAACGAATATCCCAATTCCACTATTTTTGTTTATGATATTCTTAGTTGCAAAGTATGTATAGTTTGGTATGTGGAAGTTAACAAATTAGATCATAAATGTATCCTAAATTGACACTATTCCAAAACTGTGGCCATGTTAGTTGCGTATACAATAAGAACTCAAATTTGTTGTTGTTTTTGAGTTGTCTTAGTTTTGATCTAGGTGTGCGATATATATGAGAGTACGTTTTCTGTATTTTGCACCAAAATAAAAATAACAAAAAATATACGAAAAGAAGAATGCTTAGATTCTTAAATGTTAAATGTTAAAATGTATTTTATGTTTTTAACTAAAAACAACATCATGATAAGTTCTAAAGTAAAAGTGGTTTTATGACTTTTATTTTAACACTTATTATTAATCGTTAAAGAAAACCACAATAACTTCTGATTTATTAGCCGTTTTTGGACAACCTGAACGTGGTTCATCACATGCAATATGTTCAGTCACGTTTGAATTCCAATACCCAAAAATCTGGATTTGATTTCCATTGCAGCTCAAATTTGTATCTTTAATTGAAAACATATAAAGCTTGATGCAGACTATTTGACATTCAACACAACAATAAAAAAATAGAAAAATAATAAACTCCTAGCAGCGATTCCGAAAACTTTTCAATCTACCCTAGTATAATTTATGTAACGTATTTCAGCTGTCGACACATGTAGTGTAGTGCCTAATTCCAAAACCCGCTAAAACAACTTTTTGTGATTTTGAGTTATGTATGAAAACATATATTTTGAAAGCAAATGTACAAAATGTTTATTTTTAAATCACCATTTTTAAGAGATAATTCTGAAATGTAATTATTTTTTTTATGTATATATCGTTCTGGCAACCATACTGAATTTTTGATCACGTGATCATCAATGAGCGTTGTAATTGGCTGATTTCATTTTCGGGGTAATAGCAACTTCTACCCTGTCTGCTTTGGGGTATTTTGGAACAGACTCTCATTTTGAACATGCAATATCAATGAATTTAAGTGGCTTTTGCAAAAACAATTATTTCTGCATGGAGCTGACAAAAAAATCTACAAAACTGTAAATTTAACTCAAATTATCCGAAATTCATTTTAGGTGGTTTTGGAATTAGGCGCTACACATTTTCGTGTGGGGTAAGTTAATACGTGAGGTAAGAGTAACGTACGATATGTGGGTTGGTATTATCAAACTCAACCTATTTTTAAAAGTTATGTAAGAAATCTAAAATTGGTGAACGAGTGTAATCAAAAATCTTCAAGGTATATATCACAGAATCTTTCTGACTATTGACGTGGTTGTTTGGTTTAATGCTAAGGGGCTCGCTGAGATTACGAGTCTCGTTCCGGTAAACCGCCAAGTAAGTTCAGTATTCATATTACAAGCGCTTAGCTTAGTTTGATAGTACAAATATTAATGAGATATATTTTCAAAATTAAATCCATATTTCGAATTTTTTCGGATATCCCATCAACGACTATTACCTAAACCCATACCATGATATTTACATTCCCTATTACCATCATGTATCATCATCCACATTATCTTACTATTAAATCATTTATAAATTATTAACGAGATTCCTTAACGTAACGGAATACAATTTTAAAAATTAATTGTATCTAATTGTGTGAATATGTGAAATTAAGTCAATTATAAATACTCAATGGCTATACAGACAGATATCTAGCAAGGTAGTCACGACAATCCTGAACGACTATCAGAACTAATAATACAATATGCGGTAGTAGGCCCAAAAGCGCCCAAGGGCAAGACTCTTTGCCTTCCGTTATAAGAAACTAAAAACGTACCTTTTCAAATAATTATTTCCATGAGATCTGAATATGACGACTTTTAAGCAGAAGATATATTTTACTATAATGGTATTTATTTATAAAAATCCTCAATAAGAAAATAGCGGAATTTACACGAAGAATTGATGCAAATCAACATGAGCACGAGCATCGTGCAAGAGAGGGAGATAGACTGAGACAGTCATTCAGGAAGAAGGCCAAACCGATGATGTATAGTGCGATGAAGATTTTTAATGAAATGCCAGAAAACATAAGAAAGGAGAAGAAATTGAATTGATTTATAATGAAACTGACTAAATATGTAAAAGATAAGTTTTAGTAAAAAAAATACTTTAATATTGTTTATATTAGAGCATATGTAGGAGTGCTTACGAATGCGCTATGTTAAAAATTAATTAAAAAAATAAATAAGTTCAAATAACAATCTTTAATTTGAAATACAAAGATAATGTAGGACTTTACAAAGTTTATGTGAAAAACGATTTTGAATTGAATTTTTTTTACGAAAATGGAGCTATAAAAATTATTCATTATTTTTATTATTAACACCTGCAGCATCTCATTAAAAAAATGATACTAATATTGTTCAGTTGTAATGTAATATACTGAAAAAATTAACCAATAATGATATTATCAAGGCAACCATAAATAGATGAAAAAATATCAGGTACATTTCGTAAGTATGTGTAAGTGTATTTAATTTTTCTCCTTTGGTATAAAATATTAACGGAGTTACGAATTTTTAATTTTTGATTTTTTGACTTTAAAACAAGATGGCGAATCAGGCTAGCTAATGAACATAGTCGAGATATTTAACAATAAGTTTTTTTTTGAAACTGATAAGAACTATGGGAGTTATCTTGTTCACAAAATCAGTTATAACCCATGCTTATATACAATAGATGAATATGGGTTATAAATAATTTTTTAACATAGGACGGTTTCGTGGTGTTCTGGTCATTATCGAATAATGTGTAATGAAACTTTTCGGAAATTGAATTATTAGACCCTTGCAACTGGTTGTTGGTATTTTTATCGAAATTTACCCACACTTAGTTACAGCCGATTTGATAACGCAACATAATACCTACAATTTCAATAATACATTACACTCGATAATAGTAAAAACACTACAAAAGTGAAATACTGAGAAAAGAAGATGAAAAAAAAACTTAAATCTTTATTAAAAAAAAATCTGTGGATATACGTATATTGGTTTGACGTTATATATAGGTAGTTGAGTATTTCAATTACTCCATAAACTTTTTTGCGCATTGGTAAATTTAAATAGAGTGATGAAATTTTTTATTACAAATTTTCAACTAACAGTATAGGAGAAACTAAAATGAAATGGAATAACAATGTGCTCTTTTGAAGAAAAGCAATTTTTCATTCTCACTAGTGTGTGCTATTGTATGTGTCAAACAATAACGGAAAATGAGTTGGAAATGTTAGAAACGTAAATTCAAGACAATGTTCAAATAATATGTAGAATACATGTTTGTAGATTATCTAATAATCCTCGAAACCTTACTCGGTTCCAAATAACGTAGTATTTATATTTATGTTACAGTCTTAATCAACAATGATACTTATATAAAGAAAACAGAATGTCTGTTTGTCTGTTCTGTATACATTACTACACTCTTTGACAGATCTAATCCAAATTTTGCATAGTTACTCTTTAGGAACATGCGAAAAACATAGAAATCCCCCTCATTTGTCGCCGTAAATTCCATCGATAGCTTGCCCCGGTTTTTATTGGTTATATTTCTTGAGAATGTCACACAAAATTATGCAGAAAAACCACTCACTTACCCTATCTGTGATCTTTTGCTGTCTCCTGATCTTTCCTCCTTGGCTTCTTTCGACTCCCGGCAGGCCAGCACTCTAGAACTCAACCCGAGACACCGAAAACAATCCGCAATACGTAATTGTAATAGATATTTAATCGAGGCCTTTGCAAATGCAAGCTTGGAGTCTTACCCACATAAAAATAGAGTACACATATTCAAGTTTTTAAAAACAAGGACAAACAACTCAAGCATGTATAATGTCTAAACCCTCTCACTTTACCACCACACTCCCTCCCATATTGAATCCCATCCGTACCAAATTTTGTATTTACCTTGTACTCTTTCAAACTCTGAAAACCAGATATTCATATATATTTTTAAACTATGTTAAGATCATCGCTAGACTAATTGCCTAGCCTTTTGAATTTCACATATATAGATCGGTTAAAGTTATACGACTATTGCATGTTTTAAAATATAGGAATAGCTATAAAATAATAGAATATTATAACTAAAATGATTTATACATTACTAAAAAATTTAATACTAAAACGTTCAAACGTTTGGACGATTTTATTTTTGATCCCCAGAATGCATTCTTTGAGGAATGAATACGCGGAGGTAGTCAACATTTTTGCTGTAAATTTAATTATTTTTAGGACTCCATTATTACAATTTTTGTCTCAACTCAATGGTGATGGATAAATTGCTTTACTTCACATTTTATATTTTATTTTATTTTTAATTTTGTGTATGAAAAAACATGCTGATATAATATAATTTTTTTCTTTGTCAATTCATTAAAAATAATGCCCAATCACTATATGTCGTGGTGTGCTATTATTGAAAAGATCTAATATTTTTTAAATATATATATATACACAATATTTACAATAAGTCTAGTCATAAACGAAGTATTATCCCAATCAAAAATATATAGTTATAATAGAAAATAAAATCTTGCACTAGATTTACGATCCAATATGTGATAACCTAATTGGAGAATGGAGAAAGTTAAAGAATCGACAGATATACTGAGAAACATGAAGGCAAGGAAGCTGTAATAGGCAATACTTATATCAAGAGTAGATAAGGTCCGTAATATGCACAAATACCTTCAACGTAACTTTAACTCAAATATAAAACAAATACAAAATCTTCAAACAGCCATGGTGAAAGAAATTGTAACTCTGGAAGCATTTAAATTGAGGCATAATCTAAAATTGTTATATTCTTCCGTAAATGTTATTCCTGTACACGGGGTGTTACTTTTCCGTTTAATAAAATAAAATTATAACATCGATGCTCTAAATAGGGTGACTTCACACAGAAAAAAATACAAGAGGTGTAGCTAATCTGTATTTAACAATTCCCAAAATCACCAATAAGTATGGATGGAGAACATTAGAATTGGTTGTTCCTGCACAAAAAATAAACTATCTCAGTTTTTACAAAATAGTACGCTTTCTCCCACTTTGGAAGAAATGATAAAAATATGGCTTATCGATAATTACCTGTCTTACTTGTAAGCATGAGATTAATTGTTTAAACTTTGACTGATTAGTTGTTATGTTTTTAATTATATTAAATGAAATAAAATATATATAAATGTACCTGTAGACAAATATCTAGCAAGATATTTTGTGAGTCTAGTTTTAATTTTAAAAAAATAATTTAAAAACACAAGGCAATAGGATCAAAACTGAGGGAAGACCGAGACGTAGATGAGCAGATAATGTAAAAACGTTCCTACAAGACGTAGGCAAAGAGATATATAGAGTTTTGCATTGACTGCGGTCATGGACTTATGAAGACCATAAAAAAGAAATTAGAGAATAAAACAAACATACACTTCCATAGCTTACACACTGATCTAACTAATAAATACGTAATTTTTAATTTTTTAATAATTCGCATATGTAATATTAGATAGACTTTTATGTGGCAACACTTAAAAATAAAGTATTATTTTATGTTACATTGAACAAAACAACGAAAATTCTGCCACTTTAAATGTATGCGAAATACCGAAGCCACTAAAAATTAACTATTTGTCAGTTTTGGTGGATGTCCACAGTCTCTGACGTGTATTTGATGTTAAACGTCAAATCAATGCTCATGTTCTGTTCGTGAGTGGGTGAATATGAATTTCCTCGGCAGCATTTAAACGGAATATTTAAAAAAAAATTCTGTTAGTTCTTCATTTTTCAAAATACAGGCAAAATATTTATGGTTTTAGGTGACGTAAGTATCAAGACTCATTATCAAATAGAACATCGCGTACACAGCTTTGAATTTTTGTCTTTTTCTACCAATCACAAGCTGATCTCTGAGTTTATCTTCAGATAAAAATTTCAACACGTGTTTATGGTACTGAGATTTATCTGATCGTATCTCATTCCGTAGACACGGACCATTATGATACTTAATACTGCATACCGAGTCGACCCTGGCCAAAGAAGAAAAACACCAAATTCTGCGCGTATTATTTTCCTCCTTCCGCACTTGGCAGAGCAGTTGTAATGCTATAATAATGATGGCATTACAGCCAACTATTTGGCGCTATCTGCTTCAATGTGCCGCATTCCTGACGGCTTACTGCAATGAGCTATTGGTTACTATTTCAGTGAATTCCTTCGAGAGCTTGTTATTTCCGGATTTCCTATTGATAATATGATCACCTATGCAGAATGATAAATCACAACTAGCTGTTTCTCTGCCAGTCATGGATTGGTCCGATATGTTGTTCTTTTTGTGCCCTGATCTCTGGGTACTATTCTGACCGACCAAAATGGCGCACTACCGGAGCTATTTATTAGATGTTTATCGTCCGACCGTGGTGTGACAGATCCTTCGGTTGCCGAAAGCGACGACATTCACACTACATAATGAATCATACCAACAAAAATAAAAACTAGGGTGCCAGTCGAAGGAACAGTTACAGATATCACAAGCTCCGTTCATCTAGTCGACGATCTTTTACGAGAACGAATCTCACCGTTGCATCCGTATGCCTTGTGACGAGTCCGAAGTAATTCAGTATGCTCATCAGTATGCTCATTAGATATAGACCACGGAAATAGTGATGGTAAACCGTTATGTGATTGATTATATAACTGAGATTTAACGATGCTTGGAAACTAAGATTTAACTCTTGGAAGTTTACTTTTTGATATTTCAGGTATTGCTTGAAGAATCACAAATAATCAGTTACCACAATCATCGTAGCAGTCTAACACAACCACAGTTACAGTAATAGTTTAAATAACGATTTAACTATCATTAATAAAGTAAAACAAAATATACTACGTGGTGGATTGTTGAGGCAATATAATAAGGGATTTCCGAATTTAATGTAGATCGCCCGCCCGTAGCCGTAATCCGATCGGAGATTTTGTAATCTTGTTGCCTCCATGTCACTATATGAAGATTGGAAAAACTGATGTTCCGCACCTTAATAGACTTGGTGACGTTTTGCACACTTTTTAAATTCAAAAACTAAAATAGATTCTTGAAATATTGTGGCCTAGCTGTAATAACCAGAGGAATTGATTGTTTCCTGTTGTTAAATAATATGAAAATTATCAACTCTTGTTGCAGACGCTACACATAATACAGTATTAATGATGACAGATTCCGACTACGCATTACATCCTAAATGGAAGATGTTCAGGCACGTTATTATGTAGTTGTTTGAACGCTAGACTCAAACCAGAACACTGCGATGTTCGCCTACTGCTCTACTTTTGCTGTGGAGTAGTGCTTCTCAAACTTTTCAAACTAAAACAAACTTTTAAAACAACTAAAAAAAGGACCATAATGAATCAGGTCTAGTAACTTTCCCCTTAATATTAATTCCTTAACTCAAAAGGATTGGCGGAATCGTGACCAGATTAAAAATATATCTACATTTTAAAATGTAACGAAAAAATATCCAGCTACAGTTAAACCTGGAATATTCTCTTGCCAAAATAATGTATTAATAATTACACTATATTAACCATTGAAGTCGAAATTTCGACTGCATATCAGAAGGATATTTAATTACTTAAAGATAAATTCACTATTTTTTTGACAGCGCTAAACAGACATAATATGGTCTCTTCGATCACCTTCACAATGTAAATAGCAAGATGTCGTCTGCCTTTGCGATGATATATTTAGTTGAAATAGATTTAGCGGTATTTGATCATTTATAAGTAGATTTTTTCAATCAATTTTTAAAAAAATTTCACATTTTTTTCTTCCGTTCGAAACTTCTAAACAGTTGAAGAATATTAAGGACCACACTTTGGGTGCAACTGGTATAGAGATTGTGTTCAGTCAGGAAACAAGACAATTTACGAATGGTGCGAGTTCCGCGAAGACTGATGTAGTCATAAAGAAGCGTTCGCGTCTCACACACGCTCATTTAAAGATAATATTATGTAGGTAGGTATGAACATTCTTATGGTGAAGTGAAATAGTTTGGAAACATCATAAAAAAAAATCAAGAACTTGTCTGAATATTCCATGAACGTATTTCATTGAAATGAAAAAGATGAGATGAGAATTTGAATATGACATACTAACATATTCATATATCTATGAAGGTCATACTAACATATTCATATATCTGTGAAGGTCATACTAACATATTCATATATCTGTGAAGGTCATACTAACATATTCATATATCTGTGAAGGTCATACTTACATATTAATTTATCTGTGAAACACCGCCGTCCTGAACCAGTATACCTGGGTGCAAACGAGAAGCTTACATCAACCTTAATGGTATACCTAGTATCGATCCGCAAACCGACAATAATACATCTCGGCATAGCCGTCCCGAATGCCAGCTATAACCATTCACTTCTCTTGTGGCCGGCTTCCAGAACAGATCACCAACCAGCAGATGCTTCACATCCTTACTGTTCATACTTACCATAAATTATATTTAAATACTAATGGCATAAAATTATCTTTCCAATAAAGCCAATACCATGGCCATTTCCACGATTTTATGTGTTTTATTTAATTTTAATTTTCTATACCTCTTAAAAAAAACATCCTTTATATATTTAAATACATACTGGATATAATGGATTTTGTGGACACGATAACTCCAGTAGTTTTGTCGATTTTCCATAAAAATTTTATGAAAAATTAACTTTGTAAATATCTTGGTTAAATTCATTAGCTAGTCTGATTCGCCATCATGTTTCTAAATACTAAACTTTTTTAAACTCCCGTAAACGGACAAACGCAAACTATCTGACTCTTGCTACCAGTGTCGGAGGATTTTTTTTTATTATATGTATATGATAAGTGAAAATATTATATATAACCAAGCTTTCATTCATTACAATGAAAATAATTTTTCAAATCATTTGAAACAAAACCTAGTCGGAGCAATATAAAAGACATCAACTTTGAAAAATCGTGATATTTCGTTCATTTTTAATTTTACGTTATACTTTTGATACAATACGAGAAGTAATGAATATAACTTCTTCGTGTATCCAGACTTTTGCACATCACTGTATATGATGTTGAACGTGAATGGAATTCTAGTTTTAAGAATCGTGGCTTGAACGCGCGCTGAATGCGATCTACAGTGTGAATTAGACGTATTGAACATAAAAGGTCAATTTTCGTATTACTTTGTTTGTGTATTGGACAATGTTATTGTCATATGCGTATAAGAAAAAATGGTAGCTAAAAAAGGCCTAGCATTACTAAACAAAATAATATATTCTGAAAAGGGATAGTACGAAGTGTGTGTGAGATACAAATGTTGTGTATAAATAGGTGATATTATCATTTTACTTTATTTGAAATTCTATGAAAATATGGAATGATAGTACGAATATATTTATTTTATTAAAATACTTTAAAATATATAGGGTGTCCAAAAACAAATATTTCGATTAATTAAAATATTTTAACGATTCCAAATTTTATATTGAATACAACAAATGAAAGGTCATCGAATTGCGAGCAGCCTGACTATTTTTTGTTAGATGTTAGAAGCAAAAATATAGATTTATAATAGATAAATTTCCCTAAAATTTATTTCGAAGTACGTAGACATGATTTTGTAAAATATTCTTAAAATAATTGTTTTCTCAATGAAACAGAATTTGCATATTTTCCTTGAACATTTACGACTCGTAATTTGGTGTGTTTATAAAATAGTGTAGACTAGGTATGTTACACTCGTGCATGCATGTACTTTAATATTAATATTTATATACGTAAGTATTCGAGCATATGGCTAATAATAATCACATACGGTTGTAGATAAAAGTATAAACAACGTAAAAAAAGCGTGAATTATTTTAATATTTATATCTTAGACATTTTCATTGGTATATTGGTTTATTTGACACAATTCTAGTGGCATACCTATCTCTTTTTTGAGACATCGTGTTCAAACATTCAAGTGATAGAGTCAATCCATTTAACAAATCATGGATGATAGAATGTTTGCAAAATTCGGGTCTAAAAATAATGTTAGTTGAAAATCGTGTAAATATCGACATATTACAATTAAAAATGATATTAATCAATATTGTTATTCTTCAATATTAATAAACATAATATTAATGTATTATTTTATAATGTATACATCAACTCTCACTACAGTTTCCTTACTTCATTATTTTATTTTTATTGTGTAAATATTAACGTTGTAAATATTTTGGATTCCTTAATAAATAAAATTATATTAAATTTGTTCAAAAATTTCAAGATTAAATTATAATTGCTCGTAAATCAACAGGGTGAGATTAGTGAGAGGGATATTGTTCGACGCGCGTGATTTGCGGATTTACTAGTCGCAATGAGTCACTGGTCGGGAGCGCACCGCGCGTTCGCGGTTGAGCAATATTTAAAGTGCGGTGATTCATTGGTTCATGCGCGTCGTGCTTTTTGTACACACTTTAATATTCGACGAGAAACTGATGAGCCGAGCAAGTAACTTATCTGATGTTGGGTTCAAAAGTTCACACAAAAAGGGACAATGGTTGACCAAACTCCTCCGGGATTTTTTTGTAGAAGCTTAAAGTAGTAGTAGTAGTAGTAACCTGTGGACTTTTTCTAGCAATTTGAATTGAATGATGATTCCGATTCGAATTCACTTTCAAATCAGCCCATTTTATTAGTCATCTATAAATACACATGCTTTCTTCAAGTTGCATTGTTTCAGTCATATTAAATGACCACGATTTCGTTCCATATATTTTTTTCGTGTATACTCTTTTTAAATACGTATCACATTAATATTCTTTCTGTTACATTTTCAAACCAAGCTAAGCGCTTGGCTATGAAAATAAAATGAACTAAGGCCAAATCCTCAACTTCTAGATTATTAAACGAGTGCATCACTACTAGATCGACAAGCACGTCATATAACAGTTTTATAAAGTAGATGTAGCATCGTATCATTATCATTCGTAAATTTAGATTAAGGTCATGGCTGTATAATGAGGAAGAATGCAAATTGAGCTTGCTCAATACGGCATGTAATTTATGTAGAAGGATCCTAGCTTTAATTTAATCTGCATTCTAGGAGGAATATTTTCTCTTCTTATTCTGTTTATTTTTAGCTCACCATCATTCATTTAATTAAATTTAAATTAGGTTTAAATAAAAAACTAAATTACAATCGATATTTATTTATTAGAAGACAATTTGAAAATCCAGATATAATATTGATGATCAACAATTACTAAATAAATAAAAATACATGGAGAGTAAGAGGAATTGTGCTAATCACACAGATAATCGACAAGTTTAAGACACTTCTAGATTGTATTGTAATGACGTCAAAATCTGGGCAGGCCAAAGACCCACTGCATCGATGACATATGGGCGGTAGATGACAACAATAGAGAAACTTAAGGAAAAAGTTGTCGTGGCACACGTCATGTCCTGTACTAGGTGCAAAGATGCTGATGATAATGATAATGATGGCGATGACATATCATCATGAATAAAAAAGAAATATTTTTACTCATATGTAACACCAAATACAATGACTTAATTTCCAATACAATTTTTTTCTGTACATCTTTTTATATGATTAATTTAATTTGTATTAAAATACCAAAGAACTATGTTATGAAAATGTAACATCACAGCAAATACGTGTTCTCCTAAATAACTTAATTTCTAGTGCCCGAAATTTCAGAAATATAGTTGTAAATATTGTGTGTGTATCGTGACTGGAATTTGTTTATTTATTTAGGTCCATAAATTATTTCATTATTGAAAGTGTCAAAATTCGTCCTCATTTTTAAGCTACTCGATTTTTGTTATTGCGCATTGAAAATCTTCTAACATAGGTACTTTTTTATATTTTTAATTTTCTTCTCCTGCCCATTTACGTCAAGTGTTGAATATAGACCACTATTTTTCGTTTTCCACATCTATCTGTCAATTTTATTTGACAGCTTGCTCGATGTTATCATCATAGATGTCTCGTTCTCTTTTAAAATTACTAAATTTAATTGAATTGAAAATAAATAATGATTGTATACTTTTTAACTACCCTTATAATGGTAAATTTATATATATTTCTCACTCTATAGTTTGTTAGCATTTTAGTCTCACGATTACATTGAATTGAAACAGCATAATAACATTAAGTTTATCTTTAATTTTTGTTATTTTTAGACATCAAATAAGTTCTTAGAATGTAGTAAGTTTTGCCCACATTTCAAATATTTGTATACAGTTGTCAGTAACTCCGCCAAGAAAAATCTTTTATCTCATATTTTGATATGCAGCTATTATAGAAATCTTTGTAAATTTACCAAACATAAGAATACACCTTATGAATTTATAACATTCGCTTGGTACTTTCTGAAATACCGTTAATAAATTAGCATTATATATCTTCAAATAAATCAACAACAAGACGTATCTCAAAATTGGTAACATTAGAAAAATCACTAAAAAACTACCAAACTGTATTAAATCAACATGAAAATTCCAACGCCTCTTACGTGGTTTATAGAGAGTGGGTTATGTATATTGAATTATACGAGGCGCGATGATAAAATTTTGAAACTGATTTTTATGATATTAGGTATTCCGAAATAAATTGATTTTTAGTTTCATTAATTAATGAAATACTAACTTAATATATTAATTATGAATATATACATATAAAATCAATTTTGTCGAAAAATATTGTTTATGCGCTACCGGGATTCGAACCCGGATCTCTATTTCCAACCCGGGGAAGTACACTACCAATTGTGTTATAGCGCCAGTATTTTTCATGACAAATTTTCGAACCTATATGTTACACTTTTTCAAATTAATACATCTGTCATTCTATTAAAACATCGCAAACCGTCTGTTCTGAATAATAACAACTTCACAATAAGAATGTGTTCTCCTTAATAATTAATTCATTCATTTCATATGCACAGTTATGTGCATAGATAAGAAATGGTTTAAAACCAATGTTTTTAGTAAAAGGACAACATTATGTATTCGTGTTGATAAATTACCCTTAAAAATGGGGTAATTCGTCTGTATTGTTTGAAGAATGAATAAGGAGTAGCGCGTGTCGAACTCATGAAAATTTGTGTATCCCCCAATTCAATAAAACAAGTTTACAACGTTTGATTCAAATCTATGTACAATGATTTGATAATGCAAAAAATATGAATACATAATAATTAATAATATTACGCTTTCCCGTCTATATCCATGACTTTCTGGATGTGGCGGCCATGGCTACTTCGGTAGTGTCATTTGGTTCGGTAAGCTGTACATTACTTGCTTAACCCTTACCAAACCGTGCAGTAACACAGGTCTACCACCCTAATTAAACCTGTAATATTTCGGTAAACACATGCAACATGCAATTCATATTGTAGTTAATTTGAAGGAAAATATTTATGTTCAGAAGTGACTAGTGAAAAATCAATTACATAAGGCGAGTCCTACAAAAATATTTTTAATTTTTAATTCAATAATTTGTAAAATAATAATAATACGATGACAAAAATACACTTTGTGGCAAGGCAGAAGGAAATCACACATTAATTTTACAGAAATCACACATTAATTTCATAATAACAAACATACGAATATAATGGTGTATTTTTATTATTAATTAAAGAAAGATAGATAAACAAGAAGGTTGTGTTATACAATGCAACCTTCTATACGGGACGTAATGAATGCTCCGTATTATATATTTAATGCTCAATATTTATAGTAAATTAAAAAAAAATTCAAAAGCATTTTTTCACATTTCAAAGGCTAATTGAACTCCAATTTCTAACGGTAACGCAAATTGACAGCATCCTGTCATCTCATATGTCTCTCATAGTCATGTCGTGTCGCACTCTATGGTTTCTTTCCTTATCTGTGTCACTGTCAAACGTGACACGAATGTTTTGTTTGTATTTTTCACGTTTGTATAATTCCAAGGAGAACAATACAGAATGCACTAACATACATATTGTACTATGATTTTATAGCAGTGGGCATATGTTCATTTCAAAAAATAAATAAAAATAATTTGTTTTGTAAAAGTCGCACCCATTCGCTTGATCGTGAAACGCAACATACATAAACAGCATTTTACGCCAAAGAAAAAACCGTAACGGTAGTATTAACTCATTCAAATGCTAAATGCATATTGAATATGATTTTATCAGAAGGTTATTGTTGGTGTGACACTGAAGTCCTTAAATATCTCTTAGTCTCACGCGTGTTAGTGTATGTTGTAGTATATATGTTGTGCGTGTGTGAGTATTCATGTTTCGTCTAGAGGAAGGTATTTAATAAAAGAGAACTTACAAAGGTTGACGTTTATTGATGAATGAATTATACAGAGGCGGTATACAGTTAATTGCGGGCATGTGGTTGAACGCTGGAGTGGCTCGCTCAATAGTGTGGATGAAAGGACGGCTTGCGGAGAAGTGATTGCTAAATCCTAGGGTGGTGTCCATCTCGATGTATGGTATCTGCTGATTGGTCGGTTGGGTTTTTTATTCAACAATTAAACTGCCGCATTTTCCTGTGAATCACTTTTGCGCACGCAGATATACTCGGTTCGGCTGAACTCGGGAACCCCCAAGGCGCCAGGAGCCCTAGGCTACTGATTCGAAGCAATATCTATGCGGTTAAAGGTAAATAATGTTAATCTTATAGTTTTATATTAAATACTTAATTAATGTTTAATTTTCAGATATCGATTTTGAAATATATTTACATTTGTTAGGAAAGAAATAAACAATAAATAACAAGTCTAAACATCAATAAAATATTATACTTAATTCACCAATCTTCTTGATATGCCAGTCATTTATAATTTCTACAATGATAGATACTGATTACTTTTAAATCGGATGCTTGAGTTTTTACAGAAATCAATTTTTTTATTTTTAATGTTATGCATTTTTATACTGGTTTGAAATGTATCGTAAAAGTATTTTTAATATTTTCAGTAAAACATGTAGTATTTTTTTGTAGCAAAATTTAAATAAAATAATAACAATTTATGAAATTAAATCGTAGATGGATGGGTTATGAAAAAAATGCTCGTTCACTTTCTATTTCTTCTTCTGTTCAACAATTGCTCTTTTATTATAACTTTTTTTATAATTCTACTTCACGGATTAAATTTAGTTAGACGTAAATTACGAAAACTTTAAAATATGTAAATATTTATAAATTGATTTTAATTCCTTTAAAAGACTTACGTAGCTTATAAATTCGTTATTAGTTTATTAAACAATTTTCTTATGAGTTTTGTGGATTTTAATAGTAAATAGCAAGACAAATATACTTTCAGATTTTAAACAAATACGTTGCTAAATATAATAATAATTAAAAAAAAAAATATATATATATATATACATTTATAATGCCTACAACTGTGTAAGTATTACTCTTCCTGGACGTTTAACTAACAACTGAACGTCATTGTTCAATGAGAGAACATTGAGTATTTCCACCACTCTCTTGGAACTTACCATCTTTATATAGACCATTTTCATACTAACTCCTCTTTTATACTCCTGTCACCGTATCTTCGGACATTGTTTCAGGTATTTTTAGTTTATAGAGAATGAAGACATTCATGCATCTTGCAGCCTACGTAATGGGTTGTAGGAGCCATGTTATAGACTGTGTTATAAAAATTGACTCATGATTCTGAGCCCCTAACTCTCTTCTAGTCTCACGCGTGTTGGTGCGTGTCGCAGTGTATATGAATGTGCGTGTGTGATTATTTATGCTGTGTCTAGAGCAAGGTGTTTAAATAATAATAGAATTTACGAAAGTTGGCGTTTATTGCTGAACGATTTACAATGGTAGTTACGACGAGTATACAGTTAATTTCTCATATAAAATTAAAGACTGAAGTGTCTCGCTTGAAATGCGAATGAAGTGGTTGGTTAGCTCTTAGGACTCGTCCGTCACGATGTATTAGCATCTGTTTATTGGTCAGTTCGTTTCTTCGTGATCTCTTTTACACAGCCATGTCAGAGGGGCGCGTGTAGGTCACCACAGGATGTATTCTCCTCCAACATCACTGTTATGGCGACGTATAACAAATTTCATCCAAATTGTTTACTATTATGTATAAGACGACATCTGGCGCCCCGTTGATAGTTTATAATTAACCTTTCCACTCCGATAATGCAAACTGAGTTAACATTTCCTCTAATTATGTGAACATCTCTGTAAATATATTAAATACAGAGTTCATATTTTAGGTATTCCTCCATAATATATTTATGTATTGGATAAAATAATAACAATATATTAGTATTTACCATACGCAACAATAAAAAATGTTTTTTCGAAGAACCCAAGGTGAATTTGTCAATATGTGAATGTGAACGTGCAGATTGGTGCTGTCGGCGCATGGCGCGGGGCGCGGGGTGATAAAAAAAGTTAATAAGTAAAAAAAAAACAAGATTATCAGTATACTGCAACATCGATAGAAGACGGCACACGAAGAAGAAAGAGACAAATAATACGAGCAGTTGTACTAGATTTTTATTTCTGAGAGTCGCCGAAGGTTTGTATATACTGGATGCATAATTCTAATCCGCGTGCAAAACACACGGGTGGTGATTCAAGTCACTACGCGCCGAACTCTGTACCGTTTTTTTCTCGAGTCGAATCTCCAAGATTCAAATCTCATCCGTAGATATGAGTCATAAAACGAAAGTACATAAAAATTTTCCTTAAATAAAATAACAATCACTTTGTATGAAACCACGAAATTTATTATACGTCAACCGGTTTCGCTTATCTCAAGCTTCATCAGGACGTATTTGAAACCAATCATAAATACAAAAAGAGTACAGTTATATATATATGTGTATAAAGAGATAGACAGAATACATATATAGTTAAATAAAACCCTCTTTTTGCATTGTTATTTTATTTAAAATAATATGTCAAACCACAAAGTGATGGCTTTCTACGAAAATATAAAAATTTTCCTTTAAATAATAAAAATTCTGTCGTCCGACTTTAAGAATATAATTAATTAAACGCCTTTACTCGTAGTAAAAAATAAAATCAGTCATGAAACATAATTGCCGTATTGAGTTTCTTATCGTTCTAGACGCTTTCTCATTTTTGCTCTCCCTGGTTTCAGCAGTGGCAGCCGGTGCTTTAAAAGGGTGCCAGTTCGCAAATGCTTGCATTTGGGACAACAAATATTAATTTAAGGAGAATTATCTGGAAATATTGCACATGTACGTGTATTTTATATACAAGGAAATATCCGTTCCAGTTGTTTTGCAGCACGAAGCGGCCGCCCTGTATTATGTGTGGCTTCAGCGCTGTATACGCAATCAAACCAATATATACATTTGTCTTTTATTTAATATTTACAGTAGTTATTGGAACCTTGTGGAAGTAGAGACCTACGTTCTTACCATTCACCGGCTAGTCAGTGACGAGCATAAGATCCTGGAGGTGATAAATAATAAGATGTTAATCATTTTAAAAGCAACATGAATAAAATCTAAATACAATCCACTTTAACTAATCCTTATTTTATCGGATTGGGCGTGATTACGATCTTCTTCAGGCAGACAGGTAACAACCAGATGTTCCACGAGATGGCATCACTCCGGTCCGTGCCATCCGAGCATTCCACCTCCTTAGCCTTGTCATCGTAGATGATCCTTAGCAATCAGGCTGATTCGATGGGATCTGTAAGCGGAATTGTAGATGATAAAAATGTAGCCTACAGTGAGTCGAATAAACCAATGGGAGATATCCAAGAGATAAACTAAAAGGAAACATCTTATTTCCTGTTAAGATTATTTACCATGCGATTAGATTAACAAATTATTAGTAAATTATGCACTAGTGATTGAATAACATAAAATATTTACCCTTTGCTCATACTGGATCGCTCACAGTTACATTTTATAACCCCTGGCAGTAGCAATGAACCGCCTAATCTGACAACTCCGTCGATGATTTGAAAGAAGAACCATAGACGGTGACCGTTTTTATAACTTTCGAAACAGATTGCGATACCAACGTAAGGGCAATTATTTGTGATTTCGAGGTACTCGGCAATAAGACAAGAGACGGGGAAATTTTGAACGTAACCCTAATTTATAATGTCACTACCTATAAGCGCGGTATCGCTCTGTCACTGTGTGCGGGACGCTATCGAACAGCCGCCTTTGTAGTATAAAAATAGGCGGTTTAAGAGTAGGACCGAAATAGAAGCCTTGAACTTATTGTTGTTAGGATTGTGGTTGTTCCGCTTTCATTGGAACCTATGTAAAAATATTTATTATACTGAAACTTTCAAATTTAAAATCTATTTTTCAACCACGTATAAAGTTAATGGTTTATATATATACGACTATCACAAATAAATTTTAAATTGTGATCAAATTTTTAATATAGTGAAAAAATGGGATATTTAATGATTTTAATATAAATTTTCTATTTTTGTTTTGCAGCGGAAAACATAACCTTCACAATATATGAGATTCAACAATATGAGGTCAGTTTTTACGACGTCGCGTTTGGTTGAAATGGATTAAGTGCGCTCTCTCTCTCTCTCGGTCGATGTGCTCATGACTCAGCATCGCGGTCTATTATTCTGCTTTTTCTGGTCATGTTTGTTAGGTCACCTTTTGTCTCTTTTGTAAACGCTTCGCCCCCTTCTTAATGTGCCGTCGTTTATCGAAGGTCGGCGACAAAATTAAAAATACCGATTTATCTTATGCAGGCATTTTGGACATGGAGCCACTTTCCAAGGTACCTTCTTCTCCTATACAAAGAATTGTAATAGATATTATTTCTCATTTTTTAGCTATAATTAGTTATTTTGACTAATTAGTGCGCCTTAGTACCTATTTATTTGTAATGTGGTCATTTTCCATATTGCCACATCTTAAATGAGCCTCAGGCTTTCATGGTAAGGTTCATCATTCACGTATCACATAACCTCAACACTATTTAAGAATAGTCTTCTCCTTTGTTAACATTTTTGCTTTTCAAGAGTAACGGTGCTATCTCTCACCTTGATGAACGCTCGAATCCAATTTTATTTCGTATTTCTTTCTATGTATTTTCTTTGATTCAAGTGTACCTTCGCATACATTTTAACTTACTGCACTGTATCGTCTGGAGCTTCGCATTAACTCAGTAGTATTCATAGTCCAGGCTTCAGTACCATGTGTGAGGACCGAAAGAGTGCACTGGTCAGAGAAACAGTGGCGTGTTTCTCCATCAAGTTTTCTTACAACAAATTCCGTTTTATAAATTGTATTAATTTTTAATAACTGAGACTCTCCCTGCAACAACACTGTGTATCGGTTTTTACAAATGTTGACAGATAGACAAAACGTCAGCCATCTTGGATGATATATAGTGTAGTTTTGGAGGTAAAATAACTTATAAAATGTATGTAATAGCATTTTAATTTATTTAATATGTTTTTTCAATATACCATTCGACGCCCGAGAAGATATACAACGCGTATGCATTCATTACGCAAATCTGCCCAAAAACGATATACATTGTTATTGCAGGGGTTGTCTCAACTTTTATTATGTGTATTTCATATGTTACACAATTCCAATTACTAAGAGCAAATGCATATTTCATGGATAAATAGACAGCTTACTGAATACAGACTTCTGCATAGTCCGTCAGTAATCAGTTACTTAATTTATTTGGAAATCGATAACGTGCATTAAATAAATAAATATGTATTCAATAGTAGTAAACGAGCATAATTTAAGTGATGTAAAACGTAAATTATTATTAAAATGATCGACTATTACAGTACATAAACCGGTGAATGAAAACCCCAAACGGTCCCACCCTATCCCAAAATTGTTTTGATAGTTGTTTACTCTCGCTTCGATTCCACTCAATAAAGCAACGCGGGGTATAATTTACAAAACCTAAGGCAGTTTTTTAACAAATACCTTGTGGTTTTCCTTCATAGTTTACATTTTTTATTTTTTTTATTTATTAAAACATCTTTATTTACAAAATTGAAAGAATTATTTCGATATCTTGAAATATGGCAAAGTTACAGATGTTCAAAGTTACGTGTTTTAAAAACGATCACGTCACATCTTCCGAGTCAATAAGTTGGTACTCGACACTTCGTACTAATATTGTTAATACTGGCCGGTACGTACGAGAGATGTGACGTCACACGGTGGATATTGATTTTTCGTGCGTTTTTTAACAAGCCCAACTTTGAATATCAATATCTCCGAAAGTGTTGCATATTTAAAAAGTTTATAAATCATGGTAATCTCGATTATTTCTTATTTTTTTAACATACTAAAATAGTTTATTTCTGATATACTTCATCATAAGTAAACATATTCAAATTACATTTGGTCCATTACTGATATGTGTTGGCTCCGGTATCATCGTACCAAAGTAATATCTGAACAATGTTCATCCGTGCGGTATCGATTTAAACGGTATTTTACATAAATTGGTGAATATTAAATTATAACTGATTATGTTTTAGTATACGGTTGGTTGTGTAGCGTACGAGCGCACCGCCACTGGACTCCCTGGTATAAGCCACGAGCATTTGACGGAAGGAGAGACGCAAGATGGCTGCGTCATTTTGAGGGATGTTTTTGTAAATGGTCCCATCTCGCTACATTAGACTGCATTCCAGCGAGCGACGGGAAGTTTTTACTACACAATGCGGTCCAGAATGGCAGCGCATAAAATGTTTGCATATCCAAGATTACAAAAGATATTAAAGGAATGCTCTATAACGGAGGCACACTGGATGCCGCGTCTTTTGCTTGAAAATATTATATATTTTATATATTCGATTTTAGAAATTAAATTCTTGTTGCAGTCAAAATGTAATAAGAGTATTTTCTGTTTTCATTATGATATCTAATTTTTATACACATAATGTAACAATCCTTTATTGGTGTACGTGTATCTGTCTTTATTTTGAGTAGAAGATACAATATTTAATATGAAATAGAAAATTCTCTATCTCTATCTAGAGTTTCAGTATTTGATTTTTTGTCAAAATTTTAGATTAATACACGTAATAAAATTTTGTTAAGGATTTCACATGACTCCATTAATTAACAATACAATATTATTTAATTTTACTTTTAATGAAATCAGGGTTATCAATTATGTAGATGCATAATTTGTCAACTAACATAAGACTAGCGATACAGAATGGAGTTCTGGTACCGCCGTTGATGTATGAAAGTGAGGCCTGGAGCTGGAAGAAAAGGAACGAAAGTAGACTGAATGCAGAGGAAATTCATAAATGAAAGATTAATTTATGAGTGTAAAGCTGATCTTAATATAGTGAGTAAGATTAAGAAAGGATCAGTAAGGTGATTTGATCACATATAACGGACGAATGAGGAGAGAATGGTAAGAAAGATGTATGACGCAAGTGTTGACGGCACCAGAAATAGAGGACGTCCGCGGAAGACTTGGCACGACCAGGTAAACAAAATACTGGAGGATAGTTCTGTTAGAAGCCTAAATATTCGACGAGCTTGTATGAGAAGATGTACGAATAAGGCGAGAATTGAATGTAACGACAGACGAGTGGGGCTCTCTATTCTGTCTGCTTACTCCCGCGAAGAAACAGCGTAATGGTAAGTTAGTCAGTTAACTATTTTACCATCTAACTACAAATCTGTCAATGAAAACGATTAATTTCTATAATGTTAACGCATCTATACGAAAAAAAATCACACCTCCTGATTGAAATCGCAAAAAACCACAAATAAAACGGAGCTAAACATTTTACTTTTGTAAACATGGATCTGTCTTGCTTGTAATATAATAGTAAATTATTTTTTAATGAAATCACACATCGCAATGTTAGAACAGTTCTTTGAACAAACTAAATAAATCACTTCACAAAGATACACAAAATAAAATGATCTATCACCAGGATTCAAACCCGAAATTTAATATTGCTGGTCGAATTCATTACCGATCACGCCACGATTAAACTATAGGTAACTAAAATATAAATTTTATAAATTACTTCATAGTGAGACATCTATGAATTCTTTAATAAAAGATATTAAGACAAATCTGCATTTGATGGTTGAATATTCTACCTCTTCACCTTCGCCACTACTTTTTATATTCATTATTAATTAATAATTTATTTGATATCTATTAAAAATACAAAAGAATTCAGACTCACTTAAATCAAAGAATCTTTAAATTACAATTTGAAAGTATTAGCTTATTTTGAATTTTAAAACTGTAATAAAATACAAATACAAGAATAGCTTGTTGATGTAGTGGTGAAGACGCTGGCCTAGTGATTTAGTGGTCGGTGGTTCGCGCCTCGTTCCAGGACTCCAGCAAATTAGTCTTATTTTCATAGCATAAGCGTTTAGCTTAGTTTAAAAATAGTAAGAATGTGACATGTATTCCGTGTACGCATCTCTATTTTTAAAAATAAAAAATATATATATTAAAAGTTATTTTTTATTTAAATTATTTTTTTTTGCCTATATATTAAATATATATTAAACAACACTAGGTAATTGATAATAAAAAGTATAAAGAAAAATAATAATTCACTTGCATAGATTAAATATAAGTATGTATTACCGTGTCATACCTACAAATTTAAATCTAACGCAGCATAAACTTATCTATAATTACTTTATATTAAATTATAAGATATGAGAAATTTACGCATACAAACAAGATATAAAATGATTTACTGAAACGTAATAGAAACTGTAATTAATACCTATGCCTCCTATACGAGACAATGACTAAACAAAAGCCTTTTAACTGGTTCAGCAAACTACCAAAAGGCAAAATATATATTTTTGAAATAGAGATACGTACACGGAATACGTGCCACATTAATATTCTTACTATTTTGAAATAAGGTCAAACTTGATAGTCTCCTGGAACGAGGATCGGACCCTCGATTATTAGATCACTAGACGAGTGTCTTAATCACTAGACTAACAAGCTACGCAATTGAAAAATACTATTGCATTCTCCACTAGAAAGACAGAAAGCATTTATAATCCAAAAAGGGAAGATTTCTACCACAGTACAATTTAACTTTACCTAACAAAAACTAGATTAGACATACTCTTATAATTATTTATTATAATATAATTTCGTATATCATTACTTGAAGGCGACCGCTGTTTGTTTCTACCTTTTGTTTGTAGCGTAATATGATTAAAGATATAATTCTAATATTCATTAAATTATTATATTCATACATAAATTAAATAAATATGCTTGGTCGCTGCTAGGCCCTGCGGGTGGCTATTATATCCGCTTCGCGGGCAACGCCACTGCATGGTCAAGGTCTCAATATAATCTATATTTCAATGACAGACCTTTACACAAAACAAACCACACGCAAATAAAATGTCGATGTAATAAAAATTATTCCCATAGAATATATATTTCAATGATAGAGGTTTCCCCAAAACAAACCACCCTCCGCCTTTGTTCGTGGTTATACAATAATTTCATAACCAAAAATTATTATTTTGACATTTCGGAATGATATGCCATGGACATTAGGGACAGTATGGTGAATATATAAAACATACCGGGCCGTTTAAGCAAGCAATTCATTCATTCACCGGTCATGCAAATACCATAATGAGAATTTACAGAAATTGACTTTTTCAACATTAGCCTTACTACGCTTAAAGGGTTGTTTTTATGAACCACCACAATCTCAATTTTGGCCAATCATTCTACACATAAACACATCTTGCTCACCCTTTCTCCTTCTTTTTTTCTTTTTATTTATTTTCTGCATATTATATTATATATTATATATATATAAGTATATTTATGTACCTAAACATTTCTGTGAATTTTCAAAAATAGTATCACATGTTAAATATTTATTATGTTAGTTATATTAAGTTAGCATTATCAAAATCCCTCGATGAAATAAAAATATAATTAAAATTAAGCATTAAACAGCCATAATGACACAACTGAAGCCGGCATCCAAAAGTCATAGAAATAGACAGGGAAACGTAATATATATCGATTCTACCCATAAACTAGAATAGAATAAATAATAACGTCAAACTTTTTTAAATCATACACGTTTAAAATATACACCTATCTCTCTTATTTTGTGACAGGGCACGAACCAAGCCCCTCAAAGTGAAGTAGTTTTTCCATCATTGTCTTTGTTTCTCCGTTAAGGCTAATCTACCCTCGCTCATTTGCTTCCCATCATCCCTCTCTTTCACCGGAGTATTCAACTCAAAGACGTTGAACAATTTGAATAATTGACGTATTGTTTTAGAATTATTTAAAGTTTACCAACTTGAATCATCAATCTACTCCCAGATGGGTGCGTTGTTCGGCTCCGACCTCGAGTTAACCTTTTTAAGATAGTTCAACATATTTGTAAAGTAAATTAAAATGTGCAATGAGTATGAGCAATTATATATCAGGCAAGTTATGAGCGCTGTAGTATTTAAAAGGGAGGTATCTTAACTATCAGATGAAACGGTATAAAATTTTTTCAAGATTCGTTTTATTTTTTTTAAATGCTGATTCGTACATCAAATACGTGTCACATAATTTTTTTTTACTATTTTCAAACTAAGCTAAATGTTTGTGATATGACAACAGGTATAACACGCTGGTCTCCCTTGTCTTCTAACCAACTCATATATATATTGTGGGAGTAAATACCGGCGTTCTACCCTCTCACCGGTTAGTCAGTGGTGAACACAAGGTGAAGATCCGCGGGTTCTTCACCTCAGAAACACATACTCACTTTATTTTGTCACATTCTGCCTTCATCTTAAATTGAGAAAAAAATATAAGTAATACTTGGAGGTGATAAATAAAAAGATGTTATTCGTTATAAGAATGGTATCTAATCATAAAATAAACATGAACAGAGGAAATAGAATAAAGATACAATCTACATTAACAAATCCTAATTTCGTCGGGTTGGGCACGAGTTCGACGTTTTGCGATGCAGGCAGGTGACAACAATAGCCTTAACGGGAGCGTATAGAACCGTATCCACAGTAACTGTGCCCGTTATAGCAGGTGTCCTCCCGGCTGACCTGTAAATCCTGGACTCCTTGGCCCGTAGGAACCTTCAAATGGGTCAGAAAGTGACTTTTCTAGGCGTCACTTTTAGACCAGCGGACGGGTCTTTGAAAGATCTGGTTCTAAGAATGAGGCAGTTAACGCTTGGAAAGTGGCAAGAGAGATGGAATACGGAAACGCAGGGAAGATGGACTTATTCCTTCCTTCCTAACGTTGCAGTCAAGTTGAAAGGCATGATGAAACCTCCAGACCTGAATCATTTTGAATGGCAGATGATTACGGGGCATGGACAATTTCGGATTAAACTGTTGTAGACTTGTGGATGCCCCGTGGTGTACACGTGGGAGAGTAGAACAGATGCCTGACCATATTCTGTGGAATTGTGAGATACTTCGAGATGCACGTGAACGCATGATTAATGGTTTGACGGATTTAGACACCACCCGCCCAGGAATGCAGACCTAATTTGTATGGAGACGAATTTATTCGGGTATGGGTGACTCGTTGGAGCTCTTTTTTGGGAGTGTTTTTGATGAATTGATACCTGAGTGTCTGCCTTGAACAACTGCACCTTAATTTTCCATTTGCATGTAATACTATGTCTTTTATGGATATATGTAATATGATTTTTTATGAATAAAGACAGCACTTAAGGGACGCTGGAGGGTTAAAAAAAATTTAATTGTTAATAACCATCTTGAATTTCTTCTCCTTTTTCGTTTTGTAATTGTTAAAATGTAGTTGAATTAAAGTCGCGTATTTTTTATTAGCCTTGATGAGTGGGACCGACAAGGAAGCCCTAGCTTCTAAACCGATCCCGGGAAAGGGTGGGTCCCCCCCCCCTCCCTCCAGCTGCTATTTTTATAGGTGACTACAAGATATTTCGCTAGTTGGCATCACTCCGGTCCATGTCCGCCTCAGCATCCAAGCTGATGTAATTGGATTCGTATGTGGAATTGTAGGATATCACATAGCTCGAGGTTGTAATGAGAACGAAGAAGTAAAAAATGTAGCCTACGCTAATAATAACCAAAGGCGAAAAAACCAACGAGAAATATCTCGCTTTTTGTAAAGATTATTCACCATGCGATTAGATTAACAAATTATAGTAAATTATGCACTAGTGATTGAATAAAAAAAAAACTTACCTTCTGGTTATGTCAGATCACTCACAGTTACATCTTAGAACCGCTGGTTACGGCAATTAAACCGCGCAAATCTGACAGCTCTGCTCAATGATTTGAAAAAGAACCATAGATGATGACCATTTTTATAACTTTCAAAACAGATTGCGATACCAACGTTAGGACAATTATTTGTGATTTCGAGATGCTTGCAATAAAAGTGACGGGGCAATTTCGAACGTGACCTTAATTTGTAATGTTACAATATATATATAATATAGTTGAATGAGATATGATTTGTATGAATGATGATGTCAGAAAGATTATAAAGAAATGGTAATCCGCCTCCATGTCGATTTACATTAAATGCAATGTAAATCGACATGGAAGTAGATTTTACATTGCAAAAAATTTGCAAATTCTTTGGCTGGTAAAATTGGTCGCTATTCTAATACTGTTATACTTTTTGTAAGTAAATAGTATTTCCCATAAACAATACCGTATCCTTAAATATATACAAGATGCAGAACATTGTCTACCAAACGATTAGGAGTTTTACCGGTTGACCACCAAAATAGTTTCATACTTCACAATATACGCGCATAACCTGGTTCAAAAAAATGGAAATTAATATCACACGTATTCCGTGTAACTATATATATTTTTAAAGAGAAAAAAACAAGTTTATTATATTAAATCTTAGACATTTATTAATGATAAAAATTAAAACAAATATTTTTTAATATTTATTGTTATTCCTGATGACTATATTTCTTAAGTTTATATATTGTTTTAGTATAGATAACTTATTTCTAAATGATTTATCTAAATTTATTATAAAATATCGTAACTTCGCAAAAAACTGATTCCTTAAATTTACATAAATTATACTTTACTTAAAATAAACTTTTTAACAGAAATATAGAGTAAATATTATTATTACTAATAAATTATCCTGATGCGTAATATAACAGGTAAATTCATTCAAATTAATTGATTTACATAATTATTTTTGTACTGTTAAAACTTTTCTAAATATTTTGTTTCATTACAGGGAGTCCCAGAGAATGTTGTCAAAACGGAGCCTACAGTTAGGAGACATCGCTTATTGAGTTCACAAAGATCTATTCGAATATTTGTGATTCTCAGCAAAAAAGTTAATTTAACATTTTTTAATTAGCCATAAGCAAAAATCTGATAATTTGCTAATAGCAACATTACCACAGTATTAGTATATTAAATTTCACTATGATAGGTTGAGTATTTATGATACATCTTTTTGTAAAGACAAGTTGCAAATTTCTCGAAAATTACAAAAATTCAAATAATTTCTAAACCGCTGTATTTCTGAAAACCCTATTTAATGCTCAATGATTATTACTAGTGATGTCCCTAACTATAAGCAACATTTGGACTACTGTCTCTGGGAAGCTTCGTATATGTTTCAACTCATTCATGAAAGTTACTCTCATATTATTTGTATTTTAAGTAATTTTTAATTTAAATATCTAGTGACACAAGCATTGTTCAATCTCAGATTTATAATTACTTTTATATAGATAAATGAACATTAATAAATTATTAAAAACAAGCAGAAAAGCAATCGAAGATTGCTTTCTGCTAGGCCAGAGCTTTATTATATTGCTTCAACAATGCTGCATTGTGCAAACTTATTATATTGCTTCAACAATGCTGCATTATGCAACATTATTATATTGCTACAACAAATTCCGCAATGAAATATAGTTTCAGCCTGCAGAACCTATATCTGATTGCTTTTCTGCTAGTGCATTCTGTATTGCACTCTCTTGAATTATATATATGGCGTTCTTGCGTATCAGTTTTGAATTAATGTATATAATTAATTATTTCTCGTCATTCCCCTTAAATACAATCTTGTAAAAACTTAGATCATGTTTAAAATAAATAATTACTGAACAAACAAACATAAACATTACGAACAGATTTGACATAATTAACTACGCGAGATGACAGCTGGTCAATTCACTTACCAGTCGGAAAAATTCATACGATTTCGCTACTATATGTATTTTCTTACAATGTACAATACAATGTACACTTCATTTCAAATCAAATATATATTTGTGTACTGTTAATAATTAATATAAAAGAGAAAACATTTAAGTCATCTTCTTGTTGAACACGTTTGACATATTCGCTATTTGATATTTTTTCTTACTGGCAATGACACTAACATATCCAAATACAAATCCAATAGCGATAGCAATGAAGTGCAATCATGTTATTAGACATTTTTATGTCAAAAAAACGTTTTTCTGTTAATGATAAAAACATATTAGAAATAGAAAATGATTTCATGTTAATGTATTTAATATCATTTCGTGAGTAATGAAACGATTTTAACATGCAAACGAAAAAAAATTTATGTATATCTTCTTAAAAGGATAAGTCGCTTAAGATGTTTTCAGACCAACCATTCTAAAAACATTCTGATTATTTAAAAATATAACCCATTCTTTCCTTGAATAAAATATCCCGAAAGATAAAACTTTGTTATTCCGGTTGTAATGTTTATTTTCCACCAAAAACGTTGACGGGGTGTTATTTTTTAATTAAGCAAAAATACCAAAAGCAGGTTTACGTGGATGTCTATCACTTTGACATATTATTTTTTCAAAACAGATCTGAGCCAGGAATATGAAATGAAATATTTACTCTAGAAATAATAATTTAAAAAATGTATTAATTAATGAAGCGAGGTGAACATCCTATCTCTGTCGGAAAACGTCGAAATAATCATCAATTTGAATATGGTTTGTTTTCTCGAAATAAGGACTACATTTTTATAAAAAAATAATGTTCAAACATTTCACGTCGGAATCTCATTAAAATGTATGTGATATCAACTCAAACAAGCTAACTTCAAGAAAATAATATCCCGAATATATAATTCTAGAAATAAATGTACCTTCTTTATCAAAGGGATGTTTTTTTACCATGTTAATTGGGATAATTTAAAATCTACGTACGAGTATACTTTTAATAGATGACAACTGAAGCGCCTAATTCTAAAGCCCCCTGAAACGAATTTCGGATAATTTGAGTTAAATATGCAGTTTTGTAGATTTTTTTGTCAGCTCCATGCAGAACTAATTGTTTTTGCAAAAGCCACTTAAATCCATTGATATTGCATGTTCAAAATGAGGGTCTGTTCCAAAATACCCCAAAGCAGAAAGTGTATAAGTTGCTATTCCCCCGAAAATGAAATCAGCCAATCACAACGCTCATTGATGATCACGTGATCAAAATTTAGTATGGCTGCCAGAACGATATATACAGAAAAAAAAATAGCATTTCAGAATTATCTCTTAAAAAATGTTGATGTAAAAACAAACATTTTGTACATTTGCTTTCAAAATATATGTTTTCATCCATAGCTCAAAATCACAAAAAGTTGTTTTAGCGGGTTTTGGAATTAGGCACTACACTACATGTGACAACAGCTGAAATACGTTACATAAATTATACTAGGGTAGATTGAAAAGTTTTCAGAATCGCTGCAAGGAGTTTATTATTTTTCTATTTTTTTATTGTTGTGTTGAATGTCAAATAGTCTACATGAAGCTTTATATGTTTTCAATTAAAGATAAAAATTTGAGCTGCAATGGAGATCAAATCCAGCTACATGCAGAACACATTGTTTTTTGCAAAAACCACTTAAATCCATTAATATTGTATGCTCTAAATCAGGGTTAGTTCCAAAGGACCCCAAAGTAAACAGAGTATAAATTGCTATCACCCCTAAAATGAAATCAGCTAATCACAACACTCGTTGATGATCAGTATTACTGCCAAAATGATATATATAGAAAAAAAGTACTTTACAGAATTATCTTTTTAAAAAATGCATTATGTATTTGATTTCAAAATATACGTTTTCATCCAAAAACTCAAAAACACATAAAATCGTTTCAGGGGGTTTTGGAATTAGACGCTACAACTGTGTTCTGTCAACTCTTTACTCAGATCTAATCATTATTTATTTGCTCGATCCACTAATAACAATTATGTCAAGTTGTGATTACAGTGTGAGTCTTTCTTTATTAGTCTGTCAAAGGCTCTTCTGGGTAATGATGTCTTCCAATTTCTTCCAATCATATAAAAAGTCACGTAATAATGTTCTCGTGATTATTTTAATACCGTATATAAAATTCTTACGTCTTTCTGCGTATCACACGTAGGGATATAATAAATTTCATTAGAGTAGAGTGACAATATTCTTTGAAATATGGATATGCGACATTTTTGTTCTGAAGTCACATTTTCAAAAGGAAAATATTAATTTGTACATTAAAACAAATACGCTGTTACTTAGAATGAATTATTTGTATAATAAAATAATACAAATTTAGCATGGTTAGTTAGATTAGATTAGGTTAGGTATTTTTATTAATCAATATATATTTATTACAACTTATATATTATTAAGGAGAACACATTCTTATTGTGAAGTTGTAATTATTCAGAACATAGGTCCATATTAATAACATATTTATTTAATGTTCATCTTTTATTATTACAATGCACAAACAATTCGTTTTATGGAACAACGTATTTGAATGCACATATCTCTTTTAATAATTCCGTGTTAAATCGTACCTTTTTTAAAATAGTAAAAAACTCAATTTATTATATCAAAAATTTGAAAAGTGTGTAGAAAAACTGATAAAAATATTGTATTGGTAGGAAATTATAATTTAACACCTATAAGATTTTTAGTTTCAATTCATAATGATCGATAGTGATAGTTAAATCGTTAAACTAGTTTTCTCAACGTTTAATAAAGACGCCAATAAGAAGTAAATAATATTCAGTTCAGTAAAAACGATAATTGAATGACGTCCTGAGATTGATTTTAAATACTAGTATGTATATATAACTTGAATAATATAATAATAATTGATCAGCCTGTCGAAAACAATTATTGCATAATCCTAATTGTTTTTAACAATCCGATCTTCTTCATCAAATTTAGCCCTGCCATTCTCTTGACATCATTAATACCCAAGGTTGTAGACCGACTAAGTTTTAGATAATACTAAAAACAATATCTATTTAAATACAAATTAAATGTATCAAAACAATCAATTTATAAAATAAATGCCTATTCGAATCCCGGTGACAACGAAAAATATTTTTTCGATAAATTGATTTTATCTGTATATATTTCTAATGGATATATTTAATTTGTATTAAAAATATCACAGAACTGTGTTCTAAAAAACTGCAACTTCACAATAATAATGTGTTTCACCTTAATTAATTAATTCTGGCATGGCTATTTGAGATTCTCCGTATATAAAATATAGTTAGTAGTTAGTTAGTTAGTAGTGAAACATATAGTTTCAAAAATATCTCGTTAATTTATAATGTTGACATGATGTAATGGTCAACGCACTTTTCCGGATAAAAAGGGTTCCTGGTTGGTGGCAAGAAAATATATTTTTTCGATAAATTGATTTTATCTGTACATCTTTCTAATTGATACATGTAATTAGTATTCAAATTAACATTTCAATTAAACTACCAATTTTGCGTTACTAAACAAAAGACCGTTATGCTATTCAGAAAATGCACGAAAATATTCATTTTCTCCCGATGCTGCAAAGCGGCTAATTGTACTATGTTAGAAAACACGTCGGACGTACGGAATTAGCAGGAATTGTTGAAAAGATTTTTTATTTTCCAATTATCATTTTGCTTTACAGAACGCTCGGGTATTAGGTAATTTGATTAAAGATAACATTCCTTTAGACCTCAGGACCTCGGGAACTGTGCGTTACGCAATTCGCAAATTTACAGAATTTGAATATATTCGGATGGGGAAACCCCAAATGATGAAGGGTGAGATTTAAACGTTTTCCGATAATTATTTTCCGAAGCCCCAGCCACAATAAATATTCCCACCCCCGGCTTCCTTCAGCCACTCCCGGCCATTTCCTCTGCATAATATATGTATGCCCAGGATAGATACGCCTTACATCCTTACATCCTTACATCCCTACATCCCTTATGCTACTTATGCAATGGTTTTGATTTCATTGTCTGTATATTAATCATGAATTAACGATTACAATCATTAAGGCACAGTTCTTACACCGAGTGAGATAATGAATACACTGAAAGATAATGATAACACAGAGATGGAATCATTTTTATTATTTTATATTATACAAAACATTAACATTATTAAGGAGAACACATTTTTATTGTGAAGTTGTAATTATTCAGAACATAGGTCTGTGATGTTTTAAATACTAATTTAATCCCGGTAGCGCAAAAACAATGTTTTTCTACAAAATTAATTTTATATGTATATTTTTATAATTAATAGATTAAATTAGTATTTAGAACAGTTTATTAATACAATACTGATTAGAATAAACGATCTGCATTAAAAACATAGTCATTAAACATTCTAAATTGCTCATCACTACCCATCGTAGTCTATAGATACTGCAGTGGATATAAATTGTGCATGAAATAAAATATATATTTTTGATGTTTGTGTGGCGAAAGGCACCGTAGACCATCCGGCGGTCCTACCACCAAGCGCCGAGTACCGACGCGATGTGTCGGACGCCCGCTAGGATAACATCTCGCGAGGCTGCCGGGCGCAAGGAACGAGAGAACCATTCTCTTCTCGCGGTTGGTGTCTTCTACATACTTAAATACTTCATACCTACCTCAATGTATTATCGCGTTACTGTAAATCACCAACAAACGCAAGGTATTGTACTTTTTATTTATCGCGCTTTGACTCTCATCCTCGAATACTTAAAATATCAAATTCGTGTCGTTAACTTTGTGGTTGGACATAATTTTTTTTTTTTTATAAACTAACAAACTTTATTTAACTTTAGGCCTTAGGTAAATTCATTAAAAATTCCATAGATAAAGTAGATACATTAAGTCATTCCGGTATATACAAATACAATTACAATAATTGTTCAACATTTAACATACGTAAAACGGCACATAGTTTCAATTTTTTTTTTAGGAGAACACATTCTTATTGTGAAGTTGTAATTATTCAGAACATAGGTCTGTGATATTTTAAATATGAATTAAATATATTCATTATAAAGATATACATATAAAATCAATTTTATCGAAAAATATTGTTGTTGCGCCACCGGGATTCGAACCTGGATCTCTTTCCTAACCGGGGAAGGTGCTTTATTCAACTAAGCTACAGTGACATTATTTTTAGCGACAATTTTCGACCCTATATGTTACCTTTTTGATATTAATACATTTAATCGTTCCATCATTTGACAGAGCCATCTATCTTATTTTTACAGAATCTCAAATACCTTCATCAACGTAATTTGTAATAAGATGTTAATCAGTTAAGGTAAGCGCATAGTTTGTAAGTAATGTTATTAGGTTCAGATATCAACGTAATTTGTAATAAAATGATAATCAATTTAGATATTTCAGAATTTCTGGCTAAAAAATTTAAGTGACCGGTTCGGGTGCTGTCCCATTGAATTATTTCGCGTCACAGCATCCAATGTAAAGATCATTATGACGATTGCCGATTTTCGTTAGGAGATGCCACACAGAGACGAAGAACTTTAATAATAATAATTTAACAGAAGATTTGTATTGGAAAATGTTTAATATTTCATTCAAATTCTAATATTCGCTTGTTATTAAAATACATAATTAATATACCTTGTTAGTAATGCGATGTTCGAGTGATTTATTGTCTAAAATATACAACATATCCTTGATTCAGAATGTAAAAATTCGTTTATAAATCAATAAAAAATTCAAAGCAAACATATATTTTTCAAATACACTATTAATTTTCTTTGCAAACAATACCGAGAGAACGCGGAAGGAAACAGGAACAAAGGGAGGCGATACAATGCTAAAAGTAAGGATCATATTTTATGAGTAGGGAGTTGAACTTTGACGTTTTGGATGAATTTTTGATCAGCATCAAGGTAATATTTTTCCATGTGTTTAGAGTAAATATTCATAATGTACGATGAAGACTTTGCAGGGAAATAAATTCCCCCGGGTACATTGTAATAAAAACATTTTATGAGTCGACAATGTACCACCATTTTTACAAACCGCCGACACAAATATTTATATTTTATTATTATCTTATATATATTGTGACATTACAAATTAGTCACGTTTGAAATTTCCCAGTCACTTGTTTCATTGACAAGCATCTCGAAATCACAAATAATTGCCCTTACGTTGGTATCCCAATCCGTTTTCAATGTTATAAAAACGGTCATCGTCTATGGTTTTTTTTTTCAAATCCTCGAGCAGAGCTGTCAGATTTGCACGGTTCGGACATAACCAGAGGCTAAATATTTTTATGTTATTCAATTACTAGTGCATAATTTACTATAATTTGTTTATCTAATCGCATGGTGAATTATCTTTACAGGAAACGAGACGTTTCCCTTTGGTTTCTTCGCCTTTGGTTTTCTTCGCCTACGCTTATCCTCACCGTAGGCAATATTTTTAGATGTGTTGTGATCTCTTACAATTCCGCTTACTAATTTATAAGTTGGCCTGATTGCTAAGGATCATCTACGATGATAGGTCAAGGAGATGGGATGTCCGGATGGTATGGACGGGAGGGATGTCATCTAGTGGAACATTTGGTTGTCACCTGACTGCCTGAAGGACGAAGAAATCGCGCCCAATACGACGAAACGAAGATTAGTTAAAGTGGATTGTATTTTAATTTTATTTCCTTTGTTCATGTTTATTGTAATGATTAGGTGTCATTTTTATAACAAATAACACCTTTTTATTTATCACGTCCTAGTATTACTTATATTTTTTTCCTAGTTTAGGATGAAGGCAGAATGTGACAAAATAAGATGAGTATGTGTTTCTGAGGTGAGGAACCCGCGGATCTTGTGTTCACCACTGACTAGCCGGTGAGGATAGATCACCGGTCTCTATACCTATAATCAGGCCTATTCTCAAAATTGCAATATTGAAATGAAGGTGATTATTACACCAACCCTCAAAAATAGACAGTATGTAAATTAACGTCCGTGTTATATTTGAATGAGAGAGAGGGAGAGAGAGTGAGGGAGTGAGGGAGATAAACGTGCCATAATCTGTCAAAACATAAAAATGGCAACAAGATTGGCCAATCACGCAAACGACGTCTTTCCATTCTCGAGTTTCGACTAAAAATATAAGTTTTTGGTTAAAATAAGTACTAATACAGTATTCAAAGTTCACAGAAATAGGTTTTCATAAATTACCTATTGATTTCCTCATCCGCAGCGTCGTAGTGAAGAATCACGGCCAATCCTGTTGCCATTTTTATGTTTTGACAGATTATGGTACGTTTATCTCCCTCACTCCCTCACTCTCTCTCCCTCTCTCTCATTCAAATATAACACGGACGTTAATTTACATACTGTCTATTTTTGAGGGTTGGTGTAACAATCACCTTCATTTCAATATTGCAAGTTTGAGAATAGGCCTGATAATATATAATATCTTAATGTCTTTCAGTGTATCATGTGTAGGGAAATTTTAAAGGAAACGGATACATTGAAGTCGTATTAATTTACTTTGAAATATACGATTTAAGTAGATATGAAACTGTAGAGGTTGTGGTCATAGAATATTATTCTATCAGAAGATTTTGGATGGCGAGACTGAAGCGCCTATCTACCTTCTATTCTCACGCGCGTGCGTCGCAGTGCGTGCGTGTGTAATTATTATGTTTTGTCTAAAGCAAGGTATTTAATAAAAGAGCACTTACAAAGGTTGGCGCTTATTGATGGATGAATTATACAGTGGCGGTACACTTGTAGGTAATGAATATTTTGAACAAATATATGAGTTTGTGTATTTGGGAAGTTTGTTCGATAGAAACGGAAAGGTTGAAATTGATGTCGGAAATAGGGTGACTGCGGGGAATAAAGTGAACGGTGCTTAGAATGGAATTATATCTCGGTCCCGGTACCGATACTGATTGCAGAAGACGAACTAAAGTAGACTGAATGCAGTGAAAATGAGATCAGCTAGGCGTATATGTGGCAAATCTATTTATGATAGAGTAAAGAATGAAGAAATAAGGAAATAATGTAAAGCTGATGTTAGTATAGTGAGTAAGATTAAGAAAGGATCACTTATGATATATGATGACTTAGGATCACTTAAATATATGACGTAAGTATTGATGGCACCAGAAATAGAGAACGTCCGCGAAAGACTTAGCACGACCAGGTAAACCAGATAATGGAGGATGGTTCTGGTAGAAGCCTCAACAATCGACGAGCTTGTATGAGAAAATGTATGAATGTGGATGAGGCGAGAATTGTGTGTCAGGACAGAAGAGTGTGGCGCTCTATCGCGGGGAAACGGCGTGATGGTGAGTTAATTAGTTAGTTTATATATTTATGTACACATATATTACGACAGTTATATTCCTGGTTAGTCCAATCTGAAGGCAGATTCAAAATGGTCCAGATTTAATGACGTTTTGACCCGGCAACATGCACTAGTAGAAAAAAATTATTCTATAATTTTAGGGGAATAATATAATATCTTAATTATAGGAGGTAATTACTCAAATAAATTATAAAACATTATGATACTGTTTACTTTCCTGGTGAATTATTTTTGGAACGGAGAGTAGATAGAGGGTGAATATTGTTTATTATATAGCGCGGGACACATTTACACTAACAAAAACATTTTTTCTTATTCTAGTATCACTTACTTTAACCCTTCTATCCCGAACTAATAAATTTAAGTGCCTATCAACTGTATATTATTTGTAGTATTTTCAAACATAAAATAATAAAATTATGACTGAAAATTAAAAATAATAATATAGGTACTTCAAAGTACTGGCAGACCTTACATGATGTACACAAAAAATATAAATAGTACAGAAAATAGGAAATAAATATTCTTTCTAAAACATTAAAAGAATAGTTGAAAATTTACCTAACTATAAATAATCACAAGGAATATAAGCGCGTCAAACGTAACCTTGAAACAATGTATAACTGAACAGTTTCACCTGCCGCAGTGATGACATAACAAAAAAATAACTAATGTTAGTAGTCTAAATAAATCTAGTAAACTATTATTTACGTAGATTTAATAGTATAGCTAAAGAATTGACACGACACACAGAAAGGGTTAAATAAAAATTATAATAATTAATCATAACATATTTTCATTGTATGATATTTTAAAAATAATCGAACTTGTCAGGTACTTCCGAATTGCGATCATAAGTTTACACATATTTTTGGTTTGTTTTCTTGTAAGTATGTCAATTTTTTGTTTTTTTTTTCAAAAGTCCATATTTACATTATTTTGTTTAGTAAATACGGTTAAGATATTGACACTATAATAGAGTTTTTGAATATTTTTTTAATGTTAGCATTTAACTAGACCTAGAGCTCGTTTCTAAATTCCCGAAATACAATAAACCCCACAATTTAAGCCTATTTTTCAAGAAACAATGTGCATACGTGTAGGGAATATCCACGCCTCCCATATTCTTCGTATAATTTATAATAACATCTTGTTTATCTATGTACCCGCCTCCTCAAACGACTCTGCTTACATTATACGGTAACCACGCGTTTATTATTTCAAGCAAGTATCATTAAATTCTGATCACAGCAAGCTTAAACTACTGTTTTCTATAATTTACGTTTTTTGATATTCTTTATTGTGATGTATCTATGGAATGAGTGCGAGACGCGCTTATGGTTGGCAAGATGACGCGCGTGAAAGAGATAAAGGTAACGCCATGCGGTCGGCGCGGTCTCGTGCCTAAACCACTGAACTGATAATATATAATATTGACTTGTACAGAATTGTATACATGCTTAAGATTAAATACCATTGTTACAAGTACGAGTATTATTTCATCGACCCAATACCGCACACAACTAGGAACATGATCATTTGCACAATAATAAAACATGTATGTTAAATATAACATTTATTATCTTTTTATCAGGCCAGAACATTCCAATTGTGTGATATTTCATTTAAAATAAAATAAAATCGAGACCTACATTTGTATATTACCTATATTTCCGTAAATAAATGATAATAACTAAACAGAATTACAGCCCATTGGCAAACAGTCTAATGGTTACCGTAATGTTAAACCGTTTAATGGTCCGTAGTCGCTATTCTCAACTCGCCGATACAGTCATACAATCTTTTTGAAAAATCACAAATTTAATATAAACCTCTTCTTCATTAAACCTGTACATGTAAGAAACTAATTTCTTAATAATAAATAAAAAAATATCACATTTATTGGCAGTGTTAATAATATCCGTAACAAATAAATATTTAAAAAATAGTGTAACATTTTGTAATATATTATTTTGAACGGCATAAATGTGTAGGCAAATATTTATTTAGATAAAATTATACTCGGTTGATGGACGTAGTGTATTTAATGTAAAACAAAAGTTTGTATCATTTTTCAATATGGCAATAATAAAATTGTGTAGATAAATATTTTATTCAAGTATATAGATGTGACATACGATTTTTTAATAAAAATTTACCTTATTTTTAAGTGAGACTGGAGCATTGTCTTTATTATATATATAATTTACTTGTATATCATTTTAAATATATGTGTATTTTAAATTTAAATAAAATTCATTAAATTTATTTAATTAAATTAATATTTTTATTTGTTAACTTTGTTTTATACCCTTGACCATGTCCTTTTTGCCTGTCCATTGCGGATCACAGGTTTTTTTTACAATAATCTTGTCAATGGTAATTTTCAACTCCCGGTTAACTTGTGTCATCTTCTTTCCCTCAACTCGCCACATTTAAGCTATATAATAGCAAATTTCTTGAATGTCAATGGTATTAACTTGTAACGCAATATTCCCTATTCTATAATATTGTTGTACTGCTTTCTATGAAATAATGTTTAAACTTGTTTAATGGCACAAATCACTCTTGAAGGGTAGATTGCCTGTTTGAAAGAAGAAGAAGAAGAAGAAGAACTTTGTTTTATTAACCACTTATTGAGTTTATATACATCTACCGGTTTCGAAAAATACCATTTTCTTCTTCAGGATGTCAATACTAACTGAAAACATATATTGTTTCTTTAGCAGAATCTATTTTTAAAAAAACAACAATTATTTAAAAATAAATTTAGTACCTAACTCATATTGTTACTTAACACCTATTTACTCGAATAAATTTTAGGAAATAATGAAAAAATTATAAACAACAAACTAAATTTAACTACGAGTCTCATTCTAAAAAAATTTCTTAAAAATTATTCGAGTAAATTTGTATAAAGTAACAATTTGAGTTAGGTACTAAATTTATTTTTTAAATAAACTTTTTTTTTAAAACAGATTCTGGTAAAGAAACAAACAATAATAATATGACATCCCGAAGAAGAAAATAGTATTTTTCGAAACCGGTAGATGTATTTAAACTCAATAAGTGGTTAATAAAACAAAATTAACAAATAAAAATATGAATTTTAACCACAAAGTTAATTTTGCTAATTTCAAAAGTATAATTGAATTAAATTAAACAAAAACTCAAGTGTGTGTATATTTTCCTTTAACATTTTGAATTTATAAAATATCTGTTAATATAGATTGAAAAAATGTATACACGTTAAATTTATTTTGCATTTGGAAATGTAACCGCAACATGCAGTTATTATCGGGAATGCTAATAAAATAAAAAATTCATGATCCCAATTTGATTGGTAATTACAAAATAAAACGTATGTTTGAAATATTTTAATTTATACGTTTATAGACTGGTTTAATATGATTAAAAACCTCGTTCATGTATCATTATTCACTAGTTGAAAAATAAAATATTATAATTTTTTTATATAGGTGCAGAAAAATCGACTCAGTTTTCGTACTATTTTCAAACTACGCTAAATGCTTGGGCTATGAAAATAGTACAAACTTGGTGATCTCCTGGGACGAGGCTCGAATCTTCCGACCACTTGATCACTATACCAACAAGCACGTTCATTGTATGGGTACATAAAATTTCCATTTCTAGTTCATTTTTAACTTACTATGAGTTATCAAAACACACATAGCTAACTAGGGTTGCTATACGCAGTGCTTCATTGACGTCATTTTATTCAAGTGTAATTATTAGTTCAAATTATTTTATTGTTTTTGCAATATTTATTTAATTCAATCGTTTACCGTAACAAAATGTACTATCATCTCAATATGGATTAAGTATTGTGCATCTAAATAATGTTGTTAATTGTATTGAATGCAACGCTCCTATATTATTTTTGTTATTGTATTGTACAAAATATACACCACTTGTAAATCTAGATATTCACGATAATCTTTTATTATTAATTAATGAATTTAGATAGACCGCCTCTTGGTCCCATTAAATATCTGAATTAGAGAAGGTGATTGTTTCGTTCCGAGCAAGCGATAAATAAATATTCGAAATGAGACATGGATCTTATTTCATTCCAACCAAAAGATAAATGTCTGAAATAAGATTAGATTTCTATTCATTCGATGGTGTTTGTCTTTTGCGTCATTTCAATGTTGTGTTTATAAAATCATTATTCTGATTCACGCACTATTTAAATATGATTGTACATGATCTATCACACAAATTTAAACAATCTATCGTATAAATATTGATTGTAAAGACTGGCAGGTATATTTATCCTACCCTCCAAATAATTTCAGACATACATAAAAATCTTCTAAAGACCAAAACCAAACTATATTACTACTTAATGTGATATTTCTATGGTGACGAATGCGTAGATATGCGCGCGAGATTGGTACGATTGAGCGTGGAAAAGAGATAAATGATGTTGCGTCGTAAACATTTAATACTGACCTGTATAATATTGTATAGAAGCATTTGGAAAAAATATTTTTGTTACCACGAACTGGGTATTATTCCGACACAATATCACGTACACGGGGAAGCAGTATCTCAACACCATACAAGATACACCACTTTAATATCACAATACGAAATTTTTAATACATCAAAGTGAACAAAAATGACATCTAACTGGTGTATAAGAATCGCGGATAGACAATAATAAACAGAAAAATACTATTTTATCAGCATAATGTTAATTTAAGTTTTTAATTAAATTTAAGTAAAGATGGAATCGGATGAAACATCAAAATTAGATAAGAAGGGACAAGAACATAGATATACAGCAAAGATAAGAAAATATGTCAAATGTCAAGTATGTTTTTTCTTACTCGTAATAAAGACAATGCACATTTTAAATTGAAAATATATATACGTACTGTTATTGAATACATAAAAGAAAAAAACACTTAAGTAATCTTAACCTAGAGATATAAAAAATACGTTCGTTTTTGCCCTGCTCGCGTCTCAGAGACCAAACCGTTTAATCAAGCACTATACAGCCATAATGACACTACGCCTGAAGCCGCCACATTCAGAAAGTCATAGATAATAGACGGAGAAGCGCAATATTTCTGATAAATTATTATTATCTCATTGAGCCGATGTACGTCACACTCTTTTTCTGTTCTGCCATACCAATACCATGTACATTTTTTTACTCACACACGCTCTTCAGTTGTTTTAGATTTTAACAAAGTCGTTCTCCAATATCTGGTGATTCTGATCATGATCTCTGTTCTCGTTATTTTCAACACTCGTCTCGTATACCACCTCATGTCTTTGCTAAGCCCCTTACTCTTAAACATTCCACATGATCAAAACATATCAAAAATCCATTGCTAAAATATATATATTTTTTTTTATAGTGTATCTTATCTTTCAACCATTAAGAAGTGCATTCTGTAATATGTTATTTACCTAATTTACTGTATATTTTTTTTAAATTGTGTCTTATTGTCATACTTGGATCATCTATTGTGATGATAATGATCGTATATCTGACGATCGTTGAAAGATCGCTAATCCATGATCAGTAGAAGGATATGGCTGATAGGTGGACTGCTGCGGCCATCTTAACGGATCTCCCGGGGAGTAGACGAAGGCCAGCGCTCGAGCTCTACACTGCGTAGTGGATCTCTCTAAATTTCTTACTACCATTGTATCAAGTCCAATACTTGCAATGTAACTTATCTTTATTTTAAAATAGATTCAGTGCAATAAACGACCCGATTAAGTGAGTATCAATTTACCAGTATCTTTGAGACTTTAGACTTACGTGCGGGGGGGGGAAAGGTTCATAGTATCGGTGCTATATATAATTTACAATCCATCAATCTGTCTCCCTCGCACAGGATTATTTACGACCAGTTGATAATCTGTTTATCTTATAAACAATATAAATTCTTCAATATTTACAAAATTACTTTGTGGCAATATATTATATAAATAATAAGAAAAATACTTTGTTTAAAATCACTATTTATTTTTAAAAATTATCATTTTTCATTCCATGCTTAGTAGATTAGATAATGTTCCCTTATCCATAATGAACTTTAAAATATAATTTAATTCTATTAAACAAATCGCAATTAATAATGGCAATAATATTAAATTAATAGATAATTTGTTAAACAAAGAGTATAAGAAAAAGTTTATCAGATCTTATGTTTACCCACCAATAATTGATTCAATTCAAATATAAATTCAAATTCAATAATATTAAATATTCCAAATTCTGTACAACCAGCTTTTTACAGTTATAGCAAATTAAAGAATTATATATTAAATAACAAAGATAAGTTTACATAAATGGTGGTGAAACGGGATGTAGGAAGTGTGGTAGGATTTTGGTGTAGAAATTGAATACCAACCAGGAAGCACGACTTACTTGGATTTTCTTACTGATACCGAATACACAATAATAACAGCAACTGTACAAATAATAGATTAGTGAAACGAGCATATAGCAGGACGTTTACACTCCTGGACAGTTCACAAGTCATAGACAACACACACACAGAAAAGTCGTGCTGCTCAGTATAGTGTTAAGGAGGGGGAGGGGGGGACAGGTAGGTATAGTGCATCATAGGTGGTATAAAGGAGCATCCACACACGCTCACGGCGACCGGCGATCTGGTCCTGTCATAAATACCGAACAAATGATATTAAAAAAACATCATTACAATAATTGCAATAATTTTTATGTAAGCAAAACATTCAGATATTTTTATATTAGAATTAAAAAGCACTTGAGATGTCAAAATAACAATTCTGAATTCACCAATCATCTTTTGGAAACATACAATTCTTTTGACATTAACAAGCGTTTAGAAATTTTACATACAGATACTAGGGGTTTTTACAGTTAGATAAGTTTGAAATTTCAGAAATTAGTAAAAGTGTTATGGCAAATAAGATATTATAAATAATCAAATCTTTTTTTGTAAATAGTCACTTTCAAAATTTATTTTCACAGTAGTTTCTAATTAGTTACTCAACACTTTTATTTCTATATTTTTGTTTTTGTCTATGGTTGCATTTATTATTTTAGTATACATTGTTACCGTAAAACTGTCACGCAGTTTGGCAAAAAATTAAATAATTATATAAAATAGTGATTTTAAACTAAATATTTTTCTTATTATATTTTTAATTTAAATACATTGGCTATGTAGTTTATTTTTGATAATTTTATCGTGAGTACGTTTTTTGAAAAAAAAAAAAAACTGACTAAATCCTGAGACGTGTCGTTTCGCCTCTGTTCCAACATCCAGGAAGAGAATTCACAGGCGCTGCAGTCTGAAATCAGAGAGAGGTGCCAACCCTGTTAGTGTTATCAGCTCTCATGGAACACGGCTGAATTTCATTACACAGACAGCCGCCCCTTATTTACTGCCCTTTATAACCCGGAGAAAATGGCTTATCAGGGCTGTCTGTTTCCCGCGTTATTCACTCGTGACGTACGACCGCCGCCGCCGCCGGCCCGGCGGGCCGTGAACACGTAGCGGAACACCTAGAACCACTCATGCGACCACCGAGTTGCCGAAGAACAGTCCTTGAAACTTGGAGCGCTCTACCTGCTCAGTTATGTTACTAACTCTGCGAAGATTAATGGAACCCCGTGACAGATGTTTCGCCGTATTAAACAGGACAGGTGAAGAATCTTTATCATACCCGCAGTTCTAGAACGTTATTTAGAGAGATAGGAATATCTTTTGTCTTTTCTTGCTTCAATTTTCTCACATGTTCTTACGTTAGCGTAAACTGATTTTTTTCGTATTAATAAAAATGACACTGGATAAATTGACTGCGGAACAGAGACATATTTATATTCTGCAGAAACTCCGCACTAATGAAAGACTTTCTATAACAAACAAGAAAATAATTATTTTATAACTGATTTATGACTGGTTTTTGGTGAAACTTTGTGGAATATCATGATTATTTTGTAAATTGAATAAAAAACTTCTTCGCATTATTAATAATATAATTCAGCTAAAGTTAAAAACATTTTTGACTGTAATTACGTTCTAACGTTTAATACAATAAAATATAGTGGAAAAAACAGTGTTTTAACTCAATTTATAAAATAATTATTTTATATTACTAGAAAAAATGGAGTTGGCATGAAAAAATTAGAGGATGTAAAGGGAGAGAGGTCGTCTCCAATAAAATGGACAAAACAAGTCCGTAATCTCGCTATGCGTCACACTAAACAAGGTCTATGATTTCGAAGAGTGGTTACAAGCAGTACACGCTACGGAAGCAGAATAGAGAAATGCAATGCTCAGTTATGAGCACATCGACCGAGAGAGTGAAATAAATAAAAATAAGAAATAAATTAAATTATGATAGATTATTAATAATTGTGATAGAATAATAGATTAATAAAAATGTCAATACCTAAATTTAAAACACATTAAAATTTTCGTTAAAACTGTGAACTTAATTATGAATAATTATAAAATAATGATAAAATGATATTATTATTTATAAAAATGAAACTACGTAAATATGGTATCAATTAATGATTAGGTAAAAATACATTCATCTTTAATTTGTGTACGTTTTAATTTTTTTTATTTATCTTATACCATTATATTAATATTTTTTATTTAGTAACCCACTGTGATTGTAGCTTTCATTTTAACAAAATTAAATTTATTTCAATAAAAGCTCTCAATTTATTATTTCCGATACACAAGTGTCCCAGCGAGGGAAATACGCAGAAGTACCTTATGGAAAAGTAAAAAAAGTTTTTTAATACATAAATAAATCTTCTTATATACAATCGTCCAATTTCAAGACTTCTGACATTAATCCTTCATTACGTCCTATAAAGATCTTATACCTATCATACGTACTTCTTTTATTCAACATTTTATAAAATTTTGCCTTTCCCAATACATTCAAATCTATTTATTACATTTGATAATTATTTGAGCAGTAAAATCAACTGTCAAATTACCATCACGCCGTTTCTCTGCAGAAGTAGGCAGAGAGAATAGAACATCATACTCTTCTGTTCTGTACACCCTTCGGTTGATAAATGTGGCGTTTATTTGGACATGCCAGATTTTCCGTGGACGCCCTTTGTCTTCAATATTCATCTTATATATTTTATTTACCATCTGTTTGTACAAGGAATTGGGAATTAGGATATAAGACTCATGGAAGGAATTCGGTATGACAGGTTTAAGGACCAACCAGACACCAGAAAGAACACGACCTACCTGCAGTGGTGCTTCTTTGTCTGGATTTCTATTTTGCTGTAATCACAGGTCCTTGGTCTTAAGGAATACACATTACGTTGATCCGCACAAAGTAGTATCTGCACTACTCTCAATAATAAGATGAAACTGATTTCGGTATGCACAATAGCGGAACACAGATTACACGCACAATAGCGTAATGTACATTGTAAAGTCAAATAAAACACATACAGAAAACGGGGACCGTTATGTACTAGAACAGATCATGATATGTGTGATATATACATAGTGGCGCATCTAGATATGTGCATATTTACCGGCGATCCATGGATCTGTCATAAAGATCGAATTCCATCCTTTCCTCACTCATACGTTATAACCATATCCACATGACCAAACCATTTTAGCGACCATTTTTTTATACTATCAACTATGCTACAAGCAGCCCTAAATTCGCTCTTAATTTGATAATTTCTCACTATATCGTACACAGATTTTCGGTTGGCAGCCCTAAGTTTTACATGTTGGTATCTATGATTGTTTGTACGAGTGTAAGGTTGCTGCTTTTTCTGCAAGTATCAATCGCAATCTGCCTCCCATCAGATAAATACATACAAATCCACCACGGAAGTCAATTGTTTCCGCCGGTCTAAAGAATACGTGGAGTCAACAGTCGGCGCATCCGTACCAGATCGGAGTACAAGGAAGAATAATACAACCTACGACGAGCAAGGAAACAAGCTTCTTTAATATCAGGTTAGTGGTGACATTTATGCATGCATTGACTTTCATACTATCATTAGGAAACCCGGGGAACAACAAGCTATCGAAAGAATTCTCTAGAACTTCCAGTTTACTTTTGTCATTTTGTTATTAATTTCAGGCATCTCTTCTATGCGTTAGTATTGGCATCAAAACTCCATTACGTACTGCTAGTTTTGTACAGTGTGAGAAATTTCTATTGGAAATATTAGCATTCAGAGTACCGCTCACTTTATTACCCGCAGTCACTCTCCTTTTAATAGTAAAATCAATAATATATACAAATATGATAATGTGGTTCAAGTGCTTGATAACTGGGTAGTGAATAATTTAATTGCGCGTAGCTAGTAGCATATCTGCCGATCGCTATCGTGTATGCGGATCATAATCATGTTTGAAGTTTTGTTTTTAGACTCTTAATAGGTATATAAAACTTTAAAAACAAATTGCCAACACATTAAGGCACTCAGTAAAAAACACTCAAACCATGATAATATTCAAAATTATATTCGTATATATAATTATTGATATACCTATAAACAAAATTATATTAAATAAAATACAATCACTTTGTATAAAACCACGACATTTATTATACGTCAACTGGTTTCGCTTATTTCAAGCTTCATCAGGATGTATTTAAAACTAATCATAAATTCAAAAAGAGTGCCCTTATATATACATAAAGAGTGAGATAGAATATCCTCCATAAAAACGGGTTTGACCTCCGGTTGGACAATTTAGAAGCCTTCGAAATAAAAAAGGCAGTAAATAGTGGTACGCCAATTCTTAATAATCAAATTAATTTATCGAATAGCCCTATATTAGGTATGTTTCCTTTGAAGTCAATTTAATATCCATCAATACCGTATTTTCCTCTCTCTTAATGTTCCGTCTATCTGTATATGTACTCTGTCTCTCTCTTTTATATTCTGTCTCCCTTGATGTTCTATCTAACTATATATGTATTCTGTCTCTCTCTTTCACATGTAATGTATGTGCATTCTATGCATATAAGTGCACTCTTGTTGTATTTATGATTAGATTTAAATACGTCCTGATGAAGCTTGAGAAAAACGAAACCAGTTAATGTATAATAAATTTCGTGGTTTCATACAAAATGATTATTATTTTATTTAATATAATATGTCAAACCATAAAGTGATTGCTTTCTGCGAAAATAGAAAAAAAAAACATAATTATTTTGTTTGCTTTGATTAGTGATTATTTTCTATTAGTGATTATTTTCTATTAGTGATTATATTCGATTAGTGAAATAATCAATAGCAGAAAAGTGATCTACGTATCACCGATTACTTGCTGCTAGGCTTTGCGGGTGGCCAGAGTTTCCGTTAAATCTGTACTTCAATGGGTGAATCCCTTTTTATATTGTTTTTACAATACACCATGTAGCATACATTGTTTTATTTCCAATAAAAAAAAACAAAATAATATACGCGGATACATAGAGCTATCTAATATTAATATAATTATCATCATTATGTTATTACAAGCACATACATGAAGGATAAAGTGAACTTAAAGAAATGAAATAATAGGGTTAAAATCGCAAGTAAATTCGATATCGTATTCATATCCAAGAATTATTCACGGCAATTTTCGACAAATATTAGACTGCAGACAGATATTTTCGCACTGCAATTTAAATGCATTGAATATATAAAAAATAAAACAATCCCTCTACCGCAAAAAACTTTCCATCCCGGTCAGCGACGTATTATTCACTTCTACAATATTAGTTTGTGGCCACGAATTATATAAATAATAAGACAGAACACTTTGTTTAAATTGCTATTTATTGATAGATAAACATCTTTCGATACCTATTGTATCTTCTTCAGGAAAAAATGTATTATACTTACTAAAATTAAAAATACAAGCATAGATAAAAATAAAAGTATAAGTGGTGGATCACTAACTAGAAACTACTATGAAAACAAATTTAAAAGGTGACTATTTGCTATTAACACTCTTTCTTATTTCTAAAATTTCTAATTTATTTAACTGTAAACCTCTAGTATTTGTATATATAATTTATAAACCCTTGTTAATGTCAAAAGAATGGTTTGTTTCCAAAAAGTGATTGGCGAATTCAAATTTTTTGTTGCTACGAGTATTTAGGCATCTCAAGTGTTCTTTAATTTTAATATCTAATTTTCTGCAAGTTTTACCTGTATAAAAATGATTGCAATCATTGCAAATTAATTTGTGGACCCCCGATTTTATAAAATTATCATTCTTATTTATTTATCTGACAAGTTTTGTATTGTTGCTTTGCATAGCGACACTTACTAGAGATCTTACCTCAACCTCAAATTCAATGACAGATGGTCAATATACTTACCAGTCGGAAAAATTCATACGATTTCGCTACTTTGTGTTTTTTCTTACTGGTAATAAAGAGAATGTAAACTTCATTTCAAATTGAATATATGTTTGCGTACTATAAAGTAAATATTATTTATTTATATATTTATATAATAGATAAAATATTTAAGTAATTCTAACCTAGAGTTATTAAAAACACGTTCGACATGTGTACTCACTACATTGGTATTTTTTCTTACTGGCAATGATACTAACATAGAATACGTGTATGCGTAGTATACAATGGATTCAATGAATACAACGTATGCGTATGTTAGTGCAATGTTATATAATATGTTCATCTTTAACGGTTCCATTACCGCAGTCACAACGGAGCACTATACATCCCTTAACATCGCCTCCGTGATCCAGTCCGCCCCCCACCCGCCTACCTCTTGCAGATTTGTCACGACTCCTCCCATCTACGTCATGGTCTCGTTACATGTCCCATCCTCAGGATGTCTAGGGTGGTATCTTTAATCTCAACAGGTAATAGATTTGAAAAAATATTTTTAGTACAAATGTTTCAGAACTATTATATAAATCCAATTAAATCATCAATTTGACTTTCGCCGCTCCCATATCGGTTTTTCGCATAATGCTGATAGATTAGCATTTTTTTCATTAAAATATAAAACATAATCATTATTAATAAAACAAAATTATGCCTTTATACATATGCAGTCATAAAAAAAAGGGAAAAATACGTCTTTGGTCATTCGAAAATATATTTTAGGAAACTATTAATGCGTACCTTGAAACAAGTAATAACGAATTATTTGTCAAATAAATGCATTTACAAGAAAGATATATAAATAAAATCAATTACTTGAACCAGGAATCCTTCCTATCCGGGGAAGAGTGCTGACCCATTCCACCACGTTAATATTGTAAGTTAACTTTAAATTTTCGAACTTACATGTTACACTTTCAAATTGATACACCTATTATTCCATTATTTGAAAGCAATCTACTTTATACTAATGGAAAATCTCAAACACCTGTAAGTAATCCGATAGGTGATGCCAGAATTATATGAATTAATTAATTTTTATGAAATTTTAAAAACATTTATACAACTTATATATTGTTGTAGTTTTTCAAACTAAAATTTCACAATATTAATGTGTTCTCCTAAATAAAATGACAAAAATTTAGCAAGGTTAGTTTAGTGTTCCGTACAGGAAACGAGACTGTGTTTACAGGGGTGGTTCGCTGGTTCAATCTGGTAGTTCGGATGCGAAGTCTGCAGCGGTGTGCAGGGGTCCAGGTGGGTCCAAAAATCGTCGTTCAGTGTAGCAGCCAAAATATCAAATCCCAGAAGGTTCAGCAAAGTAATCCTATGAGACTTTATCTGTGCGGCTCAGTTAGGTTAGGTTAGATATTTTTTTATTAAACAAAAATATATATTTATTTAATGCCCTTTTTTTATTATTTTAATGCACAAACAATTCGTTTTATGGAATAGTATTTATTTTAACGCATTGCTAAATCATATCCTATATTTTTATAGTTACACCGACCGACCACAGGAGTGCAAGAAAGAACTTAGACGATGTTAACATCCGGAAATCCGCTGCCACCAACTTTTCATTTATTTGATAAGAGAACGTGTTTGTTCCGTGACTTGGCTCTCTCTTACTTCTAACTTGCCGTCACGGATTAGTTTCCTTTGTGAACTCATACATTCACCATAAAAATTAAAACATTTTTATAATTAAAACTGTTATATTTTCCAACATTATAGCTTTGTTTCCTATTTTCAGAAATCAGTTACTATGAATTAAACTGAAAAATATCGTTTCTAAACTAAAAACATAATAGAAAAATACGCTTCTAATAATAAAAATGTCATTTTAATTTATATTTCAATAAAATATATATAAAATAAATCATTGAAACATAATGCGTACACAATATATAAGCTTTAAAAAAAACAGGTGATTATTCATTTATAAAAAAAATTTCAGGCCACACAAGTTAGTATATATATATATATATATATATATACTTTCACAAGTTTTAATAATTAATGAAGCCAACCTGTGATAGTCCCGCTATATATAATAGTGACGCTAGTCTTCAAATATCTTATCAGCTGTCACTTGTCTGTTTGACGAACAATTATCACATTTGTAAATATTCGCCCTTAAATATTACAAGTCAGTAAAATTAATTATTAAAACAAATTGAATTAATCAACTAGGAAGATATACAGAAAAAAAATTTATTTATCGAAAAAATATTAGTTGCTACCGGGATCCGAACATTTAATCTGTAATATTTCCAATTGATGCTTCTATTATTCCATCTATATATATACCCCGAAATTACGCGATAGGTGGGACCGACGAAAATCACTTAATTCGAATTCGCGTAAGTCGGGTTACAACTTTGCATATAAATACACACAATTTTGTTTAATTGGGAACAAGGACTATCAAAAACACTAGTTTAAAAGAAAAATATTTAAGAAAATTGCAGTTCTTTATACATATTGATACAATTTTTTTAAAATATTTACGTAAAAAGATTATTTCGATGTCGATGGCTTCATAAAATCAAACAATCTGACGACACAATGCCTTCTTTTTTTAATTGTAATTAAATGTATTAATTAGAAAGATATACATATATAATCAATTTTATCGAAAAATATTGTTGATGTACTACCAAGATACGAACCTGGATCTCTTTTCCAATCCGGGTAAGTTGCATTACCAACTATGCTACAGCGACAGTACTTTTGACGAGAAATGTTAAATGGTTTTCAAATAATGGAACAATAGATGTATTAATTTAAAAAGTAGGATATTTTCATATTTTGCGAAAAAGTATGGTTGTGCCAGAATTTTTTGAGGCACTGACACATGTTGACAATGGCACAAGTTATCGTGTCGAAACATCGGCCCCCTATGGAAACCATATATAAATAACGCGATTTAACCCAGAAGAGACACCAGTTACATACATAGATAGCGTAACAGACCTAGTCCATAATATTTTATGGGTGGATACGAATCGAAAATGTTTAAGAAATATGTGTCTAAAATCAACCATATCAGCGACATAAGCATTTCAATAAAATCATAATTATGCGATTATTTCGATTAATTGAAACATTTTAATGACTTTAAATTATATATTGAAGACAAATATTAACAGTCGTCGAATTTCGAGTGGCCAGTCTATTTTTTAGATTATTTAAAGCCTGAAGTAATGATACATATTCATAATGGATAAATTTCGCAAATATGTATTTCAAAATACGTAGGCTTAAAGTTTAACATGATTTAAAAAAAAATTTAAACAATAATAATTTTTATTAAGGAGAACACATTCTTATTGTGAAGTTGTAATTATTCAGAACTGTAATGTTTTAAAGACTAATTTAATGTATTAATTATAAATATAACACAATTGGTAGTGCACTTCCCTGGATTGGAAATAGAGATCCAGGTTCGAATCCCGGTAGCGCAAAAACAATATTTTTCGACAAAATTGATTTTATATGTATACATTAAATTAGTCTTTAAGTAATATTTTTCTTAACAGTAAAGAATTTGCACATATTCCTTAAACATTTTCGACATAATAATATTGTGGACTAGGTCTCTATATGTATATATATTTGTACACCTTTCTAGTTGATTACTTTAATTAGTATTAAAATATCACAGAACAATGTTTTGAAAATTTAACTTCACAACCAGACCGTATTCTTAAAAATTAATTCATTCTGTTTTGCATTTACGTTTTTTTTTTCATTTCTTTGTCCTAAAAACATTATGCAACATGTATTATACAAAAGTTATAGAACTATACAATAATATATTCTCAATACGTATTATTTTGCTTGGTACTTTCACATGTTTATAATAAAAATAAAACATTATTTAAAAGTATTATTAAAACATCCCGGGAAGCGAAAACATTTGTTTATGATGCACCGGCAATGAATATAAATCTCCACAAGGCAATGTTAAAAATTGCCTGCAATTCAAATACACTAATTTATTCTGATATATCTTCATCTATTTAACATGAAGCGGGGTACTTTACGGTACTCGCAGGCGTGAATATCCCTTAAACAACAGCTGAGCACGCGACTACACGACGGGCGCGCTAGCAAATCCAACAAACATTGCACTTTTGCACGGCAGGGTGCCCTGACCATAGTAATTATTTGATAAAATCTGTGTTTCGGGACATACCTGCACACATCATGGGATCTGGACGAGTAGATTTCTTAAGAAAGATAAACAAAAGTTTAATAAAAAATACTATTTAGATTTCGTTTATAGAATTGTATATATATCTTGATTATCTGTTAATCCCCGCGGGCGGCTATTTGAGCCGTTTCAATGATAGAGCTATCCCCTAGACAAACCACAAGTAAATAAAATGTCGATGTAATTAAAAATATTCCATCTTTGTAAGTTAGCTGTCAAAATAGATAAAAATGACATAAGAATCGTGGATAGACAATTTATTTGGTAAGTAAGATAAAATATGTTTTTTTTCCTTACTCGTAATAAAGACAATGTACACTTCATTTCAAATTGAATATATATTTACGTACTGTTATTGAAAATATAAAAGAGAAAACATTTTTGTATTATTTACGAAAATGTGGGTTTTTATTATTCATTTATAACAAAAGTTATACACTAGGTTTGACTATTTTTAAAAGTATTACTTTGATGAGACCTTTGTACTAATGTAAAACTAATAAACTTTTATTTGCCATAATTAAGAAAACATAAGAAAGACCGCGACCATTAAATTTATTTTCCACGTGCCACAAAATTACCTTAATATAGAAAATTTATACATATACGAAACATATGTTCTTATAATCTTGAAGCCAAGATTTCGGAGATCTGCATATAACTAAATTAGCAAAATGTTAAAAATTAATAGCATTATAATCCATTCGATTTGCAGTACATATGGTCAATTTTCGACGTTTTTAAAACACTTTGTGTTAGTTAATAAAAATTATTTTAAATAATATATTATATTTACTTACATACACTGAGGCTTCAGATAGTATTTAAACTCAAGTTGTATATCAAAAACACAATAATTAATTACTAAATAATATTTATATCAATCTTATTAATAGTTTTTTTATCAGCGATTTGAAATTTAAAAAAAACTTAAATCCTCCCCCTTCTGATGGTACATAATTTGTTGTATGTCTACCACCTACGTCTGGTCTCTTATATTTGTGTGTATTAAGTTTATTACTTCACTATCAATGAGAGTTACTGTTTCTTTCGAAACTTGAGTAGTGCAAATAAACTCAAGTGGTGTTATAACATTGTTTTATTTATATCCATCCATTTTGATGATAAAACTCTACAAACTTAACGCCGACTCTATCGATAATATAACATTCTAATCATTGTACTTCTAATTGTGAACGGACCCGCAATAAGCGCCAAGTTTATAAGTCCTGTTTTAATTAAATACCTTGCTCTAGTCACAGTATATATACTCACTTGCACATACTTGCATACATTCATATACCCTGCGACCAGGGGCGTACAGTGCATATAAGCAAAATGCTGGGCATTACTAAAAATTCTGTGAAACAATTATTAATTAAATAATTGGATTAACATAAACAAAAACATTATTTTACAATTAACGCCATCTGTGTACCAGTAGAGACTTTAATTGATTAGTTCTAAAAACTACCATGACAACTCACTGCTGTAGCCACGGCGCTAAGCTAGTGAATTACTCAAGTCATATAAATGGCTATTTACTGAATTAAAAGTTCCTTTCGGTTGATCCGCTTTGTATGGAGTCGTTACCTATGCTGTTTTTTTAACAGAATAACATTAGAAAGGTTTTTAACTGCCAAGTCATTGAAGTGTCTACTTCCTCTTTTACTAATTGAAGTTTAGTGCATGGATTGGTTTTTGATTTGTGAAAAACAAAAAGCAATTGACATAACTATTTCCCACATTAACCTTTAATAAAAATAATTATTTCCTTTAGTTATTACGTGAAGGATTTTTCAAACAATAAATTAATCATGTTCAGTCATAGAAAGTGTTCATAAAAACGTCTATACATATTTAATATGGGTAACAAGGTATTATTCAATGTTAAAACTTAAAATTTAAAAACACTATTAATAGTACTTTAAAATTATAAATAAATACATGGTAGGGTCGTATAAATGACGGATTTATTTTGTCTAAAGGCGTTGATTAAACGAAATAAACGTATAATATTATTGGTAACAGCATAACCTAAATCTATACCTACTGCACGCCACTGCTTGCGACAGACATCCACACGCGTTAGAACTGAAGAGAGATAGATCCTTCAGTTTCGCCATGTACAAAATCTTTTGATTCGAATTACATGACCTATAATAATCAGTCATTCCATCCGAATAACTCGATAAACGCACACATATTGAATCATATTACAAGAAAATCTTTGCCCCTATAAGTTCATATATTATTCATATACAAGATAAGTGCATAATTTGTATCATCTGAATATGATAATCGAAGATTTTCACTATCTTATGTATTGCAGTATCAGTATTATAAATAATAGGTGTTAGATAAGGTACTAACGAAAAATAGGACTAACTTGATAGTCTCCCGGGACAAGGATTAAATCTCCCATTCTCTCGTTTATTTGGCAAGCGTCTTATCTTAATATATCTAACTACCCACCACTAATGAAATAATACAAGTGTGACACAACTCAATAATATTATCCTTGTTATATTTCTTTGCCTCAATATATATCTCTGCTTAAATATAATTTATTATTTCCATGGTTCGCGTCCGCGCTGACATTTTGCCAATTCCAAGCATTAACAACGTTAAGTTGACCTAATATTATTGAAAAGTTTTTTTCAAGAAAACTTTACAATTCTATACTTGAGTAAAATATAAAATGAATAAATCAGTGTCCGTAATGTACTTATCTATTTTTTCCTTTTCTTTTCTATAAATAAAAATAAATATTTGGATAAGAAAACAGACAAGTTGATATAATTTCATACGCAAAGAAAATTAGATGGCAACAGGCCACATCATACAAGATACAAACAATCGTTGGATAAATGCCAGTATTAAACAACCACAACCTCTACAACAGAAAACGGGGAGGTCCTCATCCAGCAGTGATTAAAAAAAGGTTGATAATTATGATAATGATGATTATGAATATACTTATCTACTAAGAATTCTAGTCTTATCTAAGATTTATTATATTAATAAGATAGATAAATAAAACGTAAAGAAATAATTAGACAAAACACTATTTATTGATTATTTAACACGTTTCGATACCTATGGCATCTTCTTCAGGAAACAATGTATGCTGAAATTAAAAATACAAGCATAGAAAAAACAAAACTATAAAGTGGTGAATAAGTAAGAACTAATATGAAAACAAATCAAAGGTGACTGTTTGCAAAGAGAATTTGGTTATTAATAATATTTAGCTTTTTTTCTTATTTCTAAAATCTTAAATTTATCTAGCTGTATACCCCTAGTATTTGTATGTATTATTTCTAAACCCTTGTTAATATCAAAATAATGGTTTATTACTAAAAAGTGATTGAAAAATTCTGAATAGTTGTAGTTATTTAGGCATCTCAAGTACTCTCTAATGCTAATATAAAAATTTCTGTAAGTTACCTATATAAAAATAATTTGTAAGTGTAGAATTTGGGATATATTTTATAATTGAATTAGAAGTAAGATTATTTAAAAACACAATTTTAATATTGAAGAAGTGAAAGTGTATAGATACTACATATTTCGAAACATTTCATCAAGCATGGTTCAGAATGCGCTCAAGAATCTGAAAAAAATGTTTTTTCCCAAACCGCATCACTTCGCGTTAAAGACTCGAGCAAAATAAATTCCTTTCGTAAATTCAGTCCAGAAAAGAACCTTCTTAACCCTAGTGGCAAAGTAGCGAGGCTCACCTAAGTCTTGCACCACCGGACATTTTTCGCAGAATATATCTCGGGTTATCACGAGAGGGTCGGAAATTATCCCCGCATAACTTCAGGGGATGGATATATGGGAGTGGGTAGGTACCTCCATACACCCAGACTGCTTTTAATAATAAGTCTTAGGAGAACTAGAATGCTCTTCACCCTCCGTCCTGTTCTTAAGGGTTTGAGTATTTAGAGGGACTTAAATAAAGTTTATTTATGTAATGAAATATTGCATTTGTAATTTTGGCGCTCCCGTATTTTGAGACGGTTCGTTTTGTTTTGAGTGTTTAATTTAGTATGCAAGGAGTATATTAGTAGAGGGAGTATTATTTATGACTTAGTTAGAGAAATAATAAGTCGACTTACTGTCTCAATAAATCGCGGGTGACCAGTTCAAGTGAAAGTTTTTGAACTGATGAATGTATTTGGACAAATAAATTCAGGTCAAATCAGGTGATCGAGGAGGCCAGTCGATATTACCACTTTTTGATGTTTTGCGTCTGGGAAAAAATTCTCGCAAAATTTCAAGCGTAGCTCGGGCTGTGTGTGAGGTGACACCGTCTTGTTGAAACCGCATGTGCTGCAGGCCCAATCGACCCAATTCGGTTATCAATAAGTTGTATTTTTCAGTGCCGATATACAGGCGTTTATTTTTATAACAACATTATTTTTATAGTTTGCATCAATATAAACATCCTGAGTACACATATTATAATTCATTTCATTTATATGCAAGCCTGTTGGGCGCTTTCTACCTCGCTAGGAACATACTATCTTCCTACATTACATTCCTACCTCGATAGGTAGCCATAAGGTTTCATAAGTTAGAATATAAGAAGTAAGGTAACAAATTAAATTAAATGGTAAGATACAGAAAAATCAAAAGGAAAGAAGTAGAGATAATAAGTAAATTGAACGAAGTATATTTTTGATACAGACTAAAGATATGTAAGAAGTAAAATAAAATAGACAAGCAGGGAGCAAACAAAACATAATAAGTACGAGGTAGGATGTAACGACAAAAAGAATTACATAAAATGAGTAGCTTTGATTATTTAAAAAACTCCAGCTGACTTCTTCTAATTTTGAAAAGCCATTCCTTTATAAGCACACATATTTGAGAATACGATACCGTTGCTATCTCTTGTGGTAGCTTATTGTCTATCCGCGGTCCTACAAAACATGCATGTATTTGAGCAAATGAGGTTTTCATTAACGGGACAGCTAGTTTCATACATATCATAGTTAAATGTTACTAGCTCAAAAGTTAAGTTCAAATAATTACTATGTGTAGCGGGCGCTGCGGGCTGCGAGTGTAACACAAGCTGTCTGGCAATCGAGTGAAGCGGGAATCAGCGTGTCCTCTGAACGACGGCCGTGGTGGCAATGGCCCATGCAATCAATCAAGTTATGAAAATTATCATAAAGATGAAATAATTCTATGTGAACTCCTTTTAAGATTTTTTTCAGATTATACTTCGTAGAACTTGTTAAAGAAATGTACACATATTTTCAGGCACGTATTTTTTAAACTGATATGACGGTTCCTAAATTACCCACGAAAATAGGGTGAAATGTCAAACATGCAAATTCACATACAACAGCTTCAAAATCCGCGAAGCTGTAATTAATATTAAATCAATTATTTAAATAAATAGTATTTTTTTGATGGAGAAATATAATTTTATAGCACATATTCACTTGCCGAAAAGTGCCTTAAAATATGATACAGGTTTGGGTTTTCAAACTGTGTATATTGTGAGGGAAATAAAATAAAAAAATGTCAAATGCTGAATAACCGTTGCGCAGGCAGTTATACTACAATATTCCTATATTATACGACCAAAAGTAATATTTGTAAATAATAAATAATTGAAAGTGATTTATATATTATTTGTTTTGGTTAAAATATGTATTAAAGTATTTAATGGTCTATGTTTACGACTGAGATTCTTTAGAGACGACTGTGTATACATCGTGCGTCTCAGAGATTCGTTGTCTCGCGTATTTTTCACTCTCGTGTGTCAAATGCAATTTTCGTTATATTCGTCAGTTAGATGATGTTGAATCTCTTCAGCAGCAGTTTGAAATTTAACACCTTATATGTATATGATGCTTAAGACTTGTATTGTATTGTATTGTGATTTAAGGGAACATTCTTATGCATATATTGAATCTCGCCGCGAGATCGAACGCCATATACACTGGTTAGAGTTTGTTCATTTCTCTACCAATTTCAAGCTGATTTCTGAGCTTATCTCCATATTAAAATTTAAAAATGTGAAGGCACGTAGTATTGAGATGTATTTCAAATAAATCTCTAAGATTATCTTATCACAGGCATTAGGCCTTAATATTATAAAATAATAATTTTCCAACCACTTTTTTAGAGACAGGCCACAATTGTACATTGAAATATTACACATTATTTATAAAGACTGGATAGCTTAGCAATTTTAGAAATTAAAAAATCAGTCACCAATAAGTCCAATATAATAAAAACCCAATTAAACCTTACAAACAACCTGCTATTTAATATATTATCTTATTTCAATGTCTCCCTATCAAACACTACCCTATTTCAAGACTCCACCTACACCCCGTAATGGGTGCCGTTTAAATTGCAAGGAATAGTTCAGTTGTACGCCAGTCCTGACAAAGACACGTTTGTATTGAAACCGGTTGACATTTACATAACTCACAGTCGTCTAAACAAAGTTAAATATATATATGATTTTAATTTGTTTAACTACAAAGTTAACGCTACGAACATCAACAATACTAAATATTTTTACTTACTGCCAGTAAAATGTTATAATTATTTTTCACTAAATCCTGTCACATGATGAAGAAGCGAAAGAAGGTTGCATGATAAAATATTCCGCTGTTTTGCTACGAGATTGATCGACCGACCAGTAATTCCTTTCATATCTTCATTACTTCACTGCAAAGCATACTATTCGCTTGTCCGTTCTCCATAAACGGTTTCGATAAATTAACCACGAAATCTTGTTAAAAAAACCACCCTCCACTTATAAATCATGCCGACTCAAAAGATGGCGCTGATTTAGTGTCGGGGGAATTACAACACCCCATTTTAAATAATATTTGCCGGAAGATTTTCCATTCATTCGTGGGAGTAAAGTTCACCCTGAGATAAAACTACACCCCTCCCGGAAAGTTTTGGCTAGAAGTTTGTTTAATTGCCGTGAAAAATCAGTCTTCTTTGCTTCAGACGTTCACGATTGTTTAAATGGTCCATTCTAACGCAGTTTTATAAACTATTAATTTTTGGTTAGACTTGAATGTCTTAAACTCTAGCGTAGCACACAGTAATGTAGTATGGCATCTCTTAAATATACTGCCAGAGAATTAAATACCTGTATACTATGTATCTATGCTTAAGTCCGAAACGTTTATTTAGTTCGGTATACAGCTTGCAACAAAGAATTTTATACGTAAAATGTATAATAAAAATATATGTTATAGCAAATTTAAACCGCAAGAAATCTAAATACAAGAATGAAGGAACATCACTGTTGCCTAAAAAAGGACAAATTTTTGTAATTTTCAAACCATATAATTGAAACAAACCATTCTTTCGATAGACATAGACTAAAACTTCTCCACTCGGTGCCTTATAAAGTATTAATAATTAACAATTTAGAAACTGCTGAAATACAAAAGAATTTAAATTCTGAAAAAACATTAATAAACAACATACCATTCCCTAATACAGTGTAGGCCAACTTGGACTGACTGGTGTTTAATGCATATAACTTTTGTAATTTTAATATATATTTAAAAAATATATTAGTAAGTTTACAAAGTACACTTTCATGTAAATGAAAGTGTACTTTGTAAACTTTTTTAAAATCTATGGGTGAAAAATAAAACCATTTAGCTCTTTCTAAAGTATTTTGAATTACATTACGCAACGTTTCTGTCTCCAAATTTGTCATTTCTGCACGAATATTTTGTTTAATCTCCTGAATTGTTGCTGGTTTGTTTATGTAAACTCTGCTTTTTAAGAAGCCCCACAAAAATAAATCAGGCGCCGTCAAATCTGGGGAACGGGGAGGCCAAGCAAACTCTGCATTTTTTTAAATTAGTCGGTCACTAAAAATAAATCGTCGCGAAACATAATAAAATTCAATAATTTTAACGCACTCTTGTACTGGGTATGTAACCATTATAATTTTTCATAAATTTTTAATTATCTGCAAAAAAATATATATTTAAAAATAAACCCCACCAAAGTTATACATTTTTAAAAACAGTCAGTCCAAGTAGGCCCACCCTTTACTACGCCTTTACTGTCCATATTCCCGTTAACGACCGAAACCTCCCACCTTCATCTCAAGTCCCATCCCAATGCCCGAATAAACTACAATTCTGTATTTAGTTTAGTTATCACCTCTCGAAACTAGTAGTGACAATAACCCAACGCGTGTGTAGTACAAAGTTTAGTTGTGAAAATTAAAACAATCATGCTAAACCACAAAGTAACCGCCATGTAAATTAATGAATTTATTAATGATTGTAAACCCATCAGTCACTAGATACATACTCGTATAAAACACCTGATTGATATTATTTTTAGTGAATATCTTGCATAGTAACATATTATTAAGGCCCGTATTCACGAGGAATTCTCAATGAGACTTTGATCATGATGCGTCACTCTAATCCACGCGAAAAACATATGGGATGATAATCCATAAATCACTCCATTATAGAATAGATATAGAAATTTAAAATGAAATAAAACACTTAAAAATCGTGGTAATGGTAATGATATTGGTATTGGCATTGTTTGAAAGCTAATTTTATGTCATTAGTGTTTAAATATGATTTCGCGAATATGGGCGCCGCGGTTGGCTTAAATTAAGCTCAATCTGAAGGTCCAATTTTCGATCAGTTTTTGGAGCAACTGGGGCCGTATATCGGCAATAACGCGACGAATGTTGGCTTTCAAGTCATCTATCGTCTCTATTTTATCGGCGTAGATTAAATCACGTGATCTTGGAGGCCAATTCACAGGTTCATTAACCGAAATTATGCACTCATCGAATGTTTCTTTCAATCAATTGATTGTGGCGCATGCTATGCAGTATGTTACGCCGTATTCTTAAAACCACAACTCTTCCACATTAATGCCATTCAATTGGGATGCAAAACATTCAGTAATCATGGATCTATAGAGCTCTCAATTGACTGTAATGTTCTGACCGAAATCAGTTTTGATGAAACAACAGCTTCTTCAGTGCGCACTATACGACGTCTCTGCGAATGCGTATTATCAATTAGGGTATGCATAGTGCAAAAACGATCCATAGTTATTCGAATTACTTGTTCAGATGGACGTAAATTTGCACAATTTCCAAGCGTTGTCCTGACGTAAGTCTATTCGTGGTGAAATGGCAAACCAAACTGAGTACAAATCAGCTGTCAGCTGTCGCTGTAAAAAGTGTTGCCAATTAGAATAACAAACCTCTAAGAAAGACACCCTTTACTTGATCGTTATTACAATGAGAACAGTCATAAGCATGGCAATGCATCAAATTGCGGTGACATTTCTTGTGTATACCAGGTGTGAACTCTGCATCGATGTTCTAACCAGATCATCATCTATGAAATCTGGTTCCCTCTACCTCCATTGGATCACCGATTATTATTTACTAGTTTATAAACTTATCTAATTTAATAATTAAACAGAAACTTTGTGTCAATTCATTATAAATAAATAAATGATTAAGAATATATTTTTTAAATGAATTAATTTGAACACTGATGCAAATTTATAATGTGTAAAAAGCTCTGCGTTGTATTTTTGTTATATAGCATATTTGATAGAAAACTGATAGATACTTTACATTAGAGTGAAGTATCAATTTTTAATTGAAATTCAAATTGATTAGATACATGATGTTTTTATTTTGTTAAAAGTACATTTTTATATCAGAAAAATTGACAATTTCACTTTCGTTGTAATATATTTCAAAATTAGAAACATGTTTATGAATGTTATTCAATTTCATACATCGTGTTATTACGATATTTGTATAAGTTTGAACAGAAATTTGGGTATATATTTTTGCAAGCACTCGTGTGCTACACACCAACTATTTAAAAAATATTACAATTATGATCATGTTTAGTATGTTTGACTATGTACAGTGTGTTACTCTGAAAGATTCTTAATATAATAGTTGTAAAACGTGTTTTTGATAATAACCTTTGGGCCTTATATAACCTTATGAAAATCGTTGGATAATTTAAACTGAAATATCAAGCTGAAGTCTTTTATCCAAATCCAATACAAGCGTGTTGCGTTAATGCTGATTATATGTAACAAAGTTTATGTTATTTTGCATATATAAATATTCTCATGTACCTTTTTACTTTTAAAGTTTCTTATTTTACAATCTCTTTCCAGTGTTGAATATAGGCACTGTTTCCGAAGTAAGTTTGTAGAACTTCATTAATCACACAAATGAAAATAAAAACTTTTTTTTTTTATTCTACTCGTTAAATTTACTTGAGACGCGTTTCGCCTTGTGAGGGCATTATCAATCTATGAATTTATTTCAACAACTTGTATTTATAACTATAATGGGGGATAGCTATACAATTTTGTTTACAACGCCAATCTAGTTTACTTCTCCCCCCTGCCTAGAATCCTTTAAATGTATATTGTGTACAATCTACATGATACAGGCTCAGTTTAAAAAATGATTGTAATACAATTTGTAATATTAATTCTCGAACGCCAAGAACTGCATCGTGTTATGGGACTATACGTCATTGAGCTTGGAATACATGCGCTTTTGTAGTTATGCAGTAGTTTTAATGTCTTGCCCTCAATAATCAGTTTACAACATCATATTTACTTTAATCGTTTTACAGTGTTTCTATGTAATTAATTTATAAACCCTAAAAAGATGTATTCTATAACACATCACTCTACCAATTGTCTTTAAATACTTTAACGTTGTTATCCCATTAATCAAGTTCATAAATAAACTAGCCGAAGTACCCGGCGTTGCCCGGGCTTTACGCAAAGTGAAGACACTTTATTTAGAAGGATGGGGGTAATATATATTTTTTAATCAGATTTCGACAGTAATTTTCCTCTTATTTTGAACGTTAAGTGTGCACAATTTCACCAAGAAGTACCAAAATTCTACTTTAAGGGGTGTAAAAAGAGGATGGGGATAGTTTTTCGAAATCTAATGTAGACAGTAACCTTCCACTTGTTTTCAAGTGAGCAAAATTTCATCAAGCTCGAAATAAAACTGTAAGATAAACGGATAAAAAAATAAACACACATAAAGAAACTATATAGTTGGATATCATTGGTGCCCACGGTTTGACTTCTAGAACTGATTTAGAATTATTTATCCCAAACAGGGGTGCCGACCAACCCGTTAGCACTTCAATTTATTATTCAACGAACTTTTGTTTCTACTTACGGTCACTGTCTTCATTTCTTATTATATCCCACAAGAATGCTCCAGCGGACTCCTTCCATGGCTCGCTGAGTTACCTGAAACTTGTGGTGAGGGTCTATTGTAAGTGCTCAAGTTTCGCTACCGTAGGTCAGGACGAGGACGAACATTGATTGAAAACTTTGATTTCGAGGCATTGGGGGATTTCAGCATCGAGAATATTTTATTTAACCAAATACTGTCCTGCACCGGTAATGTTTCTATATTTACTTTTATAACAGAAAATCTTGATGTACGTACATTATTTTATATTGATTGCATATATTCAGTAGTATTAAATAAATTTATATAAATCATATATAAGTAATTATCGGGACTCGAACCGGCAACATCCTATTGCTAGTTGAGAACTTTCACCTGTGCTTATTCAGAAGTTGCTAAATTTTTACATATACACGTTTGCTATGTGTAACATCTATTTTTTTTAAAAACCCTAACAAGTGATATTTTATTCGATAAATAGATTTCACACATACATGTGTTTAAATTATAACTGAACTTAGTTATGAAAAATTTAAAAATCACAAATAAAATATTAGATCATTAAAAATCAATCTGGTTTGACATTACAAAGGGTGTCAAGTGGGGTTGTGTATTGTCTCCGTGGCTGTTCAACTTGTATATGGATAAATGTGTGAAAGAACTGGAATGTATTAATGTAGGTGCAATGGGTGATTTAATTGTATGCTGTTTATTGTACGCCGATGATGCAGTACTAATGGCGAATAATGAACAAGAACTACAGAATCTGGTGAGCAGAATGTACGATGTATGCAAGGAAAGCAACCTCATGATGTATGTTAACAAGTTGAAAGTGATGGTATTCGAAAAGGAAGAAAGCAAGACACCATGCAAAATACTTGTAGGTAAGGAATGTTAGGAACAAGTAGATGAGTTTGTATATTTTAGAAGTATGTTTGATAGAAACGGAAAGGTTGAAAATGACATCGAAAGGAGAGTGACTGTAGAAAATAAAGTGAACGGCGCATTGAATGGAATTATATCTAATGAGAATTTATCAACCGAGGCAAAACGGTGCACAATGGAGTCCTGATACCGACACTGATTTATGAAAGTGAGGCCTGGAGCTGGCAGAAGAGGAACGAAAGTAGACTGAATGCAGTGTAAATGAGATCACTTAGGCGTATATGTTCCACGCAGAACTTCCTTCATATAGAGATGCGATTGCGTGTATAAGTTTACTATTTACCTCGTAAATCAGAGAGTTTATTCCATAACCTTTCTCTTATAATATATATATGCCTTCTGTAGATCTACGAAGGCATAAAAAATCCGTCATCACTCTTCGAGAAAATATCTGATCCATGAATCCTCTTCCACCCACAAAGGCCCCTTACATATTCCGTACTTTTTCTTTCGTCACCGTTCTTGCTATTTCTATTAAAATTCTTCCATACAGTTTACTATCCGAGCTCAGTAGACTAATAGCCCTATAGTTATAACATTCTATTTTCGACCCTTTGCCTTTCTAAAGAGGCATACTGATAGTCCTCCTCCAATCTAACGGAGTGTGGCTCTCTTCCAAACATTGATTGAAAAGCGTATGAAGCCACAAGATAACTAATGGGCCACCAGCCTTGATATACTCAGCAGCAACGTTATCATACCCCACAGCATTACCATTCTTCATATGTTTTATTGCACACTTTATTTCTTTCATACTTATATATATATATCGTTTTACTCATTTATACTCTCCCCAGAGAACCTCTCAGGTGGTTCCTCATTTGCATTCTCTACACTCTCATACATTTCCTGGAAATATTTCATCCATTTATCTTTTATTTCATCCTCATTCATTAACATCTTTCCATTTACTGACTTAATCGCTTTAATACTACTGCTTTCAACACCACATCGAGATTTATAACTTTAGCACATGCCTCTTGTAGATCTACGAAGACAAAAAAAAGTATTTGGTTTTTCACCAAAAACTTTTCCGTCATCACTCGTAGAGGAAAGATCTGATCCATGCATCTTATTCTACCCATAATATTTACTTATATAGTATTATTATATCATTAACACAAATATTTTATACAAAACCTGTAAAATAAATAATGAAATTACAAAAAATAAAGCAATACAATAATGTTGAACATATTCAAATACATGGCACAGTAAATTGCGCGAAATTTTCATGACTATGTCTTCTTTGTGACAACAATGACAAAGTAAACTCTATGTTCGTGCGGTTACGGCACACATATTACAGAGTTAGGTAGGGACCTATCTACCTTATTTGTATCCTTAGCATCCAGTACATATATGGAGAGGAAGGAAACAATAGGGTGATTCAAAATGAGAAATAAACTGTGTAGTAACTTCCTCTAGTGAGTATAAATATATTTTGATTATTTAAAAAAAGTATTATTATAATAGAATAATGAACACGTGTTAATCTATATCATAAATATAACACTTATATTCTTATGTAAATAATTCAGTTATATATATATTTATTATATTCTTAACAAGAACACAAGCTAACTATCACTATCTTGTGCCAAAATTAAACAAAAACTTTTGCACAAAGATTCCATTTGTTTATAGCACTAAAAAGTACAGTCTAAAGGCAAACGTGAAAAATTGCAACCGTATTTTTGCACATTTTTCACGAAAAGTGCAGTTCTGGCTCCACTAAATGGGGAGAAATTACGCCCAAGAACTTTTAAAGGTCCAAACTTAAAATTGAAACTGCTGCAAAAGTATATTGAATTACCTAATTGCATCTTGTTTTACTCTTTATATATAGGTATATAATTATTATTTTTATACATTGAACATTGGACTTACTTTAAGTTTTACGTTTTAATTATATGTTATTTAATTGCATCTTGCTTTACTCTTTACATATACCATATATTATATCTTATACATTGAACAATGCATTTATGTTAAGTTTTACAAAGTATTTACCTAATCTAATGCCATCCTGTTTAATTCTTTATATATATAATTTTGTACATTGATCATTGCACTTTGTTTACTACTATACCGGAAGAACACTGTCTACTATAATACAGTAAAATACTAGTGTAGTAGGCAGGATTCCCAAATATATGTCTTACTTTGCTGAAATGTTTATTCGATTATAATATAACACACTGTACTAAGAATCAAATAAATAAATAATAATTATTATTATATTTACATCCATGTACCTGGCAACAGATTATATTATCTCGCCACCCTAATGGCAATAATTTAAACAGCTATTATTATATTTATTTATATCATTAGGTAAGCTGTAAATAACTGTTAATTTAGATTTCTTGAATAATTATTTCGAAAAAAATCTTTTCATTTTTTTTTAGCTAAGCTAAATGATATTTTTTTAATTGGCTTGTCTGGGGTTTGAAACCGTGCTCAAAAAAACCAATTCTGATCTCTGAATCTCACATTTAAGATCACTCAGCTACGAGCGATAATGCAAAACGTGCATTAATTACGTTTTTAATTAATTACAAATTTAGTAAATTTGATATAAATTTTACTTTGATTTTTTTTCTTACTGGCAAAATAGACTGTACAGCGTAATAGGTTCTTAAATTTTAGTGAGAATATATTATACATTTATCCAAAATCGTATACTTTATCATTCTACTTAATAATGTATTTTTTTATGTTTATATGAGTAGCTTAGTATAAAGGACATAATTCTTAATTTAAAAAATAACTAACTTTATATAAATTATTTAAATAAATTTCAATTCTTTCAGATATTTATCACAACTAAAAAAATTGTTTCGTCAGTGTACGTCAGTTCTGACGAAGATACCGTGGTATCGAAAACGGTCGACATCAAATTATTCAATGTGGTTGATTATTTTATTAAATTATTAATCGTGCCTCTCAGACTCACTATTTATGGATTTAGATCCCCTAAATAGATCCCAACTACTTCATTTCGAATAACCTTAACAAATTTTTATTATCTGAATATGGCTTGTACTATCGAACCAAAGTGTCGGAGGATCGTCGAATTTTATCTATACAGAAACGCGGATTCTATCTATACAAAAACATATACTATAAAATAACGTGCGTCCCTTTTTTCCACACTCTATTTTTATGCGGTATTTTTATTAACGGACACTTTTAAAAATGTAACGGAAGTTGTTAGTAACGAGAGCTTTTAGTACCTTAGTAAGCACCGTCGTCATACAAATAGATCGATGTCTATCAAATTTCAGCAACAACCCACGGCTGCGTGATGTGAGCTTTCACGTTATAAAGGATTGCCTAGAGGTGTGGAAAATTTTCTAAAATCCACGGCACGGCCAGAACCTTTTGAAGTTAATATGGCGGACGGTCTTCCGACAAACTCCCGAATAATGAGGTTTCGCCAAGTACGGGAAAGCTTTATATTTAAAGCTCATTTCGTGTGACTTGTTGTGGAAATCGATAGCCGCCCTGACGTGCCGAGCATCAGAATGTGTCGGGGATTTAATGAGACCCAAATAACACATTAAATTTACGGTGGATATCAGGAGCGGCTCGTGGTCAAAGAGTATTGCACGATCTAAGAACATTTTGGTAAATACAAATTGATTTTGACATTATTCACAAACAAATTCCTAATAATAAATCATTATTATTAAAACACGTAGTTCCCACTAAGGACAATATTAATACCTATTGGTAGGATAAGTTTCCGTAGACTGCATTGATTATAATAATAATTAGTTGACGCAACCTGAAGTGGATTCATGAAAGAAAATAATGGCAGATGGATCTGGTCTACCTTGCTCTAAAGTCCTGGGTTGGACGTCGTTTTCACCTCCAGTTTTTTCGCACTTCTTTTAGTGAACAATCAAGATATCACTACATTTTTGGAGCTGTTGAGAACACCGCCTCTTCGTGGTCCTAGCGTTATGCATGGCGCTGCTTTCGGACGGAAAAACAGATCTTGACAGTTCGGTGTTAGAAGGCAATCTGTCCCCCCGTCGGCGAAATCCCTAAGTAATTAGTTGGCCAAAGCGGGACAGGTATATATTAAGATTTATATTGGATGTAAAAAATGTACTAGACTTGCGTTAACACCTATTGTTACGTAACGCGCTGATACTGGTGGATCGAACGCCAGCGGCTATGCTCAGTCTGTGGGTGTGTGGATTGTGTGGTCTCGGTATGGCTGACTCGGATAGATGGAAATGGTCTAAATAATACAAAACACTGTATCACATGATAAAAAATATAATTTATATGAACGAGAGTTAGCCTGAAAAAGATAATTGCACGATTAGAGTTCTGATTCCTTTCACCATCCATTTGTCCAAATATTGGAGGACACTTTTAATTATGATTTTGTCACACAGTATTTTTATATTTACTGCACCCTATCCAAAATCGTTTTGAGAGTTGTTTAATCTCATTTTGATTCGTCAATATATATATATTTTTTATTACATTTAGTTATTAGCATCTTGATACCATTATAGGATGGCCCCGGTATCATCGTACCAGAGCCATAGTTTTCTTGTTACTACAAAACGATATGTACTCATTAATTTAAGTATTATTGACAGCGACTTTAGTACATTCAAATAACCTGTAGTTGACTAGAATTTCTGAGAAACATATCGAAATATAATATTCATCACGTTTTCTTAGAACAATTGTATTAAAATTTTAACAAATTATTATTTCATAAATATTTAAATGTGCCATGTTTAAAATTTATTTTTATTTATTTATACTGAATGCACGCATCTGATTATTTAGTAATAAACCAGAAAAAAAACATGTTAATTAAATATGTACATAATAAACTGAAGGTACAGATAGAAAAATTAAAAATAAATTAATGACTTGCAATATTTAATAACTACGTTTAATAATAAGAAACTGTGTAAATTATTACGTGCACGTTAACTCACCCTCTTTTTCTAGACGTGAAAACTTAGTTACACAAGTGACAATTTATGGAGGCACAATCTCATTATATAGAGGGGTTGCTGGTAAATATTGGAAGGTATCTAACAAAAATATCATTTTTAGCGTTGCCCATGTCTGAATGTTCTGAAGAAATCCGAGAGAGCACTTTCAAATATTTTAATTAAATTCATATAAATTTACTAAAATATTATTATGACAGATTCTATAATATTGGATACACGCTGTTAAATATGATTTTTTTTTTAATACAGATGGTATTTATTTTGCACAACTCCTTTGTTAATCAATACAATAAATCAAACACGATTTTTCTGGTTCTATATTTAATTTTTCCAAATAATTGGAGTATCGTTTCGACTATCTAGGCTATTTGATAAAACCAGTGTGGTGAGCTTATATACAAATTTTGTTACAAAGTTGGGTATTTATTACATGGTGTATGTTAATAATAACATGTATTATAACAAAAGATTCATATTCCGTATTTTTCCATTAATAAAAAATACCTTCATCTCTATGAGATATATATTATTTGTTTAATTACAGCGCCTTTGTAGGTAAAAATCCAGTAATTGTGTGTTCTTGGACATATTCAAATATTGCTAATAATATACTGGTCAAGTAAAAAAATAATATAAAAATTGAGAAATATTTTTTTTAATGTATGTGTTAAATGTATCAAAAACATTATACATATAAAAATATTGCTTTAAATAATTAAAAAAAAAACTAATAATTAGATTATCATTGTGACATATACTGTTTCATGGAAATAAATATCAAATTTAGTCCAAAAATTTGATAGATATGGAGGTTGATTGGGTGGAATGGTGAACGTTACATTATGTAAAGTGATCACTCAAGCCAGCCGAAGACGGATCGTAGGCCCTGTAATTACCCATACTTTCATTTTTTTACATTTTGTCAATTTTAGCATTACGGGAATATTGTATTGTTAATCACCTAATACGTGATACCCAACTTTGTAACAAAATGTGTATATAAGCTCACCACACTGTTTATTGTTTTATCAAATAGCCTAGACAGTCGAAACAATAGTCAAATTATTTAAAAACATTAAATATAGAACCAAAAAAAATCGTGTTTGATTTATTGTGTTGATTAACTGTTAATTATATTTACTTGTGAAATAATTATTAGGACAACCGATATATTCACATGAAATTCTTTGTCGATTTTTATCTGTAAAATATCAGGCTGAATTATGTTAAAGTTTTATGTTAACTCTCGGTTATTTATTAAAATTTGTTTCTGTCTTCTTCGTCAATATTGGCTCTACAACCCCTGGTGGATCTTAGCCCCCTAAAGAGTGTTCATCAGTAGCGCGCCCTTACTCTCCAGTTCTTAATATACGTATTTTTAAGATAAGCAAAATTATCTTTGTTGTTAAAATCCATTATTTCTAAATTTTAATATAAGAGTAAAGGACCATTTGTGATGTTTGAATAATAGTGGATTTTCAGAATTTTCTAATCATTTATTAGAAAATTATCATACTTTTGATAAAAATTTGGAATTGTCTATTTTATACAATATAATATAAATAAAAGTTGTTGAATTAAAAATGGTTAGATTAATAATTCTCTCATAAGATGGAACGCGGCTCACGGAAATTAAACGAGTAGAACTAAAAAACAAGTATTTTTATTTTCATGTGTCCTACGATATTATTGATTTCTACGTGTATACTTTCGTTGACATGCACTTTTATTTACTTATATGTATTGATTATTATGTACACAATATATTAAAGTACATATGTATGTATAACTAACGGGAGTATTGATAAAAATTCTGTCAGAAAAGTTAGTTTCTCAGTTCACAGCCATTATTTTCTAAGAATATAAAGTTAAGGTGGACGTAAGAGAAACGATTTATCAGAAAGTTGGAGCAAACGGAGCGAATAACTGATGAAATGATGGTCAAATATATCCACCGTGATGCGATTGTGGAGGGTAAAAGTTAGGGGATGACCACGTAACAACTGACGTGACAAAGCAAAAAACTTTTGAGGGATGGGAGTTCAGCGATTCAGGAATTCCAACGAGCGTGTTTTCATATATATGCACATATTACTCATGGATTTCAAGTATATGTATTATTAGAGATTTACCATATTAGTCATTAGTTACTTTATCAAATTTCATAAATACATTTTTAGTAAGGTTTGCCTTAATGAGACTTATTTCATTTTAAAACACGCCAAGATATGCACACATTTTTAATCTTTTGATGTAACATCATATATTAGGGGTACATACCTACCGGACCTATATACGTATTTTTTCTCAAATATATTGTATTAAATTGTTTAAATCTAAATGTTTGACGTTTATAGCTTTTACTTTGTTGTTGGTGGTAATTATTAATTAAAAAATACTACTGTATTGTAAAAAATAAAATAATTATTTTGATTATGTTAATATTTCAATACAGTAGTATCGAAAGTGGCCGACGTTAAATGAATTAAATAAAAAATATATTATATAATATAATCTAAATTATACAATCTTCCCGAAGTGAAATACCTTTCTCCTACCTTTCACTTCTAATTTTATTTCTTTGAAAAATATCCGCTTGAATTTTTTAAACCACTTCTGATACTGTCAGACATTCAATATATTCCCTTGAATACCCCAAATATTTTTTTCTGTGATTATCGCATTGTTTTTTTTTTATGGAAGCCGTATGTTATACAATTTTACAAACATTGTTTATCCGGCAAAAAACCATTTTTTTTTAAAACTTAAGTATTCTAAATATATCCACTGATTAATAGAAAGCAAAATAAATATGTGTTAATAGATCGAATACCGAAATATGGTTAGATGAAAAATGATAATTTCACCCGGTACGTACGTATTCATTTTTCTCCTTCGTTAACACTTACAATCCGGTGGGTCAAAACAATACACGTCTGGCGGTGGTGGGTTATTTTAGACCCACCCCAAATGTTCGGTATTTTAACCGTTTTTTTGAGAGATTTTTTATAGATATATTATTTTTAATATGATTTAATGAAATAGTATGAAGTGCCGTAGTATTTCTACTAAAAAAACAAAGTTTTTATAAAAAATATTACGAATAATGCATGTATTCTTGAGCATTAACTAACGGCCTGTTCGGACCAAATACAAGCATCCACTGAGTACGTGGTCTTCTCGTTGGCTCGACTACCTGCCGGTGTATCAGTGGTTATAAATATTTTACCTTCTTGAAGTATAATTGATTTTTTAAGTATTTTTTTTATTATTTTTTACACAAACAGAATGAAAATAATTTTCACATAATATTTATAGAAGTGAAATAAAAATATTAAATATTTTTCAACCATAATGTATTTTTAAACAACATTTATAATTCAACAGAAACAAAAATATTGTAAAGCCGACATAGGTCCAGATAGGATAATAAAACTTCATATTTTAATGATGACCCATTCTGGGGAAATACGTATATTACCTCCAGACAAAAATAAGTCAAAACACAATAAATATGTGTTCAATAATTTGACTGAATCACAATATACAGATACCTGGAATCCTTTGAGTATCTTCTCCACGAAACATGGAAAGGAGAGTACTAAAGGAATTTTAAAAAATGCTCTAAAGGTTGATAATATATGATTTAGCGTGAGCGGTGAGAGGTAATCCCATAAAAGCGACCGCCTTAGGTCAGTTTTTGTGCATTTTTTCACATTTTTATCAATAACTCATTTGAATCTGGTCCAATAATATTCATTTGTATTCAAATTATTTTGAAATGTTTAATAAAAGATGAGCTAGAAGGAAAAGAGCATTAAACGAATAGTTTTGGCGTAATTCATATTTTTGTAAACACCCGGATCAGATCTGACCCACCATCGCAAAGTATGTGTTAAGCTCTTGCAACATATACCATCAGGACCACATCTCTAATGTGTTTATCTTACTACTATCTTGTTATCTCAGACTCATACAGAAAAATAAAGAAGACTAGTTGTGTTTTGACAATCTTCACCTTAGTGAACTTGGCGATATTTATGTCTTGCTTAATTTTCTTCAGTTTATCCAACGCTGTTACGAAGGTACACATAGTTCTTCACGATCTTGCAGATACCGATAAGGGTTTTGTCCGGTTTATTGTTATGTTGTTGTCAGCGAAAAAACTAAAATCAAAATTTTACTAGTAGTTTTTTTCCTGTTAATGGCAAGACCCATTTCACTGCTGCTTCTTTCCAACAATATCGTCTGCATTATTTGTAAACAAATTTGTCACCTGTATTACAATAAGGTAATATAGGTAATGAATAGGCATTCGATCTTTATAACTATCCATCGATCGACGGTCGCCGTGCGTGCGTAATATGAACGCGACGTATATTATTAAATGGTTCCTACCCATTACACCCTCTCTCGTATACCACAACACGATATTTGTCTGTAGTTGTATTTTTTATGGTATTTTAGACAGTTGAAGATGAACCTTTGAACTGACAGTAATCGTTACGGTAGACTGTGAGAATTGTGTGAGGCAGATATTTTTTATGTGTGTTTCGGTTTCTCACTACCGTGCGTACCGAAACTTGTACATCTTGCTATTGTGCATGATGCTTGTTGCTTGACACTTCAAGTTATCACCGAAGTGTATGTTTAAGAGTACTTCATGTGGAACAACAGAGTACATGTCTGAGAGCAAGAAGATCTGTGGATCCATTGGAAAATCCAGATACCTACAGAAGCATTTCGCAAGTGGGAAGTGTTTTCTAGTTCTGGGTAGTCCTTTAGCCCACCCTGTTCCCTAATCCTGTCCCTCTCCTAAATTCCTTTCAGCTATCGTACATTCCGTATTTCCCCAACCCACTTGTTTAGACAATAGGGATGAAAATGTAAATTCACACAAGTTCTATAATTAAGTATATTAAACATATCTATTCATTGCCCAGTTTTTTTTTAAATAGAGATGCGTACACAGAATACGTTTCACATAAATATTCTTACTATTTTTAAACAAAGCTAATGCTTGTGCTATAGAAACAGGACTAGAATATTGAGGCTCTAAGGCTGGATCACTAGGCAAACATCTTAACCACAAGACTTACAAGCATATCAGTTAATTAGCCACAAGTTTGTTATTTTTTTGATTTAAAAGTTCATATTATAAAGAGTAAATTAAATTTGCGAATTTTCAGAGAATCATTACTGTGCCATTTTTTTCAAATGAACTTTTATACCAAATAAATGTAAAAACCTTTACTAAGGAAGAATAATGTAACTATCATTCAAATATACGCGCAATCAGCGAAATTCAATCTTGACTATAAAACCTTTCATTTTGAGGGTTGAATTCAGATGAAATAATTTTATATTTTCTAAAATAATGGCTAACGATCAAGGCATCAAATCCTTATCATAGCTTATTGAACGAATAAGGGCGGCCAGTTATGTTATAAATTATTTATTATTATTTTATGATTATTATTTTATGTGTGCAATTATACACGTGAATGAATATAAATAAAAATATCCGCGAAAGACAGGTAAATCAGGTAAACTAGATATACCTATTTTAAGGACTCTTGAAATACTCCAATTCGATAAGAAGATTTTAATTTATTTATTTTTAGGTTAACGTCATTGAGCATTTTATTATATATATAGTGAATCCCAAAATTCTTTTTCATTTTGGTTCATTCGCTGCACCAACGGAACGAGCTAGAGAGGAACGGGGGGTATGCCGATTTCTAGCCGCGTCTTTGGGAATTTAGTCGCTATGGAGCGTGTTGTATGTGAAATTTTCCCTAGAAAATTGATATCTTGACTAGGTGACATAAGCTGGCCTCCACGTAGCCCCGACACCAATGGACATTTTTCTATGAGGCTACTTTAAATCAATGGTATACAGTAACAATCCTTCCTCAAAAATATTCGAGAGTAAATGGCAGCGATCACGGAAAATACGTGCCGAACAGTTCTTGGAAATTTTGCCTCCCGTTTATTTTATTACAGAATTTTTATTATGAATAAGATTTTTGGGACGCCTTGTATTATAATATATGTATATTTAGAAGTTAATTTTAAAACACATTGTATACACAGAATAAGAGTAATTAATTCAAGTTACATAAAAAAAATAGTAAAACAAATAAGTTCATGATAACATTAATTGACATTATCTAAAATCAATAATATGATTAAAAAATATTGTGAGAGTTGTTGAATCTAAACTCGTAATTTGAATAAACGCTCATACAATTTACAATCAATTAATAAATAATAAATTAATAAATAATAAAATAATAAATAATAAATTAATAAATAATAAATTAAATTAATGATCATCATCAGCCACATCGATACTCTAGTGTTGGAGATATGCCACATTTTTTTTCTCCACCCATCACTCACATACGACTTTGGAACAGCAAGGTATTTTGTGATATTTAAATTTAAATTCTTCCAATAATTTTCTATTTATAACTGTGCTACAAACATGACTAATTTCCTAGTAGTTTAGGTAAAAACAAGAAAATAAAGTAATATTTTAGTAGCACTTGTAATATTTTTTAATACAAATATTATATTATACAACGTATCCAAAATCAAGAATTTTCTAATTTATTATTCTTATTAAATTATCCAGCGCTATTTTCGTGAGCATTTCACCTCATGGGTGATAATTCAAACATCGCCAAAGAAATAAATATTCAAAACTTTAAAGCTAAATATCTAAATTTGGTGTAAATGTCAGACCCAAACATCGTCTGTCCACCTCGTCTCAGGATAACCCATCCTTGTATGTATATTTTTTATTTAGTTGTATACAACATTTTATAAAATATAAGAAAAAAATTAATTACATCGTATGTCACTTAGCATCAAAATATTATAATTACACATGAAATGATCAGCAGATAAACTTAGATACAACATATTCAGCGCTTAACCAAAGAATAATAGCGAAACTAGTTGCTTCCTTCACATTTGTTGGCAGTTCATTGAACAATTTGAAACCTTTATAGGTTATATAAACTATTTTGTGATCCTGCCAGATTTGTTTGTGAAAGTCTAAAATCCCACCGATTTTTCGTAGGATAAGTTTGGACCTCAAGGTTATGTTTTATATTTTTATTCACGTATGATGGTAATAATCGATTTTTAATTTTGTATATTTTTTTGCTTAGCCGTCATTAATTTTAGTTGTTTTAGCATATAACTTATTATTGTATATCTATTATATCTTAAAATAGTTTTATTATTAACTATTATTGTTAACTATTTTAATTTTTTGTGTGTCCTATTCTCAATCGTCACTCCGATAGTCACTTTGTCCAGGAGCCATCCCCAGGTGTCATCACGTATCCGCATAAATCCACTTTAAATGAGCTGCCCTCTCTGCCGCATCCGTTTTTTGTTTGTTCCTTTACGTATTTGTTTATCTTATGGTCCTTAAGGGATACATCCAATATTACTATTCCCATTGCCATTGCATTACTCTTAACTTCTGCTTGCGCTATTTGTTAAGTGTTGTTGTTTCAATGCCGTGCATAGTACAGATAGAATTTCAAAAAAAGGTTCGCTTCGAGGCTATTTTATTAATAATAAATCTGTAATCGCCTCTGAATATTGATCATACTCGAAGTATTATAAATGTTGGATTAGAAGATATTTCTGAAATAACTAAAGATGAGATACGAAGACTACTATTAAAATAAAAAAAGGATAGAATATTAAAAATAAAATTTTGTAAATCTATAATACTATAATTTCACCTACTTTAAATATATTATTAAGCAGGTACCTAACTAACCTACCAATGTTATATTAAAATAAATTTCTGTGACATCAGGTGAAGAGTCGCATATGTGATATCGTAGTTTGGTTACCTTAGAGTTAATAAAAAAATTACGATCATCTGTTACGTATACATCACTCGTAGACAAATATGTCAAATGCGGTGAAATAAAATTATTTTTAAACAGTCTTTAGGGGTTCGCAATAATGGATAAATTGATATTTGCCAATGATGAATGGATGTTTGTGTGAGTGTACATTGATTCATGTTGAGTCAAGATTAGAAGAATTTGAAGACTAATGATATATGATGTGAGTTGTGTAAGGGTATAGGATGCCCTAAATATGTGTGTGTGATAGGCTACAAGTAACAAGAATAGAAACTATTTACGGATTGCACTGAATTTATTAAAGTTACTTACGTAAAGATGGAAGTTAACTATCAAGGAGTTACTTCTAGATGGGTGAATAATTATCGAAAGCGGTTTCTGGAGCTGTTACTTGAAAAACGTCGATATAAATAGTGCTGATGGCGAGTAGGCTCATCCAAGTGCTACTGGCCGCGCTGGTATTATTACACACGTCGTCGATACTCAACGTCTTTATGGCTGGTGGGAGTTGCGTTTCAAGTACCGCCTTGCTAGATGCGTTCAGCATCGCTGTGTGGTCTCTAAATGATTAAATAGCTCTCTACAGTATCATGGGACTCGAAAGTCTATGACCGTAGTCGCAATGTTCAAAGTTTTCACAATCGTTTAGAATTGTCGGTGTAGTTTTCTGTGCTATTCTGTCGTGTCGAAGATGTTGCACAAATATTAATCCGGCAATAGATACTCGTATATAACATATTCAAAAGGAAATATATATGGACACACAACTTGATTTCGACACGGTATTGCAAATCAGTACTTAAATAATGACATATCCTGCATTCGATAAGGTATTGTAAACCAAGAGGTCGAATACACACATTAAAGTAGCCTAGAAAACTAGTCACAGAAAATATCAATGCTTGAATTGTATATATAGGATCCATTTTAGATAGAGTAAAAAATTAACAAATGAGAAGAGAATAGTAAATTAATATAAATTAAATGATTCAACTAGAAATATATACAGAAAAAATCTATTAAAGAAAATATATTACTTGCTATCCGGATAAGAATGTAGACCTCTTCCTAACCGGGGAAACGTGTTGATCACTACAACAACCTAATACGATAAATTTTAAACTTATATCTGCATATTGTTGACAATTGATACGTTTGTTATTCCATTTTTGAAAGCAATAATGCAAGTGCTGATGACACTAGAAATAAACGACCAGGTAAACCAGATACCTGAAGGTGGTCCTGTTAGAAGACTAAATAATCGAGCTTGTATGAAAGTATGTAAGAATGCGAATGAGGTGAGAATTGTGTGTCAGGACAGAAGAGTGTAGCATTCTATAATTTCTGCCTACCCCTGCTGAGAAACGCAGTGATGGTAAATTAGTTAGTTTTAGAATTGTGAATATTTAACGGCATCTGTTGTACAGGGTGCGCCAATGGATTCTGATGGTTTTCTGTGCGCTGCTGTATCAAAATGCAACGAAGAGATTGATCCAATGAAGGGGACCGGTTACAACCTATTCGATACAGACTACCGTTTCAGTATTCGTGGCTAGTAAAATAGTTAATCAGCGTATGTTCACTGTTTCAGAGTACGTTTAAACAAAGTCAGTTAGCAGTTGAAGTTTAATGACGATATCATACATTAATTACAGCGTTTTCATTGAGTTTTTTGAAGTCCCAGACTTATCCCAACGAGCTTTATACACGAGAATTTAAAAAATACCATTAAATAAGAAATTAGAGGTAATTATTGTTTGCAGGGAGTCACGAAAGCTGTATGCCGTGAGCAAGAATGTTCTTGTACCGCGATGCTCATTTAAATAATATAATTTTTAAAACTTAGATACACAATAAAGAATTTATCTTATTATGCAATACGTTTGTTTTTATTTATCCCAATTTCGTCTACTATTAAGCCTCCGTTACACTATTTTTATAAGGACAGAATAGAATAGGTCTTTATCGATATATAGTTTAGAAATTAATTTATGATGAAATAATATGCGATAATTACGATTATTAACTTGCCATTAAGTAAATGCTGATAATAAACTTAATAAAAATTTAGTGACGCGCTTACATAGGTCTGTGATATTTTAAATTCTAATTGAATGAATTGATTAGAAAGATATACAAATAAAATCAATTTTATCGAAAAATATTGTATCTTTCTAATATATAATAATATATTTAATTCATACTTGAATTGTTACACTTTCATTATGATTTTTGTTTTTATCGATTAAATATGTTTTCCTAATAAAAATAAAATAAAATATAAATATATTCGGAAGAGTTGTGCCAGCCTTGATCACCTCTCGCAACGCACCCTGTCACATGAGAGCATCATTATGAGATATATCAGGGACGCACATTCCGCTGATCCTAAGCCGGTCACTCGTCCGTGCTTGCGATTTCACAAATTAGCGCAAAAAATATATATTTTTCCCAAATTAATGACCTGTTCATTAAGTTCATAGACCTTTTTTGCCGGGCACTCGGTATCTACTGCGAACGCTTTTATGACCTAGCCACATCCCTTCTCCCCACCCAGCCTCTGACTATAGGAGTTATGAAAAGTTAATTAGGCCCTTGAGGTAAAATTTGCATTGTTATTTTCTATTTCTGAAAAAGTTCCTATATTTTTTTAGTTCGCATTTGCAGTTTTGAATGTTCATACGATTTAAGTCTAGTAATAGAAAAACGTAAGGTTTCCTAGAAAACAGTTTTACGAATATAACGTAATTTTGTCATCTTTTATTACTTTTTTTTACAAATTTATGATGGATGTGACTGGGAAATTTGTGCAATAAATTATGACATAAAAAAATAAAAGGTAAACGAATCTGTGTGTTGGGTGTCAGCAGTGTGTAGGGTAGATAAATAATAGGCAGGATACGAAACATCTTGCTGCTACACACCCTAATCATTGACCCATATGACCTTTTGTTTTCCTGTTCTTCATAAATACATTGTGCCTGTTTGAAAAAAATAAATTTTTGTCAACAGTCACGATAAGAATAATACTCAGTTGTGTGCGTAGTACAAAGTTTGATTTATTAAAACAAAATCGTAATGTGCTACAAAGTCAAATAGTAATGATATTAAAATAATCACTAATGACAATAAATTCTGTTAGTTTAACAAATAATATATACCTTTTTGGAGTATCTCTAAATAGCATTGGTAGGATAAGATCCCGTGGACTGTATCGATTATAATAATGATTAGTTGACGCAACCCAGAGTGGATTCAGCAAGGAAAATAATGGCAGATGGATCTGGCCTACCTTGCTCTAAAGTCTTAGGTTGGACATCGTTTTCACCTCCAGTTAACTAGCACGTTTTTTGTGAAGAACCGAGATATCACTGCACTTCCGGAACTGTTGAGAACACAGCTTCTTCGTGAACCGAGCGTTACGCACGGCGCTGCTTTCGGATGGCAAAAAAAAAAAAAATCTTGACAGTTTGATGTCAGAAGGCAATCTGTCCCCCCGGCGACGAAATCCCTAGGAAAAACATCCTCATATTCTCAAACATGTTCTATATATCACTTAGTGGCAATCAGAATTCTTTGATTACGTGATCTCGTTTGTGTGGCTTATTCACCTCTACTACAACCTCAAGGGTATAAATGTATGTCTTATTGTGAAACCTACGTGCTGGTTTTTCGCTAGTTTTTTGTAGTGGACCTTACCATCCTAGCCGTCCAGTTATCTCCCGCTTTCTCCGTGTCTGGACTAGAAGATACTGCGCTGAACTTGATTACGATTGAAGCCACCCTATCTCCATAGGTGGTCAAGACAGCTAAGTTGCTCATAATCAAACAGATCACCGGGATTTTTGAAGCTATGAGGCTAATGTCAGACTTATCTGGATAATAGAAGCCAGTTTATATATCTAGGAACTCATCGTGCTTGCTATCTTCGTCAAAATTCATCACCATGGCCGTCGAGATATCTCCGGCCGACCACAACGCGAAGGCACAGTACTCAAATTTCAGTATTTAGGAAGACACTGTCCCAATTCTTGGGTAGCTAAGAATCCACCACTGTCTCACCTGCAGCCCACTGACGTCACATATGTGTAAGCCACGTGGGCTACGCTCACCGTCTAGTGGCCGTCCGGCGCATTTACCCCAAAACCGCGAGTACCGCAAATGTTAGTGGGATCCGTGGTGATCCTTAATTAAGACAGAAATTCCTAAGTGTTCGTGAATTCCAGAGACCTAGCTTCGTGACTTTATCGGTTATTCTTATACATACCTTTGTACTATTTACGTAACCTTGTCTGCGCCCATTATTGTGAAAGTATTCCGAGTCATATCTATTTCGTGTCGAGATATTTTAAGGTTTGCGTTTGAATTGATTAAAAAATATTTCAATATTTATTTAGTCTACTAGATTTATGATTAATTTCGACATATAAATGTTACATATAGCTTATAAGGAAATAAAAAAATTTAGGTTGAAATGACTCGTTGAACGTCGTTATAAAACACTGAATATAACGCTTCAAATTTTTCACAATTTGCATCAAATTATATTAATTTAAAACAATGTGACGCAAAATAATTGATAAACTCGTTTTTTGTCAATGTCTTGATTTTGACCACTTTCATAATAATAGGCACAAATAAAAATATCCTATATGTAAATGATACATTTTCGAAATTTAATAAAAAATAAAATACTAGTTACATGTTACATTACAACCACCCTTGCGTATACAGATTTTTCTGGTTCCCCATTCTGCCTAGTATTTTGTGTTGGTCTCTTTGAACATCGTCGTGAATTTTATTTCAAATTAATATTGTGTTCTTTTGTTTTGTGATCATTCATAAATGATGCAAAATAGAATCCCGCAGTGGCTTTAGATATTTTATACATAATCCGTTAATGGAGCTCTAATCCACTTAGAAACAGCCAGGATTATCTAGTTCTTAGATTTTCGCAGCCTGCTGTAAAGTATTTAAAATCATTACTATATTACGGCCCGTGTTCACGATGATCTCTCAATGAAACTTTGATCTCTGAGAGTCTGTAAAGATATATATGTATGGTGGTCTGCTCGCGCCTCACAGATCTGCATCTCGAGTGTAGGTCTCCAGATGGGAGATCCTCCGGAGAACTGTTGAGTAGCTTCATTATTATTATTCTTCTCTTTTCTCTTATTTTGGTTGTTAGCGCCGTTTAAAATTAATTAAAATCTTTTATGTTTTTTGGCGTTTAACTTTGTTGTCTCATACATACATTCTATTCGCGGCTTACCCAATTTTAACCTGCGTATCTTCTTCCCTTCTTTTTCCTCACCTATCCTTAACGACAAGGAAGATAGAAGATGTCGAAGTGATTAAAGTCTTCTAACTGCAGCAAGTTCAGTGCGCTTGGAACTTTTGTATGGATAACTACCGTCATTTCACTCCACTTTTCTCCGCTAATGCTTATAATTAATTTTACTTTAATCCCACTTATACATAATAATCCTTTTCGCGAGTATTAGTATACACTCCGCGACGCTTGTATTTGTGGTGGAGAGGAATCAACAAACAAACCAGCAACCGGCAGACGAAAAGTAAGCGCCTTCCTTTCTTCCTCATATTTCCACTACTTTTTATTAGTACTTACTTTGATAATCCTGCTTTTGTTTATCTTTGATCTTCATTTTCCAACTATTATGCAATATCATTGTTACTTATTTCCTGTTCACTTGGTTATTCTTATTTTTCACCTTCTGTTCTAATATGATCTGCGATGTGCTGTTCTTGTGGGTTAAGTGGTGAGTATCTTATATGTTTTTCTTTTGTGCCGTCTTGTTTCCCGGAATGGACTGCCTCTTCCCTTCCTCTCTGCTCCCCGGCCTTGTTACACCTTGTTTATCTCGCTGTCGACTATTTTATCCATGTTATTTTATTATATTATCACTTTTATATATAAACATGTTTTGTTATTTATTCAAATGTATTGCTGTTTGACGCCCGCAACTCGATATCTCAGAAGCGGAACGAATCCATGTATACGGCCTTCGGCAATCACTGTAGATGCGCTCTAATAACGCGCCAATCCGAACAATATTCTGTATGAGTTATTGTACTGAATTCGAAAACGGATGTGCGTCACTTAATTTTATTTCGACCAGAGATACGTGGTTCACCTCCTTACTGCATCGGTAGAAACACCGTGACAGCATATTCGCACGAACGCTCAACTGTCTCCTCTGTCGTTCTATCTATTCGTCGTTTATCTCTTGAATTTTATCTTTATCTCTCTCTTTCTCTTTTGAATCTCCGAGAGAAATCTCATTTGTAGATATAAGCAATCATATCTAAGTTTTCTCGCCTTATTGTATTTATTAACAGTGTTCATTAACAGTTGGCTAACAATCGATATATAATTTTCTTTTAATCCCTCCTAAGATAGTTCAATGCCTTTCTTGTTATTTGGCCAATGCGCGACTATCTCAATATTATTCTTTATCAATAAATAAAATGTGTAACTGCTTTAATGATTATTAATGTACAGGTAGAAAAAAAAATTAAATTACAAAGAATTATTTTGTAAAAAATCTCACAAGCTCTGTAGTTATATTAGATTGGTTTAAATTTACACATAATATTTATTGTAAGGAATATTGTGGCCTCTACTAAAGAATAGGAATATCTCTATTTTATAGTTCTCAGCTTGCGAAAGTTAGAAATGTTTCAAATTCAATTTCAGTACCATTACAATATGGTACGCTAGGGTAGTTTTGTGACATATATTATGTAACATAATATTCTGATTCCTTTTCACATTACATAAGAGTTATTTCTTATTGAATGTATTTGGATCTTTCTTGTTTTCTGCCCGCTGAGTTTTAATTGATATACATTCATATTAAAGGATACTTTAGATAGCAAAAACCTTTTTATTCTACTTTCAATACAATTTTATTGAATTACAAAATTATATGAAAAATGTTACTTACCTAACCAAATGGACTACTGAACTGAATTGAGTGAATCATCTGCATTCGAATGAGAACAAAAGATAACACAAGAAAAATCGGTGAATTTTAACACCCCGTATAGATGGTTGAAAATGTAATGTATTTCCTTGAACAATTTCTTCCATGGCACCCCTTTTAAGTTTAACTGAATATTTTAAAGGAAAATAATAACATCGCCGAGATAAAATTTTTGTTTTACTTTATTAATATTACCTTACAAAAACAAGAAATGATTTATACGCAATTTTACATAATGTAGACTTATTTTATTTATTTTAATAACGTTGTAACTTATATTTCATTTATGCTGTATATAAATGTATTAAAATAGTAATCAATTTGTATGAAAACAAAAATTCTAGAAGATTAACCTGTGGCATCTAACGTTTCATAGTTTAAACATTATATAAATTTTCTAATAAAAAAACATTAAATATAATACTCAAATGAAATGGCTAAATGTCAAAACAGTATAATTGTACGTATATTAATTATACTGCGACTATTATTATATTCATTATGTAAATCATGACGTAGATACATAAAACTAAATTATTTAATTGTTATAATAATTTTATTATTACAACGCGCATCTCAATTAATTTACAAAGTATATCTGTTATGGATGTTTGAGATTTAGCAAATATTGTTTTCGGGTTCAGTTCGGGCGAAGTTTAGAGCCTGTCAAAATGTTATGTTGTTACGAATTTGACTGTTATAAAAACAATATTTTATTATAAATTATATTTTTTTAAACGTAATATGATTAATTTCTCATATAATATAATCATCAGTATAAAATGTTAACTCCAGATTGATATAAAATAAATTAAATAAAAATATAGTGTGTATTCTTGAAACCACGGGGCTAGAATTTCTCTCAGCACCACGTCGCAGACGTTAAGGAGTTGCGGAATTCTAGTATGATCTGGAACAAGGCCAGATCTTCCAACCAACAAGCCATTCAGGAACTCCTGTTTGCCACCAACTGTCAAACAGGAGTTCCTGAATATTTTTTTTTTGATAATATATTCTTACTAGAAAATAAACGGCGTGGCTAGAATATAAAGGAGGAAAATGTATTTACTTAATTTTTATACTCTGATACGTAATCGTATCAATTAGTATAATTTAATACTCTAATAAAATATGTGTTGTTTTCAAAATGTAAAAAAAACATGTGTTTTTTAATTTTTTTAAAGGGACGATAAAATTAATTACTAAATATATCAGGAGTAATATTTTTAATAGAAAGAAAAAACGTATCTTATCTTTATGGTGACTTCCCGCCGACATCGCTGAATGCATCCATCAACGTGATGTGTGAACGCAGCTAGAATACGCTGGGCACATCAGGCGACCCGTGTGAACGCAACCAGCGAGCTATAAGCCTGTATGGCGACCGCCTCACTCACTCTTCCCACCGATGACCGGCGCACCGGCAGCTTTATCGCACTATCTTTGATCTTATATAGTAAGTTAGAGCTGATTGTAACATATTTGAATAATTTAAGTTCAGCAATAAGTAGCGTTTCATATTGATCATTCCTGCTGCCCGCATTCACTCACATTATATACTTTGTGACGCCCATGTACATGGATACAATGATATGCCAGCTTTAGAGGTGGAATATCGTTCTCTCAATCCTCTCGTATGCACAATATCTCTCATATCGAAAACCTTTAAATCTACGTATAATGTTGTAGGTGTATTTTTTGAGACAAGAGTATCAATGTCGACGCACTTGTTACAAGATTCTTTTATTTCATTTCGGACGAGATTCTTAATAATTATGGAACTAAAGCTGGCGATTCTTCAAAGATTAATGAACCTAATCTTAATTACCAAAATATCCTACTTAGAAATATTTGTCGCGAAAATAATATAATACCACCCTTGTGCAGGCTTTACAACTTTATAAGGGTCTAGAGCGCTCACATGTTTACGCCGTTTTTTGTTAAAATGTCATGTTCAAAATATTACTTGTGCCGTAAACAAGCGTCGGAAACAATTCGACGCGAGCAACAAAACTGTTGAACAATTTCAGACTAGCATTCCACTGTCTGCGCTGTTGCAGACATGTCGGGAGTATCATAAAATCCATATAAAAACACGTAAACTTTACATACACATAAAGATTTCCCGCTGCTGCGAGAAGAATAAAATGCTAGAAACAAAATCGGAAAATGAATTTCCACTTCTCGAACTGTAAAGTTTTCATACCTCCGAAACAATAGTAACTTAAGTGCCATTCATAAATTGAAGAACTTTGTAATAAGGCGGGTAGGGTGCTTCTACCCGACATCAAATTGAAGTTAACAATACCTGCCTGGGTTTTGTAAAATAAAGTATTTTTGAAGTTAATGTTCTTTATTCAAACGTTTGTTTACAAAAAGTTGGAGTTTTGTTTCGTGTTTTGATGAGGATATTGTTGGAGAATTGAATGTATTAATTATTGCAACATCTTCATATTTTTATTCTTTACCGTTTACCTAATGATAGTCCCCCGATCGTACTAGAATTTGGCGTATGGTCTTTTGCATTTTTCTCGGTCTTGAGCCATGTTGTTTGAGGCTTTTAAAGGAGATTTTTCTGTATTTAGTCTAGCCATCTTGCAGGTAGTGATCGTACTGTCTAAGGTATTACGTGTTTCTTAATTCTTTCCTCACACTTTCTGGCAACGTGTTCAAAGTATGTAAGGATAATTTTTATAATTAATTCTCAAACGATTAACATATGTGTGATCCCCGTCATATATATCATCCAATTCTAGCACCATATCTTAAAGGCATTCAAGATAGAGATAGATTTTAGTAAATTTATCTGCTATTTTTTTAAATATTAAATGGTGTTGCCGGGTACAAAAACTTTTGGTATCTTAATAGATTTTGAATATATATAATCGATATCAATATAGATAAATGTAACTAGCGTTATTAAATTCACTACTTCAAGGATACTCTATTATGAATTTATGCATTATGCAAGCAGTGGCGTGCACTAGAAATGTACTAACCTTTTGCTGCCGACAACGATGCTTTTGAAATTCGACGAGCGGTTTTCCCTCAAGGGGTTATATTCATCTGAACTGGAAACATTCTGACTGGGAAAAAAAATTCTGAAGCATTTTCTCGAAAAACTTTGATATTCTAACGATATCTGGGAAAATTATTCAAGTTATTGAATAAAAATAATTGAGCTCGCAACCTACTGCTGATCTAAGAGCGATTGCGCAAGAAATAGGTTACGGGATGTAGAACGGATTGAAGGAATTTGGAATAGGGACCAACCAAACACCATGAAGAACACAATCTACCTGCTAGTGTTGACCCGTTTTTGTTTGAATTTGTCTTTTTCTTTAACCACATATCTTTCGTCTTCAGAAACACACACTACGTTAATCCGCACGAAACATTACCCGCACCACACATAATAGAAAAGATGTACAATTAATAACAGACTTCGCTAGTACGTACAAAGTCACCATGCACAATAACAAGATGAATAGTTCAATCTGATAAGCTCAAATGTCAATTCTTTAACAGTTCTATGAGTTCAAATGCAGGATATTAACATGTTTAACTAACAACAGCGCTCCGTAGCAAAATATTAATAACTGATTTAAAACCAAAACCCACACACTACTGAAAATAAGTCATGTACTAGGGTATAGGGAGGAGGGGGACATATCAGTACTAGGGACAGGGACCATTATATTACGTACATACGCGCTCCGCACCCCTGGTGAATCTTGATCTGTTCAAGAATTTTCATCCAACAATAATACATTCGTGAGAAAAAAATCGTATTAAATCTATGATAAAGATTTTTATCTCAAATATAACGTTTCAATTATATTTTTACACTAGAACATTGATCCCTTCATCCATAAAAAAATCAAATATAGCCCCTTACGTATGCATTATTTAAATATAGATGCTTCCTAAATATCAAACAAAAATAAATTAACATAAAATGATATAATATAAAAACGGCCATTAATTCGAAAAAAAAAATTTCACAGAGACTCAAATGCACTCTCACTCAAACGTAATAATTTCCATCACAAACCCTTCCATAAATTCCTTCGACCAACATGATCCCTCATCCGATCCCCAACATCTTCGTTCTATTTCATTTCTTTACCTCATTGAAAAAAAATTATAAAAAAGATTCACTAAAAATAAAAAAATGTAAAAAATCAACAAAATCAAACAAAAAAAGAATTAATAAAATATAAAATAAAATAAATAAATAACTTGACTCATTTTTGATAATACTTTATGCAAATATACAAAGTTAAAATTACCTGAAATAAAAAAAAAACAATTTCACCACATTCCCCTTTCAAGAGGGTCCCCCCAAAAAATTTTTTACGCCATTGTTGTTACCTAATATGTTGGAGACAAGAGGGATCACCCCTTATCCATCTCCCCATAACAATCAAATCAGAATCAACATAATTAAATTTCAATGTTGTGCAATATTTCTCAGGTGTTTCTTGATATAATATTGTGTACTTTAAACGAACACCGTACCTGTTCCCCGTTATGACATCTCATAGGTAATTGAGCATTAATCATACCTTCTCCATATTTCAGAGGATAACACAGGCCAATTTCCTGAACAATGATTAATAGCTTGCTGATAGTTTAATTACCCTTTCCTTGAGGCACCGAGATTGTTCTAACCTTCTAATTAGTGTTATATGCAAACGCATACATTTTTCATGAATATAATTAAATTAATTATTTTTTTTGCTGGTCAATTGAATACACTATTCTGTTGTGATATTTCGTATTAACTCTTTCTACCCTGAATTATTAAATTTAAGTGCCTAACAACTGTATATTTTTTGTAGTATTCTTCAAACATAAAATTAGCAAATTATGACGGAAAATTAAAAAATAAAAATCCAGATATATGAATATTATTAATTATAATTTGTGATACTTCTCAGTACTGTCACACCTTACATAATGTACACAATTATATATATATATATATATAGCATAATACAAAAAATAGGAAAGAAATATTCTAAAATATTAAAAGAATTGTTGAAAATTAAAGAAAAAAAAATTGTTCAAAATAAATATTAATAATCACAAGGAATATAAGCGCGTCAAACATAATGTTGTAACAATATGCAACTGATCAATTTATCTTGCCGTATTGTTGACATAACAAAAAAATAACTAATGTTATAAGTCTAAATAAATTTAGTAGACTATTATTTACGTACATTTAATAGTATTGTCAAAGAATTGACATGGTGGTAAGATATATGACTAAATAAAGTTTATGGTACTTTAAAGTACCATCGGGGTAGAAGAGTTTTAAATGAAGAATAAAATCTTTCAATTAGACAATTCAATTGACAAGTTAGAAATTTTTAGAGTAACTATGTATATATAAAACTGAATATCAGTCCTATTCTCTATGCAATCCTACACCGTAAGAACGATAAAAACCTAATTTTGCAGAATTATTGTTTTGAACCCTACGCAAAACATCATCCTTACTATCTCTGGCACACCACCTCTTTTTGAACTTTATGTGGAATGCTGTCTACTTGAAATTTTGCATAGTTACTCTTTAGGACCTCGAATAAAACTTTTCTCCGTAATTACCACACCCCCTCCCATCTATTTAAATTACTGTTCCTAGACTGTATAACTTACTGCCAAATTCTACTAAATTAGCACCAAATATTAATGTGTATAAAAAAGAGGTCTTCAAAATAATTATGTATTCGACATCTTTTTTATTCCCAAGTTCTACAATATTCTGATCAATATCTCAACATTTTTTATATTTTGTTAATTTTTACGTTCTTCTTCTTTCAAATAGGCAATCCACCCTTCAAGAGTGACTTGTACCATTAAACAAGTCTAAACATTATTTCATAGAAAATAGTACAACGATACTAGAGAACAGGGAACATTGCATCACAAGTCAAAACCATTGACATTCAAGAAATTTGCTATTACATAGCTTAAATGAGGCGAGTTGAGGGAAAAAAGATGACACGAGTTAGCCGGGGGTTGAAAATCACCATTGACAAGATCATTGTAAAAAAAACCTATGATCCGCAATGGACAGGCAAAAAAGACATAGTCAAGGGTAATTTTTACGTTGTATTATAATAAATCTTTATTTTTTTTATATAAATATCGATAACCACCCACATAATTCAAGATCTTTCTTATTTGGGGGTGCATAACTCTATTGTTAAATGCACCTATATTTATATATATGTATATGTATAATAAATATTAAACGCGTTGGAAATTTTGTGTGGTTACTCTATATAACCGTAACAAAAATATAGTGCCCGGACATCTTATTTTCCCCGGGCCTGGACGAAATTGTATGCATCGTTATTATTTCCCAAACCAAATGAAAACCATAGGTCACCCCTTCCCCTAAACTCATGCATTAAATTATAACTAAACTTGTAAGCCCATGCAACGCCATGTAGGGGCCGCTAGTTATTAATATATATACATCAGTGATATTCAATAATATACCTATAATGAAGCGAACACAGCGACCGGCTATTTCTCTGCCAATCTCCAGCTGCACAACATCTACAAATTACTGGTAAATAATCGTGCATTCATTAGTCTCTATTGAAACATTTTTAATAAACCAGTTGTTCTCATTTAAGTACTTTCCTATATTCACAGAACGCTAAAATTTCGATTACTTTCCTAACTGTTACACTGTGCTGAGTATTGTATTATTATTAATACAGTGAAATACAAAAAACCAGACCGATGTGTCGTTGGTGAAGTTTTTATTTTGTTAAATATCCAACTGGATACAACCAAATATTTTACAATTATAAAAGTGTTATCTTTTTAAATAATTTATAAATATAGAGGTACACAAAATATCATACTTATTCTATAGATTTTCATGTTTAAACACAGCATCATACTTTTTATTATTTTCATTTTATATTTGCCAATTATTGATTAAGTATAAGAAGCCCAGTAAGACAGGCATTAAAATGCTTACGTATTCATCATAAAACTTTAAAAAAATAAATTAAATATACATATTATTAAGGAGAACGCATTCTTATTGTGAAGTTGTAATTATTCAGAACACTTTTTTTATTGTGTTTATACATTATAAATATACAAAAAAGGCAAACAAGCTTTATAATGTAAGAGATGTTCATTCTCTCCATAACTAGACCGAAGTCTGTACTAAAAGAGACAGGTTCATCAGGTGTCTATCGTACAAATATGAAATTATTATAATTTTTTTTTTTAACTAAACCAAAAATATTAGGACTGAAATAAACAGGGTTATAAAAGAATTATAATAATATATACATAAGTAAAATATTCTCGCTATCCCGTGATTGAAACACTATGCAAAACAGAAAATGAATATAAAGAAATTATGTTCTGTTCGTGTAATCATTTCCCTGAATCTTTGCTCAGTTTCCTTTCTGCCAACACCCAATAACCAGCTCCTGAGATGGTGTTTGAGTTTGTTCATCGAGAATTGTTTCATACTGCTCGGCAAAATGTTATAGGCTTTGGGGGCCAGAAACATATGGAAGGATTGATCAAAGCTTGATTTCATTTTAGGCTTCACCCTGAGCCTATTCTTTTTTGCTCTCGTAGCATAATTATGAGATGGATATTAATGAAGCCCATTGTTGGAATGAAAATAAAGGATCAGTATTTCTATATAAAGTTATAGAGAGACATAGGTCTGTGATATTTTTATAAACACAAATTAAATCTTTTAACTTGAAAGATATATATATATATATATATATATATATATATATATATATAAAATCAATTTTATCGAAAAATATTGTCGTTGCAAATATATACCGATATAATTAATTTTATATGTATATCTTTCTAATTAATATATTTAATTTATATTAAAAAATTATACGTATAAGTAGCTAGTGTCTCTTCTAAATCTGTTGCATTTTTTGTGCATGGTCACCTTGAGAAAACTTAGGCCGTCGTTTTGGCATGGTAACGCGTGCCATTGTCAAGGCATTGCCTTAAAAGGATTCCATACACCAGTGCTCGTGGTAACCTTAAATTAAATATTTATATTAACTCAAAGTATGTTGTCACTTTTTGCAGTAACATGCGCTGCAACCAATGTCACCTGAAATCTGAAACATATGTCGACTACGCTTCTGTTGATAACATAACAAATTCAAGAGTGCAACGGGTGTTCCAAACGTCAAGAGTCCCCGCGAAATGGGATACTTGATGACATTGTTACAGAATGGGTGCATTTACACGTCTGAAAGAATTACAGTGAAAAGATCTTGTTCGTGGATAGAAAGAACTCGAACAATCTTAAAGAAAACATTTTCCAACTATTTTTGAAATCGGCTATAAACTGAATATTTTAGTTAAACGAAATAATATTATTTCAACCATGTCAGAGATATAAATAAACATTAAAAAAAATGTAATTATGTAGTTACTTCGATTAATTGAAATATGTTATTGATTCAAAATAATATATTGAATTCAAAAAAATAAAGGTGTTAATATTTTGAGCGGCCAGACTATTTTATTTAATTATTAAGGAGAACACATTATTATTGTGAAGTTGTAATTTTTCAGAACATAGGACTGTGATGTTTTAAATACTAATTAATAATTGTATTATTTATAAAGATATACATATAAAATCAGTTTTATCGAAAAATATAAAATAATGTAGATGGCTTTAAAATAATAGAACGATAGGTGTATTAATTTGAAAAAGTGTAACATGTGGGTTCGAAAATTTGTCGTCAAAAATAACGTCGCTGTAGTATATTTGGTAATGCACCGGATTGTAAAATAGATCCAGGTTCGAATTCGAATAAACTGATTTTATATGTATATCTTTATAATTAATACATTTAATTAGTATTTATTTTATTTAAGATTAGGAGGGGCTTGAAGCAAAGATACAGATTAATAATGGATAAATTTCGCAAATATTTATTTCGAAGTACGTAAACTAGACCTAGTAGACCTAGTTCACAATATTTTATGAATGGATACACGACTAAATTAAGAGTTTAAAATTTTCATAGAATATGTGCAAATTCTGCACCGTTGCGGAAAATATTATTGTTTGTAATTTTTACAAAATCATGTTAAGCTGTAAGTTTACGTACTTCGAAACACATATTTGCGAATTTTATCCATTATAAATTTACATCTTTGCTTCAGGACCTAAGTCATTTTTATTTTTCATTATTTTTTTAATTAAAATTTATTTTTCACTTATTTTATTATACATATATTATATATACATAACTTAATTATTTTTTTTTACATAAAATTACCCAACTTAATAGAGAAATCAATTCTCGTGTTTGAATTGGGGAGTATTAAAGTTTTAAAATAATGTAAAGGTAGGTATAAAAGTAAGATATAAATATAGAATTAAATTATTAACTACATATACATAAACATAATCAATTAAAACTTGTAATTTCTGTCGGAGTTTTCTAATATTTGCTTGATTTGTTATTTGAAGGTTTTATAATTTTTTTCTGTTTTCATTTTATATGGGAGGGATTAAAAAATTTTATACATTGATTGGCGTAATGGTATTGAGAAGCACTTATTTTAAATTTGAGGATTTCTAAGTTGCCACGCGATCTTGGTCGGTTACTTATTTTTATGAGAATTGTTAAATTGAAATGGTCTTTGTGAACTTATAGCAATGCGTTCTTTTTGAAGATTTTATTTAAATTGAGAATCCTTAAAGAGTTAAACAGCTGTGAAGTTGAAAATATTGATGGTTTTCGAAAAATGACTTTCAAAACCAGCCTCTGAACCTTTTCTATAGGTAAGAGGTTATTCTTGAAAGTCCCCTCCCCAACCGATTATTCTGTATTGTAAAATAGATTGGGCAAAAAAATAATAAATTGTCTTAATCTAATGAATATGTAAATAAGTCATATAACAACAAATAGTCTGGCCACTCAAAATTCCATGAACAATGTATTCAATATATAATTCTGAATCAATAAAATAATTAAATTAATCGAAATAACCGCATAATTACGTTTTTTTTTGTAATGCTTCTATCTCTGATATGGTTTAGATTAGGCACATATTTCTTGAACATTTTCGAATCGTAAATTAGTCGGGTATCCATTTATAAAATATTGTAAACTAGGTCTGTTACACCTGTATACCTATATGTGTACTTTTTTGTTAGAACGCCGTAACATTTTTTGATACTTAAACTGTTTTCGAATAAATGTAATGGATCACATGAGAGGGAAGGAAAAAATATATAATAGTAATAATTTTTTTTTTTTCGATCGATTAAATGTATTAATATCAAAAAGGTAACATATAGGGTCGAAAAATTGTCGCTAAAAATAATGTCGCTGTAGCTTAGTTGGATAAAGCACCTCCCCCGGTTAGGGAAGAGATCCAGGTTCGAATCCCGGTGGCGCAACAACAATATTTTTCAATAAAATTGATTTTATATGTATATCTTTATAATTAATATATTTAATTCATATTTAAAAAGTAATCATTTAGAATCTAACATCAAATATCAGTGCGGTGTAGTTTATCAAAAAAATAAAATATATAATATTATAAGCGGTGTTAAAAAAGTTTTTTTTTAATGTTTTTTGTCCAACCAATGCTATCAAGAAACTTTCGATTATTGTTTTGTGAGCTTTTCGTACATTTAGATATTTATTTATCATATATCATATTCTTATAACTAGGCATTTCGCAATATTTATACTTTTTGTCCACAAAATGTATTCTATGTACGACCGTCATAATCCTCCTTAATAATGGTAACATTATTTTACGTGAGCTAACAGATTTAGTTTTTCTAATTATTAATTTTAACTTACATCTGACATACAACGCCAGTTGATTTTGATAGATTTATGAAATATAATGTATTACAGGTGTGTATTATAATCGTACCCTTGCAATTTTGTATAGGTATTCAAGAGAATATTCTAACCGGTGAACTTCCGAAGGTTAATCCTCGGGAAACCTCCAGAATCCGGCCGCTCTAGTTACCTGCCGAACGACTTCCACGAATAACAGCAGAATTTCGCATGATAAGGTCCCAACGTAAACTTTTCCAGTTTATCCTGCTCCTGAAGATTTGAATAAATATTATCTGGCACTAATTAAACTATTTTTGCAATATAACTGACTCTGTTAATACGGAAAATCTCGTTATAAAAAGAGTATATTAATATTTTTATTTTATGTATTAATATATTTATCTTTTTTTAAATAAATAGCACCACAATAGCACAAAAAAACTGTCTAACTTAACACAAACTGCAGTCTATCAAAGTAGTGTATATCAGAGATGAAGTCTACTCCATCTCGCACAATAAACTACGAGTATTTAATTGCAATATAATTGTATCTTATGTTTATAACATATATATTCACCTCTGTTACAACAAAAATATGTATTTGACATAAAAAAATAAAAATATTATTTGTCTGTCTAGTTTTCGAGTTTTAATTCATTAAGCTAGATAAAAACTATTTTTTACATTGGAATATGAAGTTTAAAGTTGATAAAGCAGAGGAATTCGTGTAATTTATGTTGTGTAACACATGCCGAAAATGGAAAATGGAAATGAAATAATATACCCTTGAATTGGCTACAATCAATGGCCGTCATCATCATCGGCTATGGTGGCTAGGTAGCTGTAAAGTCCATTCTTGAATCCACCAACGGTTACGAGATGACTTTCGCTAGAAATATTTAGTCAATATTACCCCATATACAAAACGATAATACTAGTTCAAAAAGCAATTTATCATGAGCACTGGTAACAGTGGGCAGGAAATCCGAAGATGCATAGTTGGTATGAACCAACTTACAAAAATTCGGAAAGACAGTGACATCAAGCAACTAAAATTATTCGATTTACACTCTTGCCTTTCTAATCTGTATGTATACAGTAGAGACTTTGATAGTTCGCATTAGCGACAAGAGTAAACAAGATGCACTTGAAATGTATTGCGGGAGAAAAATGTTACGCATCCTGTAAACAGCAAGATGTACGATTGCTTAAATTCTGCAACAAATCTGCAACAGACCTATTCCATAATATTTTATAGGTGGATACCTGACTAAATTATGAGTCGAAAATGCTAAAGGAATATGCGTAAAATATGCACCGTTATGGAAAATATTATTTAAATAATTAGACAAAATACTTTGTTTAACCCATTTATTAATAATTCAACATGTTTCGATACATATTGTATCTTCTTCAGGAAGTAATGTATACTGAAATTAAAAATACAAGCACAGATAAAAACAAAACTATAAAGTATACTGTACTGTAAAGTAAACTATACTGAGTAGCTTGTTGGTTTAATGGTCAGGACGCTGGCCTAGTGATCTAGTGGTCGGTGGTTCGCACCTCATTCCAGGAGATAAGCAAGTTAGTTTTGTTTTCTTAGCACAAGTGTTCATCTTAGTTTTAAAATAGTTAGATTATTGGTGTGACACGTATTTTGTATACGCATCTCTATAATAAATAAATAAACAATACATCTATATTATTTTATTCATCATATATTTTTCTATAAAATTTTACATACTTATTAAGGTGTTTTTAAATGCAGTTTAGTTACACATTTTACCCAGAAAGCTTCCGATAGCAAACATTATTTTTAAATCTGATCACATAATTTTGGACCAGTAAAAAAGTATTTCGAAATTAAACGAAATCAAATATTTTATTTTAAATATTTTCTAAATTATTATCATTAATAATCGTAATATTGTTGTGTATTATCAAATATAAATATTTTTTTTAATATTTGTTAAATAAGGGTTCGTTTGTCGGAATTCGCCTGGCGATCTTCTCACTGACGCGAGTCATTAGGGTGCTAGTGACTGTCGCAATAAGAGGGGAGGAATCACTAGACGTTAACAGGCCGAGACATGAATCTAGTGAGACGAGGGAGGTTCGGGAGTCTCCCAGGAGTGGTTAGTAGTCATAAACTGGCGAAGCTCGAGGAATAAATCGATCGTGAAGGGTGAAATAATTTCGGGATGTTATTTTATGAAATTTCTACTGCGTCAGTAATGTTACTCTTGATGAGTTCTGTGTGGTTAGTCGTGGAACATCTCTTGGAGGTAAACGAATCTTGATCTTGCAATTGAAGAAATTCATTTCTATATTGACTTGAAATATTTAACTTTACCTAATAAAGGCTTGAAGTCTAAACATAATAAGTTGTAAAGTAAAGTGTGTAAAGACAACCCTCAAATAAATACTCGGGAATTACATGATTTGTTGCTGCCTTGAGTCCCGGGATTTAAATATAAATAACCCGAGACTCAAGATGTTATCTTAAAATTATTCATTTTAAATAAGTTAAGTTATTTAAATTAATTTAATGATCTAGAAAAATACAGTATCTGGGAGACGTACGTTAATTTTGTACAGAATAAGAAACCATACAAGAATTTTTGATATTATTTTATTAGAATACTATAAAAAACAAGCAGACTACAACATTTAGAAGGAATTAAAGCCAATCATAGACCAAAACACTAAAATCCGTTGATATTATTATATTGTATAATTATTATTATTCGTACGAGTTCAACTAGTTAAAATATTATTTTGCTGGGTATTAAATTATATGTTTACCATTATTAGAAATGGCTTCCATTTACAGCGTTGTAGAAATTTCTGAAAATTAATTCAACAAAAAGTACCCAGATAATTTAATCACTAATGGCTTAAAATGTTAACAGTCTTCACCTAACGAAACGATTCTGTATTTATTTTTCGTTGGGGTTAGACAAAATTCACAAAACGCAATTGTTTTACTAAGTAAATACGAAGTAAATTGATTAAACCTCACAAAAAGGTAAAAATGATTATATCACTCAATTCATTTTACAATGTTTACGAAAATGTCCTATTTACCAATGTGCAAGAAACATGAGTTCTTGTTATTATTTGAACTATATGCGGTCCGTATTTGTATGCTGCTCTGCAATAGAGACGAGCAATGCATGCAAACTGCTAATGATAATGTATTGCTTAAAGAGACAGACCAGTTGTACAAATGTTGACAAAGCTAACTCATGTATTAAAAGGAGAAGAAACGAAGCTTGATTATGTACGTACGGAAATAGATAAGAAAATCTTTTTTTACTCATTCTTAAATAACTAGGATAAATTTTGGATTTCAAATATTACAAGCGTTAATATACCAAATGGGTAACTTAAATCTAGTTTAGAATCTAATGAAAATGTTGTGACGTAGCCGCAAATAATTTCAATAAAATATTATACTAGAAAAAACCTGCTATTTTATAAAATATTTTTGAAATATTTCAACTTTTTTGTAATTTTGACAGGTTTCGGAAGAAAAACTTATTTTTAAGCTAGGATGAATATCTATGTAAAACGTGCTGAACCCGGAACAAGAATCCGCCCATAGGATATCGTAGTCAGTAAGCAAATGTAATACCAAATACTTCAGTACTATTAGTTTTCCTAGTTTTAAAGATTTGTAGTGTGCTTGGATTCACTTCGATATCTAGCGACAAAATAAAACATGTCGTAATATCAGCACTTATAGTAGTAATAACGATATAGCGGCGCGTACGTAACACTTCTTTACTCAAGCCTTTACTTTTATTTTCATTTCACTCCACCTTATTCATAACTTACAAGTGAACATTTTGTTGTAACTTGTATTGAATAAATCAGTTGTTCTCATGTAAGTAGTTTATTTATTCACGCTACGCTACTGTATCAATTTATTACATTCTTTACTGTACCCAAGGTGAATATTTAAATATCCGAACACGGATAATGGGTCGAAATATGGAGTGGGACCATCATCATAATGACAGATTTTATACTTTCTTTACAAATATGTAAAAGGTGTAAAATAATTCAATTATAAAAAATAAACAAATGATTACGTTGTGTAGTTTAACGATTGAACTTTTTCACAAAGTGTATTTTAATTATTTACTCTTGAATAACGCTCTGAATCTACGTGCTCAGCTTAAATGCTTTACATTTTTCCGAATATAATTGTTTGTTGAGTAGCCCTACAACGAGTAAGGAGGCTCATATTTAAGTAAGGAAAATAATCAGTACGGTAATTATAATTTGTAATATTAAATATAATTGGACAATTTACGTGTTTAAATAATTCCACGTCTTAAATCTATTCGCGATTCCGTGCGTTTCGGACAGTGCATTCTGTGAATATATATATATATATATAAAGGTGTAACAGACCAAGTATACAATATTTTATTTGTGGATTTCTGATTCAATTATGTTTCGAATATGTTCAAGGAATATGTGCCTTGTCTCAGCTATGTCAGAGATAAAAGTAATATTAAAAAAAAAAAAATTATGCGATTATTTCAATTAATTGAAATATTTTATTAATTTACAATTACATTTTGAATAAAAAAATTAAAGGTCATAGAATTTCGAGCGGCCAGACTATTTTTTTGTTAGATGATTTCGGGACTGAAGTAAAGATAAAATAATGTATAAATTTAACAAATATTTATTTCGTAGTACGTAGACTTAAAGCATGCAAACAGTTTTCAAATGTAAGAGCAAGACAAAGATATAATGCATTTGATTTTATATATGCTAGATTACTAGTATTATAATAAATTATATATAATACTATACTAGTAATCTTCCCCGAATCCAGAGTCCCAGAAGCAAATAAATATATTTTCTATAGATAGATTTTTTTTCTGTATATCTTTCTATTTGATTAATTTAATTTTTATTATTATAGTTGATATAACTCAAGATAATTCTTCACATGTTACTTGTCACATCAATATTCTTACTGTTTTTAAACTCAGATTGTACTATGAAAATGAGATAAACTAGTTTTCTAGAACGAGGTTCGAATCCCTGACCAGTAAATCACTAGGTGAGTGCCTTAACCACTAGACACACAAGCACGTCATAGCATCAAATAGATTTAAAACTGATTGGTTTCGGCACAACATGTATTCCATCATAATGGCAATGTAAAAGTAAACCTACACATGTAATTTTGTAACAAATTGGTTATATCACATAAAATATAGGCACACCGAGACATGAATCCAAAATTTTAAAACTTTACCAATTTAGCTATATTCATTCTATAAACTGTCGTCAATTTTCATCTGTATATATTTTTAAATAGGACATCTAAAATATGATTTTATTAAAACATTTAATAATTTTGCCTATGGTTATGTTGATTATCTCGATATTTAAAAAAAATAATTAAATGACTTGTTCCTGGTACTATCCGTCAATAAAACATTGCTAACATCTGTAAATTATTTTTTAACTTCGACAATATTAAAAAAACACATTGTTGTTTACTTCTCACTACACTTTAATTAAAATTCGCGTCATCTTCAGTAATAAACTGAAGATTATTACTATACAGTAAGCATCAAAAACATTTTAATTTTAATTAAAATGTAGTGTGAAGTAAACAATGTTGTGTTTTATTTTATTAAATAATTCATTTTCAAAAAATTTTGAAAAATGAAATATTAAAAAAAAATGTTTTACAGCAGCGAGGCTAGTTATAATATAACGTAACATTACACAAAATATTATTTAAAAAAAATATTATTAATCATTTAAGTCACATAACAGTCCGCAGTAGAGGCAATCCCTATCGACTAAATAGCTACTGGTTGTACTTGCAACATGAAAATATAATTTCCTAGTTAGGCGGTTGTGCGAGTTCCCGACCGCAGACAGAATGATTCCCAGATTAGTGAACGGGACGGCAACCACTGCGCTACTTTATAAGCGGTCGTGTGATCGTATCTCACAGCACAAATTAACTTTCCATCACGCTTTATCAGAGGTAGTCAGATACCATATAGCGTTACACATTTCCGCCTCGATGTACATTATTCGCATCCACATACATTTTTACTCAGGTTTAGTTATTTAAGAGCTATTTTTTGTTTTTGTTTTTAGATCTTTATGATAAATCCATGGATCGCCAATCACCGTGCGCGTGTCTTGTTCCTATTCTAGAACCAATAGGTTGCCCTCCCCCTATACTTTCTTGTATTTCTCTGTATGTTGTCTATGACCTTCGGGAGATAATTTACGCTTTTGACGCTATTGTCATGTATTCGGTTTTATCGCTTGTGCGTAAGTGCATTTTTCTGTTTGTGTATGATGAAGGTGAGATTATCCTGCAACTGACGACATCAGAAGACCTGCGGCTACAGTCAAAGAAGAAATCCAGATAAAGGAGCACCTTGGGTAGGTCGTGTTCTTCCTAGTATTTGGTTGGTTCTCGAGTATATTTTATCGTGTCCTGTATCAGACTCCTTTCATCCAATTCCCAACCTCGTTGTGCAAACTGCTGACATATTTTTGGTACCTTTATCTATTTATTCTTCGTATGTTTAATGCCGAGCATCTGATTTGTCTGAGATTTTGTGCACAATACTTGCCCATTTATCCCAATTTAGACCCATATTAAACCATCCATCTTGTAGACTAAGACATATTTTGACAATCGAAAAATATGAATTTCTTTGACGTTCGACGTTCATGGGTACTGAATAAAAAATGTAATCATAATGGTAATGAGTGTGACAAATTTGTTTAGAAACTTTTTCTAGATCTTTTTTGAAGAATTTTTTATTTAACTTCATAACTGAAACAAAACGTAGCAATATAATAATTAGGCAAATCACCCATTCAGATGTTTTATTTTATGTCTGTGATATGTCGTTAGTGGTCGCACCTAAATACACGTAATATTATGGAGCTATTTCTGGTAACCGCAAGCCGTAACTGATAAATACGGGCTCGTTAGTGGACAGTGGATACGTCGCAACCAGAAACATATAATACGATACGTAGGCAAACAGTATTCTGAATCCTTCCTTATACGCGGTGTTCAGTTATCAAGAAAACCCGCAAATGACGAAACAGCAAATGGCGCCCACACTTTACAAGTTTCTAGCGACTTTTGTCTTTATTTCTATAAATAATGCAATAAAGTTTTATTGAGAATACTAGAGATTTCACTAAACGAATTTTGTTTTTTTTTTTTTAAATTGACCAATTTTTAAAAATCTCTTCATCAGACTGGTCATCTGTTATTTGGTGTTTGACTTAAAATAATTCATTGAACCACATAGAAAGAAAGATAGAAACAATATTTGGTTATTACTGGTATTCAATCATGATTATTTTCTTATCCAGGGAAACGCTGTAATGTTACCATTTTCACTATAATAATAATAATAATAATAATAATAATAATAATAATGGATGATTTGTATAACGCCATTTTCGTAAAAACTTTCACCTCAAGGGCGCTATACACATAAACTGTTTATAGTTTTACAATTATCTTTGTTTTTTAAATTAAAAATTGTTATTTTTACTTATGGAAATAACTTTTTGAAAAGGTGCGTTTTTAGTTTCTTCTTAAATAAAGTCTCTGATGCACTGTTTCTTATGACGGAGGGCAAAGAGTTCCACGCTTCTAGTCCTGCCACCGCAAAATACCCGTTCACTAAATTTAGACTTTTGGCAATGGTTGGTCGGTTCTACAACCCTTCCTGCAGCTGAAGTAGAGGCTGACCTGAGAGTTTAACGTCTACCATTCAAATTGTTTGGGGTACAAAATTCTTGAAGATACATAGGCACCATGTTATGTGTCGTCTTGTACATCAACAAGCACAATTTAAGTACAACGCTTTCAGAGAATCGGAGCCAATGTAGCTGATGTAAAAAGGATGTTATATGAGAGAATTTGGAAACATATATTATATGTGCAGCCACCATATCAATCATATTACATTTTCGACAAATTTTTAAACTTGTATTTTGTAGCTTTTTATGATTGATACATGTATTTTTCCATTTTTAAATGACTTAATCGAAAATTATTACGAGTTTCCCCGGATAGGAAAAGGTCAAGGTTCGAATCCTGGTAGCAACCAAATATTTTTACGTTAGATAGATTTTTTCTGTATATCTTTCTATTTTATTCATTTAATTTTTATTTAAAACAATATAATGCTTACATTAAAAGTATCCGATAATGTATCTATAAATGGGGCCAAAAAAAAAATACCTAGGTAAAATACATGAATATTTTCAATTTAATAGTCTACGGTATATATTACAAATGTTATTTTAGTTTACTTTGTAAGAAAATACGGGAGTAGAAAGGAATTTCTAGCCACAAAATTTCTCTCTCAGAATAGAAGCACTATAGAAATATGTTTTATTATTTATGAAATTTTATTGATAGCAAAAAATAAAAATATTATGAAAATAATGGTTTAATTATGTCAAACTGGGAAAAATATAAAATTGAAATTTGTTTTGACATATTTCTCCATATATATATATATATATATGTGTGTGTGTGTGCGTGCGTCATGAAAAATAATGGTTAGTGCGATTTAAACCTATATAGTTAAAGAATGATCCCGTAATGCTACTGATGTAGATAACATATCGACCCCTTAAAATAATAAGGTTCCAACTAACATTTTGGAATAATTTAAGTTATTGCTGGAAAAGGGTTCCAAATATTCTTTATTTTTTCATACATACCAACTCTATTTAACGTATATAAGACGAAATAGCAAGAGCTGAAAGTTCCAACTGCATTAGTTATTTATTTCAATTTATATATCATTATTGTTAATTTACATTATTTTTTTTCTATTTTATTTCCCTCATCTCCAGTGGTCATTGATAATACTGAAAATAAGTTAAGACCTTAAAACTGATAATATTTGCATACTCAAACAAAATACAAATGAATATATGTTGAAATTCAATCAAGACTTCACTCCACAGAGCTCATTATCTCAAAACAGTGTCAGTGTCAGATGGAACCTTGTTATTCTGAGGGGTCGATATGTTATAATAAAATTGTTAATAACCAGATATTATGATGAAATTGTGTACAAAATACCACATGCAGTAAATTTGTATAAAATTAAGCTTATTTACATTTTTTATGTATTTATTATGTATTCAAACTGTCCATGATTCTCAATATTTTTTATACACTTAGAGAGAAAATGGTATAATTCGGGTACTTTTAAAACACAACCTTTTTGCTCGTACGTGGTACTCATCCTAGGATTTTCTTAATTTTTCTCCTCTGAGTTTCTAGTATTTTTAGTATTTCCATGGAAACCTTAAATGTCCTTATGCTTGTTAGTACAGTGTTTTTTATTTTCAATGTGTCGGATGGCGCACGGGGCAAGTCGGGAAGCGGTGTCTTCTAAAGCTAAAGCTCTTAAGGCTTTTATGATCAGCGAAATGTGTTTATAATCCGAAGTATACGCACACAATCCGACAAGCAATTTCGCAAGAAACGTCGCTCAGGGACTAATATTTCCAGCATAAAATGCTTGCAAAAACGACTTGATAGAATATTACGCCATGCTCGCAAGGCTTCATCTATGGCGTACACAATGGAGCATAACTTTATCTGAGATGGTAAAAGGTTTTTTATCCGAGATTCATATTATCAATGTCAAATTCAAATCTGTCATGCATTAAGAGGCGACAGGACACGATCCAGATGTTTTTTTTTCTGAAGAGTCGACACCTTTACGGAGTGTAACAGACCTAGTCTATAATACTTTATGGGTGGACACCTGACTAAATTTTGAGTCGAAAATATTCAAGGAACATGTGAATATTCTGCACCGTTACGGAAAACGCTGTTGTTGAATTTATTACAAAATCATGTTAAGATTTAAGTTTATGTACTTTAGAAAAAACATTTGCGAAATTTATCCATTATTAATCTATATAATTGCTTCAGTCTTCAAAGAAGCTATCAAAAAACTTTCCGGTTGCTCAACATTGGATAATCTTTATTTTTTTGTATTCAATATATAATTTAGAATCAATGGAATATTTTATTTAATCGAAATATTCGCATAATTATGATTTATTTTTAATGCTTATATTTTTGACATTAGGCACATATTTCTTGAACATTTTTGACTCGTAATTTAGTCAACCCATAAAATATTGTGGACTAGGTCTGTTACACCTGTATATATTATGGCGACTGCCGAAAAAATTCAGTCAGCATTTAAAGGCTCCTTTCATGTATTTATTTAATATATATGAGCAAAAGGTATAATTTATTAAAAAAATTATTTTAAATACTATAAAATTCTCTAGGTACTCTAATAAATTTTAATTTAATATATAATTTAATGTTTTCAAAGTTTTTTGGATATTTCAATATAAGAGACCGAACGTGAATTTTGACTTTTTTGAAAACGATATATTTAAAAGCCAATGCAAAAATATTTTAAAAAAAGGCAATAACTTCTGTTTGAACGCTATATAATCAATTTATAAACAAAATGTATGCTCTTAATATAAAAATATTTTGAGATTCGGTGTACAAAAGATAATTATATTGCGAAAAGATTAAATAGGGTTCCGCTGTTATATTTTTTTGGTGATAGTCAAAATATATTAATAGATTATTTTTTAAAGAAACGCTTTAAGATTGAATGAACCTTTCATAATAAAATTGAAAACACGTATTGCTGTAGTTTTTTCAAAATGATTCGAAAACTTTACACTGAGGGCTGGTTGTGTGATCAGTAGTAACTTTTTACTATGGTAACTTTTTACCAACGCCCGAAGTAAATATTCTTTCCAGGTTGCTGATACATCAAATTTACTACTGTCAAAGCATAGATGGAGATGTCTATAGACGTGACAATAATCATGAAATATGCTTTATTCTATGCATTATCTATAGATTTTTCGCCTAGGCATTCGAAATCTGTCACTTTGATGACGAATTTTTTTCGTATTATGTACTAAATAACGAGATCATCATCAGGCGAACTCTCATCGCTAAAATAGCGGGATATTGAATGATTAATTGTCGTATACTGCAACTTTCAAAGTATCAATGTGTCGGAAGACTTTTGGAACAGCTGTGAAAAGTTCGCCATATTTAACTATTGATTCTCGTTTTAACTCTCGGATATTGCAGAGTTAAATTGAGTTTACTACGGGATGCACTTTCGAGAAGTAAATATTTTTTTACTAACGATCAGACAACCCGTTTTTGCATTTTGTATTTTCATGCTCAAAAATTAACACACCATTAGCATTAACATTAACACACCATTATACGTACATAGGAAAAAACAATTAACAGCTTACCCGAAAACATCAGGAAGATTAATGATATCAATTAAATAATAAATGCTATCAAAATATACTTTAAAGATAAACATGTACCCCGAAGTTTATAATATTTTTATATCTTTGCTATTAATTTATTGTATTTTATTTTATAAACAATAATTATTAATATGTAATTTCCTTCTCTGCACAAGTACATGCTTTTTAGAGAAGTTGTAGAACTAAAAAAATAGCTTATTGTATTGTTTCATTGTAATTATAACAGATTAATTAATAAAAAATTAAAAAATATATATTTGAGGGAAAGGTTGAGGGAAAAAGACACGCGAAATACATCCACCAAATAATGAACAAGGCGAATGCAGATATCTACAAAGACCTTCAAGAGGATGTCCACGATAGAGACGCAATACGATCATTGCACCGACAAAAACGCAATTTTTAAAATATCTAAAAAGAAGTAGAATATACATCCTAATATTACTTAAAATTATAAAATAAATATATAAGTACAGTATTTCAGTAAATTATTTTTCACTTTTTAATGTATAATCAATATTTTTAAACTACGATATTGTGTGACGAAATTTCCAGAAGCAGATCGTTGACGTGTTTTGGTGCATTGTTCATTTACTGGAATTTCGTGAAATTTTTTCCGCATATTACAATGCGCGCCGTGCGTTGGGGATCCAATACTTACATAGTAAAAATCATTAGTTAAAGCTTATTGTACTGAAATAATTACTATTCATCCCTTAGCGATCATTCTATCATTTGACGAATACTTTTTAGTGTCTCTGAAGTTCTTGAAGTCCAGTTGCACTATTAATTGTCTCTTTCGATACTTCATCAATTTATTAATAATAAATAAACTTCTTAAAACAATCATACGTACAATTAATGACGTTGTGGTATTAAGTAATCGTTGTGTAAAGCATATATCAATATTGTAAACAATTTGTTTTTATGAAAAATGTTTTTATTCTTCTATTTGTTAACAATATTTAGGTTGTTCCAAAAATATTTGCAATCTGGTATTTTCGAATTCAATTAAACAAAATTATAGATTAAACAAACTTGTTAAAAAAAATCAAAAAAGGAAAGAGTATTTAATTTTCCGCAGTTTGATGTAATTTGATTTTTTTGGTCGAAACTAGTTATCGAGTACTTAAAAAGGGTACAGCTGTAGTTACCAAGACGGCTCCTTTTCGGTTCGGTTGTCGGTGTTTTCTTCATTAAAGGTTTCAATTCATCGTTACCAACAGTGGCAAAAGGTTCTCAAAACCTCTTCATCTTTAACGTCGCATCGTTGTTCACCCTATACTGTGCTTTTCTATTTGAGATGAATACATCAAATATAAAAAAATACACGTAAGTATTTTTCTTTTTTTACCTCATGTCTGAAAGATAAAAATAATTCAAATTAAATGCTGCCTCAATAAATAATTTAAATGCAAAACCATTTTTGTAGTTTATCATTTTTTATAATCACCTGATGACAAAAATGTTTTTTTCGAACCGGTCTGTATATTTGTACGCACCCTGCAAAATATTGTTGGGTGAAATTAAACATCATCCCAGTACGACGTCATGCGACAAACACGGTCGCTAGCTTTCCAATCACAGCTCACGCGAATCGATTGCTAGCTAAAATCGCACAAGCGTTATCCTTTTATTTTTGGCTGATAAAGAAAGAAATGTAACAATTATCTAATACTGCAAAATCAAACTTTAAAAATTGGTAATACTCAGAAAAAATAACCACACTCCATAGGATTGCCATCGGGAAGAAGGCTAATCTCAGAGATCGATGGATGTTACAGTGCGATGAGTATGTTATGTAATACCAGAAGATATAAGAAAGGAGGAGGAAACTATAACTACATAGATTCAAAATGACACTAGTAAATTTTGTAAGATAAGTTTTTACTAAAACGCACTAAAAATATAAAGTCTGAAACACATTCTTATCTAATTATCTTGATTACTATATTGTATTACATTTAAAAAAAAAATTGTTGCTTATAAAATTTTAGTTACGTTTACTATGGTTACTGACATAAGGTACTTAAGTTATTAATTTTTTATGTTTTTCTGTACGTAATTTACCTTTAATTTTACTATGTTGAATTATTTTATTGAAGCAATTTTTGCCTGTAAAACTGCTATGCAGTCTGGCAAAAAAATAAATTGTAATGAAATATGTATTCCATATTCGTAATTATTAAATATACTATTCTTTCATACTTGGCACCAAATAGTTATTGTAAATGGTGATTATTGTTACAGTTTTTAGTTTTATTCCTACCCATAGCCTATTCCCAAAGAAGTACACATAGTTCCTTTGGCTCGACAGGTTGTTTTTGCATCGAGAAGAGAAGTGTTCTCATGTTGGATCACTGCCACACATACACTGCCGTAACTTTTTTGTATGTGGAAAGTGGAAACTCATCAGAGTTTTATGTGCTGTGGCAATTTCAAACAATGGGTGAAACTTCCGGAAGATTATCGAGAGGCGCGTCATCAACCAGGTGAGTTGAGCTGTCCTTTGGTTTCGTGAGTCCATCCTGCTCCCCTTCTCCCTCATCCATTCCTTCATCCCTCGTTAATCCCTATCTCCTATCTAACCCATCCTGACCAATTCCATCATCATCCACCACCACTTGGTGACCGGTGACTTGCGTCAGTCATAATCTGTATGAAATAAAGGTGGAATAAAAATAAATATATACTTATGTATGGACTATATTAAGAATAAATAACTAAATAGTTTATCGTTTTCATAACCTGCTCTGACGACATACATAACATGTACACAATATACTCCGCGACTATCAAACGTTTACGACAGTGGTAAATGAATATTGGGGCATGCTCGACTCTTACAATAAGCACTCCTACACCATCCATTCATTCAATATTCTTGTCATTCCTCATCATAACCTCACGTAGTTAAATATAATGTTAATGTTTTTTTATTATTTACCTTATAATTTAGTTTTTTAAATATTATTTGTTTTTAATACGATGCTAAAAATATATTTAGAGTATATTATACCTATGTAAAACATCTTCGTGATTCTTAGCGAAGGAACAAAATGAGAAGATAGCAAGCATCAAAGGAAAATTCCTCTCATATTTCAAGATAACCCCCGAGTACATTCGCCGTCTTACCGGCCAATTCGGCAAAGCACTTATTCCCATATCTCACATGGAATCCTCAACCGAAATCCTCTCTGATCATAGCATCGGAATTCTGGAATGGAAATCTTCGTGATTTGAAGTATTGCAAATAGCTTTGGCCGACTCCGTACTCTAGAACGCATCCCGCAGGAAATCATCAAGACTTTTCAACCCTGAAAGGTGAGGGCGTAAACATTAGATAAAATAAATAAATATATAACATTTTTTTTAGTATGTATGATTGTAATATTTTACTAAGTTTATTAACTAGCCTTATATTATGTCTCTAAGGTTTTATCGTTAATTCAATTAAAACCAATACTATCATTTTTATCTCGAGCATTGTACGGTTGGTTATCATTTTTTTTTCTGCGGCCCGGATTAGCTTGGCCAAACTATTTATTGCCTTAGGTATAGGTAAAATGTGCCGTACATCGTTGTTCAGGTGACGTCTTCAATTGTTCAGGAACTATCAATAATATATCTATGAAGATTTACGAACCCTGAAAATTACGTGATAATTAAAATATTTTCTAAATAATAACGTCATAAGCAAGTAAATTTTAAATATATCTAACCATTAAAATAATGAACTTCAAATATAGTACCAGGCGGGTGATTGAAGGTTAAAATATTTCGTTTTCCTAATCCTGTACCATGAAGAAATATTGCTATCAATTGAGTGTCTTCCAAAACATTTTTGTGATATTAAAAAGCCAAAGACCCTTAATGTTTTAAATCACACAACAATAATAACAAAAAAATACTGTTTGTATATCATATTTTTTAAAGCATTTTTTCATGAAAACTTTCTCAGTATTAAAATTTTATTTCGAAAATTTAACGAGTTCCTTAAAAAGCTTTTTAGAGTTCAAATAATAAACTTTTACTTCTAATATTTATTAATTTGAAAGAACTTAAAAGATTTGAGCCCTGTTGCGAAAAGAAATGGAACTTTTTACTCTTTCAATACTCTTTCAATGAAATGTTTTTTTTTTAATATTCATTAGAGACGAAGCGCTTAATTTAAATTAGTGAAGCGAATCATTACTCTTTTAATAAACAACAACTGTTACGAAGTATAAATAAAAATACTAATATTTACTTGTATTTAATATTTCTACAGATAAAACTGAAATAAAAAATGAACAGCATTGTTTTTTTTGTCTAACATATTATATCATATAGGCAGATATATCATTTGCAGCAGATTTGTAGGCATGATATATCATACTTTGTTGTTATTACATCTAATCTATGATTTCCCGTGTGTAAATTATCCTACACGATTATAATTTTAATTATTTTGGCTGTAATACGTTTCATAAACAATATTGATTCGATTATTAAACAAATAATAGATATCTCATAGATACGAAGTTAACTTTTAATTATATTTAATAAAAAATATATGGAAGTATGAGTAATTACTTAATATTGATTCGTGTTATTTAATTCAATATTTTAAATACAAATAAAATATATTAATTAGGAAGATACACATATAAAATTAATTTTACCGAAAAATATTGTTATCACAACCTGTATCTCTTCCAATCCGGGAAACATGCACTATCCGATTATGCTTTACACCAACACAGTAGATTTACAACAAATTTTCGAACCTATATGTTAAACTATTCAAATTAATACATCTGTCGTTCCATTATTTGAAAACCATCAATGATAGATGTGTTAATTTGAAAAATGTAACATATAGCTTCGAAAATTTGTCGTAAATCCACCGCGTTGTATATAATTGTATATGTATGTCTTTCTAATTAATATATTTAATTTGTATTTAAAATGTCACAGACCTATGTTATGAATAATTACAACATCGCAATAAGAATGTATTCTCCTTAATTAATCAATATTTATTGACAAAGTTACGATTCTTCAGAACATATCTTTCTCCATTAATTGAATCTAATGATCTTTAACATCATTGATTGATTTGTCAGTTACTTTGCGGTGTAACATTTTAATTTTAAAAATATATCATTTTAATATTGACACACAATATTTTAGCTAATATCACAACTAGTTTTGGTAAAAGTATTCCTTCCTATCTACAGGTGTAAATTGAATTAAATTAAATGCAGTTGGCTATGGCGGGCGTAAGGAAGTAGCGATAATAGCGGTAAAGTATTTGAAAATATGATAAAAAAAATTTCCGAAATCGAATTTTCCTGGATTTCTATCATTTCAAGATTATTCCCCTACCGAGTACGTACGTATCCTACGTACCATTACTGACTGTTCCGTACAGGAAACAAGAATGTAGGCAAGAGTGATTCGCCGATCTCAGTACATGATTATGATGATTATGAGTTAGAAAGAAATGAAATACAAAATATGTTCAATATCGGTACACTACTGCGACACGACACAATCGAGAATGGCTTCCCACCTGCAGAATACCCTGTTTTTATTCAGATACATAACAATACATACAGTCATATTTGCAAGTACCTACACAGCTACAGGCTACCGTCGTGACGTTTTACTAAGAATAATAGTCATTGTTTTCCTGAAATCTATGGGCTTTTTGTCGCTATGCCGATGATTACACTTTTAAATTACTGACACGTGTCTTATCATATTAATTATATGGCGCCTCTGCTGCGATCTTGCAATTCTGTGCAATATACTGACTTTCAGCAATTAAAGTCTCATTGAAAAATAATCGTTACCACGAGCCTTAAAATATGATGCAAAGAAAATGCAAAGGACAAATCTTTCTTCCTACAAAAACGAAGCTCCCACCGGGACCTGAACTCGGGTCCTTTCTATTTTCACTATTCTTCTCTGTCCATCCCTGCCAGAAAACTTAGTTTTGATAAGCGTACACAGTATGTATCCAAATCTCGAGAGAGAGAGAGAGATAGCTAGCTGTTTTGTCTTCTTTATTTTTTAATCCAGTTGTCTGAAAAACGGATTGACAAATTTCCATTTACAACCCTTATTTCTACACAATTAGGTCTGCCTAAATGTTTCCGACTTGGAAGTTTCACAAAATAAACGATATTAGGAATATGTGGAGGAGACAAATATGATTTCGGTTAAAACAACATATGAATTTGAGTTATAAACACATAAACAAACAAAAACAAACTAGCAAATGTATTAACCTAAGTAAATATTACGCAGGTTGGGAAATATTTGAGTAGATTGTATGACTACAGTCAGATTGTAGGGTGTTTAACTTATATTTACAGCTATTTAAGATAAATCTTTAAACTGTTTGCGAATGATGTAGTGAAATATAGACTATTAAAATAAATTAGAAGAGAATAAATAGAAAAAAAAGTGTATATTGAAAAAATATATACTTTTGAAATTAGCAAATTTAACTTTGTGATTAGTCTTCATTATTTTTGTTAGATAACTTTGTTTTATTAACCACTTATTGAGTTTAAATACATCTACCGGTTTCAAAAATTACCAAGACGAAGAAGAAAATTGTATTTTTCGAAACAGGTAGATGTATTTAAACTCAGTAAGTGGTTAATAAAACAAAGTTAACATAAAAATAATGAAAAAATATATAGTTGCCACCAGAATTTAATCTCTGAATATTTTCTCACCGGAACAATGAGTTACCAATTGCACCATGATATCTATTAACGTTTTCATCGACTTTTTCATATTTGTTTTTCCCAATTTGAATAATGAAATATTGTAAAATTGAAATATGAAAATAAAAATATGTTGTCATTAATATATCGCATACCTAGATCAAAACTAATACAATTCAAAAAGTTATTTTTAAGTGAACAAAAAAAAAATATTTTTCTCAATTTTTTATTACTAAAGTTAGGAAACTAAATAACAATTTAGATCATTAATATATCCGAAAATGACATTAATCGAGAACTGGTGCTATGTTATTTGCGTATATGACAGAGTATCCCAATACAATAATTACTCAAAATTCTTGTAATTTTAAGTAGTCTTAGTTTAGATCTAGGTGTGCGATATATTAAATTGGAGGTTTTCACGGGTTAAGTATAGTGTCATGCGTTCGTTGGTCCAGAAAAGGTCCATTGTTGTCCCAACGTTTCGGGTAAATATCATTACTCATCTTAAGGAGTGTCTTATCGGTGAAGTGTCGCTCAAAAATGATCGTACAACACGATTTTCAGACCGACAGTTTAGCGCTCCATTTATGATATAAAATATATTAATTTCTTTATTATGATATCTATGGTTAGCGCATGCGAGAGCGTTTGAAATATTGGTATGAATAAGTGTGCGAAAGAGATAAATTGAGTTACGCCGCTGGCGGCGAGTCTCTCTGCTCTGAACCGCGATCCGGGTTACATTTAGTAATTTTATTATTTATATTGTATATAAGCGTCGAAAATAAATAATAGTGTTAGAAAGTACTCTGGTGTTATTCCGACGACACGAACCCGAGAATCATCTTCAAGGACAGCGGCATATTGCTGATAACGAAAAATCACTACACAGACGTTGTAATACATAACATTTATTTATTTATTAGACTTTATTGACATATATGTTTTTGTTGTAACAGACCTAAATATAAAAAATATTATATAATATGATAAACATAAGATACATTTATATTACTGGTAAGTATAATACTCGTAGTTTATTGTATGGGATGGATATATCCATCCATCTCACACAGCATTGTCCCGGCTACTTTGCTAGACTACCGTCTGTGTTAAAGTAGACAGTTTTTTTTTCGCGCTGTTGTGGTGTTATTTAATTAAAATTAGTAAGATTAGGATTCATAATAATCATTCAACATAATTGTGATTACGTTGGAAAGTTGGACCGCGAAACTTCTGATTGATATCTACCCAGTTGAATCGTATATTGGGTCCATATTTGTGTAATCTTATTGGAAGTGAACAATTTTCAGTTAGTGTTGAGTGTGTTGTACAATTTCGGAGCTCAAAACATGTAGAAACGTTGATAGAATGTCGTTGTCGCTCTCGGAATTGATGTGTAGATGTTCGTTCGTTGTTTTGTTTTCTCTTATTTTTCATTATATTATAATTAAATATTAACATTATATAGTTATAATGTTAATATTCAATTTCAAATTCAAGGAATTTGATTTCTTGGCCACAAATAGATACACATCGATTGTAAGTTAAGTACAATGGTGTAAAAATAGTAGAAATGTTTGCTACGCAATCTCTATGGCTGTGCTAAAATACTAGCTGTCCTATTTAACTAGCATCACGACTGAATAGTGCAAGACTAAAATTGTGTAAAAAAAGCTATTTATTTGATAATAGCCTCAACATGTTACCTAAGAGAGAGGATCCTCACTGCTAAGTTAATTACATTATCTTTTAGGCAGTGTAAATAAATTCTTTAGTTTATTTATTTTTAGACCAGTACAAGAACAGGGGATGTGGAAGATATAATAACTTATGTGACGCATTTGTGTCTGTTACCCAATTTTATGACCCGTGTCCATGAATGAGACTATCTCTGAGATACAGATAATTTCTCCAGCAACAGTTATAACTGAATAAATGTTTATAATTTAAGACCTTTATATTAATATTGAATAAATTATATCTAACTTTTATAATAGATAGCTGTAGGGCTGTATAGTGATTATAAGTAACGTTTGTTTATATGTAGTAAATTTCTAATTTAGCTGCACCAGTATGGTACCTTTGAAATTACTATCACAGATTCTCTTTGGTGTTCTATCCTCTATGTGTACTTCTCGAGTTGCTTGGTTGAATCCTTGTAAGTGAAACTCAGTAGATATATGTGACAAATATCTTTTATTACAACAACTTATTTACAAAATGTACCATTACAGAACTCAGATATTTATTACTATTATTGCGAAAGAACGATGGTATAAGAGAGCCGTTCCCCAGTGACGGCCTCTTATATCCCATGACCCCCACCACTCATCTCACACACACATACATACACACATATAAAAGTTACAGTTCTCACAGTATATATGAGTCTCGCTATCAAATCAACAGTCATATACACCGGGGAAAGTGTTTGTCTCTTTCTACCAATCTCAAGCTGATCTCTGATCAAAATCTCAACACGTTTACATGGTATTGAAAAGTATCTCAAGAAAATCTCTGAGATTATCTCATCGGGTCTCTTTTCGTGTTTTGTCATGTATACATTTTATGTAGATTCTAGTAAGTCATTGTTTCACTTCTGCCAAGCGACCGTAGCATACAGTTGTTTGCAAAATTTAACCCCATCTAGTATTAACCACAAAATTATGACAGGCTCTTGTGCATAAATGAAAATAATCCTTGTCCTGCTTACTAACTTGAAATCCCTCGGCCAAGAACAGCTGGAGGGCGCGGCCCACAGGATGGATGGGGGAACAGTCAATAGATAATATTGGTTAGCTGTGAATATAATTAATAAGTTGTCGCAGACCAGGGGCGGCGGATTTAACAAAGCGAGATGGGCCCAAGATTGTCACCAAAAATACCACAAGTTTCGTTGTAGGGAATAAGATGATCACCAGGGTGGTTCTCGCTGTACGAATACGAAACATCAGATAAGTCCTTAGATAAGTCGTGTAATGGGCGTATGTCAGGGCGCGCACCAAACCAATGCAGCACACAAGCGAAATGCAGCCGGCGCCAGCCCTGGGCGCATGATCGCGTCCAGTGGTTGGGAGCGGCCCAAAGGTTTGCACTATCAGACTATCCACTTTTACTTTCACTTGTGGGCACAGCATAAATGTTATTTGGCAGGGCAGAGCTTTCATTTTACACTGCTTAGTCGATTTTATTCTGCTGCGTTGAATCACGTTTAATACTTGAAATGTACATATCTTTTATTAAACCCCGTGAAGCACGGGTAATGTATTTCTATCATCTTACATAGTTAGAAGGAGGTAAACTACTTACTATTACCTCGTTCATTTGCAGACATAGACAGAGAGAATTGAACGAAATTTTCATTCAGACAAGATAACATCGATAAAAGTTTAATAATACTATTTCATTTACAGTGAGACGTATATATTTTAGTTTTCAAGCTGTATTTTTAAATACACCCTTCATAGATCACTATTTTTAAAAAACTTACACCTCTTTAAGATACACCCTAAATGATCTTAATTTACTTAAATAAATAAGAAATCAAATAAAATCCATCCATGTCACATAATTGAGGATCGCGATCTCCATGAACTCTCGCCTTTTTAACGATGCTCCTCTACTTTTCTCGACATTCTACAGATCCTAAAGCTTTCATCAGAGAAGTGGATGTTGCCTTTTTCACTTGGTCGGTTTAACAGGGATCTTCATCTTCCTCTTCGTCCATAAAAGGGTTCTCCAAGCTATTGTTCCTTCTCGCAAGATACCCAAATAATTTAAGGATTCATTTCAGGCAAACGGTTGAGAGTATATCCTTGATGTTTAATTCCTGCCGAATAAACGTTAAATCTACTTTTGAGAGTTGATATTGATTTGTAGGCAATGAGCACGTATCATATAGTACCCGGCTATTAATCTAGGTACTTAACAATCATATCAGTTCGTCTGGTATTTACGAAAATGGAGATGTCAATACATCGCGACAGGCACCTCCTAGAAATTAACAAAGGCCAGCCACTTCTCCGCAGCCCGTCTTTCCAGTTACACCTCAAGCGAGCATCTCTTGTTACGTACATTACGTGTGCAAATTAACTTTATACTCGTGTACTTTTAATTGTAAACCGACCCGCAATAAACGCCAACTTCTGTAAGTCCTGTTTTAATTATATTACTTGCTCTAGTCACAGCATACATACCCACTCGCACCAACCACGTTCATATACACTGCGACATACATCCACACACATGAGACCTGAAGAGTATATGACCTTCAGTCTTACCATGTACAAAACCTTCTGACCAACATGCATAACATTTAAGCGTCAGTCATTCCATCCAAGTAACTCGACAGCTCAGGTCACACATTTTGACTCATATCACGAGATATCCTCGCTCCTACAGATTTCTATACTGATTCTTTAGAGACGGCCACTGAAAGATATTACTACCACTACAAAAACTAACTCATTCTAAAATAATCTAGAAGAAATTCTTTTATCTTCAGATTTCCGTGGAAACTACGAGTGTACTATACAAAATCACAGATAAAAGTGTTTTAATGTTTTTTTTACAGTAGTAGAGAGCATTATTTTCCTTGTTTAAATTCAACTTTTAAATACGCCCATCAAAGATCACTTCTTTGACAGCTCTACGCCTCTGAAGACGAGCCCGGGTGGTTAATATTCATCAAAGCCTCGGCCATAAAGCTCAAATGACCAATTACAATTCTAATCCTTCTGGTGAAATTTCTCCCGAGATATGGAGCCGCCAGCGCTCTGGCCTCCCGCCTCCTCGTCCTGTTTCACGACCCGCTTAAGGGGACTTGACAAATTCCGGGCGCGGATTTAACTTTTAAATTCCAAATAATCCCGTTAATAAAACCCACCGATCACGATCAAGTCTTTAAGAATATTTCCCAAATAAATCAAAAGTTTCTTTCGGTGACTTTTATTTCATTGGGATCGAGAAATTCTTCGAGCGCTATGAATCGAAACCTCCATTTTTACCACAATTTTATAACAAAATTAAAAAATGTTTTATTAAATATAAATGTACGTTTTGATTTCATCTCGATAAAAAATAATATTGATGAGAAAGATTACTGTATAAGAAAATACTATAAATTCGTAGAAACTATAATTAAAAAAGAGACGATAATAAAAAGCAAATGTTTATAATATCCTTGTCTATATAACTCACGTAAAATAGTTTCCAAATATTGATTCACATATAGATATTTACATATTATACTGAGTGCTTGCAGTCTATTCAAATAATATGTACCGAACTAAAGCTAAATTTTATAAATAATTGATCATTTGAATGATGTATAAAATACTTTTAAAATCAGCTATATTATCTTTGTGGTTAAAATTCATATTATTATATATATATATATACATATATATTCAATTTAGTGGTTAATAAAACAAATATAATAAATAAAAAGATGTATTAAATATTAGAAAATGACTAGAAATAATCTGTCAATAATTCGATGAACGATTGGTTTATAAAACATGATTTTATTTAACCGTAAATTACACGTGCGGATTACAGGGGGATACTAGACATGAGATGGATTATGTATTGTATTTTCGGTTAATAATATACGTGGTAAATAAAATGCATTTTTCTTGATCAGAAAGTTGTTGGGCGTCATTTGAAAGACGATGAGAAATTACCTTTACGATAAATGTTTTTGAGATGTCTACTATATAAAATAATTTTAATAAATAAATAATTATATTTTTATTTATTATCTTTGTTTTATTAACCACTAAATTGAGTTTAAATGCATCTACCGGTTTTGAAAAATACCATTTTCTTCTTCAGAATGTCATAACTAACTAAAACATATATTGTTTCTTTGACAGAATCTATTTTTAAAAAATCTATTTAAAAAAAATTTTTTTAGTACCTAACTCAAATCATTACTTAATACAAATTTACTCGTATAATTTTTAGAAAAAAATTTTAGAATGGGACTCGTACTTAAATTTAGTTGGTTGTTTATAATTTTTTGATTAGTTTTACACGCTTTATTTATCTCCAACGATTCCAAATTATTTAATTTGTGACCAACACCGTTTATATGCAAAATTGACAATCCCAATTTTTTATCAAAACCATGACCATTTTCTATCAAATGATTAGAAAATTCTGAAAACCCACTATTGTTCAAACATCTCAAATGCTCCCTTACTCTTATATTAAAATTTCTACCCGTTTTACCAATATGAAATGCAGCACAATCCTTGCAAAGAAGTTTATAGACACCAGAATTGTTAAATTTATCATCTTTGTCTTTAGAATTTATGAGTAAATTTCCTATTTAAACTCAATTTAATGGTTAATAAAACAAAGATAATAAATAAAAATATGAATTTTAACCACAAAGATAATATTGCTAATTTTAAAAGTATAAATAAATAATTATCTACTTGAAAACATTTATTTATTTTATTTACTTATTATTAAACCATATCAACCAGTTAGGCATTACAACAAAAATAATCAGAGTAAGTACATCATACAGTAAAAAAAATACGTTACATAAATGTATGTATAAAAAATAAATGAAAAATTATAAGTAAGCGAAAAAAAGTACATATATAATCATTAAAATAATAGTTGACATACATATAAGTGAATATACATATATCAATTATTGTGCAAAAGTGCTAAAAATGAGAAAAAACATTGGACGTATTAGACACGTCTAACTCGGTCAGCGCACGCACTCTCACTAAAGTGACGATCGGCATTCGGCACCCCGCGCCCCGCGCCCCGCGCACTGCGCCGTGCTGCGCCTCTCCGCACGTACACATACACGTATTGACAAATTCAAGTCAGGTTCTTCGAGAAAACATTTTTTATTCTTGCATATGGTAAATACTTATATATTGTAAATATTTTATTCAATACATAAATGTATGTGTATGTGGAGGAATACCTAAAATATGAACTTTGTATTTAGTATATTTATAGGGATATTCACATAATTAGAGGCATTTTCAACTCAATTTACATCGTCGGAGAGGAAAGCTTAAATATATGCAAGAATTAAGAGATTAATCAATCGACTCTTTTAAAAATGGATTACTTATTATAAAAAATATTAATAATCTCTGCCTGTATTGTAACTTTTATTGAAAATATTTTACTTTATCCGTAAATTAAAGAGATGCTGTATTTCGATAATAAAACTAGGTTTTATTAGATCAAAGAAACGTTTACTTGGTCCATATTCCAATTAAAAATCAATTATTGACTTTCGATAACCAGCTTTATCAACTATTTAATATTGTTTCTGAAATATCACTTCATAAAATACAATTTTCACATCAAATAGTGTAAAATTGAATCAATTAATTTTCATGAGGAAATTTCCTTAAATTTTCTTCTCAGGCTACCCTCTCTACACACTCTGATTCTCCGAACTGTCAGAGTCTGAGCGGTACAAAGGTAATGTTATATATTTATAACTACATTAGGCAAGATTTTTGATTTTGATTAATTGAAACATATAAATTAAAAACGATATATTCAATATTAATTCACTGTGATTTTTTTTTTTAATTTTGAGGAGAACAAAATTAAATTCATTAATTAATCTTATCGAGTTTTACTTAAAGGTATTTGAGATTTCATTTTTTATGAATTGAGTTTTGTTTCATTTAATCAATTAGATTTGAATAAGAATTTGATTAGTTTTCTATTTTAAAAAATATATATGACGATCATCTCATATTAATAATAAAAGTTAAGAGCAGATAAATTGCGGTTTTATAGAAAATAGAAAGAATACTATATTTTGTTTGAATTATTAAATCATATATTGTTTGATCCTGTTAGATTTGAATAATTTGTTCATGCTATTTCTTTTCAAATTTACACAGATCGAGTTTTAACAACAAAAAAATATATATTACGGTTTTTACGACACTAAAATTTAAAATGTATTTTATATTATACATTTTCTTACACTCATATTAGAATGTAGAATTTTGGGTTAGAATACCACCATAATTCATCTGTATATATATGATAATAAAAAATAAAAATATTACAACAAAAACTTTAATCAAATATTACTTATAAACAACAAAAAATGTATTTTATAACTTCCGGTGACAGTGACAGCGCAGGTGGTTTGTTCTTCACGTGTGCGAAATTTAATGAACGAAAATAATTCAGATAATAAATAATATCCATTGAACAATAGACAATGAAGAGTATATAGAACATTCCAGTCGATGGTTGTGTTAGAAAAGAATGTTCAATTGTAATCGGCTTGTTTTTTTTTTCACTGTTTAATTGTTTATACAATAATATACAGAATAATACAAATTAGTATCGAGTTTGTCTTTAAGATTCACATACTTGTAGTATATCTACGGATATGCATAGTGTTTTATATAAAAAATCTTAATAGCTTAGAATTCTCCCAAATCTTGGGTTGTACAATTTTTTTTTTTTTGATTTTATTTATTAGAATTTACAAAAACTCTTTTTGTATTTATTATTAGTTTTAAATACGCTCTGATAAAGCTTGAGCTAAGCTAAACCGGTTGGCGTTCTATTTAATAAAATTCATGGTTTTATACAAAGTGATTGTGTTTTGATTGTTTTCTACGAAAAAACATATAAATTTAAGTATATGTTTTAAATCGATTTATTTAATTTGTGTATAATATATTAATGCTTCCTACGGTATTTAGATCTTTCCGTTGATATGAGCACTGTATTTGAAGAATTTCTTTTAAATGCTTGAAAATTGTATTACCTTTACCCCTATCTTCAGTTAAATACCATAAACATATATAATATTACCGATCAACGTCACGAGAACTAGTTTAGTAAACGATCGTTATGAATATAATATTTCTTAAAAAATATGCTTAAAGTCATATTCGTGTCAGAAATACTTTTTCCACCAATTTCTGAGAAAAAATAACACTAGTTTTTTATCTAATATGTTTGAAATGTGTAGTAAGTTCCTTCACAATAAAATGGTCAAGTATCCACCTAATTCATATTATATTTGAAAGAATATTGAGACTTTACTTTAGTATGATGAATTAGTTTACTTTTAAATATTTTCGAACGTGTAACATATAAAAGATCGTTGGGGTATTATATATAAAATAGGTTACATGATTCGTCATTTAATTTTTTTTTAAAAAAACAAAATATTACCAACTCTTTAAAAATGTAAGTATATTTTTTGTCACTGTAGTCAATCGCGGAAGATTAAAATATAGAACTTTATCTGAAGCAACATTACCATTTTCATTGAAGTGAAGCAGTCAAGAAAGCCAGACCAGGTAAAAAAACACAAAAGAATTGCTTCTAGGAAACATAAGTCAATTTACATAAAGTGTGGAGTTCAATGAGATATTAAAATGAAAATCTATAACCGATAATTCGAAATTCTACTACCTAACGGAGTTACGTCATATTTAAATATGCCCTGTGGTAGAACAATGCTGTTTAGTACCCGAGATGGTGGACTTGTCAGATGCGGTTCTCACACCGATGTTCGGAGATTAAATAAACAAAGAAAAATAAAAAATAACATGTCAAACTGAAGATATCAATAGAAAAATTATTAAAGATGCTGGTCAATTATATATTTGGAAGTCCGGAATAGCCGTTGCTGCAAAAAATACTCCAGCTGATGTGAGTAGAACAACGCTGTAGAACATGTGGTGACCCTGCACGCGCCCATAAACATGATCGTGTAAGTACTCACCTATCAACCATATAGAGCAAACCAAACCGACAATATGCACCAGAGACGGATACTGCCCGAGCTTCCGCAGACCGTCCTCTCATGGACATCTCCATTCAAAAAGCATCTCAAGTCACTCCAGAGTGTATAATTCATCACATAAATAAACTAAATTTTATAAGTGCCCATTCAATTAAATACCTTGCTCTAGTTACAACAACAGACACCCTATACTGCGACACACAAACAACATGCGTGAGACTTGAAGATGTCAAAAGCTTCTATCTCGTACCGACAATTCCTTTCGACACAATCATTAGTCAATAATATTTAAATAACCTCAACATCCACACAGTCAACTCCTACAAGCACATTTTATTCATTGAACTCTATCAAACCTCATTTTTAAAGTAATTATTACATTTTTTGTTTTATAAAAATCTACCTAGTGATGTGTATTCTTTGTTCTTATAAAATAAATACAACTTTCATACAATATAATCTGTTTTTATTTTCACCTTAAGGAATAACGCTATCAAGCATTCTTCTCAATGAATGTTTCGTATGAGCCTCAATCTTATTATTTTCAACTTACATTACAATATGACAAAAAGTATATAATTATCATTTATAATGTTTATAATGTATTAAAAATATACATCGAATATTATTTTTTCCTATCATTAGATTAAATAAACAGTTTTTATCAATTCCTGTGAAATCACCAATATGTACCGTACATCGTTGTTTGGGTGACGTCTTTAATTGTTATGGAACATGTCAGCCGATTTCTAACAGGTTTTGTTTTTTTCTATATAGTGCTGTCAAAAAATTGGAAGGAATTGCAATCTGTTTATTTTATTTCGATGAAATACACAATATGTGTTAATTTAAGCGTTTGAAATAAGTGATGGGTATTCTTCGTAGGTAAGTTAAATAGTATGCCGAGACACTACTAAAGGGGCGCTAAAAGGGGGGGACCCACGTTTTTCCAGAACCGTTGTAGAAGCTTCAACTTCTTTTATCGGTTCCACACACAGTACTACAGAAACGCGAAATGTACAATTAATAAACACAACAGAAAAGAGATAAAAAAACAAACGCTAATGTAAGAGATTGAGAAAACGAACAGAGATTTAAATTTAAACCTTCCTGCGCCATTTTAAGTACTATCTTTATTTATTTTTAAAATACAGGTATATAACAACATTACAAACAAACAGATAATCAAGTGTTATGGACGGAAGTAAAGAAACTATTGGGTTCAAGACAGCCATTAAAGAACTAACAATTAAGTACACTCTCCCATGAAGGGACTTGAACGAATATATAAGTCACGTCATACACGGTACAGGCCAACGGAGTTACGCATGTTTTAAGAAAATAATGTTTTAATAATGCCGAGACACTATGAAGGTCGAGAACCACTGTCATATAATACAGAAAAAAATAGAAAGTTATTGTTTCGACTCAAAATGATCAGATGTTGGATACAGGAAACACATTTGATGTGAATTTATTTTTGTAACCCTCAGTAAGCTAAAAAAAAGACTTTAATGCATGGGCGATTTAAGTTTTCATAATTCACAAAGTTTCAGCTCCGAGACCATCCATCATTGGAGTAGAATTGTTTGTTCTGGCGTTGGGTAAAAACTTGACGTTTATTAAAATAAAAATGATAAATTGTTATGTTAAATTGAATTCGAGAAACTTTTCAATGACAGACTGTTTTTGACGCAAGTTTTAACGAATGACGTCATTTTTGTTACGAATTTTTTAGCAGCATTAAAAATATTACACCAAGCCCAAATTATTTTACAAAATGAACACACAAATATGAAGCTGAAATAATTTGTGTTAAAATAAAAGTTTCCGTGTTGTTTGTAAATTTACGAAAAAGGGAGGAATATAAATAATTAAGTATGACAGCAGTGCAAATTTTTTTTTTGTTTTAAGGTATTATTTATGTATACAGACTCATTTTGTATGAATAAGTGATAATATTCGGAATGGATAAAGGTGGTATCCCGTGTAGTTGATTTTTAAAAAAATATATGAAAAGATCGGTTGAATTTACAATATATGTATAACATTTATAATAAAAATAAAAACATCGGACAAGTGCTCCCCTTACAGTGTAATATATATTATTCGATTTGTAATCTTTCGTTCTAGCTGATTCATATCAAAATACTATTCAATTGAATACTCTGGCTTATATGACCAATTTGGTCTCACAATAAATAAATCGACAGAAATAATTACTCAAAATGCATATCTGCCCTGGCTCCTTATTTTTTAAATTGTGTATAATTTTTTTATTGAGAAACATAGACATTAAATTTTTACGTTTTATTATACATTATAAACATTCTTATACAAAACTACATTTATACTTATTAATATACAAAAAGATGAACAAGCTTCATAATGTGAGAGATGTTCACTGTCTCCTTAACTAGACCGAATTTTGTACTAAAAGAGACAGGTCCATCCGTTGTCTATCATACAAATATGTAAAACCAAAAATATTAGGAATGATGTAAACATTGTTTCTTACTGTATCCCGCTTCTCTTACTGAAAAGATTTCATCATGACTCAGCTGCGCGCAAGCATATATTTTTCTAATATATCAACACACTAACCGTTTTGTTTTCAATTTGTTTCTTCACACCCAATCTTAAATCGAGTATAAAGCGGAGAGGCCACAATACCTGAGCGACATTTTTGACAATTTCAAAGTTTTCTGTCAAAAAACTCTAGCAATGCTTTAATGACAAACCAAATATTTAAATACAACGGACTATTTACAATACCTTGCAACAGATTTAACTTAGATACACCAGAATCTATCCATTGCAATTGTTTCCGTTCTATAAGTTACTACAAGTCAACAAACGGTTTAATTATTTTTTTCTTTAGATAGATAAAGCGTTTTAAAAAGTTGAAAATCATGGTTCGTATATTATCACCATTTTCTTCATGATGTATACCTCAATCTGTAATTTTTTTGATATGTATTGTAAGATAATTTTATAGTAGTTATAACTAAATTAATTTAATAATTTAAAATTCTAAAAATATATAATTTTATTAAACGACAATGCCTAAAAATGTCAGTCAATTTATAGTATATTATCGTTGGTAACAAAAAATCTAAGTTTATGTCTACTGTAAATCACTAGTATATCTGTGTATATATATCTGGTTCTATAAATTCTCCATAACTTTAAGAATATAAACATAATAAATATTTATGCACAAAAAATGTTTCAAACGATGTCTCCCTACCATCTGCGTGAAAATTTACAAATTGGATCTGTTACGTGGCCAATAAGCTCGTAAAAACACTTTGTATAATTAAACAAAATTGTTAAAATATATTTGTGGGTAAGGGAGGTTCTTGATATTAAAAATACAAATTTTCGTAATGTTATTCGTTATAAACAACGTACACATAATTACTGTATATTACGTTATATATTATATATAATATATAATGTTATATATTATAACGTTATATATAGTATGTAATTATAGTCACAACGTTTTCATAGTTCTACCTCCATTTTTACTAAATAATAATAATAATATGACTACTCATCACTGTGTAATGTCTCCATGGCTGTGCAGGGTTGTGTATTGTCTCTATGGCTGTGCAGGCTTGCGCAATGTCTCCATGGCTGTGCAGGGTTGAACATTGTCTCCATGGTTATGCAGGGTTGTACATTGTCTCCATGGCTATGCAGGGTTGTGCAATGTCTCCATGGCTGTTCAACTTGTATATGGATAATTGTGTGAAAGAACTGTATAAATGTAGGAGCAAAAATGGGCGATTTGATTATATGCCGTTTATTATACGCCAATAATGCAGTACAAATGGCGAATAATGAACAAGAACTACAGAGTGTATTGAGTAGAATATACGATGTAAGCAAGGAAAGCGACCTTATTATGAATGTCAACAAGTCAAAAGTGATGGTATTCAAAAAGGAGGAAAGCATAACACCGTGCAAAATACTTGTTTGTAATGAATGTTTAGCATAGATGAGTTTGTGTATTTGGGAAGTATGTTTGATAGAAATAGAAAGGTTGCAAATGATATCGAAAGGACGGTGACTGCAGGGAATAAAATGAACGACGCTTTGAATTGAATTATATCTAACGGAAATTTTTCAACCGAGGCAAGACTAGCGGAATTTTGAATACGGTAAAGCGATGCACAATGGAGTCTTGGTACTGACACTGATGTGTGAAAGTGAGGCCTGAAGCTGGCAGAAAAGGAACGAAAGTAGACTAAATGCAATGGAAATGAGATCACTTGGGCGTATATGTGGCAAATCTATTTATAGCATAGTAAAGAATGAAGAAATAAGGAAAGAATGTAAATCTGATGTTAGTATAATGAGAAAGATTAAAAAATGATCGCTTAGGTGGTTTGGTCATATGGAACGGATGAATGAGGAGAGAATGATAAGAAAGATATATTAAAATATGAATTAAATATATTAATTATAAAGATATACATATAAAATCAATTTTATCGAAAAATATTGTTGTTGCGCTACCGGGATTCGAACCTGGATCTCTTCCCTAACCGGGGGAGGTGCTTTATCCAACTAAGCTACAGCGGCATTATTTTTAGCGACAATTTTTCGACTTCACAATAAGAATGTGTTCTACAAAAAGAAAAAAAAAAGCGTCCATGGAAGACTTGGTACGACCAGGTAAACCAGACACTGGAGGATGGTCATGTTAGAAGCCTCAACAATCGGCAAGCTTGTATGAGAAGATGCATGAATATGGATGAGGTTAAAATTGTGTGTCAGGACAGAAGAGTATGACGCTCTATCATTTTTGCCTACCATCGTGGGGAAACGGCGTGATGGTAAGTTAGTTAGTTAGTTAGTTATCACTGCCGATCGCACCTACAGTCTTATTTTTGTGGTGTCTTATATAAAAATAAATAAATGTACATACTTAATTCATCCGTTAGTTTTATATTCTTGCACTTTTGAATTCTAGACTATAATAATAAAATGATTTTGTTTGTATTTATTATGAATAAGTTGTGCAATACCTGATAAAAGATGTGAACAAATTTCGATTCGGGTATCATTCCAATGTGGTAAATATAGATTTTTAAATATTTAAATCCGTTACTCGAACTTGTATATAATAGTTTATTAAAATATATGTGAAGAAAATAGTTTTTTGGGAGAGTTTCATCATAAATGCACTTTACAAAATGAAATGCTTTTAGATTAGAGTTTTTAAAGCTTTCTTCTTAATTGTGATGCTTGAAGACGTTCGCTTGAACTCTGCTCCATAATGTTGATGCTTGCATAGGCTAGTTCAACAAAGTTGGGCCCACAGAGAGCCGCGATCCGTAAAGTTTAAATTTTCCGGACATTTTGGCACCTAAAGCTTACGTTGAGACTCTTTCGTATGCTGTTTATAACTAATTTGTTGATAATTGTTTAAACTTAAGCCAATATCCACCCAAAAGAATACGTTTAAAAAAAATGTCATCCGAAAGAAAACTATTATATTTATATATATATATACGATTTTAATTTCAAAAGGTGTTAAATTTGTTTTTCAGGTGATAAAGTCATCCAAAAAACTTGAATGCTGACTTCAAATTTAGTAATAACAAGTTCTTTCATGCTATATCATACTTTTCTTCTAAAAATATTTAAGATTATATTATAACATATCCATATATATTGTAACACACGCAACCTGTCGATACGTCCATCGATTAGCTTCAGGATAATGCATAAGTTTCCATGAGTACTAATGATCAGAATTGAATAATTGTTCTAGGGAAAATAAATAAGTAAAAAATCTAAAATGGTTTAAAATATTATAATTATTATCAAAAGAAACAACACAATCAATATGGTTGAAATGAAAGATGAAAACTGATAAACTATTAAAGAATCTTGGCATAGAAAGCCTGTCAAAAAAACAAACGCGATCTGAACTCAAATTGGGGATGAAAACTACGTCTTAATAATTTACGTTTAGGTTAACAGAAAAACTGACATGCACAAATCGTGCTGCTACATCCGTTGAGTCATTATACCTTCCTTCGCTGTTAATCCTCATGGTAGATTGTTTTGTTTGATTAAAATAAATAAAGGCATTCCTCCCCGCTCAAAGAACAAATAATTTCGTAATGGCATCGCCATGAACCGAAATCGCCAGCTCATAATACAAGAAACGGACCATGTCCTGTAATTAAAAGATTAGGATGACACGCTTACAGTAACCAAATTACAAATTTGCAGATTTGGTTCAACAAGACGGTGCCACCTTACACATAGCCCGAGCTACGCTAATTTTTGCGAGAAATTTTTACTGGCCGCATAATGTCAAAAAGTGGTGATATCGACTGGCTTCCTCGATCACCTAAATTGACGGCTCCCGACTATTTTCAGAAAAGGTACTTGAAAGGAAAAGTCTACACGCGAATAAGCCAACAACAATTCCGATGCTACAGAATAATATTTGAAATGAAATTACTAAAAATAACACGAGGAGTTTGCGAGAATGTTATGAAAAATATGGTTAAAAGAGCACGCATTTGTGCCGCTGCCGGAGGCAGCTACTTGGCCACAATCAAATTTTATACATAATTGTAATAAACTAAATAATTGATAAATAAAAATTTAATTAAAATACTGTGTTTAATTTTTTAGTTATTTAAAAACAACATCGGCCTGAAACATAATATTCACCCTGTATATTGACGGTTTGTCCTTCGAAATAAGTTTCTAAGTATTATACAAACTTACAAACTTAATTGTCAGTCTTCCTATACACGTGTTATTATTTTTTTAGGCCAGGTTAAAATACTACATGCTACGAAAACATAATTTACCTATGTTAGTTATTGAATATTTTAAGAGACAGACTTATATTGTTTGACCTAAGTGAGGTATTTAGTATTAAAAATAAAACATTTTTCATTTTTTTGTTCTGTAATCTGCCGCAAATTTACTCGTTTAAAACGCGATATATTTTATAATGTGAATACAAAAAATTATCTCACTGGTTTTGTTTCCGTAAAAACTCACTTTCGGTGCCTTTAAGTCGGCGTCGAATAATTGTATTATCAAATATGAATTAAATATATTAATTATAAAGATATACATATAAAATCAATTTTATCGAAAAATATTGTTGTTGCGCTACCGGGATTCGAACCTGGATCTCTTCCCTAACCGGGGGAGATGCTTTATCCAACTAAGCTACAGCGGCACTATTTTTAGCGACAATTTAAAATATCACAGACCTATGTTCTGAATAATTACAACTTCACAATAAGAATGTGTTCTCCTAAAAAAAAAAAAATTGTATTATCACTTATCCGCGTCTAAATTGAATTGTCAGCCTGACGTCACCAAGTGTCACTGATCAATATTTTTTGTTTGATCTCGACTTCGCGGTGTAAACAATTACCTCCAGTGCACCAGCACTATTTTGTGTGATTATAGCATTTATTGTTTGTGTGTACCGTGGGTGAACAGTGACACTACCGATTTCAGTCGGAAGCGGAGATTGTCACTATATTCATGAACGTAGTGTGCGACAGGTATTTCAGAGGAATCATACTTTAGGTAAGGCGAACGGTTCTTCTAAATCCCGGTCCCCGAGATCGCTGGTTCTTATAAATTAAATTTCCCCTCACCAATTTCTTCCTACATTCATCTCCTGATTTTCCTTTCCCACCTTGCAGTAATTCCGACTTACAACTGTAATTATCACAATCCATTACACAGAACGTGTGACCCGGAGATTTCACATCGCTAGTTTTATCTTGATGTATTGTATCGTGATAGTATATTTTATTACTTAAATAAAATGCATTAGAATATAATTAATCCTGAATGTTTGAGATTTATTTGAATACTTTTAATGAAAATAATTTAATGTTTGTTTTTTTGAGTTCATAACCCAGCGATATGAATATTAAAATTATTGTCGTGGGCAGCTAGACTAGCGTGAATAATTAGTTAACCTTCAGATTTATTCAAAGTCAAGTGAAGCTTTTAGTAGTAATTTATTCACTTCTGCCTTACAAAGATTAATAAAGCACTTTTACAAGGATGCTACCATGGAGGCAATACACTCATTATGTTTATCAAGAATATTTTTTTTTATTTAAAAATCTAATATTTCAGAATAAATACCTTTTTTTGTATTTATTCATGGAATTATATTTATCAGTGTTTCAATTATGAACAACTATTAAATATTAATAAATTCAATTTCCATAAAAATTTCTCATCGCTTCATTGATAGGAAAATGATACAAATCAAAATATACACATATTAAAGAATTTTAAAAGTTTTTATAGTGTATTATCTGTTCGTGTATGTATGTACATTATTGTCAACCTCCCACCTAGCGATACAATCTAAAACTAACGTTTTCCGCAAGAGATAAGTATGATTCGATAAAAGGAAAACGACATTATATGTCCTCTAGGAGTCATCAATAAAGTTAAACTTCTTTTAGTTTAGCATTTTTCATAATTAACTCAATTCTGATTTTTTTTTGTTTTATTATTTTTTATCGCTTTTCTATCAACGTACCGATGTGTATGCAGGGCGTGCACTCTATATAATAAAAAAGCCCTGTATTACTGTAATCTTTGCAAAATAAATATTTATTTGATATTGAGTATGTAAATCTACGCGAAAATAATTCAGTTCTCATGTTAACGTGTTAAATTAAACCGTATAACTGACGGAAGAATTTAAAATTGATAAATAAAGCTGCGTATGTCTTTTTTCGCAAAACTTGTCCCAGAAGTATACGAAGTAAATGCATATCTCGCACCGCGCGGTGTTCTGAATACACGTCTTCGCTTTAACAGACATGTTGCAAAATGCCACAAGTGTGTCTTTGAAGTAGACTTGACTGTATGCATTCAAATATACTTTAAACGTGGTATTATAAAATATTTTAGCTCCTTTACACACAGGTATATTTACATAAAAATATGCTTTTGAAAGAGTGATTGATGAATACAACCTCTAATAATAATAATACACATCGCTTTTACACTATCGAAATTAGCAGCATAAGAGCATGTCTAGTGCATGCCGTTGTATGCAATGTGCATGTATATCATTATTTTAACTATTTTTTTCTCTTCCCCTTATATTTCGACGATGTCTTCTTAAATAATATTACAAAAAATCACTTTGATTGTGCCATAATTAGTGTTTAACATTAAGAATTTTTAAAGAAACAAATAAATCAAGTGTAAAACCTGATGTACATATTTATTGTGATATTTTGTAAAACTTATGGATTTTCAGTTGGAGATAGTTTGTTAGAAATGCAGTATCCATGAAGTCTGTTCAAGTCACTGAAAGTTATAGAAGTCTGAAAGTCTGGACAGTTTTCTAGAGTAATCTGCCGTGTATGTCTGACATTTCGGATTCCTATGATAGGACTCGATTAACGGGTTCACATTACTAATAACGTATCGGCACATGAAAAATTTATTCAACATATCAATTGGTACCTGAAAAATTTATTGAAAATATTTCAACGCTAACAGTGTTTAGGTACATGAAAATTTTTATTGATAACGCAAAACTTTTCATGTATCAGGGTACTCGATTTTCAAGTTAACGTTAGTAATTATAAGGAGTATATTATTTTAAACAACCGTGAATACGGTGACTTTAGCCCTTTGGATCAATGATTTTCCACGCCCATTATGGAACCACGCGCCGAGGATTTATGATCCCGAAACTAGGGCCGTATTACTCCCGGGAAAACAAATAGCCCTCAAGGCCTATAAATAAAATTAATGTGCCAGAACATACAGAAAGTGTGGTCTCGTCGACTGTTATTTTCTTTCTGACATATTTCATACTTGACTAGAGTCAGGCTTGTAATAAGCAAAACCATGAAACGTGTTGCCTTCTTTGAAAGATGGCTATATCTATATATATATATATATATACATATATATTTATACATAGTATTCTATTGCTTTTCCGTCATTGCCTCTTCCTTATTACAAAAGAAATGTTATTTTTATTTTTTCTTGCGTTCGTGTATTATTTCTAACTTTGAAAGCGAACAAAACAGAATCAAATAAAATTATAAACACATTTAAATTTTCTCAAAGTTTTTGTGATTAATTTTTAGTATGTGTTCTGGGTTTGTAATTTTTTTTCTAATAGGTGAACACATATACTGCCATAACTTGAAACAAATGTTATTGTAAAATGTAGTGTTATTTTTACCAGTTTTAGTTTTGTTCCTACCCCTTAGTCCATTCCCAATCAGCACACATTGTTCCTTTGGCTCGACTGGTTTAATTTGAATTCGTAAAGTTCATCGAGATTTGGAGATGAAGTGTTGTTATGTGATTATTTGTTGGATTAGTATTTCATATACCGATATACCGTGACAGTTTCGTACAATGGGTGAAATTTCGGAAGATCATAGGAACGGAGTCATCAACCGGGTGAGTCGAGCTGTCCTTTGGTTCCGTGAGTCCGTCCTGATTCGCTGTCGAAAGGATCCCTTACCCTCATTTCCGATTCCCTATTTTCCATCCACCCATCCTGTTCGATACCATCACCCACCACTGTGATCGGCGACTCGCGTCTATCACAGTATGATAACGAAAGAAAACATAATTTTGTGTAATTAAATTTAGGAAAAAATAATTTTGTCTAACTTACTTGATTTTAATTTAACGGTGAAAACTTCGCGATATGAAAATTTATTTCGTTGCAAATTTGTTTTATTTTATGTCACCACCGCAACTAGTACGTTAAAAGATAATAAAAACAAAATCTAACTATACCTAATAGCTATAAAAAATCGAAGATACTTTAGAAAACTATTTTTTTAAATCTCCATTAGTTCCAAGAGCAGTAGTACATAATTGAATAAAAATATGAAAAAAATTTAGATTAAATTGTGTCAAACATGCGTGTTATTATTTTCCACATGAACAGAGACTAAAATCATGTATAATAATGAATCAAATTGTGTATTTTTAATTTACAAATTATCAACAGAACGTTAAAATACAATGACTGTAACATACATAAGATACAATGAAAAAACATATTTTGACAATTGGGAGATTAACATTTTACAGAATATCCATTTTATTGTTTAAAATTTAGAAACCTTCAAAAATTCAAGTACATATTAAGATTTAAAAATTTTTCGTGATTAACTCTTTTGTGGAAGTCCATTGTAAAATTGACTTTTAAATACACTATAAGAATTAATATAATAAAACACAACGTTGTTCACTTCGCACAACACTTAATTAAATATTAATTAGAACGTTTTCGACTCTTACTACGTCATCGTCAGTAATAAACTAATGTTAAAGGCTATCGACTACATGGGTGGTGGGGAACGGTGGCGGTATGAGAGCAGTGTTATGGAGAGGGGAAAGTGGTTGTGGGCGGGGCTTATATGGACAGGAGAGGAGATGTTATAGAGGGTGTTTGTTAAGTACATTTTTATTGTTAATATTAATATCTATATTATCTATAATGCCTAATTTTCTTCCCTTTCTGCATATCCTGTATAACTTCTACGTGTCTCATGAGCGAAATGATGACCCTCTGATCTGCAATTGTCTGCCATCTCTGAGTTAATGCAGAAGTTCGTTGATACACTTAAGGTGTTCTTCTATTCGTGTGTGTATTTTCCTTCTAGTTTGTCCAATATAAGATGAATGATAGTTTTTACAAATAATCTTGTATACTCCACTATTATCCAGTGGATCTATTCTGGTATTATCATTTAATATATATTTCCTAACACTATTGTTGGTACAAAAGGGTGATTTGAACATTTTTCTTTACATAATTTAGGCAGGTTTATGGTTAGTTTTCCTGTATATAAAATTCTTCCCTACGGTTTGTCTATATTCACTTTCGAAGCTGGAGAGAACAATATACTGAACTTCTTAGATATCTCAATAGAACGAAAAAAGTGTAACTTGAAGATATACCGAAAAGACGAATAATGCGAATAGTATATACTTCAAACGCTTAAATGACTATGAATAATGCATAATGAGGGCATATTTCGCTTAAAACTGACCTGTATCATGGAGATTAATACATGTTATTGTTACTGATGTAATTATTTATTACACATATAGAAGAGAAATAGTCTCGATTGTTTTTGTAAAACCATTTGTAAAATTGGGTTATAGATTTTGTTAATCTGACAGAGATATTTAAGTATATTAGTGGCGCTTAGCTTGTTATTAACTATTTTGTAGACTATCATTAAGTTCGTGATTTTTGATCTTTTTTTCAAAGAATCAAATAAAGATTTTCGTGCCTCTTGTCGTATATTTTAAGGGAATCGCTTAGGTCTCGTCACTGTGTCAGAGATTTAAAGAACTGTGTTTGAAATTTTTTTACACTGTAGTCTTAGACTGCATAATTGGATGACCAGATTGTCGATGAGAATTTCAGTGAACTTCTGATAAGGGATTTTTAAATTGTATTTGATTATAATGTATGGTGAAATTTTTTCGTTGTTCTGAGAACGAAACCAAGAGTATTTATTGGTTGTTCGCCTTGTGATATCATCTACAAACTAGACTCCATTAATTTTTTAATCGTCTGATTATTTCGTAGAATTTTTAATATAATGTTGCCTTTCCGGTCTATAACAACAACGGTCAACTCAACCCCATTTTTTTCTTCACCATTAATACTTATAATATCGTCTTCCACCAACAGTGTTCAATTACTACAACAAGATCAGCATCCATTAACACTAACCTTGATCTATCACTATCTGCCTCACTGGGCTTCGTCCGTGTTGAGGCAAACATATTACATATTTAATCAACAATCATATTATACATAATTAGTTTAGAATAAGAAAAAAGAAAAATGAATAACAAGTGTAAGTAATAAAATAAGATGCAATATTTGATATTGAGAAATTTATAACATATCTAAAATTTATAAGAATAATACACATTCGTTTTCAACAAGTTTAAATAATACAATACGAATTAATTTATCACACACACACGCATCCATAAGCTGCTCACTTGTGTTGGATCTGAAGTCTTGATGTTCATATTGAAGGAGTAACCACACTATAAACATACGTTCGGTCTAAGTTTTTTAGATAGAATTTTATTGCGCCTTTGAACTGTATCAATGTTTTTTTTATGTATTTGTTATATTAATAGTCATTCGAACACGTAGTACGTGCCAATGAACGCCGAGGACTGTTACGTGTCACATGATTAGACTCCTCACATGATTGACGTCCATGGTTCCAAACCTACGCACAGCACACACGCAGTAGTTTTCAACACTTTAACTTTTAATTTGTAACAAAACTTTTATTTTAATTTTTCTAATTTTTCTAAATTAAAGTGTATTCTGTAACGTGTTATTTCACTATTTTTCTTAAAATATTTTTACATTTTACCTATCATACTAAGTCTGTCTACCACGACAATTAACGACCTGTTGATAATCTGTACAGTAAGAAAAATAAAATAAAATAATACTTCTTGTACCTACAAAGACTTGGTTTTAAGCATTTTATTCTACTTCTTTTGACTTGTTCTAAATGTATTATGTATTTATGTCAACGCCAGATATTACTCGGTAGGCTTCTTGTACCATCCTCACTCGCCTTATGCGTATATCTTTAAGTATAATACGAAAGTTTTTTAATTATGAATTAGAAACGAAATGAAAATTATATTTCTATTTCGGAAAGTTATATAAAAAACAACAAACAGCTGAGTGAAAAAGACCGCTATGTTAAAACTTTTCATTCTTGTCTAGACAGGGTGTCTAATATTTGGTTTATTCATAGTGCTCTTCAAAAGTTAAATGGTTAACACCTGAGTCGTGAATTATATATTCACAAGAGTAATTATATTTTAGATATGCGATTTTAAATCACCTTTTATCGGAATATTTATTGACTAAATTCTCAAAATTATAAACATATAAAGGTTTTTTTTTATTGCGTCTAATAGATTTTTTGAAGCCGATATAGATATATCTATATAATTAATATAAAGAATATTATGAACTGTATTATTATTTAATTAAAAATATTAATTTTGCTGAAGGTACACGTATTGTGTATATGATATATCATTTTTTCGGATATTCGGCGTCTGAAAAAAAACATTTTTAACAATTCAGCACAATGATTTCGATTAGAAGATGGTTTTTATGCTAGTACATCTAAACGTTTCTAAATGTTGGTGAGACACTCTCTTTATGGACCAATTTTCAGAGAAACAAACTGACTGATACAATGACAAGTGAAGAAAGGTAGTTAATAAAAAATAAAAATAATAATCTTCTTATTTCTTAATTTTCGGCCTTTATGGAAGTCCATGATGGCAGTCAGTTCAGAGTTTCATATGTTCTTTGTGTATATCTGTGTGAGGTCCGCGAGTTGTTTTATGTGTGTGTGTGTGTGTGTGTCGCGCGACGAGAAGAACAAGCGAAATGTCGGTGTGTATGTATGGGCAAGGCTCATATCGGGTGAGCTCTCTCGCTTCTGGACTCCGACGCGATCTAGTACTACATTTATGTGTACTATATAGTTGTAAATACTCTGTAATCCTGCTTGAATAAATTTGTGTTAACTGTCACCTGAAAAAGAAATTTGATTCAACTACCACAGCACAACTCACAATACTGAAGCTGGTTATTAACGGAGGGCCGCAGGACATTACAGCCTATCTATTATAGATCTGTCTTAATATTATCCGCCCATGTTCGTCTTGATCTTCCTCCATTGTCTTGGTCTTTCTCTGTTGTCTTGGTCTTCCTCTCTTGTTCTGGTCTTCCCCTATTGGCTGATCTATTGTCGCTACATATTTCGCTCATAATAGCCTCATTGCTTTCATCTTCCTCAGGATATCTAAAATAGCGTGCCATTCTCGTAGTTCTAGTTCTTTAACCTTCTTCATTATTCTATTATATTATCGAATTATTCGAAGATTTGTAATCTATATTTTCGTTTTAAATTAGATTTGGAAGAGCTGACTCGTTGATAAAATCATTTTACTACTACATTAACGTGAACCACTTCAAAATAAGGCATGTCAATGTTGGAACAATAATCAAAAATAAATATATAGAGTCTAGAGATTAGACACCTGCCTAGTGATCAAGTGATCGTAAGTTCGAAACTCGTTCCGGGAGATCAGCAATTAATCATATTAATAACAGTCAAACTTCAACAGATTGATCTCCCAACCTCCGAGCAAGGTACGAAATAGTTTGAAAGGCGTTGTGTTTATTTTTGTATTTTATTTTAAAAATTTACCAACGAAGCCCGACTAATGGCCGGTAGCAGTTGGCCTTTACTGTATTCACAACAGTACACTATTATGGAAATCGAATTAGGTGACATCTGGTATCAACTTTTTGAAGGTTATTTTTTTATGTTTGTATAAAATACGAGATATTTTGAGCGAATAATGACAATATTTCCTCTTATATAAATTATTTTGTTTTTATTATTAAATTAATGTATTGTTTTGTTAATACGTTACTACATTTACAATTATTGAAAAACCTCACTAAACTAAGTCCGAAGTGAAATAAAAAATTCATATTTTAAGCAAACTGTAAACTATGTTAACATTCTTACATTACAATTAACCATTTTACTTAGATTGAACAAAAATATATTACTTCTATATTAGCAATATTACTTTGTGGCCTCATTTTATATAAATAATTTGACGAAATACTTTATTTAAACCATTATTTATTGATAATTCAACATGTTTCGATACCTATGGTATCTTCTTTAGGAAACAACATACACTGAAATTAAAAAATACAACCATAGATAAAAAAAAATGTAAAGTGGTGAATAAGTAAGAACTAATATGAAAACAAATTTAAAATGTGACTATCTGCTATACCGGAGAAATACCGTCTGCTATAATATAGTAAATTACTAATATAGCAGGCAGGGTACCCAAATATATGTCTTACTTTCTTACTGATATATTGTATTTACTTTGCCAAATTTTATATGCAAACCCTCGGTACATTTGTCTGATATTAGAAATATTACGCAACACTTATAGTAATTAACTAGGTGAAAATGTATACTTAATGAATATTAATTTGGAAGAGTAATACGTCATACCGTTAGACATTATTTATTTTGTTTATTTAAGTACACAATACATGTAAAAAGTGAACCTAATAAATTTATTATTATTACATGCGAGGGCTATTCATGAGAATTTAATAAAAATAAACATTTATAATGATATAATCTTTGCACAGTATAAAATTTTGGTACACTGATTTCGAAAAATTTTCATAACTATATATGATTGTTAAAACACTAATTGATTACGTTTCGATTAAGAATTTGTAAAAATATCAAATCTGTCCCAAATAAGACATCAAGTTGGAAAAACCCAATATTTAATTTGGTTTTATTTAATAGACTAAGAAATCGATAATTTACCAGGAAACATGACTTGTTGAAATATTCAATAATTTGTCTACCATTGACGAGGACAGGCGATATGTTTAATAATTCAAGTATGTAGATAACATATAATAATCATATATTAATAAACCTACCATATGGTTTCTGCTAGTAAGGAATATATAAAGTTATAAAGAATAATACATTTTTTGTTGTGAAGTTGCATTTTCAGAACATAGTTCTGTGGTATACTTTATTACAATTTAAATGTAACTAAAAAAATATACGGAAAAAATCTATCAATCGAAATAATATGTAGTTACTACCGGAATTTGAACCTGGACCTCTTCCTATGTGGATAAGATGAGGTCAAGGTTCTAATCTCGATAGAAACCAAATATTTTTTCGATAGATTTTATCTGTACTTTATATCTTTGTAGTTGATTAATTTAATCTGTATTAATATATAAAGTATTAAGGAGAACACATTCTTATTGTGAAGTTTTAATTATTCAGAATATAGGTCTGTGATATTTTAAATACTAATTAAATGTATAAATTAGAAAGATATACATATAAAATCAATAAAAATATAAATCAATAAAATTAATACATTAAATTAGTATTTAAAATATAACAGACCTATGTTCTGAATAATTACAGCTTCACAATAAGAATGTGTTCTCCTTAATAATATATAAGTTGTATTAATGTGTCCAGAATTTATTAAAAATGAATTGTTAATTCTGGCATCTGCAAGTCAGTTTACTCAAAGGTATTTGAGATTCCGTAAAAATAATGTAGATGGCTTTCAAATAATGAAACGACAGATGTATTAATTTGAAAAAAGTGTAACATATAGGTTCGAAAATTTGTCGTCACAAGTACTGTCGCTGTAGTATAGTTGGATAATGCATTTTCCCCGGATTGGAAAGAGATCCAGGCTCGAATTCCGATAACGCAACTATATTTTTCGATTAAAATGATTTAATATGTATATCTTTCTAATTAATACATTTTATATGTGAAATATTGAAAAGGTAACATTTAATCTTTCTGATTATTACTACGTTCAAAGAGATATCCATTATTAAGAAATACATTAAGTCATTAAAATAATTTCGACCATGTTAGTATTAATAAGCAAACAAAAAAATACCTTTAATGTTTGCCGTATTCCGGTTAAAAACATGAAATATTTTTGCATTGGAGCGGGATGGAGCGATAAATAAACTAAACAAAGGAACATTACTCAGATATTTGCGTGCGATTTCTAAGAAATGTTGGTAAAATTTGTGTAGTCGGATGCTCGTTTCCTTTGGGGATGTCGTGTTATTGTCTTCGGAGCAAGACGTGACTGAACTGCCTGCAGCAGTACTGGTGCCCGGCCTAAGGGTACGTGCGGTAAGTTACGTAACACATTCCCTTAAAAGTGAGTTATGTTTTAATAGGCTCGGGAGAAAAACTTTATAATAAAATCGCAAGAATATTTTTTCAATTTTGATAAATTATTGCATACGTGTGAAAAAATATATACCTTAGATTACGAATGCGAATGGTCAGGTGCTACGTGTTCCCTATATTGTTTTATGGAATTGAAGCATGGACGCTTACCGAAGAAATGATAAGGCGACTTGAAGCATTTGCGATGTGGATCTGTAGAAGAATGCTCAAAATAAGCTGGATGGAGTTGTTATAAAGTATGTAAAACAATAAAAATCGGAAAACTTCAATATCTCAAATATGTAATGAGACACCCGGAGAAGTTTGAGATCTTGCACTTCATAATGCAGGGAAATATTGCTGGAAGACAGTGCCCTGGAAGAAGGAGATCATCACGGCTGAAGAACCTGAGGCAATAGTTTGGATAGTCTACTGTAGAGCTTTTCCGGGCCGCAGTAAATAAAATTATGATAGCCAACGTCCGTTGAACGGATAGGGCACACGAAGAAGAAGAAGAAGAATACCAATGATATTGTTTTCAATATTACGCAACAACACTGTATATCGTTTTTGGGCAATCGTGTATTATGAATGCAAATGCGTTGTAATATATATATTCTCTGGCTAATAGCATATTAAACAACCGTCTTTATGTAAATACCTTCGATAGCTGGTTGGCAGGTTTCCGATTAACAATAAGCGCACATATGATATACGAACTGCACTAACCTTTTTATTTTGCTTGTCTTTTTCTGTTCTTTTTTGATGTTATCGTTCTTTTAGCTGGGTTGTCTCCTTTAGATTTCGACCAACCGAAGCGCGCATTGGTGGTTTGTTTGGACCGCTGGACTGTTCAAAGCACGGAATGTAATTGAATGACGCCTATCGGTTACCGTCTTTATAGCTTTCTGAAAAAGAGCGGCAATACTCACATACACACATGTATATTATTATAAACCAGGAAACCCAGTGGTGCCAATCGAAGTAACAAGGCGCGTAAACAAACCGAAAGGGATCGAAAGGACCCCACCCTTTCCCGAAACCATTCACTTATGTACCGGTTCCTCTCAACAAATGCAAGAAAAAAATATTTTAGAAAGAAAAAGACGAGATATTAGTTTGTGTATTAAATAACTACGCTTTTTGACTCCATATATGCTTTCTTTATTGGTAACAATATACATATATAAACTTTCAATACATTGGATTGTATATATGTATATATATATATTTACTGCCACAAGCATTATTTATTGTATATATGTAAATATATAATGTTATTAGATAAATAGGGCAATCATAGGAGCGACAATTTGCGAAACACTCCCTAAGAGAGAGAAAGCACAATACACGAATGTTTGAGTCACGCTAACCTCTATCTAATTTCAGTCTACTGGTCTTCTTAGTATTTCCCATCGCGAGATCCAAACCTTAATGAAACTGCTGAAAAGCGAGAAACGATTTATTCTTTAATTATAATATTAAATTACAGTTGATAAACTTGAGTAATAATTTTTTCAATAGATTGTAAAAAGACATACATTTAAAAAAAAATAGAGATGGAATATTCACAGATGCTAATTTCAAAATAATTAATAATTTCCTACTTTTAAAATTAGCAATATTAACTTTGTGGTTAAAATTCATATTTTTATTTATTATCTTTGTTTTATTAACCACTTAATTGAGTTTAAATACATCTACCGGATTCGAAAAATACCATTTTCTTCTTCAGGATGTCATAACTAACTAAAACATATATTATTGTTTCTTTACCAGAATCTATTTTTAAAAAAATCGTTGGAGATAAATAAAGCGTGTAAAACTAATCAAAAAATTATAAACTACCAACTAAATTTAACTACGAGTCCCATTCTAAAATTATTTCCTAAAAATTGTTCGAGTAAATTTGTATTAAGTAACGATTTGAGTTAGGTACTAAAAATTTTTTTTTTCTGGTAAAGAAACAATAATATATTTTTTAGTTAGTTATGAAGAAGAAAATGGTATTTTTCGAAACCGGTAGATGTATTTAAACTTAATTAAGTGGTTAATAAAACAAAGATAATAAATAAAAATATAATAATTTCCTCCACACGATCTGTTCCGGGGCGATTTCACATTAAAATCTAAACGAAAGTGTTAAAACAATAAATGGTTTATCACAATTCGTGAAAGTAATAATAATAATATATTTAACATAATAACGATTTATTTTTAATATGAAAACATTCTTAATTATATGGAATTATATGTAATTTACCCTACTTATAACATTCATGGATGCTGGTATTTACCAATATAAATAGGTACTTGAAAAATCTTTGGAGGATAATCGTCCGGGGGATCAATTGGCAGAGAGATCAACTGCCCGAGGGAACAATTGGCCGAAGGAACAAACTATCGGGGGATCAAATGTCGGGGATCAAATGTCGTGTCGGTACACCTACTGGAAGTCCGGCTGATCAGCGGCGTTCTCGCCGACCACTCGGCTGTGACGAGGAATCATTTAATGTGTAAAAACGTGTCAGATACCAGGACATGTAATTGTTGCCATGTCAGTTTTGAGAGAGATTATTTGATGGTGTCACATTGGATTGGTGAATCATAGATGGATTGGTCCTGCCGTGCCATAAATTTGAAGTTGAATGCGGTGGACTGATGCCGTACCACTGATGTTAACCACCGAGGGTCACAGTAAGTCGCGCTGAGTTTGAGATGACCACCAATCTCTGGGAAGGAAGATCACCTTTACGATGCGCGAAATGGAGTGACGATGCGCAATTTGGTGATGATGATGAATGATGTCTCTGTTTGCTTGAAAATGTGTTAATTTTACTTTCAAATTCTTTTATTGTAACAGCCTACATTCATATTTTGTTACTCTTAGTTATTATTTTTCCTCAAGTGATGAATGAAATCCTGATAGATTTTTATCTCATTAGAACTCACATCTCTCATGCTCACAACTGTGCTGACCGGTGGACTCTGACATTACACCTCGCAGCATATATAATGCATTTCTCAATCATCAAACGAACACGTAAGTGATTAATGATTATCGAGGCACCCGCCACTCATACATAAGCTTATTCATAATTTCACCAACCTTTCGAAATCTTCTGATTCCAAATAGTTTCATCACAAAGCACAAAGATGAATACTGTGTTCCTAATAGATGTGTGAAGATCCTGAGCAAGAACAGAAACGTGCTGGATTGGCGAAATACGCCAACATTTGTGTAGCTTATGATTTAATCCGAAAAGAATGCAGACGACGTCATCCTGCAATGGATTAACGAAATCTGTCAATGATAATGATTCTATTGTATATTTGCTTTAATTTGTTGTATTTCTATAACTATATAAAATATTAAAAAAATAATATTAAATAAATAACATACGGTGCTGCTATAAACTATAATCATAAAAACTTTTAAGTACCACCTTAGACGTTGAAAATAATCACACCAATTTATTATTTATTCCTTAATTTCACTTATATGTGCTTAAATATATACCTACATATATATAAATATAGGTATCTAAATAATTGAGCTTTTTTATTCAGAAGTTATTAACCGCTGCTGTAAGTTTGGAGATAAATTAATAAACTATTACATATGGTTAATAATTTTTATGAGAACTCTACACTATGAAATTATACTATAAATATAGGGTAACCAGTGAAACTTTTTCGTTTTTAAAATTGAAATAAAAACAATCAAATAAGAATAAAGTATTTATATTAATTTTAACGGATAATAGAGATCTGAAAATTTTACCTTTTAAAGATTATGTCATGTGTCAGATTGTGGCCAATATTGTACGAAGCTTTAAATCTGGCTACCGAGATGGCCAGGGTATTTTTCCGTACTTGCTAATTAATTTTCTTGGGAAAATTGTGTGGGGTTTCCTCGTCTTATCGAAACTACGTATTGTTGTTGTATCCGGGAGACATTTGCAATTGCGGAACAAAAAACTCATCAATCATATGGCAATAAATCTCAGAAGTGACAGTTTGTCTCTGGGAAAAAAAAATTGAAAAATCCCCACTGCACACCCATATATAGGAATATACACAACAGTATAAAACGATATGTGCGTGATGCGAGTACATATGTGAAAAATAATGTACTGTTGCGTGAGTGCCTCAAATAACGCGCAAGTAGTTAACGGAGCTTGTGATTGGAAAGACGGCGACGAGTAGAGTGGTGCTTAGGTGCCGGCTTCCCGGGCGATTACCGGCGCATGTTATTGTCGCCGGTACCGGGCGTGTTTTTGAGGCTGTCAAGTGCCCAGATGCATTCATGGGTCGTTGACGGTACTGAAGATTATGGAGGCGATAGACCTCCATAAATACAAGTCCCAAAAGTCTTTTTCATATCAAAAATTCTGTAATAAAATAATAGATGAATTTAATACAAAAATATTTGTTTTGCTTTTAAGTACAATCCTTGGGATTTTATTTCTTAAAATAATGTTTTCTAAATGTGATCCGTTATTTCGCTGGCACTCTTCTAAACGGTAGGCAAAATTTCTGAAAACTGCTCGGTACGTATTCTCCGTGATCGCTGAATATTTTATTTTGGTTGATCCAGAGAAGAAGAATTTTTAACGAATACCTTTGATTTAAGGTAGCCCCATAGGAAAAAGTCCAGTGTTGTCAAGTCGGGGCTACGTGGAGGCTAGTTTATGTCACCTCGTCGGAATATCAACTTTCCAAGGAAAATTTCACGAACAACTGGTAAGAACACGCTCCATAGCGACTAAATTCTCGCAAATGCGGTAAGCAATCAGCATATCTACCACCTTACTCTCGTTCGTTGCGTTAATACAGCGAATAAACCAAAATGAAAAAGACTTTTGGGACATACTGTATATCAGCAAGCTAATGTACGTACATTAAAATAATTCGTGTCGTTACAGAATGATGGTCCAGCGGTAATGGTAAAAACATTGGAAAATAAGACAATGTCATGGTTTAAACCACAGAACTAAACGAACTTGTCAAATCAATAATCAACTAAATTAAGCTCGTTTTTGTCTATGCTCTATATCATAGTCTATCATTATTAATAAAATAATTAACTTGATATTCCACCAGTATCAATTTTTCTTAAAGTACTGACAAATATATTTATTATTGTATGGACTGTATCCACGATGATGATGGTGATGATTTATAAATCCTTTCACACTAAAATATGCAAATATTCTGTACGTGCTCTCGAGCCGAATTTTCTAGATAAATCTCATCCGTGGATACGATCTATTATAAATAAATTATTTGACCTCTTTTATTTATTTTTCTGATACACTTACCATCATTACACATTATCGAAGATCGATTAATTATAAAAAATCAAAGTAAAAAAACATAGGAATTAAATTTGCTTTATCGTCCTCTGCTTACCATTAATTATTGATATTGTAGTTTTCAAAACAATATTTATTCCACACGAATCATTTGGCAAGCTTCGTTTACCATAATTTACTTTATGTGAAACATCTGGCGTTTTGAAGTATTTGAGAAATTTCTCTATACATGTATCCAGGATAACTAAACATTTTTTAAATGTAAACCACCGAATATTATTATTCACCAACCTAATAAACAAAATATTTAAACCATACTGTTAACCATTCGTATAACTTAGATATAATATACGTGAAGATTTACATAATGGATGGATACTTATTTTTATTTATTATTAAAATACTATTACAATTTTTAAACAGTAAATAAAGTAAAATTTAAAATAAGGCTTTTCTCAAATCTTTGGTGTTAACACTCAAATGCAAAAAGACACTGGTAAATGGTTGTCCAACGTAAGAATAATAAATTTTGTGTCAAATATCTTTGATCGATACTTATTAATAGTTTTAGAACTTAATTTTTAGTGCATTGTGTAACTTCAAGTTTGTAAAATACTTGAGAGGAATTTTAATTTTGTCTCGCGCATAATATATAATTTATATGGTAAAGTGAGTTATAAATATTTTTTTAATAATTAAGTGAACCTCACTTTGAATGCATTAATTTCTAATGTAAATATATTAACCCAGGTTTGTAAGTGGTACATCATGGAATCCTGATACCAACACTAATATACGGAAGTGAAACGAAACAATAGAACGCAAAGCAAATTAGATCACTTAAGCATGTGTGTCAAATCCATTTATGATAGAGTAATGTATGTATAAATTAGGAAAGTATGTAAAACTGATCTTAGCTTAGTAAATAGGATATAAAAATAGTCGCTTAGGGTAGTTTGGTTATCCCCGTGAGGAAACGAAGGCGTGCATCATATTTTACTATTGTGCAATCTCCAGGTCGCACGTCCCGATAATATTAATAATTCCAGCTGTAAGTCGGAATTACCGCAAGGTGGGTGTTGCGTATAAGCATAGATGCCGGAATAATTCGGGATACGGAAGGAATAGGTACTCACCATAATCCAGATTCTGCAGAGATCTCTAAAATGTGGGCTGTATTTTTATTCACTATTTCGTCAATGATTCCTGTAGACGACGAGTTCCAACACTGTATAGACGCTAAGTCTCAAATTAGTATATTATTGAAATTCTTTCGATTCATGTATAATTGCACTGGCTGAAGGTCGCCAATCGACTGGTCAGCGACGAGACCGGGATAGGACGGGAAGGGGGGAGGAAGGCACACTGTATTATTTTCGTTCAAGAATAAATATGTATTTACACAAATAAATATATGTCCCAAACAGTGGGGAAGGTAATATCGGAATACGGATATAGAAAGAGGATTGCTCGCTTTGCCTTATCTCAAGTTTTACATCTTCGAAATCCCTGCAGTCGCCCCCGAAATCACACACTGCATACACGAGGATAGTAGAGAATCTCCGCTCCCGACTGAAGATGGTAATATCACAGTTCACCCATGATACACACACAAACAAAAACAATATGATTTCAACACAAGATCACACAAAATAATGCTCCACAGTACTGGAGGTAATTGGTCCACAATAGGAGTAATCCAGTGACGCCCGATTACGTCAGGCTTTCAATTTACACTGAGGGCAAGCAGTAGGATATGGGTTAACGGTAGAATTTAGACACGGACATGTGATAATAAAATTATTCACAGCCAATATTAAACGCACCAAAAGTATGTTTTACGAATACGGAACATCTATCATACTTTTATAATTATAATTTTTTAATAATTTTAACAATTATGCTAATAGAAGATCAATTACGTTCACGTATTATGTAAACTACACAACACATGAATCAGATAAGATTAAATTTCTATAAACTGGGGCACAATTCACTATTCTGTTCATTCAAATTTATGGTACTCACTATGTTACTTAACAAGTATAAACAACACAGCTGCGCACTTAAATCCCGATAAGTATAGAATGGGATTATAGGGAATTTATTTTTAATATCCTAGTTGCTGAGACGATTCACAAATAATCTTACGTACAAATGAGTCTTATACGATTTAAGGGAAATTTTAGACTATATATTATGTTTCAATGATTTTATTAAAATGTATATGTAATGTAAAGAATATTTTTTTAATTTTAACATTTGTTTAATATAATATGAATTCTTTTTGGAAATATCAAAATCTTCTGTGTGCAATTTTATGGGCTGATTTGCCGTGTATATTTGATTTTTCTGGCCGACGTTTCCGATCCCATTGCAGGATATATCATCAGGGCTGATGAGGGACAACATCAGCCCTGATGGATCCTATAATCGGATCCGAAACATCGGCTAGAGAGATCAGATATACACGCCAGATTAGCCTATAAAACTATACCGCAGGGCTTAGCAGTATGAAATCGGTTACTGATTATTTGCTAGTATATATATATTTATTAAATAATAAACAACTACGTTTTCTCTAAGCTTTTCTGTAATGTCCAAGACTTCTATTCTTAACTTCCCATATAAAAATAATAGCTTCGTCTCTGTGAGATATCTATAATACTATCTTGATGACAATCCCTCACATGTTACTGTTACATATGAATTAATATCAAATTTTCAACCATAGATAGACCACAGCGTAGTTTATAAAAAATAATTTAAAGGTTTCTACATGATAACATATATATATATATAAATTGATAGTAATCGATATCGTTATCGATCTTAGGTAGAATTGGTGAACGCTGCATTGTGTAAAGTGATCACTTAAGCCAGCCGATGACAGGTCGTAAGCTCTGTAATACCTATACTTCGATACTTACCTTCCCATATAAAAATAGTAGCTTCGTCTCTGTAAGACATATATAATACTATCTTGATGACAGTTTTGAAATACTGGAGAAGACAAGATCCAGTAAAGCGATTATTCACATTGCATACTGAGTTTACAGTACAAGGTTTGAAGGATTTTTATCATATGAGTCCCACTTGACGATTGGTAATTATATTATTTTTATTGGGGACCAATTACCTCCAGTGCTGTGGAGCATTATTTTGTGTGATCTTGTGTTGTAATCATATTGTTTGAAGTCCCCAGTTAGAATGAAGACTGCTTCAGAATATTTTGATTTGATGATTTCATCATTTTCCACGAGATTTTTGAATATTTGTACATCAGATGAAGGAAGAGGAGGAAAGAAGGAAGAACATAAACGATTACAATTTTACAGTGTGAAATTTTAACCAAGACTTGTTCTACATTGTTATGTACTTTAAGTGTCTTAGATGATATGATTTTGTTCGATATTGCTAATAGTACACCGCCTCCTCTAGATTTATAGATAGTCTCTTGACTTCTATCACATCTATAAATATTGTGAGTTATGAATCCAAGTTCTTCTGTTTTTATTTATTGGTCTAGCCAGGATTCTGCCAGAATGAAAACGTCATAAAAAAGATTAAAAAAGATAATTTTAAGTACTTTAAGTTCATTTTCATTCCACAAATATTCCGGTAAAACAAATTAATTATTTTCAGTTTTTCGAATGAAATTTTTTAAAGATAGATAAATAGCATGTTCTGAATTATTGAGTTTAATTTTGAGCGTTTTAGGTTTAGATGGTTTAGGTACACCAACTCGATATGTTTTTTTAATTTCTTCTTTTATAACATGGATATCAATTTTGCTCAGTGGGTATGTTAAATACTTAGTTTAATTACCTTTTTGTTAATACTTCTTATTTAACACTACAAAAACGAGTATATTCATATAATAAAGTCCTGAAATCAAATATAAATTAAGAAACGCTACATCAACCCTTTTCATTCTATCTCAATAGAAGCAAAATTGCCTACGCGATGAACATGTAAACAGGGTCGGCGCAGGGACTGTGATAAGTTTATTTTTTATAATCTTCATTGGCATATTGTAACGAGGTTTATGATATACTTATTTATTTATACTTACTTATTTACACTTACCAATTTAGTGAAATATTTACCAATTAGATAACTTTTTTTAACGTTTTCAAACTCTAAATATATTTAAAAATATCAAACCGAGGTCTAAAAAATAAAGTCGGTTCCCAAGTAGGTTACATAAACCATTGATATGAGAGATATATTTACTTTTCAATGGTTATTTTACATCATTTCAATATTAATATTAAATTATGTATAATTTAAACATATGTATTACCATATGAATTAAATATATTAATTATAAAGATATACATATAAAATCAATTTTATCGAAAAATATTGTTGTTGCGCCACCGGGATTCAAACCTGGATCTCTTTCCTAACCGGGGAAGGTGCTTTATCCAACTAAGCTACAGCGACATTATTTTTAGCGACAATTTTCGACCCTATATGTTACCTTTTTGATATTAATACATTTAATCGTTCCATCATTTGACAGAGCCATCTACCTTATTTTTACAGAATCTCAAATACCTTTGAGTAAACTAATAGCAGACGCCAGAATTATCAATTAATTTTTATTAAATTTTGGACACATTGATACAACTTTATTATTTATGAGAACACATTCTTATTGTTATAATTACAACTTCACAATAAGAATGTGTTCTCCTAAATATGTATTACCAGTGTTTTCACTCACTTACGAGTCAAGCATCAATTTTAAATAAATTAATGGCTTATATATATAATAATAACGTTAATAAATACAAGGTTAACTGTGAAAGTCAACTGCTTTGGAGATTCGAGATGATGAATTTTGTGTGAGGTCAAAAACAGCATTTAAGCGAAATAATAAACCGTGTCCAAACTCGACTTATTATTCGTGTTCGTATATGTATTAGTATTACTGTTAGTTTTGTGTGTGGAAAGATAAAGGTAATCATGATAGTAGCGGAGTAAATGAAAGACTTTACTTGCGTTGATACGTTGAGTTTATTGTTTAGGTTTACAATGATTACTGATGTAATACTACGCGGGTAGAGCTCTGACTGTATGATTCTGTTATGTCCGGTGGCAGTTACTATTGTACGTTTCTCATACAGTGGTGGCTGGATACTACTCTGCCGGGTGCGGTCAGTGCCGTATCCATCTCACCGTAACAGAATATTTGTATTGATGAAATGTACTTCAATCAACAGATTTTATAAACGTATTAATACTAAATATGTTGATCAATGATATAATCCATGAAGAATATAACATCTAGTTTATATAATAGTATCGTTTTTTAACCTACTCATCGAAGTACACTTGTAGATGCTCCACACCGAGCTAGGGAACGCAAACCTGAAATTCATACACCGCAAATAAGTTGTATAAAAGCTATTGGTGGGATAAGATCCCGTGGACTATATCGATTACAATAATGATTAGTTGACGCAATTCAAGAGAGAAATATTGGCAAATGGATCTGGCCTACCTTGATCTCGATCCTGGAATGGACGTCAAGTTTTCCCCTCCAGTTGACTCTCACCTTTTTAGTGATGAACCGAGATATCACTGCACTTCCGGAGCTGTTTAGAACACCGCCTCTTCGTGGTCCTAGCGTTATGCATGGCGCTATTTTCAGACATTAAAAAAACACAGGTCTTGACGGTTCGGTGTCGGAAGGCAATCTGTCCCCCCGTCGCGTTGGCGAAATCCCTAAATAATTAGTTAGTCAGAACGGGACAGGTATAAATTAAGGTTTATATTGGAAGCATAAAATATACAGGGAGTAGGTACACGACTTGCGTCAACAGTTATTATTTTTTTTTAAACATATAATATCTATAATAAATAAAAAATAAAAAACATATACATATTTACTATGCTTCAATTCAATACGGGCGGTTTATATTTTATACCAATTATTATTTTCATTGTCAATTTAATTACATACTTAAATAAATGTAAGCAGGAATAAAGTAAATGAAGGCATGTTGTGATTCCTGGATGCGAAAGGCGGAAGGGTGGGTTTCCGTTAAAGTTAGCGTGGTGGTGGAGATGACAGGATGTCGTCTCTATTTCATCAATGGATGTCATCTTTGTCTTCCTGAGACTAAAGTTTATATGAAAAAATACCCGAGACTAGTGACGATTCTTTATAACTTGTTGGTAAGTTAGAAATGTGCTCTTTATTGAGCTGACGATATGTGACGAACTTAAGTTTATTCTTGTGTTGGAGAAAGTTCAAAAGAAATTCCTAGAATACTTTTCTCTATCTATAGAAGTATGGACATTATCCATGGCTTTTCTCAACTGAGTTTATTTTTAAAGATGTATTAAGTTCATATTTATTCAGTTTTAATATTTGGTATTATTAAGAATTCCGCAGTTAAGGAAGTACTTTTATTTTTATTGTTTGATATTCAAAAAATTCTACACGAATTACATGTGCTTTCAAGATGAGTCTAATAGTTAAATACTTTAAGTATCTGATAAATAATTAATGACGTAATTTGTCACGTGAATTATGCGAGAGAGGAGGGTTTGAATAGAAAGAGACGACAATAAAATTGTTGAGTTTCTCGCATTCGATACAAGTGTCAGAAAAGACTCGTATCTTGAGTCTTTTTTATATTAATATATGGAATGAAAAAAAACGTGTGTTGTCATTTGAAAATCATCGAAAATTAAATAATTTATTAGAGTACCTAATTCATATATATGAATATGTTTTGAAATCAGACAAAGTACTTATATATATTTAGATGGTCGCTGGTAAAGTACCTCCATATATATATTTAGATGGTCGATTAAATCAATGTTTTAAATTTAAATTTATTATGACAGCTTCAATTTAATATTTTGTTGAATATTATTGATTTAAAACGCCACGTTGTCGTGTTGGTGATATGTCTGTTTCATAATTACGTACTATTTATGAAATAGACGGCTAGTGTTCAAAAAACAACAGTGTAATATATAAACAAAATATTTAATTGCGACTTACATAAAATGTTTAATTTGTCCAAAAGAAGGTTTTTTTCTCATAAAATCAGTAAAAAAACGTATAATTTATGAAATTAGCTTTGAGTGCGGACTAGACGGGAATTACAGCCGATCGTCTGGCCATGTTCAAATAATGCCAGATAACAGGACAGCAAAGATTATGACCAAGTAGATACCCCAGTAGAAGCAACCTAGAGGCAGGCCAAAAAAGAGGCGGGCTGATTGTATGTAAGAGGACTGGAGCAGGATGGAAGGGTCTGGAAACTCGAGAAGAAAGGACAGGGATAAGAGTCGGTAGAGAACACTTGTGGAGGAAGCCAAATCCCACCCTGGGATGTAGTGCCATGGAAGAAGAATATTAGATTGTATTCTATATTTGATTTTTATTAAAAGGGGTAATTCGATTGGATTACGATTCGAATTTGCGAGAACATAGCACGGTTAGGGTGAAATGCGCGCGGATCTTACGCCGGCCCTGCAGCCTAACCTCTTAGCCTTCTCAGACTCCACTTGATACAATTCCGAGTGTAATTTGGGAGCGCTCATGTTGTTTGTAAGTCCTGCTGTTCATTAAGTCATCGAATTAATTCCAGACACAACGGAACCGTCCCGGGCGAGCAATGCTGCCAGAGATCAGATGGTAACATGTAATAACAGCCCGTTTTCTTGTCTGCTTCTTACGCGGCTTTAAAATATATTTGCCGAGTGACAAACACTTTAATCCCGTAGGGAGTCTTTGAACATTAATTATTTAAGCAGATTTCGGGTATGAAACATATTGTTAATGTGGTTTACATTAAAGTGTGCGAGTGTTAAGGGTGGAATTATCAATGTGAGGAGTAAACTTAGTCATCATCTTAATTCATTATTTACATAGAAAAAGGTCCGTCTATATTTTATTATTTAGTAGCGCTGTATTTTAATTTCTTGATTACTACGATTATTTTTATTATTTTATATTATATGTTATATTTACATTTATTATTTTAATATGTGCTTCACTGGGCTTCGCCTGTGCTAAGGCAAAAAAATTATATTGTTAATTAATAATTATACACGGTGAATATTATGTTCCAGGCCAATTTTATTTAGCTGCCATATTGGTTTGGCAGCTATTTGTCAATTATTATTTGGTATTCTTAAAAATTAATTAATTACAATTTATTATGAAATATCTATTGCTTTAACAATGTATTAAAGTCATTAAAACATTTTATTAAAATAATATTATTATTTACATTTACGCAATTTTTATTTGTTTCGTGTCTTTTTAATTCTCATTTTTTCTGTACGTTTTATTTGTGAAAATATTTATAATAAATGGAAAGAAGACGGAGGTTGCGCATATCTCCATTCTGCAGGAACTGAAGATCAAGGATAGACTCTCAACCTGCAGCCTGAAATGAATCCTTCAATTTTTTTGGTATTTTGCGAGAATAGAAAATAGCTTGGAAAAGCTTGTCGTGATAAGCTACACCGAAGAACGAAGAATAAGAGGAAGATCCCCAACCCGTTGGATCGACCAAATTGAAAAGGCAACCCTAAGATCTGCAGTATACCGAGAAAATTAGAGGAGCATAGTCAAGAGGGCAAGAGTTCATGGAGATCGCGTTCCTCAGTCATGAAGAACAGACGTGGATAATGGTAAATATCCTGAACACCTTTGTTACGATGGGGTCTGGCTCCTGCTGATAGGACGCTAGGACATCGCCACCGGCTAGACAATGGTTCCATGAGACATGTGGATTCGGCTGGATATAGAGTCCTAGGCACTTACCTTCGGCCGACTACCCTTCTTTCACCTGTGGTCAATTTATAGTGTTGTGTAAGTTAGACAGGTTTGTTTAATACAAAGAGCATGATCTAATTACAAGCAACCTCTCCATTCAGGCATTGAGTACCACCAATATAAACATTGAAAACAAGAATCACACTAAATTATTGTTGAACAGATCCACTGCGACAAGTCTCTCGGATCCGAAGTAAACAAAATATGCACCGATCTTGGTGATGCTACGAAGTGCAGTTTGTAAAGCATTCAAAACTTGACTACAAAGTTAATCCCAACTCCGTGGTGATAATCAGTCATTCCTTTTGACACTGATCAATAAATAATAATGGTAACATTACCTTAAAGTCCCGTGCACAATAACTAACTCCTACTTCCGATCCTCCAAAATGCAGGATCGTGGCCGTCACGCTGGATGTGCCAGATGATCGATACACAGAGAGCATCCCATTGCTCCATCCCCAAATGGCAACAAAATGTCATCGCACTTCTCGGCTGCCCTGTGATGTCAATCTCCAGTTTACCGGGTGCTTCTACCCCGTAGCCAGGAAATTAAATTGTTATTTCTTCTCGCTTGATTGTGTACTGGTGTCTCTGAGACATCCTGTATAAATCATGCATAATTTTTTAATGAAGTCTTCACAACTAATTTGGATTAATTAATTCATTTGTTTTATGTAATCTCTTCTCTTCATTCTAGCACGAGTTGCCAAATTATATTCTGAATATTAAATAACACACGCTTGGTATTAATTATACCGTATATAAATTATATATGTACGTGGCTTTATTCGTTTCATAGGGAAATGTACAATTAAGTATACGACACAAAGGTACAATTATCATATCATATGAATTTTTAAAAGTCTTTGGAAAGTTGAAAGATGTATGAACCTATATTACATATTTATCATAATAAATTTACCATATAAAAACTTTTACTATAAAATATTATCTAGGCATATAAACCTACGCAATTAAACTGAAACTTTTGATTGTCAAGCATTCGTGAAACAATTGTTATATTCACAACCGCTTCAAAAATGTAAGAGTTCATCAACGCTCACGAAGTATGCTCAACATTAATATACAGTCAACACTGAGTCACACATTTAAATATTGTTTATTACATTTTTGAGAATTGATCGAACCATCCAATAAAAACTTAATATAGATAGCATAATGGATATGGTGATTTCGAAATGGAAAAAGAAGACGCATAAAGTGATTTACGGAGAATCACAAATATAAACTAGATTGCTTTCAAATAATTGAATAACAGATGTATCAATTTAAATGTGTAACATATAAGTTCAACAATTTGTCGTTAACTTACTATGATAACGTGGTGTAATAGGTCAGCACACTTCCCCCGATAGGAAGGGTTCCAAACAAGGGCAACAAAAAAATATTTCGTTAAATTGATTTTATCTGTACATCTTTCTAATTGATGTATTTAATTTGTATTTCAACAAATTTAATTTGGAGAAAACAGTAAAAAATAAATAAGAGCTCGAAGAACAATATATTTATTAATGAACTTCTTATCTTAATAAGAATCCCTTTAATCTGGTTAAAAATACTAACTTTTTTTTAAATTTTCTTTTAATATATATATATATATATATATTTTTTTTTAAATATTTTCACGTTTACATGCCTTGTATGTAATATATTCAATCTCATTGTATTTTGCCTTCAATGAGTTTTGGTTTAGTAAAATGTATTTGTTTACCAATTTGCCTTAAAACAGGATTGCCTAGTTGGGCAATGCATTTTAAAATGTGTGTGAAATATATGTTACAAACTGTCAAAAAAAAAAATCTGGATAAAAATACAAAATTTTCCAAAAACAAGCCAGTTACTGACGGCCTCTTATAGTTGCAGCGAAGACTGCTATTAGTCGAATCCTAATATCAATGGCGATGGGCAAAAGCAGCTGATTTTGATCAATGTACATTAAAAAGAGCTAAGTTTTACTAATTATGACCGAACACAATGCGTAAAAGCTATATAAGAAGAAAAATTTAAATATCGTATAGAAGCCAGTTTTTGAAAGAAGGTGAAGCAATTATTTTGTAAATATGAATTAAATATATGAATTCTAAAGATATACATATAAAATCAATTTTATCGAAAAATATTGTTGTTGCGCCACCGGGATTCGAACCTGGATCTTCTTTCCTAACCGGGGAAGGTGCTTTATCCAACTAAGCTACAGCGACATTATTTTTAGCGACAATTTTCGACGCTATATGTTACCTTTTTGATATTAATATATTTAATCGTATGAAATGTATTAGTTGGATAAAGCACCTTCCCCGGTTAGGAAAGAGATCCAAGTATATCTTTCTAATTAATATATTTAATTCATATTTAAAATATCACAGACCATCTGTTCTGAATAATTACAACTTCACAATAAGAATGTGTTCTCCTAAAAAAATATTTTGTGTTTTAAACCAGATAGCCTTTATCATTCATAATATATTATTTTTAATATTTAACGTAAACACGTTGTGGTTCATTTTGATATATGATTCTTGTTAGTTTTTTTATCATTCTAATAAAGGTATTTTTTGAAACTAGAATATAAATAACTTATAGTGGTTTTAAAAACAAAGTTATTAAACTATTAAATATATTATTCATCAAGCTCCAGTCAGTTTATTATGGTTTCCTGCAAGTAAAAATATAAGGAGATTGCACTAATACTAAACATTAAGGATAACTATATTTTATATAGCAAATATTAAAGTTATTCTAAATAAAACTTTCCTAAAGTGATTTTCGTATCAACTCGCGTATTTTTTCGTGGTTTCAGTACACATCACTAAAAGCTTATCTTAGAAATATTTATTTCCAATCTTAACAATATTCAATAGTAAATGTTGACTCCCCGCCCGTCAAAATGGTAAGCCACTTCCGTGCCACTTCGTAAATATATTCACGTCTCTCATTGATCCCTTAAAATTCATTTCCACACCGCACTGATTCCGAATTCAGATCACTTCGCACTTTTTGTCATCGACCACAATGCGGAAATCCAATATTTTTCTGACATTTTGCGTCAGAGCTAAAAAAGAGCTCTCGCTATCTAAGGAAAATGTTCGAAAGCCTATGAGATGGATGGAATACTTGGTGTTATAGATTTTGTTGGGATTATTTATTTTGAAGCTTAGCTTAACATGCCGGAACCTACAAAAGATTCTCACATGGCTAAAATTCACCCACGAAGACGAAAATATGAAAATATGACGAAAAAAGCGGTAAATGTAGAAGCTCGAAACGTATCTCCGATAATTTCATGTTTTTGTCAACAATTGTATTTTATGTATCGACGTGAAAAAAAAATTTAATCAATATTTATATATGAATAAAAATTCCTTCCAGTATTGGCTGCAAGAATCAAAAGAGTATGTCTAGCTTTAAAAGTATGTTATAATTTTTCGTTTATGTAAATTTAAAAAAAAAAAAAAGTTTTTTTCTAAATGACTAATATTATGGGAATAATGAATTTATTAAGATTTTAAACAGCAGCCATTATGAAACAAGATGACGGACATATCCGAGATATCTATCAGATCAGTTTTTTTTGCATCTTTGATTGGAAGCAGATAAGAACTTATAAGAGTTTTCGCGTCCACAAAATCTGTTGATTCTCATATATTTATATAGAGGTTAGTTTTGACGTCTCCTAGTCAGGAATGAAAAAGGGCATTAAAATTTTTCGAAAGTTGTATCATGAGTCTATCTGCAATAGTATTTTTGTTAAAATCTTGATAAATGGCAATAAAACTTTGTCGTTGAAGGCTTTTTTTTAATAAAAATTATTATTCCTTAAATCATTTAAAATTATTTTTTAGCTTTCGACTATCGGTATTGTGGTCGGATATTTTTAAAATAAGATTTTTTTTCGGTGAAACTAAACTAACAATCTATTTCTGATATTCAAGTGCTTTTAAGTTTTTGCAACTCTGCATAATTTAGCAGTACATGTGAAAGTTTTGACAAGGGTCAGGTCCAACGTCGTTCCGTCGTCTACTTTGTGTCCGAGCTGTCTGACTTAGGGCCAACTTACCGTGGCAAAATGGCAGACAAGGCATAACAAATTCAATAAATATTTTAATGCATAGACTATTGCAATATACTTTATTTTCATATAATAAGAAAAACAATAAAATTAAATGCAACGTTCCTTGGACTTTCGAGCATTATTATCATTAAAATCGCGCACGCACCACCGTTAATACAATTTTACGGTATACCCACACAACAACTATAAGGTGCATACTTCGTATTTTGAAAATGTATAACGTTCAAACATCTTAATGATTGAGTACAAACCGAAACTTCCTCAAAGATCTAAGCCATGCTAAACTGAAGCAATATTACTATTATCTAAAAAAATACATATTTTAATAATGTATATCTAATTAACATATTTATTATATGTATATCAACTTCTACTTTTATTATTATTTTTTAAATATATGCTATATTAAGTGTTTACGCGTTTTTATACTTTGATAGGTAGGCCTGGTATAAATGTTTAAATATATGCAATCAATTTTATGTAAATTTAAAACAGAAAACAAAAGCGAGACTGCTTCTGCTCAGATACGTTTTCGGAGTCGGTCATATATTTTTTACGGCTGTGATATAAAACATTTTGTGTATTGTATTTTTTTGGTTATCGGTTGTGTAAAGTTTCTGAAGCTGGTCAGCCGAATTTTCAGAAGATTCAAGACAGCAGGAAGAGCGACCATCGGTAAAAGAATCGGCGAATAACAGCCCAGTTTTGCAAAGGTTGGTGTCTTTTCATTTACATAGATCGAATACATTTACGAATAAATATATTCAACTAACCAAGTAGAAAATCCAGGACTAACTATCGAAGGTAATTACGGCAATATTAAGTTTAACCGAAGAGTGTGGCAAAATCATGCATCTAGCAGTGAATTAATATTAGTTGAAGATTAGGTATCACATTTCATTAGATATATGTATTGTATATTATATTGTATGTATAATAATATAATAGATGTATGGTAGATATATTTTTATATTTATACTACATTACATTTTATACTGTACTCGTATTATTTAAAGTTATAAAATTCATAAATTTTCAATAAATTTAACATATAATATAAATATATTATAAAATTACTACACTGATTAAACGCTAAACAAATTTAAACACAAATAGATATTTTTTAAATTATGACAAATAAAGAAATATTTTGGAAAACCTCATGAAAATCACAAAATGACTAATTTTGAATATGAAAAGTTCTCGACACGTTTACTGTATTTCGTTTGAACTGTTGAACTTTGGTACGTACTCATAGCCTGAGGCTTTTAGCCAAAATCAATAAATCCGGTTTAGAACTCGATCCAAGAGATTTAAACTGGCACTTTGTATCAAGTACATCTTCTCTAAATAAATAATATGTGCGAATGTTATATTAATTTAATTAATGATAAAAATATCATGATTATTTAGAGGAAATCAGACAAAAATGTACCAAAAACATCAAAATTCATTGCAATAGGTCATATTTGATCCTGAAAGATGAAAATTATTATTATATATATGTTTTCGAGTGCCATCCTTCCACCTAGGGAGGCTGAACAATGTGCACCAGCTAGTCAAGAGATAACATGAAATAATGCAATTCGTTGTCGGATTCAGATCATCTACTCACCACGTACGACATCTGATGATCATCATTGGAGGAAATATGTGTTCGTGTTGGTATGCATGTGTCGTTATGAAGTGAAAGTTATTCCAGAATAAAAGAAAAAATAAATGTAACAAACAAGAGAAAATGTGTTCATGAAAAAAATATAAACTAGCTGAATTTGGAGAAGATTCACGAGATTTCTTGCTGTACAAAACAAACTTAATTCTATTTCCACTATTACGAGTTTAATCAAAAAATATCAAAATCGCAATAAATCAACCATTGAGAATTGTCTTCCGTCATATCATTCTTGCACCGCCAAAGTCCTTCATCATTCCTTCTTCACTTACACAATATGAAATCCCTAGAACATCGAAGAACACGTGCTGACCAAATACTTATGTTCAAACTACTGCAATGCCATATTAATTGTCCCAGCCAATGAGAATTAATATCTCTCCATGTACCATCTAGATCGACCCGGCAATCTGCACTCTTTCATGTACCCGGAAGAATCTTACATACAAAATTCATTCATTCACCGGTCATGCAAATTCCATAATAAGAAATTTACAGAAATTGACTTTTTCAACATTAGCCTTACTACGCTCAAAGCGTTCTTCTTATGAACCACCACAATCTCAATTTTGGCCATTCATTCTACCTATAAAAACACGTGTTGCTCTCCCTTTACCGCAAACAATTAGTTGCAACCTCTCCACCGTTCTCCCTCTTTTTTTCTTTTCATTAATTTTCTTCATCTAAACATACTTATGTGTCTAAATATTTAAGTGGATTTTCATTATTAGTATCACATGTTAAATAGTTATTATGTTTGTTATAATATGTTTACACTGTTAAAATCCCTCAATAAAATAAAATAATTAGCGGGATCCAAGGCGAGAACTCAGTATCCCTCCGTTCCCATTTGCCGATTGTCCGATATCTCGACAAAATTCTCTTTTGAGGGTAGGAATCCCAATCCAGACCCAATCTTCCAGATAGTCATCACGCGATCATCTGTGTCTGGTAGGACCAAACACTTTGCCGGACATCTAATATGGCGCCAGTCCAATATGGAATTCCTGGGATCGGCGTCCACCGTCGTTCCGAGTGCCCGGCACAATCGGCCGATCCACTCCTCGCGGCGGTCCTTGCGCGTCTCTTCACAAGAAAGTTCCGCAGCCCTTCGAACCGCAGCTCTCCCCTCTCGTCGCAGTATTTAGCATAGACAAAAATTAGAGCCGGTGATACCAAAAAATAATTTTCAAAACGAAGCTATTTTAATATTTTTATAAATTAAACTTTTAGAATAACGCGATGAAATTTGTTACATTACAATGTATAGTTTGGTGATACTAGGATTAAAAATGTGGGTTTATTTACCCGAATAAACATATAAATAAATTCTATTAAAAATCTATTTAACATAATCTGTTTTATTATATTAAATAATTTAATTGTGTTTAATTTAACATTTAATTGTGCTGTTTGAGTTAGTGAAAAAATAAATTGCTACTCTTGACACATTAGTGTGAGTATGGTTGATATAGAATGATATCTAGAATGATCTGTGACTGTGATCACTGTAGATGTCAGTCTCAATTTTAATTTATATGTCAAAACTTGTTAGTTAAAATAAAAACGGAAGCTAAACCCAGTCGAGAGTTAATTAATTTCTTGTGCGTGTGTAGAAACACGTTACAAGCATGTTCAGATCGCGTGCTCTTGTTCTGCAACTAATCATCAAATAAATGTACAAACTGCGAACGGAATATTTTCATAGATACCGCTAGATGGCACTATTTAGTTGACAATATTCTTAAACAAGAATCACGATTCTCGGTACTTTCAATATCCAATCACTGATAGCATTTTTTTCTTACAGGTGTCAGTGATACAATTCATGAGTTTAAATACAAACTAAATTTAACCTTCTATAATAATTTGAGTGCATCGACGGAAAAATATATTTTCATTTGATTTATACATCATTAAATTACATTAAGTTGTTAATCCGTAGAGTACCTAAGCAACTACGTAGGAGCTCCAAGTTATTTTTATTCCCATGATGGGACAAAGATTAATATGGAAAAATGATCATCAATTTATAAACTGCAGTAGAACGAAAAACATTTAGTGTACCGATTTATTTTATAAAAAAAATGGAACAAATTTTCAGAATTGTGTAAACAGAAAATAAACAGAGAATGGAGAAAAATGTATTTGAAACTTTGATTTATGCGAAGGTATCTACATCCCACTCTAGTTTCTTATGGATGAGAATATTTATTATCAAGAGTTCTGTTTAACCCTTTCCAAACCATTGTCCTTTTGAAAGGACTCAAACTTTATGATAGAATCTCTTCAACGAGAGACTTCTAATTTTACGTAGATTTCGGTGATATCGACTTTAACGTGTTGATTAATAACGTACATTTTTTTTATTAACTAACCAGCTTAGATTAGTCTTCTTCAGTAGTTTCTCGTTACGAGGATGACTCCTGTCATGGTTTCTTGGGTTGGCCATGGCAAGGGACTGTACGTGGAATTGTTAAGGTGTAGGTGATATTACACAGTACCACCCACACTCACTCTTGGAATAATGAAGGGTCCAATGACAAGAGTGGTCCGAGACGACTGGAGCTCTCCGTTATTTTTCATAATTTTTCGTCTATGCACAGTACTTTGTGAGACTACAGTGAAGTAAGGGCACATATGCTATCCCAGGGCAACACTGGTACCGATGGCATACGCTAGATAATGCGCCATGTAATGAAGCTCAATATATTTTATCATAAATTAGTTATTCAGTAAATTGTGTTCTGTAACTTGTTGCACTTATCACATCAATTTATCAATTCCTGTATGTAGACAATCAGTTGAACAAAAAACGATTATGACAACACTTTTAGGGCTCCTTGCAGCGAAAATGTCTACTTGACTCCTATTGGCTACTGAATTCGCCAACCTCACTCGTGCTCGATGTAACAAATTTATTCAGCTGTCAATTGACTTGGTATTGTCGAATTACAATTTAAAACTGGCATATTTAATTGATTTAAATGCACTCGCGATAAACACTAAATGCACAATCTGCACTACGTTCACCATGTAAACAATAAATTGACCTTCCCTTTGGGTACCTAGATCGAATGGCAGAAACTATAGAATGCCACACTCTTCTATTCTAGTACACCACTCTTGCCTTTCATACATCTTCTAATGCACGATCATTAGTTATTGAAGCTTTTGACAGGCCCTTCCTCCTTCTAATATTTAGTTTATCTGATTTTGCGAACGCCCTCTATTCCTGTTGTCTTCAACATTTGCCTCATATATTTTCTTTACCATCGTCTCCTGGCTCATATTTTTGTTTAACTTTTGTAAAATGTATTTTCATTCTGAATTATAAACAATTACTTCCATAAAGAATTCATCAATTATTAATTTTAATTTTATTTAAAAATTATATTTTCTTAAGAAAAACCGTTTCTTAATTTTTATTAATTTATGTTCTCTTGAGAATAAAATAATTTGGATTCTTAGATTTCTTAGATTTTTCTTTTTGAACAAATATTATTTCGAATTTCATGACAGCAATCAGTTATGTTTATAACCTTGCTTAATAAAGTTTTGGGTCTCAGAGGGATAAAACGGCGTATTTTTTCCAAATAGCTGCGAATAAGGTTTTCTTTCAACGGACGAAGGAACTTAACTTGAAGTTTTCTGTTTTTACTGTATCCAGGAAATATCTGGGTGGGATTGTTCCCATTCGTCTTGCCGAGACTCTTGGCAAATAAACACTCCCATATCCTTTGCTTTTTATATACATGTCCCTTTTTATCCTTCCTGAATACGTATTTACTTATACAGAGTGATTCAATGACGTCCACCGTTAGAACATAAAAACACAAAAATTATCTTTGAACGAATTAACAAAATTCTTTCAACACTCGCCACAAGAATAAAATGGTTTTTTTCTGTGGACCTGCTAAATAATCACTCAACAGCCATACAGTCCGCCTGGTACCCGCCACATTGCAGGCTGAGTAACCACCAGAAGCACTCACTCCTTCCTGAGCAGCTCCTCGGACACATCTTCTCACACGCACCTCGTTTCACCTTCAGTAAACTACGTTTAACTCGAACATTTTTTAGTGTAATCAAAAGTTTTAAATTTAATCGTGCCTCAATTTATAACAACTGATAATAAGTACTGTCACATCATAATTTACTCGCTGTAGCTGTACACGTAAACACCGATCACCATATGTGTTTTTTTTTTTAGGACCAATATTAATGGAGTTATGATTTTTTTATATTTTTAAACAGCTGCCATTTTGAAACAAGATGGCGAATCAGACATGAAAATTTAAAGAAAAGTTGAATCAACATCTGTTGAAAACTACGACAGTAGTCGAATATATTGTACGGATATGTTGATAGTGCTTTTTATAAAAGTCAGAAGACTATATTTTAGAATTTATTCAGCATAATTAGTCATTTCGATGATTCATAAATTTACAATTTTCAATATAAATATTTTGTACCTGAGGAAGTAGAATATATACATAATTTCAGATTTTTGTTACTGAACTGAAAACAACCTAATAATCGAACACCAATCACACTCATGCCAGTTGTAGCACCTTATCTCGTCAAAACTTTCAATCACATTTTATACAATAATAGAAACGGCGATTCAAAATTCTTTGCCATTCCAAATTGGCAGTCCCAGTCTGGCCCGATCGCTCGTCGACGTCAGTTCTTCGGTACCGTCGTAATACCACGACAGGTCTCACTCGGTCCTCGAGCTCTGAATGGGACTGAGACTAAACGCCGCCGACTCGCTCTCTTCATGTTTCTCCTGTATTCATCGTACTCTATCTCTGATCAAATAAACGACCCTACACCGACAACATAAAAATATAAGATTTTTTTTTCAAAATGTGCAATACTTTCGGCGTTCAAAGTTGGGCTAGTTTAAAAATGCTCGGATAATCATATCCACCGCGTGACGTCACATCTCTCGGACGTATCGGTCAGTACTAAAAATATTAGTACTGAGTGTCGAGTACTGACTTGTCGACTCGGAAGATGTGACGTCACGCGTTAAAACGTTATACACCGATAATTTTAAAAACACGCAACTTTTAACATCTGTATTTCTGCCATATTTCAAGAATTCGAAAAAATTCAGTATTGGAAATAACTTTTTTTGACGAATTTAAAAAAAATATTAATAACTCCACTAAATCATTGTTTTTCCTACTATACCATGCACTCATTATAGAAAATTCATAAATTATTTACACTAAAATCGAAATAATTATTTGTCGACAGTTCAAATTTAACTCCTAAATTGACATAATCTGGAAAATTTAGCCTTTTATATTTGTAATGTAACCAAAACATGCTGTGTATGGTGTTTGATGTAAAAATGCTATTTTATGGTTGTTTGAACATATATCCCAAAAAATAAAATAAAGGACTTTAGCTTTACAAAATCCTGACTGCAAACATTTAAAAATTGTGGTATTGTGGAATAATTAAATTATACATAATAAAAAAATCATCAATCTTTACCGTCATTTCTAAAATCTACATAATCTTCTTAGCCTTTACTGCATTAAGTCCGTTTTCATTTTTCACCTTCCATTTTCTAGTAACTTTATATTACCCAAGTGTTGGTTCTCAAGTAAGCACTTCAAATAATGAATCACTTCATAATCAACTTTTAAAGTAAAAATAAATATTTCAACATGTAAACTTATATTATCATCATCACCAGCCATTGTTAATTCACTGCAGGATGAAAGTCTCCCCAAACTCTCTCTCTCTCTCAAACCGATCAATCTTTTCCGTATCTCTCCCTCTGCATCTTTTAAATCTTTTTATATCTCGTGCATATCGTTCAAGAAAATTCTTTGTTCATCGACTATCTCTACATTTTAAAATAATGCTCGTTATACTTAGATTCTGAATACTAAGATTATAAATTATATTATATTTAATATTAAGGAGGCCCTTCATTTTCATAGTTTGAAGTTTGAGATATTGTACGCACGTGACATACTCTTTCAAGCTGAGATTAATAATTATATTACTTACAATATCACAAAAATACTAAAGAACGTTATTTGTTACGTAAACTTTGCCAGAGAGAATGGTTTTGATATAAAGATACGAAAATAAAATATTTAAGAGAACACATTTTTATTGTGAGTTGTAATTATTAAAAATCCAGGTTTGAATCTCGGTGGCGCAATAACAATATTTTTCGATAAAATTGATTTTATATGTATATCTTTCTAATTAATATATTTAATTCATATTGAAAATAAAATAGTTGATATTCTTGCATTCGTGACAAGCTGTCAGAAAAAACTCATTTCTAGAGTTTTATCAAAATAATATGTGCGGTAAATCAGTGGAAAATTAATTAATTTAATGAAGTGCGTAGGTACACAATTTCTAAATTGGTACAAGATAAGATTTTGTGAATTGGGAACCATTTTAAAAATAAAATATTACCCAACTTCTTCGATCAATTCGAATATCTTGTTGGTCTAGTGGTTAAGATGATAACCTGGTGACCTAGTGGTCAGGGGTTCAGGCTTTATTTCAGAAGATCAGAAAAATTATCATATTTTCACTACACAAACGATTAGCTTAGATTTAAAAAAGTGAAAATATTAATTCGGCGTGTATTTCGTGAAAATATAAATTAGTACTGAAATAGTATCAAATAGTGATGATACAATTTATAGTTCTCAACATTTTTTAACAAAAAACAATTATGTATATTATTGTGTAGCTTTCTATTTATAAATATGTATAACTCACCCGTTCCTCACACGTTTTGTAACTTGTTATTTTACTGTCTCTCTTAGAACCAGTTGTTGGATAAGTAGTATTAATTAATAATACATTTTAACTTTTTACATACTAAATTTTTACCATCGCCCGTGATAAATAACATTTGCGGGTTGTTTTAATGTCGAGTTTATTATTAAAAAAGTGAATCCCGCTGAATAGTGTAACAAGGTGAATCATCATTAAATACCTGAAAATTGTACCAAAATGAATTTATTTTAAATATTCAACATTGGCAATGCATGCAAATTTTATACTTAATCCATAACTTTATTTACCCCTGCGTTTGAAATCTATCACTGCTAGCGAAAATTTTTCGATCTATGTGGTAATATAAATTCAACAGCGAGATCATCATAAGACGAACTCTCATCACTAAAATAGTGGAAAATTAAATGATTCACTCTCATACACTGCAAGTATCAATGTGACAGATGATTTTGAAATAGCTGTGAAGAGTCCGACATTTTTAACCAACGATTGACGATTTTTACCACCCGATATTGGAGAGTAAAACTAATTTAATATTGATTGTACTTTCAATGAGTAAATATTTTTTACCAACGATCAAACAACCCGTATTCGAAAAAAAAGTAACTATTTTATTATAGTAAAAATTTACCTTTGATCAAACAACTGGCTCTGAGTGATCCCCAGCATAATTATTTTCATACTAAGCTGTATCGTCGGAGTTTCTGAGCATGCTTAGTATGTACAGTCCAAGTTTTGACAATCATGACATGTGTATAAATTGAAAGAAAGCGCTAGCTAAGGTGTGATTTTTGACATAATTGGACTATTTTCAAACCATGCTACATTTTTGTTGATTGCCAGATCAAGAAATAATAACTATCACCTTTTTGCCAAAAATTACTACGCAAATGAGAAATACCCACTTCAATAATGTGCGAGATTAAAACTCTGCGCGAGATTTATTCGAATAGAATGTTCCAGAATCTAGTGTCAGGCCGGAAGTAGACCTTGGGCCGGAAATTGCGAATTTCTGACGGCAGTGTCGGTAAAAGGGAACGTGAATATTAGAGCGGGAAGATTGGATACGGGCGTATAATCGGAACGTGCAAGTGTGGCATCATTTGGATGGGTGGGTACCTTAATTCATTCCATTTATCAATATGTAAGAACCCATATCAATCGATTCGATTATTTTTAGAAGAGCCACCATTATTTTATCATTCCGTTTAATATTTTCTACATTTGTGAAATAATATAATAATTTTTTAGATTTAGTTCACGTAGTTAAATTAAGTACTTTTGCGTGGAAAAGTTGTCATTTTTGCGGTGAGAGGTAGGAAAAAAGTTTAGCGAGCGTGATGAATTTAGAATTTTATTTGTGAGTATTCAAAAATAGATACCTAACTTTTCAGAGCTGAACTGAGCAGAACTTCCACTGGGACTCGATAGAAAGAACCCAGATTTAAGTTCTGATGGCATGACAAGACAGATTTATAAAGTGCATTTTTTAATATGTAACAGCGATATCAAGAAATCACGTTATGAAGAAATCCGTACGCATTTCGAAATTCTAAATAAATAAAAAAAAAATCTTTAAATAGTTACATATATTGACTGCTTCTTTCATCAACTTTGGTGTAAACCTTATCATTTTAAAAGCATAATATTCTATGAATTTAAAACCTCAAAATGCTCTCTTTACTAAAATTATCAAAAATAGTAATAACATATAGGGTGTCCCAGTAAAAGTGCCGGATTTAGTTTTAGGTTTTAAGTTCTTGAGTCAGTTGGATCTTGTAGGCATGCAGATCTAGATCATTCGCAAGAATTTGCTGTAAAATGCTTCTTGAAACGTCTAATTCTTGTAAACGACAACGAACTATTTGAGGTTTTAGTAAAACTTTCTCTCACTGCAACTATATTTTCGAGTGAACGCCCGCTACGAAGACGCATTGGTGACTTATTGTCTGGAATCGAACCAGTTTTCTCAAATTTTTTATATAATCTTCGAATTAATGACTCATTTGGACCATTATTTCGACAACTATTTCAGCAAAACTTTCCCATTTGTATAATAAGTTTTAACAATATTAATGCGTTGTTATTTCATAACATAATATTGACAAATGGCACGTTTGAAATCTTTAGAGCTGCCAACCATATAAAAAAAAGGTGCTAAATTTAAATCTGGCACTCTTAGTGGGACACCATCTACAAGCAATTTTTTTATGTGATCTAGAAAATTCTACAGTTAAATTTAACTTATTGCAGAATCGCAACTTTATCATAAATATGTAAATTTATTTTACCATTTATATTTAAAATTGGTTGTGTTAAAATACTCAGTTTACAAAAATTGACTAGAAGTCTTGACATCTTTCCATTCAAATTTTAATCTGAAAAACATTTCATTTAAAAAAGATCTACTGGACAAAATAAATGTCACCAAAGTAAGAAAATAATTAACGACATTAACAAATGTGAGATAAGTTTTGATGGGAGAGTAGTCTACCGGCAATGTAAAGATTCCTGGTTCAAGTATCGGCTGTAACCCTGTTTATTTTTAGACAAAGATTTGTTAGGTGTAAAAATACGATACATAATTCATTTATTTTTAAATAATAATCATTTTAAATGCACGATTACTTTATTTGTTTACAGCTTTATTTAGATTAATGACTTCGGTTAAGAAAAAAAATACAGTTAAGATAAAAAATGTATTAGATAACTAGATAAAAATGTAACAGATAACTAGATAAAAAAAATTTAATGTTTCAAATATTTTTGTAATTTGAAAATATACCAATTTGTGGTGTTAATAATTTAGTTCGCGGAAATTAGACACAGTTGTTTTTCAGTATGTAAAAAGTTATCATGGCACAAGTTCGAGCAGTGCGATATAGACAACCACAATAATCACCTTAACAACAAAGTTAGAGAAATATTATTCGTTTTATTATACCAGAAAGTGTTTTTATTGCATGAAATTGAAAATGATATTTTCAGTGGCTTTATTTGAATGTGTAAATTCAGTTTTCTCGGAGACGTAATGCCTTCATAACGCCGTCATAATTTCACATTGTGGCCGTAGCCTTTATTACCAGGGTCCTATAAAGCCTAAAGAGGCTTTAACTGGATATTTTAAAGGATCTTTTCCAGTCGTTAGTCCTCGAGTGATGGCCAATTATTCTTTTAAGTTTCCCATTACACAACTTGTACCTTGGTTTATACAAGAACAAATGTTTTTTTCTTTTATACTCTGCTGATTTCATGGCTTATGTTTTTATCGTTTATATTTGCAATAATTTTTTATATTGACGTGCGGTGACGTCCATAGCCTAAGATTTTATATACCATTCTAATATTCTTTTATGCTTGAAGAAATTAAGTACCTACCTATTTTTATTATAAGTTAAGTAGTTTCTGGCATTCTTATATGTTGTAGTCTAACCTTTCTCCGTTCTTTTTACGCCATTACTATTTTCAACCCTTTTTCAAATTGATTTTATATTTGTAATTAATATTTTTTATTGAAGTCTTATTTCACTTCTCTTGTACACTTATTTTCATTATTATTTTATAATATTTACACAAAAATTATCATTTGTTAATTAATTATTCTAATGGTACGATGAAGATCTATCGCCTCCACAGTCGTCATCACCGCCGACGACCCATGAACGCATCTTGCATTTACCGGTGTGTAAGATTAGAGCTCCTAACAGCTATAAAACACGCCCAGTACCGACATTATAATAACCACGCGACCAGTAGCTATCTGTGAGGCTGACTTCCGAACGCATACGAGCGTTGATAACATCTCCGGGATACTCCTCTAAATAAAACTTTCATTTTATTTCATTTTCATCTCTAAATTGTAACTGTACAATAATATTTTGACAAACGTAAATAGTTTCTCGTTTCTTAACCTGCTCTGGCCACACACAAACTAATTCAATACACTTCGCAATCTGCAAACGAACATGTGAGTGATGGATGATTAATGGGGCCCTCACCACTCACACACCAGTTTATTCTTCTCATCTACAGTAATACGCACATGTACATAACTCAAGCATAACCTTATAATCTTTTTTAAGGTGAACACATTCTTATTGTTATAATTAATCAGAACATAGGTCTGTGATATTATTTTTAATACAAATTAAATGTATTAATTAGAAAGATAAAGAAAATATTAATAATATAAAATATCACAGTCTTTACTCACGAATCTGACATTCCACAATCTTTTTTACCATAGTATTATACAATATTTATATTTCCTTCAATACTCCAGCAACTTAATTTAAAATGGCATAGTCACATTAGCGAATTAGAGAAAAGAATAAGAAAATGTATTTATATATTCATAAGATTAAGATACATTTTAAGTATAAATAATTTTAAAAAGATATATTTTGCTATTGTTCACTCACTATTCCAGTATGGAATAATTGGGTGGAGAGGAGCATACAATAATATAATGAACTCGATAAAAATAATACAGAGAACAAATATCAAAGTAATATTTTAAAAAAATATCATCTTTTTCAACACAAACACTTATTGCAAAATTCCCATTTTCACAATAGAAAACATTTACAAAAAATCTCAATTAATCAATTAATTAAAGAAAATAACACTGTAAAATTTGAAACAAGCACATCATTAAGGTTTAAAAATAATTTTAAATTCCCTAAATATAACTAACACCAAACATTATCAGCAAAATTTTATATACTTAGGGATAAAAAATTTCAATAGCCTCCCTACACAAGTTAAAGAAATATAAGATGTAAAAGAGTTTAGAAATAAATTAAATGAACACTTCAGAAGCACATAATTAAAAAATAAATAATATTTTGGAAGCATACAAATAGACAATTATATTATAGACTACAAATGTTATAACTTTCTATATAAAAATTTTATAGTGTAACTTCCTCTCCAAACACAAAAGATAGTCTCAGAAAAAAAACATGTAATTTTAATAATGTAAAATACTTAATTCACGTTATAAAAAAAATTTAAAAATGCTTTCATATGTATATATATGTATGTTTATTTTCAAAGTATGTTTCAATCACAATTTAATTTATCTTTCGCATATTACCGTTAAAATCGTTATATTTAATGTGTCAATTTATATAATAATTAATAAATGCATTTGCAATCTCACGCATGAACTGTTGCAATAAGACTATATACAGTGGTTTACCGACATCGAATCTGTGTGGAGAGTAGTAAATTCAATGTAGTAGTCTGGCTGATATTTAGTAAAAAAATTAAATATTTAAAACAGAGAGAGGTAGCCTTCATTGAACTAGAATCCAAGCGAGGATTGACTACATAGAGCCTTTAATGAAACGATTCAACTGTGATGTTTACGGGTAAAATTCTGATGGATAAGAATCGCTGATACGATTGTTATTATATTACTAATGCGAGCAATGCTGACTGAGTACGAAAATTAATATTCTTTTTCTGTTAATTAATTGCCTTGGTTAGGTTTCTTCACCGCAAGATAATCATTATTATCTTTCCTATCCTTTTTATTATCTATATAAACAACATCGTAAAAACATTGCAAAATAAGATTATTTGCAGACGTTGCACTCATATATATCGCTAGAGACAATTATGCAACTACACATAAGAAATTAAACTATGACTTAAACCATATAGCAATATGGCTGAAGAAAAATAAACTAGAACTAAATGTAAGTAAAACTAAATTCATGAACATTCGAAATAAAAGAATACCAATCACACAAAAATTATCATAGTCTGAAGGAAGTGACTGAAATAAAATATTTAGGAGTCATAATAGATTAAAAATTGAATTTATCGCAAAATACAAAATACACGACTAAAAGGATTGCTAAGAAAATCTCACTTCTGAGAAGGATCACAGGATTTATTTGTACTGAGTCTTGTAAAATAATATACAACTGTTATTAATCACATCTACTACTGCAGCAGCATTTTGTTTTTATCAAATTTTCTTGAAAATTTTACAGAAAGGAAATAAAATATTGAAATCGCGACAAATCTAAATTGAAAAACTGCCAATAACCATTAAGTATTCTAATACGTAAATTATAAATATAATTGTGAAAGTATAATATATGTATAAAATGTATAATATATACATATTACATTACACTATCTTACAGTAACTTAATCAATTTAATTGCTGCCCTGCTTCACATCATCGTAATAATCTAATTCTGTACGGTAAATTTAATAAAGAAATACACATTATTTGATGTTATCCTAAAAATTTTGACCATAAAAAGTTTTGCGGTCTGCCTATATACTTTCTTTTTTATTACTCACGATGTACGGAGAAGATTTTTTTAAGATTTCCATTTCCTAAGTTGGAGCGAAGACACATATATCTTTCTTATTAACATGAAAGTCTAAATACATGTACACACTTGAGCTCTTTAAATGTTGGTAATTTCGGAAGAAAGTTATTTAAATGAGCACCAAAATAACATTAAATTTGTGATGATAAAATCTATTTAGTCAAGCACCATATAATAGACAGTAAAGAATATTAATCAACCCCATAAAATACTTGATCGATAACTATTTGAAAGTGGCAATCAAAAAAACTTGTTAGTCCATCTCATTTACATACATAATTAATCATGATTTTTTAAACTAATAAAAATTATATACATTTTATAATGAGACGACTTGAACTACTCACTCTTCTCCTGGCCAGCTCCTTGGACACGTCTTCTCGTACGTATCTCGGCACCGCCTTCAGTGAACTATGTTTATCTTGAACTTTGTATAATGTAACTAACAGTTTAATTTAAATTGTGCTTCTTCTATAAATAAACGCAACTAACGTAAGTACTGTTTCACTCATAGTACATCCGCTCTGGCCACTAACACCAGCCTTTATTAGTAACATTTCATTTGCATCGTTCTGATTCATCATTGTCTATATTAACTAATAAACACAGTATTAATTATTTAGGACAACACATTCTTATTGTAAAGTTGTAATTATTCAGAACATAGGTTTGTGATGTTTTAAATACTAATTTAATGTGTTAATTATAAATATATACATATGAAATCAATTTTGTCGAAAAATATTGTTTTTGCGCTACCGGTTTCGAACCTGGATCTCTATTTCCAATCCGGGGAAGTACACTACCAATTGTGTTACAGCGCCAGTATTTTTCATGACAAATTTTCGAATCTATATGTTACACTTTTTAAATTAATACATCTGTCGTTCCATTATTTGAAAGCTATCTACATTGTTTTAACGGAATCTCAAATACTTTTGAGTAAATCGACTGCAGACGCAATTGATTGTATTGATAGGATTGTAAATAAAGATCTAGGTTTGAATCCCGGTAGCGCAAAAACAATAATTTTTAACAAAATTGATTTTATATGTATATATTTAAAATTAATACATTAAATTTATATTTAATAAGCCCAGTCACTAAAATAATACAAATAAATGATTATATAGATTAATTAGATATCCATCAGTTCTTATATTTAAAGAGTACAATGCCCTAGGCATAAGACAAGTCTGTATGTTAAGACTCGTCCAATATTTCCATGCTAACAACTCACCCCAAGCAATAAATCATGGACACAACACAAGACAAACGACGAACATCTACACGCCAGTTCCGAAAGCAACAACGACATTTTATCAAAGATTCTACATTTTACTATTCTACATTCTACAATGCTGTGTATATCAAAGGTGGAATTTACTCCATCTCACACAGTAAATTACGAGTATTTAATTGTAATATAATTGTATCTCATGTTTATCATGTTATTATAATATATTCACATCTGTTACAACAAAAACATGTATTTAAATAAAGTTTAAAATCTGATAAACCTAATTTAATCCAATCTTGGAAAGAAAATAGTAGATGTACTTAATGACTGTATTTTGGTTCTCGTTTATTCCTATTCGGTAGCAATATACATATGTATACAGATAGAATACATTTTACGTATACAAATTTAATTATTATTAGTTAAATTTCTTAAGTAATCAGATTTGGTGCTTAATAAATCAAGTTTTCATTTAAATTGTAGCGATTTTGAAACTGTTTAATTTATCCACCCGTTAAAAAACATGTATATAATTGATTTTTTGTCTCAATAATTAATTCCAATGATATTTTTATTATAAGATGAATAATATTATATCTCCGTAATTAAATGACTATCTTGTTTAGCCTAATCTCCCATATCGGTACCTGCAGATTCACAGAAGCTATTTACAGATAATCCAGTAAAAATAAATTAACAACTCTAAACCGAAAATTACGCAGTTGGTTTTAAGATCACAATTACAAGATTATTGTAATACAAATGTAACGTAATCTTTAAAGGGTAAATGGATACTGTGGCCGGTCGACTTGGGCTTACGTTTTAGATCCATTTAATAAACGTAAATTCCCTAATGTCCGTACTGTGCCACGATTGTTATCTTAAAGTATAAAAACATTATTAAGCCTTAGCTTAATTTTATAGAACCTATTCTAGGTATTTAAAAACATATAAAAGTTGTTTCAATATTATTGTCTAAAGTGGATTTTCATTCGCGGTGTTGGTATATTAGTTGGGGATTGAGATATGAAATTAAACACAGAAAATCCTCGAATGCGAAAAAAATCAGAAAAATAAAATGTCACCATTATTTTCTCAGTTATTTTCTTCAGATAAACATTATTGTATTAACGTACCATATGTCACAGACAATCTATCTGCGAGGTTTTCTTATGAAAGTTTGGAGTATATGATACAACGAATAAGATATAAGAAAGATATTTTATTAATACGCATGCCACATCATGTCAATCGTGTATGGTATACTCTAATGAGATAATTGGTCATCAATAACTCAAACCGACAGAGATAATATAGAGGAACAAATTAATAAAACAAATTGTATTCGCACCTTTGTTCCTTCGATTGGCACCCCTGGGAATTCTTGGTTGTTGATATTGATCATGTTTATGTGTGTGAATATTGCCGCTTTCAGATATTAAGGAGCACGGTCAAACGAACGGAGCGCAATTGCATTCAGTACATCGTCTGGTAAGAAACTCTCAATAATCTGAGAGACGGAAGTGCGCATTTCGGTCGGTCGGAAATCTACCCAGAGAGAAGAAGAACACCAACATCGGACCAGCTACGATGCCCGAGAACCAGCACTGTCAATCAAAGGTCAGTGGTAGTGTTGCATGTGTGACCATATTATCAATAGACCGGGAACAGTGGCTGTCGAAAGCACTCACGGGAACACAAATTAAATGAATTAATTGAAAAGATGTACATACAAAATATATCTATCGAAAAAATATTTGTTTACCATACATAAACCTGAAATATATCCTATCATTATTACTTAATTATTATATAGATACTTATCAATATGTTAACGTGGAGTTAAATAAAAATATTTTTTTATTGTGAAGTTGTAATTTCAGAATCATCTACGTCGGTCCCTTATGACTGAGGATTGAGATCTCCAACTTTCGCCTCTCAACTATTGTTACGGTACCTTTGGGCCCTAGAGGATAGGAAACCATATTGGCCGCCACCGATCTAGCTCAGTCTGGGTCCTCAAATTTGTGTGTGTGTGTGTGCTCTTGTGTCGCCTGCTACCTCGGGTGGGATGATAATTGATTCAAAGGCATTCTGATTTTCACATTACATATTTATTCACAAAAAACGATTAATACCGATATTGGATGTACGTATAATGTTCTTTAGATCTTCTATCTTCAGGTCAACTTTCCTCTGAGGGAGGTCACATTTATTTATTTTATCTATTTACGGAGTTTGTTTATTTGCCAACATCAGCCAACGCACCGTGGGGTGCCGATGCAGCTGAGGACTCGGGCTGCCATATGCCCGCGCCAGGATTAATCTCTTGCTCCAGCAGATATACAGGACACCATCCCGTCTCAGCCTTGTCCATAACGCCCATCCATTGGTCATCGCTCGCATGCCGCCTACTTGCATGAGATCTCTCATCGACCCGCGGGTGGACAAAGCCTATAAATCTCTGGGTCCACCGTGGTGATCCCACTTTTAATCTACGCCATCTCTCACCGCCATGTTCCTCCGGAGCGCGCCTCTGCCGACCCGCTCTCTTTTTTTGAGCGTTCCCACCCAAAAGTGACGTCTTGTTTCGATGCTCGCGAGAGTCGGATTCTCGTCCATTTAGACAGCCAATCCAACATGTTTCCAGCACCACATCTCAAGTACATCGATCCGTCTTCTCTCCATTACTTTCCACACAATATAAAAATACAGAATATAGTTAAGTATATTAAACGAAATAAAATTAGTTTTTTCGAAACATAATTCTGTGGTATTTTAATACAAATTAATTGTATCAATTAGAAATAATAAATGTATAAATTAAATTTGTACTAAAATATGTATCAATTTGAAAGAACTGAAGCATATAATTTTGAAAAATGAAAATTTTGAAACTACTCCGTTGGTGTGGTGTAATCGGTTAATGCATTTCCCAGGACAGGATCTAGGTTCAAATCCCGGTAGCAACACAAATATTGTTTCGATAAATTGAGTTTTCCTGTATATCTTTCTAATTTATGCATTTAATTTGTATTAGAGAATTTGTTTTAATATCATAGAACTATGTTTTGTAATTGAAACATCACAATAGAAATATGTTTTCATTAAAATATATATGTTACAGCGAAGGTACATAACTAGTCAGGTTATATTTTTACTAGTATAAATAAAATTTTATTTGACTTCAATTTCTTGGATTGCGCACGGAAAAATTAAATAAAGGTAAAAAAAAATTTTTTGAACATAAAATAATGAATTTTGTGGAAATTAATGTGCTGATAAACTGGCCAAGGAGAGCACTCTTTCTGGAGTTTTCCCTCATTAATTCCATATCCCGATGTATGACAGACTTAATATGGTAAAAAACGTACGAATTCTATCTGGACTGCAAAATGGATGGATCAAAATAATCATAAGAATAATCGGCTTAAAATAATTCAAAGATCTATTTCCCGCACTCTCTGGTTCTTCAAAAGGAAAGTCTCCAAAATAACAATATCAAATATCTCTAGAATGAGAATTGGACATCACCGGGTAGCCTCACATTTATTCATATTGAACTTTATAGATTCCCCAACGTGTGAGTGTGGTGCCGAGGAGGAAACCATTGACCATATCTTTTTTGCCTTCATCATAGGTTTTTTTACAGTAATCTCATTAATGGTAATTTTCAACTCCCGGTTAACTTGTGTCATCTTCTTTCCCTTAACTCGCCACATTTAATCTATATAATAGCGAATTTTTCGAACGACAATGGTATTGACCTGTAATATAATATTTCCTTTTCTATAATATTATTGTTATTTTTTCTATAAAATAATGTTTTACCTTGATTAAAAGCACAAATCACACTTGTGGTGGATTACCTATTTAAAAGAAAAACAATAAATAGACCGTTGCGTAAATTTTGTTAATTGTTTGTCAAAATGATCTTATTAAAATTGTGTCATCTTTTTATCTAACCCTGTGATTCTTCTAAAACCATTAAAGTACCTTTTTTACCTTAAGGGCAGGTATGAAAACATCCTATCAATATGCTTTCAGCGCTCGCAGCTTTTCGGAAGTAAGCCAATGAATTCATTAAAATAATCCGTTTTCTCAGTAACTTGAGAAACGGGACGATAAAAAAGCTTTTGATGAAATTGGAGAATAAAATAAAATATTTATATTTGCGCCGCTGTAATCGCATTAGAACCTCGTTTTATTATCCGCAGAAACCTTTCAGTGTTCTGAAAAATCTATTTTAAAATTCACTCATGGAACCTGATCTGCATTGAGGTGTGACCCCGTAATCTGGGCACATCTAGTTCACTACTGAGAGGTAATTGTGTATTCAGATGTGGATTTACCCGGTTCGCTATGCAATGTTGGTTTAGTGATACTAAAGTCTGACACACATCTTATTCAAATAATATACATGACAACAAATTTTGTCATGGAAGATATTTAATTTGAAAATACTAGATTAATTCAATTTTTTTCAATCCAAATTGGTTATCGAAAAGTTTGTTCAGAGAAGCATCATTATATTCTTATTTAAACAGGTGAATATTATGTTCCAGGCCGATTTTGTTTTTAAATAACTATGAAATTAAATAAATAAATTTTATTTATCGATTATTTGGTTTATTACAATTATGTATGGAATATAATATTATCCATGTGACCGCCTCTCGCATCAAAAATATGCTCTTTTAATCATATTTTTCATAACATTCTCGCACACTTCCAGCATACTCGAACATCGAAATATAAATTATTCGACTGCAGATATGAGGCATCTGCCTTAGCATTTATAATTATAGCACAATAGCAAAATGTATTAATCGGCACGCACGGTAGCGAGAAATCGAACACACAATTTATGATTCCCAAGACAGGAAGATAATTCACGCAATTTTAACAGCCTACCGTACCACTAGTAAACAATAACTATGAGTTGACACTTCAACTTTCCACTCGTCCAAGACCAGATAACAAAATCACAGAAAAGAGCTGTGTTCTGGTATAGGGAGTGGGGGTAGTGGGTAGGTAATGAACAAGAACCATTCTATGTGTCACATTCACGTGCACGCGAGACGGCGATCGACGATCTATGAATCATAAAGATCTAACATATGTGTATACACAAGGCGGTGGAGAAACGGGATGTAGGAAGAGTGATAGGAATTTGGTATAAGGACAGAACAATAAGGGCTCAGGGACTAACCAGTAAGAACACGACTTACCCGGATGTTCTCCGCTGTAGTCACAGATCTCCTGAACTTCAGAAACAACATGACTGATCCACACGAAGCACTCTGAACACAGTAGTAGTTTCGGCACGCGCCGCGAGAAAACCAAAACACACAATAGCTACAGTAACTGTACAATCAGACCAGTGTAACTAGCACATAGCAGGACATTTACTCTCCTTGACAAAAAAAAAGTTCAAAAGTTATAGACAACACACACAGAAAAGTCGTTCTCTGAGGTGTAGGGTATAGGAAGGGACAGATGGGTACAGAAAATATAGTAGAGCATCTACAGACGCGCAAGGCGATCCATGGACTGTCATAAATATCTAACACATGTGTAGGTCGTAAATATAAATTAACATTTATTCTTTACATTTGTAATATTGCACATATATTATATTTATTTTCTAAAAAATCGATGGTTGTATAATATTATTATGAAAATAATACTGTTTTCTGTTATATTTAACAAAATAAACCATGATAAATAACACTGCAAAAAAATCGATGTACAAAAATGATTTAATTCAAGTGATGACTTAGTGATATATTTATTACGTATAATATTTCTAAATATAGAATATATGGTATACAATATCAAATAAAATGTGTTAAGTGTCAATACACTCACTTACATTATACAAATATCTCACTATATCTTAATAATATTAATGTGAAATGTCTCCATATACCCCTGTAGCGAATTATAATACTAGTATGTATGTATTTTTGTATCAACCTGATTATCTTTTTAAAAACTAATTAAATATCACAGACCTATGTTCCGAATAATTACGTCACAATAAGAATGTGTTCTACTAACAATGATTATCTTTTGTTTAGCAAGCCTGGATCGTTCTGGAAAACTTTTTAAAATTCGAGACACATCCCATTCGAAATGCAAGTGTGCCGTCGGCAATGCAGTGTTTTGTATTACCGACGGCACAATCGCTATAATAAACAAGTTTTTATTGCGGCATTTAACAACAGCAATGCATAATCAAAATATTTTTAACTTTGTTTTCAACCATGAGTAAAATTGATTAAATCAACCGGTTTCTGAAAATACAATTTTTTTCATCAGGATGTCAAATAAACTAACTAAAAACCATATAAATCAAATCATTTTAATGTTTAAATATCTATTTAAAATAACTTAATAAAAAAAAATATAATTACCTATTAAAAAAACAAATCTAATACCTAACATTAATTGTTACGATGATAAAATATAACTTATTGACTTTTTAGGATGGTTAAATTAAGATGGTTATTTATAATATTTTGGTTAATTTTACTTATTTCTAATGATTCTTAATTATTCGATTTAACACCAAAGTTGTTTATATGTTAAACAAACAATCTCAAATTTTTCTCAAAACATGATCATTTTCTAATAAATGATTGTAAAATTCTGAAAAACCATTTAAACTATTTAAACATTTTGAATGCTCTTTGACTTTTATGTTAAAATTTTAACTTAGTTTTTCAATATAGAAAGCAGTACAATATTTACAGCTAAGTTTATAAACACCGGAATTATTAAATTGATCATGTTTGTCTTTAGAATTTTTGAGTCATTTTCCTATATTATAGTTTAACAAGTGATAAAAAAATTAAACTGTATAGTTAAACGGAAAGAAAACGATGAAAAAAGAGGAAAGTAGATTATCATATGTATAAGATGATAACGACATTTGTTGATTCATATCCAATTTCACAACACATTCGTAACTATAGTAATTAAAAGAAATATTGAAGTAAAAAGAAGGAGGTGTCGGTCAATTGGAAATAATTGTTAATAATTGGAATCGGAAAATATTTATGAAGTAATTGCTGGTGTGGAACAAATGCAGAAAGTAAAGAAAAAATTAAAGACCTGACACGGAATAAATATCTATGACAAAAACTAAAGTAACATAAAATCGCATATTTTATTAAAATGTTTATTTGTACTTACTATTTCGTGGACTCTGATTAATAAATATTATAAAATAATTTTAAATTCTTTAGGTTGAACTGAAACAAAAATATCACAGACAAGTTGAATGAATTCGCATAATACTGGCAAAATGTGGAAAATTCTGGCAAAAAATACATATTTATTACAAAATAAATTTTCCATTGTTAATCGAGCATTATTATTTATTTGTGGTTTGATACTTAAAATCTACCATTTAATTACAGAATTATCATACAGATTGTTTCAGCTATTTTAAATTTTGTTATTCAATCTTTCTGCCAGTTCCGTACGAAAAAATAATATGTTTTTTTTTTTTTTTTAATTTATTAATATTAAAAATATAATACAATTTGAATAATCAGTGGATATATATATTAACATTTGCTTCTTCTCTATTTATTTAATAATTCCGGTGTTTATAAACTTAGCTGTAAATATTGTACTGCTTTCTGCACTGAAAAACTAGGTTAAAATTTTAGCATAAAAGTCAAAGAGCATTCAAAGTGTTTAAATAGTTTAAATGGTTTTTCAGAATTTTACAATCATTTATTAGAAAATGATCATGCTTTTATCATAGAAATCACGATCCTCAGTCGTGAGGGATCGAAGTGCATAAATGCTATTTAATTAGTGTAATCATTTGATTCTCTAGGTTACGTAACATTTACAAGATCACAATCAAATTAATAACTGTCAGAAAATTGATTTATTTTATAAAAATCTTATTATGCATCAAAGCCATATGTCATTTTCCTTTTGTTGTCATGAATTTTTTGATAAATTTAAAAGTTATAAATATTTCTAATTTAAATTTATCCCTGGCAGCCACTGAGTAACAAACATGCAAATTTGTGAAAATTTAATGAAAGAATATCGCTACATTATTCGTACTTTGTGCTTTTTTGTTTGCATCCAAAAGCGAACAATAAATATGCGAAACATGTTTAATTCATATTCCGTTTGCAGTTAGGTACAACGAACATATTGTATCATTGTGTACGTGGTTTAGCAGAAATATGAATATCTTTTTAATTACAAATTTATTTTAATGAAACTGTATTTTTGAAACATCACATGATAATTTATTTGATTACAATACTAAAATTATTAAAAATCAATCTGCAATTGTGTTTTAATGTTAAATGAAATCAATGACGTACACAAATGAAAAGTTACCCAAAGAGCAATGAAAATGGGTACACTTAGAATATCTACGTAAAATCGAGTACCTATCGTACAAATTCCCAAGAAAACATATTTTTCGAAGAGATAATGAGATGCAAGGAAGGTCTTGACATTCATCAAGGTACATGGAGCGATGATATCACAGGAATGGCAATAGATGGACGAGAAAGGCTAAAAACAGAGATGGTTGGCGATCCTTAGGAGAGGTCCAACGATGTAGAGATACAAGCCGATGATGATGAATTATGTTAATACAGGTATTCCTCGACTTACGACCGAGATAAGTTCTTAGACATAGGTAATAAGTAGAGTTTCATAAAATAAACTCTAGAATAAAACAAAAAAGATAAGTAGATACAATATTCAAATTCTTAGTTCAATATTTATTCAAAATTATGATATGTACGAGTACAATAAAAATACATTCATACAAAAACATATATATTATGTAAGTTAAATTTATTCTGTGCTACAGCACAAACAATTCTCCAAAACAATCCAATGTTGTTTGCACAGTTTCATTGTCCTGTAAATTTTATAATAACAGCCATATTTTCCTAAATTTTCTAATTCACTTTTGTAAATCTTTCTTCATTTGGATCAATTTCTTCTAATTTTTGTATTACCTGATTAATATGGTGAAAAGCTGCAGCCATCTCTTTTACTAAAATTCTTTTAGTGGATTTCTTTTTCATTTGGTTTTGCTTCAAGATCAAATAAATCTTCATTCGTGAGGTAATCGACATAGTATTCAATGAATTATTAATACATTTGCAATTTGAGGAAATGTATGCCGCTCTTACCTGGATGCACCTTACATTACATCCACGTATTAAATTTTAGGGAAATCACCGCAACTGTTAGTTTCATTTATGTAATATACACATGTATGAAAGAGACAAATACAAGGTCGTAAGTTCAAACCGTCGTAAGTCGAGGACTAGCTATATTTATTAAAATTTTATTTATATAATTTCGTTATTCAAAGGTTAATGCATAATTATCCGCCGTTTTTACGGGACGTTTTTTTTTAATTTGACGTTTAATTGACATTTTTCATAATATAATTATTTAATAGAAATTAAAATTCGCATCGAAAACCATACACATATACATTGCAGAAAGGATGAAAATCTGCTTAGTTATTTCGCGATCTTAATGATATTTTCGGTGAAGGAACGATTAGCGAAAGGGTATGCCGATAGATGTTTGTTCGCTTCAAAGCTGGTAATACCTACTTAGACGACAAGTTAGCAAAGGGTCGATCTTCAGGTTTTGATAATCAGGTCTTTCTGGCGACTGTGGAAGCGGACGAAAGTTGCACCACGTGTTTTGATTTTGTTTTCGTTTATGGTTATGTTAAAATATAATAATACAATATAATTTATGTTACAAAATCATTTTTAAAAAACGGCAGATAATTATGCAGATTGTGGCTTTTCACAACACTATTTATTTTAGTTGTATTGGACCTGATGATTGATTTGATATTCTTCAATGTGAAAATACTTAATTTACTGGCCATTGAGACCTATGTATCTTGACTTATTGTAGATTCGTATATTACGCTTAAAATAAAAAAAACTTGAACCTCAACTACATGTTGAAGATAAACGGACTATGCTCAAGTGTTTTCTTTCACATGTAATTTTATATTCTATCTCCGTCTTTATGTATATATTAGTGCACTATTGTTGTCAGTTTTAAATACGCCCTGACAAAGCTTGAGCTAAGCGAAACCGGTTGGCGTGTAAAAAATTCGCAGTTTCATACAAAGTAATTGTATTTTATTTAATCTAATATGTCAAACCACAAAGTGATTGCTTTTCACGAATATACATAAATTTAATTTTCGAAAAGTAAATACTTTTATCAGATTTATGTCTTCACCGAGAATGTGTGTAAAATGCCTCTCGTCCCACAATTAATGATCTCAACCTCTCTTCTATATGTACATTTTATTTCATGTCTATGGTCTGTGTTGACATCCATGTTATTGGCAATTTTATACGGCTTCTTCGACCAATGTTTAGTGGTTGTCTTTAGCTTAACTGTAGTAGTAATTTTATCTTCTGTTAACATGGCCACACTACCTCAGTCAGTTTCCTTTACCTTTTATGGGATTCATGAAGCTGTCTCAGATTCCTTTATTATCTTGTAATTAATGATAATATACCTCAGCCCATAATAGCATTTTCGCAGTCCTGTCGATTATCATCCACAAGCGCTAGAATGATTTCAAATATATGACATACAAGCTCTAAAAATGCTTGCAATTACTCTTATAGGTTGGATTTGAAGTGCTAATTGAAAAAAATGAGTTTATCAATTATTTTGCGTCACATTGTTTTAAATAAATATAATATGATGCAAATTGTAACAATTGTGAAAAATTTGAAGCGTTATATTAATAATAAGCGTAATGTGTTTTACGACGTTCAACGGTATTCCGCCAGTGTTAATTCTTAAAATAGAGTAAATCATTCGAACCATAAATTTGTTATTTCCTTAGAACCTACATGCAAAATTTATATGTAGAAATAAATTATAAATCTAATAGACTAAATAAATATTGAAACATTGTATTGTGTAATATAAAAATATTTTTTAATCAACTCAAGCGCAAACCTTTCAATATCTCGAAACGAAAGAAACATGACTTAATAATGGGCGACACAAATATCAGATTTATAATATTCAAAAAAATAACCATAGTATTATAGGGTAAAATAAAATTTTCGAGATAACATTCAAATTCCAGATCACTAAGCATGAGCCTGATCGTACTTGTTAACTTTTTCTAATTATTTCTAGAAATATATTTTTTTACAGAAAAAATAAATAAGCCGTGTACAGTTTCTATATTGCTTTGCGCGATTTCCAACTCGCAGATCCGAGATGAATAAGATCGCGTCTTATTCGTTAGAGTAGTCTCCAGAGACGGCTTTTATAACGACGCGTGGTCGCGACAAATGCGACCATTATGTGGTGCAAACTCGCTCGTGGTGCCGAACGTATTAAGTGGCAAAAATATTTAATTATTTATTTCCTATACGCTTGAACTAATTATTTAAAACATATCAAAGATGATCATAATGCAAATAAAACTAGAAATGTGTATAATAATAATAATGGATAATTTTTATAGAGCCATTTTCGTATAAACTTTCAGCTCAAAGGCGCTTTACACATAAACTGTTCATAGTTCTACTTTTAAAATTAGCAATATTATCTTTGTGGTTTAAATTCATATTTTTATTTATTACCTTTGTTTTATTAACCACTAAATTGAGTTTGAATACATCTATCGGTTTCGAAAAATACAATTTTCTTCTTCAGGATGTCATAACTCATGTTGTTCAATCATGTTCAATGTCATAATGATGTTGTTATGATATCCTGAAGAAGAAATTGGTATTTTTCGAAACCGGTAAATATAATGAGCGAAATATAATAACTATAAATTACATGAGAAATATAATGAAAGAAATATAATAACTATAAATAACATCAAAGTATCATTAGGAATTAGGAGGAATCTTAAAATAGTTCAAAAATGAAAACTATTTTTGGTCAAAGATTATTCACTTTTCAAGCTCCCAGAATATACAATCAAATTGAAAATAAAATTAGAACTTTAAATGACATTAAAGCTTTTAAAAGAGATATTTCAAAACGATTGCTGAAATTAGGAAGAGCAGATACTAAGAGAAAACGGTTTTATATAATGAAATAATTTTTATAACTGCATTTTGTGTGTTCTGATCCTGCATATTTCCCCTTACCTTATATTTGCTTACATTATTTTACATTGGTATTTAATTCTCTCTTTTTATATTCTCACTTTTACTTGCCTTGCATATAATGTATTCTATTTGATTATATGTTGCCTTCAATGAGTTATTTGGTTTTGTAAAATGTAATTTGTTTACCAATTTGCCCTAAAACAGATTTTCCTAGTTGGACAATGCATTTTAAAATCTGTGTAAAATATATGTAACAAACTATCTTTTTATTGTACCTGAATATGTATATGTGTCTAAATATAAATAAATATGTAAGTTAGCTAAAAAAATAAAGCAAACTCATTAATAAATAAACTATATTTCAGTGGAGGGCCTGATCGCGCCTCGCAGATCCGCGTAAACACTCGACAGCTATTCAGTCCGCCTGGTACCCGCCAAATTGAAGACAATAGTACACCGCGATTGAACCAATCTGAGAAGCCGTAGAAACCATGGAGCCGACCACTTTTCTCCTGGCCATCTCCTCGGATACATCTTCTCACACGCATCTCGGCGCCACTTTCAGTAAACGTCGTTCATCTTGAACTCTGTATAATGTAACAAAGAGTATAGTCTTTCTCTGTAAATAAAAATAATTATTGTAAGTACTGTTCCACATTCACAATCAATCCGCTCTAGCTCCTAAATACCTATATAAAAGTATATTTAGTGATAGTAAAATAAATAAAGCGATACGAAAATAAAAAAATAAAAATTTATCATTTTCGTCGCTTTCTCCTAAGAGGGTCGGGGGTCCACAATCTCAACAAGGCACTTCCACATTCCCTGTCTCGCACCACTTCAGTACTTTCTGACCAATCGAGATCCATTCTGTCTCCATACAGTTTTCAAAATTATTTCCCAGCTTAGTTTAAAGCGACCCATCGGCCGCCTTCCTTCAAGAATTGCTAAAAAGATATATCTTGGTTATCGTTCCTTTGGAATTCGTGTCCGAGTCATCTTAATTGAGATATTAATATTTGTAAAAGCAGGTGCACTATACTAATGGTCTCTCTTATCTTGGTTCATTACTTCTTACTCCTACTACTCCCTTTGCATACTGGTGACGTACAATAATATGGGTCTGTATACGCTAAATATATTAAACTAGCAACTAGTTTCGCGGCCAATAATGGCCGCTAGGTGGTTATTGGTGACTTTCGCCAATTGATACTGCTGATCCCTGCGAGCTTTACCCAAAACAAACCACACGTAACTAAAATGTCGATATAGTTAAAATTATTCCATCTTTGTAAGTAAACTGTCAAAACGAACAAAAATGACAACTAGATGACATATAAGAATAGACCATTTATATGGTGAGTAAGATTTCTCTCTTACCATGGATAGAAGAAAAGATGACAGGTGTCAATATACGATTTCGAAAATATATTATTTGTTCTTACTTGTAATAAAGACAATGTATACTTCATTTCAAATTGAATATATATATATATATAAGTACTGTTATTGAATATATAAAAAAGAAAACATTTAAGTAATCATAACCTCGAGATATTAAAAACACGTCTCACAGACCTGACCGTTTAATCAACCACTATACGGTCATAATGACACTACGGATGAAAACACTACTGAAGCTGCCACATCCATAAAGTCATATGTATAGACGGGGAAGCGTAATATTATTATGGATAGTTCGTGAAATACACCATGACTTCTGAAGTCCAGAAATATAATTTTAAAAATATTAACTGTGAATCATATGATCCTTCGGGTTCGAGTGCTTGGGGTGACTATTTTCCAACTATTCCAATTTACTTTATTATCAAGCAACTGTATTCTAAATAAAAGAAAACTTCATTGAATTTATTAATTGAATTAATTCAGTAAAATAAATATCCATATGTCACAATTTTAAAAGATTGTATAAAACGTTAAACACTAAGAAAATGAGTTAATGAATATTTGTGATAAACTAATAAATAAAAGTTAAAAAAGTAATATTTATTTATTACGATTTTACGATGTTTTGGTCTTTGGCTCTTAAATTATGCACTTGAGACTCCTTTCGGAAATGTGCACATTTCTGTCATATGCATCGAGTTCTTTCTGTAACAAACCTATTTTTTTCATTTTTATCACATCATTTCGAAGGTTCCGTCCGTTTGCTGCCTAATTTGTTGGACGAGAACCAAACAATGATTTTGAAACAACATTTTCAGCTTACTCATTTTATTTCAAATGTTTAATATTAATTTTAAAGAGAACACGTTATTATTTGTGAAGTTGTAAATTTTTTCCGAACATAGTTTTGTGATATTTAATACAAATTAAATACATCAATTAGAAAGATATACATACAGATAAACTCAATTTACCCAAAAATATTTTAACTGCTTTAATTGTAAATTGAGTTTATTTGTATGTATAACTATGCATTTAATTCGTTTAATATTAAGTTTATAAAATAACATCAAATAAGTTTCGCTAAAAGATTAGAGCCCTTCTTACAGTATATTTATTGATTGACAGTTTAGACAAAATAATCTAAAATATTTTATTTGAGATCCCGTAGAGTTTAATTGTTGTTATATAATTTTGATTTTATACGATTTGGTAAAATAAAATATTTCCATAATAAACTTTTACTAGGTAATGCACTGTTGAGATTCATTTCAATACTTTTTACGTTATTTTTCAATAATCTGAACGATTTTTTTTTAAATGTAATTATTAAATCAAAGAGGACGATGAATTCTGTGGCACCTATTTGTGACACTTTCTGCTACTATGCCAACGTTTACATGGAGGCCAAAAAAATGCTTTGATTACTCCCTGAAACAAAACCTTTTTAAAGACCAACCTTAAAAGCGATACCTGATAACTTGCTATAGTAGATTGGTTTAAATAAAGGGCACACTTTGATACAAAACGTCGACAGTGTAATGAAATCAATGTGGGAGCAGAAAACTTTTTAAAAAAGAAGAAAAAAAGAGCGCAGAAGAAGACACACGCCGCTCCTGGTTCTACATTTCCATGATGCACCAGAACTTACGGATCAAGGTTTGGACTTTTCAGTCACCAGAAGATCCAAAAAATATGAGGAACAGTCGATCAACTTTCTGGAGTTTCACTAAAAATTTTTTTATTATATTTACCAAATATAAATAATATCCTAATTTCAATTATTTTTCTTATTCTCGTAACAGACATTGGCCACCATCACATTATATACAGTGGCCAAATTTCATCAGTAGATTGGCCAATTCATTGCTTTAGGTTTTTCAGGTAATACAGAATAGAAGATGTCAAAATTAAATTAATTACTCAAAGGTATTTGAGATTTGTCGCAATACAAAGTTGATTGCTTTTAAAAATAACAAATTTATCAATTTTGAAGAGATACAGAATATAACGTACTGTAACGTACTTGGTTGATAAAACAAAATATGATAACGCATTTTCCTGTATTGGAAATGGTCCAGACTCAAATCCCGGTTGCAACTAAAAAGTTTATTTAATAAAATAAAAATTCTGTTTATCTTTCTAGTTGATTAATTTAATTTGTATTATTTATTTTTATTTATTCAACTGAATCATCTACATTATTTTATTATTTCTTCCATTTTCATTTTTCATTACGCTTATTTTTTTCCTATAAGATAATATATACGAAGCGCATTACGACTGACTAAGTACTTTTTCAAAAGGATAAAATGGGCCAGCGTTGCCTGAATTCAACCTTATTTACTCTTTTGTTGTTGGATATTCGTAGTCATTTGGGGTATTTCCTTTCCACAACAACTGTCCCTACTGAGATGAGATACACCACAGTTGTAAAATATGGGAAAAAAAAATTATACATTATATTTCCATTATTAGTTCCATGTATATATAGAAACGGCGTCTTTTTAAGGATAGACCGCGTTTTTTTGGGGAAACCGAAGTCGATCAAGGTGTTGCCACAAAAAGTTAAGGTACAACCGCACTCCTACCGTTGAATTGGTTAGTAATGAGTTGTCTTCGAAGTAAAATTAATCAATAAAATTGAGAATGATATTTTTTTTAAGGAGAACACATTCTTATTGTGTCGTTGCAATTTTTCAGAACATGGGTTATTGAATTTTTCAGGATAGGAAAAGATCCTGGTTTGAATCCCGGAAGCAACAAAAATATTTTTTCGTAAAATTATTTTTTTCTGTATATCGTAGTAATTGATACATTTAATTTGTATTAAATATTACAGACGTGTGTTATGTGTGTGTGCTCTCCATAAAAATATATAAGTTGTATTAATTTTTCCAAAATTTAATAAAAATTAATTATTAATTAATTCTGGCGCCTCCTATCGGATTTCAGTCAAAGGTGTTTGAGATTCCGTAAACATAAATTGCTTTCAAATAATGGAACAACGGATGTATTAATTTAAAATTGCAACATATAAGTTCAAAAATTTGTCATCAACTTACTATGTTGGTGTGGTGTAATCGGTTAATGCATTTCCCCGGATAGGAAAAGATCCCAGTTCGGAACCCGTTAGCAACAAAAATGTGTTTTCGATAAATAGTTTTTATCTATATATTTTTATAATTATTGATACATTTAATTTGTAGAAATTAATTCAGTTCATGTTACAAGTATATACAATTTCTATATTATTATAATAAATATTTTGTACCAAATAACGTCACACCCGACTAAATGTAACATTAAAAAAAAAAAAATGTGGAATTGACAAATGTACAGAAAATATATAACGCATCATTTTTGACTGACTAAACATTTGTCTGTTGTTCAAAATTTATATTTTTAATGTACATTTCATTTTCGGTATAAGTCTCCATCGATCACTTTTCTGAGCCAGGTATTCAATTGCTTTCAATTGCTCTACTCCAGCAACTAGTTCATGAATGTGTTTCTTGACCATCCTCTCCTTCTTCTTCTTCTTTCACTCATGTATTACATCGAAGCATACGAAGCAAAAGTTTTCCGCATCTTTTCCTCATTATCCTCAGGATAAATCTAAGCACACTATACATAATTTGCTTTGTTTTCTTTCTCATATTTTTCTAAATTCCTAAAATGATCATTATTCATAACAATCAATAAAAACTTTATTCAATTAAAAATTGTATTATTAATGAAAACCAAAATTCCGTCAGCTTATTATAATTATTATTATTTGGATACCACTTGAAAACTAAAACTCAACAATGCAACATCAAACATTGTTGGTTTTTGTTATATCGTCTCTTCACAAAGTTGTGCATATTTTTGCAGCCACAAATGTACTTTTTTCTACAAATAATATTCTAAAGTTTGTTTGCCTTCCCGTTCCCGGACGAATATTTTAAATATACATATTTCACAAGGAATTATTTGTGAAATGCTTTACAACATCCATATTTGTCTTACTAGATGTTTTGCTTTCATTATGCTATTTCTCTTCAGTGAAAATAATAGCGAGAACCAATTATGTTTATGTTTTATTAAACAATGCTAAAGGATGGTTTTTTATAGGTTTGTTTTTCGAAATGGCAACACTTTTTCCAGTAACAGCCAATTTGACAGCTGACAGCTGATTTGTGCTCAGTTTAGTTTGCTATTTCACTATGAATAGACTTAAGCCAAAACAAAGCTTGAAAATGATGTAAATTTATTTCGAAAATTGTGGTTCAGTTTTCGAAACTTACCGTGCGCTACGTCCAATTTACGGTCGACATAATCGTCCATCCGAGGAAGTAATTCGAATAACTATGGATCGTTTTTGCATCACGCATACTCTAATTGATAATATGCATCCGCAGAGAAGTCGTACAGTGTGCACCGAAGAAACTATTGTTGCAGTGGAGCGTAGTAAAGGAGGACCCGAGTGAGTCGATTCGCCATCGAGAGCGCTATAGATCCATGATTACTGACTTTTTCGTTCTCCAATTAAATTGCATTAATGTAGAAGAGCTGTGGTTCCAACAAGATGGCGTAACATACCACACAGCGCGCGCCACATTCAATCTATTGAAGGAAACATTCGATGAGCGCATAATTTCGCGTAATGGACCTGTGAATTGGTCTCCAAAATCGTATGATTTAACGCTTTTGAATTATTTTCTGTGAATATATGTGAAGTCGCTAGTCTATTCCGATAAACTAGAGACAATAAACGACTTGGAAGCTAACATTCGTTACATTATTGCCTATTTACGTCCCCAGCTACTCCTTTGTACTGTGGCAACAGACCAATCCAAAATTATTGTATACGGATTTTTTTGCCTAGAATTCGAAATTACACCGTAATTATAATATTAGCACACACAGGTTAGAAATGTGCACTCTGGTATCAATATTAATTGAATGATTTTTGTTTATCTTAAAAAAAAAAAGTTTAATGTTTACTTTATGTAATCAAATGAATTACAAAAATTAATTGGAAAAATAATGATTAAAACTCAACACTAATAACAAATTTAAAAATAGCATATTTTTTAAAACAAACGTGAGTAGATTGTGAAAACAAATTTTAACAAAGATTTTAACTCATAAATTATAAATAATAATTTGATGTATTAATTATAAATATATACCTATCATATTGAAAAATATTGTTTTTGCGCTACCGGGATTCAAACCTGGATCTCTATTTCCAATCCGGGGAAGTACACTATCAATTGTGTTATAGCGCCAGTATTTTTCATGACAAATTTTCGAACCCATATGTTACACTTTTTCAAATTAATACATCTATCGTTCCATTATTTTTGAAAGCCATCTACATTATTTTTACGGAATCACAAATACCTTTGAGTATACCAAATGCAGACGCATTATGTTACTATGATCTGAATAATTACAACTACACAATAAGAATGTGTTCTCCTTAATAATCATAAATTATATATTAAAGTCGTTCTTCAATGTATAAAATATTACTTAGTCTATATATAAAACATTAAAAGTGTATACCTAGGTGTTTGTATCATTATTTATTTTAAATAGGTATATTAAATGCCCTCTATTGTGAAGGATCTTTTACCTAATCTCACATACTCTAATATTACCCTTTTTTAATATGAATGTATCTTCACCCGTATAGATGGATTAAACTGTACATGTATGAAATTTTGATTACGGAACTCCTGTAAAGGATAGTATAGAATTAGTGCGGAGCGACCTGACATTTATTATTTATTATACTTTATTGAAATACATGTTTTTGTTGTAACATAGGTGAATATATTATAATATAACATGATAAACATAAGATACAATTATATTGCAATTAAATACTCGTAGTTTATTATGTGGGATGGAGTAGACTCCACCTCTGATATATACAGCTTTGTCCTGGCTACTTTTCTAGACTGCCGTCTGTGTTAAAGTAGCCAGTTTTTTTCGCGCTGTTGTGGTTTTATTTAATTCAAAAAAGATAAAGATTCAAGAGGAATAAATAAATAAAAAAATGTAGTGAGAATGTTGTAAAACTGGTGAATTATTAGTGTATGATCATGTTGAAATATTGTACAGCGATGCTTCTGATTGATCTCTACCCATTGAATCATATATTGGATCCATATTTGTGTAATATTTTTGGAAGTGGACGATTTTCGATTGGTGTTAAATGTGTTCGATTGGTGTTACAGTTTCGGAGCTAACAACATATAGAAACGTTGATGAAATGTCGTTGTTGCTCTCGGAACTGGTGTGTAGATGTTTGTTCGTTGTCTTGTGTTGTGACCATGATGTATTGCTTGGGGTGAGTTGTCGTTAGCATAGAAATATTAGTTGAATCTCAACATATAGAATTGTCTTATGCCTAGAAAATTGTACTCTTTAAATATAAGATCTGATGGATATCTAAAAGGAATTGTCTTTTGTGTTCTTTTAGCCAACTCTAATATTGTTTTTGCTGATCCTCCCCATACTGAAATCGTTGAGTATTATACTTTGTACGCAAAGCAGAATAATAAACTGATGCAAACTAACCTCTAACCTCTAAAAATAATTTAGTATTGGATAAACCACTGTTTCTGTAGGATCATTGTAGCAATTTTGTTGCCTGAATTATTTTATTTGTTTTTTATATTTTACGTAAAAGTATAAACTATTACAATTCACGTATTTAATATATAATTAATAATTGTATTATATTCAGGACATGCGTCTTTCATTAAATAAATTAATTCTCGTGTTTAAAAGAGGGGGTAGTGTCATTTATTTTTATTGAAATACGGAATACATGTCACATCAATATTCTTACTATTTTCAAACTAAGCTAAACGTTTGTACTCTGAAAATAGGACTAACTTGCTGGGCTCCTGGAACGAGGCGCGAACCTTCAACCGCTAGATCACTAGGCCAGCATTTTAACCACTAGACTAACAAGTTACTCAAAGTTAAAACGTATCTAGAAACAATAAGATGATAAGGTGTTAATAACTAATACATTTTTATAACTAACTTAGGAATTAATCCCAACTATACTCTTTATATGAGAGGAACAAATCGATTAGTACTTTCACAGCTTTTTTAAGAATAAGAAAAATATTATTTTAGTAAGAAAAATTTACCTATGTGAATTGGTTAGGATTGCAATGTTATTTCTATCTTAGAATCACAAATTTCTCAGCGTACGCTGGTTTATATGACAATTTAACCAATATCCTTCATCATTATCATGTTACTACAATCTGCGCCTTATCGTGTAGTAGTAGCGAAGTAATATACTAGTATTATAAAGATATAAATACAAATGTTAGTTCAAAATGTTTTCTATTACAAAATAACTATATTAAAAAATATATATTCGTATTTGTAATTATTTATTTGATAGGTGAACACATAATTTCTACATATATTTAATGAATCGAATCAAAATTATTACTGTTAAATGTAGGGCTGTCGTCACCAGTTTTAATTTTGTTCCTACCCCTTAGCCCATTCCCAATCAGTCTACGTCTGTCAAGGTTTTGGAAAGGAAATGGTGTTATCGCTGAATCATTCGTTGGATCCAGTAAAATAACATAATTTTTTTTTTGTCGCTAAAAATAGTGCCGCTGTAGCTTAGTTGGATAAAGCACCTCCCCCGGTTAGGGAAGAGATCCAGGTTCGAATCCCGGTAGCGCAACAACAATATTTTTCGATAAAATTGATTTTATATGTGTATCTTTATAATTAATATATTTAATTCATATTTAGAATAACATAATATTTGTATTTGTGAAATTCAGTAATTAATCATGTTCAAGTTTTTGGGATGAACTTCAGGATAAGCCAGGAAGCGTCATCATCAAGTGAGTCAAGCTGTCTTTATCCCGTAAACCATCCTGGTCCACCTTTTAAGAATTCCTTTACGCTCATCATATTCTTCCCTTATTTTCAATTCCCTATTCCATTTCATACTTCATCCATCTACCCATCCACCCGTTTCCTCTTCCCATTCCGTCCCGACCGATTTCATCATCACCCACCACGTGTGATCACACTGTTAATACTTTTCTAATAAAAGTTGAACATTTTTCATCTTCATTTATATGTTATTCATTAAAGTATAACTTATACTTTAATTATCAATGAAATAATTGCTCTTACTAGTAATTTAAGAAATGGGCACTCAAGAATACTGTTCAAATTGTTTTTCCAAGATGCTTAAAATAAATGATTCTGTTAAGTTAGTCGATGAGTAGTCGACCAAATAAAATCTACAAAATAATAGAAAAAAAATACAAGCAATGTTTTTAAAAAAAAAACAGAACAAAGGATTCTTCTGTAGAATCCACAACGAATTTTTTGCAACCTTTTCAAGATGCGTCTTTCAAATCTGCAAGTAAGATTATCCAGATTTTTCTCTCTGTTGTCGTACTGTTTAAATGTTCCTTTCTCCAATTACTTTTAACCGAGAGGATAAAGAATAAGGGCAACAAATCGAAACACTAATGGATCGAGTTATATAAATAATTTACTTCTATGAAATGAATACCAATTACATATTATGGAGTATCTTAATATGTTAAATGAATTTTATTAGGAGATCCAGGTTCGAATCCCGGTGGCGCAACAACAATATTTTTCGATAAAATTGATTTTATATGTATATTTTTCTAATTAATATACCTATAATATTTCTTAATCATACCGCAATACAATAAAACTACCGCATAATCTATAAAAAAATAATTTTATGTTAAATAGAAAATATAAATAAAATAAAGACTCTTTTAAAATCGTTTTAATTTCTAAATTTGATTTCATTGCCGATAAATCGGCGTTTATTTGCAAAATAACTTTCTTTTGAAGCTTACATCAATGTAAATACATTTAGAGTAATTGATACACTATCAAGTAAAATAAGTATTAAATATTACATTTTATTTATATGCAAGTCTGTTAGCCGCTCCCTACCCGAGATAGGTAGCCATTTGGTTCAATTAGTTATTTATTATTGTTTTTAATATTTCTGAAAACTGATATATACACAAGTAGAAAATAAGGTAGGACTAATTTAAACAAATTTATTTTGTCGAGTTGATAAGGATAACATTTTATTATATACGTTATTTCTCCTGATGACGGACCCTGTAGTGAAATGTGATATATCGATCAGTGAAGTCGAAGATAAATGGTAGAATAGGTAACCTAGAAAACTTAACATGGAAGATTTTACATAGAAACGGCCATTAAAATCTGAGAATATTTCATTAAAGAAGTGTTCTATCTGTTAAAATTCTAAACTGTTTGTTAATATAAAATAATTTCTTCACAAAAAATTAATCAGCCGATATCTATCAAGCTGATTGAACGAAACGCGTTCTCGCAATTTGACATATGACTTTATTGTCGGTCATTGGCCTCTCTCTGTTGATTTCAGCACTTTATTTAGTCTAGCCATTGTTTGACGATGAATGAGTGAAATAAAATATTTTGCCTTGCGTTGTGCAATAATCACGTTTGATTTTATATAATCAAACCATTTTAAAATTAAAATATCTTTTTATATTTCATATTTTACAAACGAATTATGTATGTAATTAAAACAAAAAAAAAAATTTTTTATTTATATATTTTTTACATCTACTTTTAATATATTTTAATATGACTGTATATGATAGTTCTAGGTATTAAATTGATTAGTATCTATCATAAAACTGTAGACCTATTTGAAGAGTATGTCGATAAATTTGACATATAACAATGATTTAAATTAATTTTAAATCGTTTCAATACAAAAATAAAACCAACAAAAATATCACATATACAGATTTTTTTTCTAAAAAAGTAACTAAAATAATATGTATGTATACATAAATGAGATCAACGTTATTAATAATTGTATGAATTATTCTAAAAAATACATATTTCTGAAAGTACGAGAAATTGTATCTATGTAATTCAGCACTGTGATGATATAGAAATTTTATACAAAAGAAAAAATACATGTAACAGAAATTGATCTATTTAATACTTAACCAATTTTCATTTCTTATATTTTTTTAAAATCAAAAGTATTAAAATTGTTTGTTTATGTTTGTATCTAAATACTAATTTCAGAAAGTATTATTTTAAAACCCCACGTTTTCGTGGTCGCCTTCAACTTGTTCAGTCGCATTTGTCCTGTCAGACTTATTATATAAGCCAGCAAGCTCAGTGGAAACGTTATATAAAATAAATAGCTAAATAAAAATATTACTTAAAATAAATAGCATATTAAAAAGAATACACAATGTAAACAGCTCAATGAAAACACTTTGAACAAAAGGTTATTAATGTTAACTAGGGACATTCTAGTTTCTCGCAAACGTCCATGTGATTGCAACAATAATGGAAATATACATCGTACTGAGATTCGATGTTTCTTTTTTTCCTTTTGATGACCAGAGTGCTGTTGATGGGAAGACGGTCGTAGTCGATGAGGTGAAATTGGGGTGTACGTCTTCTTGGATGTCCATGGTTACTTGCCATTTCTGTGCTAGCTTCTGAAACAGTTTTGAATAAAAAATATCGTAAAAACTATAAAATTACACGAGGCAAGACTAGCGGTGCACAATGGAATCCTGGTACCGACACTGATGTATGGATGTGAGGCCTGGAGCTGGCAGAAAAGGAACTAAAGTAGACTGAATGCAGTGGAAATGAGATCACTTAGGCGTATATGTGGTAAATCTATTTATGACAGAGTAAAGATTGAAGACATAAGGAAAGAATGTAAAGTTAGTGAGTACGATTAAGAAAAGATCACTTCAACAATCGGCGAGCTTGTATGAGAAGATGTATGATTGTGGATGAGGCGAGAATTGTGTATCAGAACAGAATAGTGTTGCGCTCTATCATATCTGCCTACCCCCGCGGAGAAACGGCGTGATGGTAAGTAAGTTGAACAAATCAGAATTAATAAACCGCATGTTACAAAAATGTCTAAAAATTGACTTGTTCTGGATTGACTCGTGCTCTTATCAGTATTTTTTTTATTAATAAAACAATAAAGGGTCCCACTCTATCCTGGAATCGTTTTAAGAGTTGTTTACTCCCGTTTTGATTCCACTTAACAAAGCAAGGTGGGTAATATTTTACAAAATCTTTAAACTTGTTTTTGTACTATATTTTTAGAGCAGTTAGTTAAGTTCCGGCAGTTACCTTATGGCCCCCCATTCATATTAACTTTTTTCCTTTTTTCTTTATTATTACAATTGGTCAATATTACTTTTTTTTTTTATTACATTCAGTTATTATCCTCTTAATGCCATCATAGATTGGCTCCGGTATCATCGTACCAGAGCCATACCTATACAATTTGACGTGAGACTCATTATCACATTAAATTCAGAAGGCAGCCACAGAGAAGCTATAGAAATCATGCACCCCCAAAGAGGAGGGTAGACGTCACATTTATGTGTTGCAGTTGCCGAACACATTTCAGATTCTTTATGAAATCAAAATAAATGTTTACCAAATTAAAACCCCTTGCTCTGTATTCTAAAAAGAATATCACAAATACTTGTGAGATTCCAAATTTAGTAAATGTTCATCAAAAATAGCACTAAATTGAAGCAGTATTGAACAGAATTCCGGTGGTATCCAACATACATACATATTGGTATCCAAATGTATCCCTGGAAAACGTTCGATGGATACAAGGAAAAATATTTTAGCGAGTGGGAAGTAGAATTACTACAGGATATGGTTGATTAACTGCAATTGTAAAAGTATCTCAGAGATTACATTTGTAAACATTTAGTTGGGTTAGATCAGAACACAAAGAGAACAAAAAAATGTATAATAGAGCAATAAGAAGAAGGTATAAACATGGTTGAATTTGAAAATGTAGCTCTATCTTGGATCCTTAATTGTTCCGAAATGAAGACATCTAATACCACATTACAAAGACATATTTTTTTTTATAATCAACTTAACAAATGACTTTGGTGTTAGCAATATTTGAACATGTCCAAGAATACACAATAACTGGTTTTTTAACTACAAAGGCACTGTTATTAAACAAATATATAACGTTCAACAATATTACATATATGTATATATAAAGTGATCACTTAAGCTAGCCGAAGACAGATCATAAGCCCTGTAATTATCACATGCTTCCATATATTTTCCATCAAATATAATAAAAAATAGCTTTGTCTCTATAAGATATCTGATATTTGTTTGATGGTTTTGATTATATTTATGCCTACTATATTTCTTCTACTTTCTTATCTATAAACCAATAACCAGTATTATCATTTAGTTATTAGTATATACAATAATAATTTTTGGTCCTGTAGATATAGCTATTTTGCCCTCAAAAAATGATGCGAATTTCACATTCATCGTTGTCTTAACTACATAATTTGAATACTTTAAAAAAAATTCTGCCAATATTCTGTAATAACTATAACATTGCAGACAGTATTGAAGTTATGCATAATTTTATGCATAAAAAGTATCAGTTTCATTTGAGATTACAGCTTATCTTTTAATATCATTCTTAAAAACGTACATTTATCACGATTGTAGAAAAAAAATAACGAGACTTACAAATTGTATGGGTTTGAATATTTCTTTGAGCACTAAGTAAAAAGAATAATACCTTCGCCGTCTGCCGTGTGATGTGAATGACGCCGGTATCGAAGTGGACGTATACAGCTCTCCATGACTATCTGTCGGATATAATCTAAGGAGCATTTGGTGTGGTCAACATCCTGCGCCTGGATACTACTCACAATAAGGGTTGCGCAAAAAATGAAGGTCTGGAATGAAAACAAATTATGTATGTATACCAAAATATTGATTATATTGGATTACGGATTACACCTCTATCTACCAAGTTACCATTGTACTAATAAAAATAGTTTTACAGTAATTTAGATCTGGAAACAAAAAATATTTGTTACTGATCAAGGACACAAATAATAAAAAAAAAAATAACATCGTTTTCAATTCGCGATCACATGATACAAAAGTGGTTTAGTGACGTATAGAGGTATTGGGGTGGTTCAATATGGTCGGTGAGGGATATATAGACCAGATATTCTATTATTTTAGATTTTACTACAGCTGTGAGATAATTTACACACCTATACATGTATGAGTTTTTTAAAAATTTAATAAATTCATTGACAATTTTTTAAAATTGTAAAATTGACGTTTTCAGTAGATATCTTGTCAATATCACGAATCGGGAATCAGATCTAAAACTAATTAGTCATTTAATAAAAATAAATATAACTATTTACAAGAACTTTAGAGATCTTTTATAATTTACAACATTTGTAACCATAAAATAAAAAAAAAATGTATCTGCACCTGAATAAAAGTATTAAGAAATAGCCTATCTTTTCATGTTTTATCTAATTAAATTGAAGATACAATGATAATAAATATTCAATTTAATATATTTTTCCAGAGAGAAGCAGTAACCAACTAATATACAGCGTGCTTAAAAATCATAATACTTTAATTGCCCAAACTTATGAATTAATTTAATGAATTTAAGTGTTCGAAATAATCTCAAGGAAAAACATATATCAAGTTAGTCCGTTAGTCATCAGACCTTGTGGAAATAAAAACCACAATTCCATTGAAATTGTCAAATCGCTGACGTGGAAATGGTCGATATCCGAAACGATTTGGTTCAGGAGGGTAATAGCCCTTCCGCTGTTCATATCCATTGCCCAAGACCTGCACATGAGGAATGAAATCGCCATCTCAACATCAACTAAAATAAACTTTTCCGATTCAAATTATTTTAAAAGGTGATTTTTAGTTTTCACTTTTTAATAGTCTACGTATTTTTATGGACTTAAAATGTAATAAAAATTACATAACATAACAAAAAATATTTTGTTTCCTGATTAAAAATTGTCAAACATTATTAACTTCGGCGAGAAAATAACTTCTATACTAGCTCTAGTTTTGGAGATATACAACATATTATTTTTGTATACAACAGTGAAAAGCAAAATTTCAACAGTATCATACTTTTATAATGTAAATTTAATTTAATTAAATTAAATCCAGTGTGCGTTTGCTTGTCGCCTATAATCCTGTTCTGGGACATCTCTAGTCAATGTCCAACATAGGATAGTTCCACTGATCCTGATATCTTCGTTCCATTATTGAAATATCTTAGTAGAACTATTCACCATGCATATCACTCACTGCATCGCATTTTACTGAGAAGAAGTCTAGATGAGAGCGGAGAAAGTGTCTAGAAGGTTGTTTATAAGCTCAATATAATTTTCAACTTTTCGGTTACAAAATAAGCCACACACAACACTTTAAAGGCTCAACATTTGTAAGGTCTCGAATTAAATTACTTAGATCACTTTGGTTAAGTCTGTGTAGCTCACCTAGTGACGCAGGTGCGAAATCAGTATCCTGTGATATTGAAGCTTCAAAGTATGGGTCTGATGTCACCTCCGTACTGTCTTCATCTGAGCACATGACTGTACTCTTCTAGAGTGGTAGGCACAGACCCACGTGGCATTGGTCGAATAGTTGATAGAATGTTGGGATATTTTATGCTCAACTTGTTATTTCTTGATATACCGTGCCTAATAGGCGATACCATATAGAAATTACAGTCATCTACCAGATTTCTGGACACTCACCAAATCATCGGAATGCCAAAAAACATTAAACGTCCGTTTTTATGGATCCATCCACGTATATTCACAGATCATTTATTGCAGCAGATATGAGGTGCCCACGTTTTGTCTTGATCCCCTAATCTCATACCAAAATAATGGTGGTAGGCTATAATTGGGCGTTTCTGGGTGGCAAATGTAACATCACCACACACACCATACAGAAATGATCAGATTTGTTAATACATTTACATAACTTCCTGGCTTTTCAAATTTAGAATGACCACAAAACAAAACTCCGAGCAATGAAAGGAACAACACTCTAGCCTTCACTACAAATAAGCTGAAAACATACAATGGACAAAATAAGGTCTACAGTGACTCCTCATTCCCGCTGTCAAGTTTGCCAACCCTCATATTTCCTTTACGTACTACCACGCCGCTCGGAAAACCACACGCTTCGTTTTATATATTTTACAGTGAATCTGTATTACCAGTGAGAATATATTTTCACTGGTGAAAGTATATTTTCGCTAAGCCGGTCAGTGGATGTATATCTAACAATGAAGGTACAAATTCACTGGTTACATTTAGTGAGTGTTTTCGTTGACAAGCGAGAATACGCCGCGCGGGAATATTTGGCCTTAAGTGTCGATGTGTCGCCCTACAGCATGGCAACAAATAGTTTGGTAGCGTTTACAACTGTCACTTTTATTCGCTTATAGTATATTTATTTATATTAAATAAAATTATTTACTGCATAAACTACCGTGTTTATAATCTCAGCCATTTTTATTTCATTTTCACACTTTACACATAGGTTGGGTTATGTTAAGTTAGGTTCAACTATAGGTTAGGGTAGAATATACATTTTCTAAAACCTACTAGTGAGGTTATATTTCCACCAGTAGAAATATATTTTCACTGCTAGAAACGTACTCGGATATGATTTCACTGAAACGTCAGTGAAAATATATTCTCACTGGTAATACACATCCACTGTAACATATACATAACAAGTAAGCTATATCTCAGAAATGAGAGCTAACTAAGCATTTTAAATGTCATATTCCGTTTAAACATACTGAAATCAATAATATATAAGCATTTTAAAAACAGAAACATTTTCGTTGTTGACCAGTGTTCCATATTTAAGATGATCAAATCAAATCAGATATTTTAAATACTAATTTAACGCATTAATTAGAAAGAAATACATATAAAATCAATTTTATCGAAAAATATTGTTGTTGCTACCGGGTTACGAACCTAGATCTCTTTCCAATCCGGGAAAGGTGCATTAACCGACTATGCTACAGCAGACCGTAATTTTGACGACAAATTTTAGAATCTATGTTATACTTTTTCAAATGAATATATCTATCGTTCCATTATTTGAAAACCATCTACTCTATTTTTATGGAATCTCAATAATCTCAAGTAGTCCATCCGGATAGGAGAAGCCAGAATTAACAATTCATTTTTATTATATTTTGGACATATTGATACAACTTATATATATATATTATTAAAGAGAACACATTTTTATTGTGATGTTATAATGATTCAGAACATAGGTATGTGGTATTTTAAATACTAGTTAAATTTATTAATCAGAAAGATATATATTCCGGTAGCGACAACAATATTTTTCGATAAAATTGATTTTATATGTATATCTTTCAAATTAATACATTTAAATAGTATTTAAAAAATATCACAGACCGTCTGTTCTGAATAATTACAACTTCACAATAAGAATGTGTTCTCTTTAATAAATCAGACATTGATTACAGCATTTAATTATTCATCGCAGTAGAACATAGTATAAATAGCGCAGAATCGTATATGGCCGGTGATTTATATCGCTTATGACATTAAAAATCCTCAGAATTCCAATGAACAACGTTGACCCTTTTATATAAAACAAAATCAAAAAACAAGTGTTTTATTTTCATATGTCGTTATTTAATTAAATTATTCTGTTTTTAAATAAACATGTGGAAACGAAAATATATTTTTTTTTGTGTGAATCTTTTGCGTCTATTATCGTCCTAGTTATTAATGAATTATTATTTAACATTAGGAAATCATCGTATTTTCATGTAAAATTATTATAAATAGTCATTAAATTAAACACTACCAAAAATAATCACATAAAATAATATAAACAATAATTCTTGTGGAATGAAGTAAAAAAATAATAATATAATTTAATTTGTTATTCGACAATTATTTTATTTATGAATTTGCAAAACAAATCTTAGTAAACTTACAATGAAAGATCTCATTTCTAAAAAAAAATCACTGTTCACTTTACCACTTCACACTACCACTGTCAAAACAATTCTGTTACTGAATGAACTAAAATACGGTTTTATATACGGAGACTAAACGTGCAAATATGCAAAACAAATAAACGCTTCTATATAAATGTTAATCAAACCAGGAATGCCAACAACGCTTAGAAATTTTTTCATATTATCAATACATTTGTTTTGATTATTTTGCAGAAAAGTGGTGCCAGGTAATTGGAATTCACATGGTTCATTTCTTCACTTTTCATACGCGTGCGACCTCGCAAAATGTGAGTTGCAAAATCAACAATTGTAAAACTGGGTCAGTGGTAACCCTTTACCTGCCAATCTATGAAAAAAATATGAATAAAGATGTGCCTGACTCTGATGAAGACGATTATCAATCAAATCGCGAAGAAAAAAGATAAATGAGAGATCCCAGGCGTTCTGGAACACCAGAAGCCCACGTGGATTATCTACGATTCTTTGTCCCCCTCTCAGATATTTTTCTAAAATAATGGGAGGATTTATAACAGCACCATTAAATCTTTTATAACAACAGTCTATAGATGGAGAACCCGGATGTTATTCACTGGATGAATGATCGTCTCAATTTATTTGTGAAGCAATGCATCTCGGAGAAAGATATAAATTGGTTTTCAAAACTCGTTATTTATGGTTCATTGTTTCTTAAAAATGAAACGTTATAATAATCCGACTGTTTTCTTAATTTTTCATTCTTCAATATTTTAAAGAATAAAATAGAAAACATATTTGTTTACTAGAACATTAATTAGTTGTATGACATTATATTACAATACATCATACGAAATACAAATTAAATACCCGATAGGAATCAAATACTTTTTCATTAGGGTGAACACATTCTTATTGTGAAGTTGTAATTATTCAGAACATAGGTCTGTGATATTTTAAATACTAATTAAATATATTAATTAGAAAGATATACATATAAAATCAATTTTATCGAAAAATATTGTTGTTGCTACCGAGATTCGAACCTGGATCGCTTTCCAATCCAGGGAAGGTGCAGGTTAAATGTATATCTTTCTAATTAGTGCATTTATTTAGTATTTTTAATATTTTTTCGATAAATAGATTTATTCTGTATATTTCTAATTGACTCATTTAATTTGTTTTAAAAATATCACTGAACTATGTTCTAAAAATGTAACTTTACAATAAAAATGTGCTTTTATTAATAACCTCTTAAGTATTCTGATAATTTCAAAACAATAAATAATTAATGATTTATCAAAATACCTTTTTACTTTTTTCCACTATTTATTATATAATGACCATTATCGGTTTCAGCCTATCACGGCCATCTTCAGACTGGTACATTTTTTTCTTAAGCTAGAATATTTATACAATTCAATACAGGGGTGTTTTTCAGTGAGTAAGATGAAAATTGGTGCTAATTTGTACAATATACATGTTACTCCCAAAAGTAAAATCATAAAGTTAACAGAAGCACTCAACCAACAAATGGAAATTGATTCGACTAGCTCAGTAAATACCATACCTCTAAATATTCCTGTAATAATACTTAACAATAAGGGAAAATCGCAACATTAGAGTCAAATTAGCACCAACTTTCAAATTATATACTCACTAAAAACACCCCTGTATTGAATTGTATAAATATTCAAGCTTAAATATACCAGTCTGAAGATGGCCGTGACAGGCTGAAACCGGTAATTGTTATTAAATAATAAATAGTGGAAAAAAGTTAAAAAGTGTTTTAACAAATTATTAAAATAGATTTCCACCATAAATTAACAGTATCAAAATTAGAAATAATTAATATATACATTGTGGATTTTAGTAACTTCTACCAAAAATAAGTGATAAACTACTCTTCATTTTGCAGAGAATTTTTCTGAATACACCCGATGTTTAAAAAGGATAAAATCATTCAAATACTATTTAAATGTATTAATTATAAAGATATACATATGCAATCAATTTTATCGAAAAATACATTGTTGTTGCTACCGAGATTCAAACCTGGATCTCTTTCCAATCCGGGGAAGGTGAAATAACCAACCATGCTGCAGCAGAGAGTACCTTTGTCGACAAATGTTCGAACCCATATGTTACATTTTTCAAATTAATATATCAATCGTTCCATTATTTGAAAGCCATATAATTACAACTTTACAATAAGAACGTGTTCTTCTTAATAACAAAATCATTACTTTCATCATAATATATCTATATTTTCGTATAAATATGGTCAAGTTATCAAATCACCATGTCTCAACAACCAAGGTTCACAATGTGATGTTTTATCCTCTCTGCCTGCCCCGCAAAGAAATGTGATGGTACTACGTCAGTACAAAAATATGGTCGTGCATCGATAATATTTTCACCAGAATATAAAACCAGCCTTCAAAATTACATTGCCACATGGTAATGTACAAAATACCTATTAAATACCTAAAATTTTTGTAAATGTATGTGTGCCGGATATTAAAAAAAAAACCATTGTATTGTAATTGTAACAGCCACTACCTATTTTTATCGATATGTAATATGTTTTAGTAACTAGTTAACAAATAACAATTATCAAACGATTGGAAGTTGCACACTTCGAATACATTCTCAGCAATGAGAAATATGATCTCTTACACTTAGGGGGGTTGAAGGCAGCAGAGGCGTAGGTGGGAAGAGGTCCCAATGATATTCTACATCTTTTATCTTTTACAGGATAAATCAGCTCCAATCAGGATAAAGGTTGCAACTCGGTCACTAATCTTCGATAAAACGTTCACGAAGAACAAGTTCGATTATATTGACGTTCCATTTTTACTATATAATAGAGTTTATCTCTATTCATGCGAAACATGTCAATTGATAATTTATAATAACTTATTATGTCTGTGATGACCCTACACGCGCCCATAGACATGGCTGTGTAAGGACTCACATATCCACCATATAGGGCCCGTATCAGCAGACGCAAATAACAATTAGCACCAGAGACGGATACTGCTCAAGCAACTGACATCACTTCTCTGAAGACTGTTCTATCACCAACATTGCCATTCAACCGCATCTACAGTGAGCCACTCCAGAGTTCAATCGCGCATTTAAATTCTAATAATTCATCACCTCTATAAACGATACTCTTTCATTTATATACCCTGTTCTAGTCACAACAGACGACCTACACTGCGACATACAACCAACACGCGTGAGACAAGAAGAGGTTAGGAGCTTCTGTCTCATAGCATCACAACCTTCTGGCACAATCTCGAGTCAATCATAATTTCAATAACCTCAACATACACACTACCAACTGCTGCATATATATCGTCGATTAGATAACCCAATATGCAATAATTTACGAAAAAAATATTTTGTATGAATTATTATATTTTTTCTGCTAATCAGTTATCTAATTAAGTATTGAAACTATTATTGTAATACAGCATTATGGTACAACGTTAGTAGTAAGTAGAAGGGTTAAAGTTTTATTTACAAGAAATAAACCTTGTTTTTTAAAACAAGTTACATAAATCGCTTAGAAGGATAAACAGAAGAAATCTATGTATCGAAAAAATATATAGTTACCATCGGAACTACATATTTTTTAGTTTTTAAAAAAATCAACTAATTTATTTGAGATAGTGGATTATTGAGATGTTTCATAATAATTATAAACTGAACTTGTTCTTGTAAAAATTGTACTTATTTTTATATTCAGAAATAGTTTATAATAAAGGTAACGAATAGTTGCTGAAGTTTGTTAGTCAGGTTTCGTTTGTTTTTGAAATTCTGAGATTACTCTCGGTACAAGATCGTAGTTCCAAGCTGTCACTGCCAACTTTTTGACTATATTACTACAACATTATAACACCCATCTTAAGGGGATCCTCCTTGCATCATTCCTATCATCCTAATCCTATGTTTTTTTGCTCCCGGACATATCAACATCTTTATACTTCGAACTCTGTATTAGCATTGAAAATACTCAGTGTTAATTAATTTATACAGTTTATTTCAATTGTTCCGCCACTTTCATAAATAACTACTTCTTCAAATAAACAAATCAAACCTAAAATACACGAATATGAATGATAAGCTGACTTAGAGGTGAAGTATCATTTACATAATTCTGATTTCATCTATCCAAACACAGTACTTAATAAACCTTAAGGGCACTGCATTCAGTCTGCTTTCATTCTAATTTTGCAATCCTCATGTTTAAATTTCTAACATCAGTGTTAGCTCTAGAACTTCATTGTAATATATTATACATTATGTACAAAAACAGTTCCGATTAGATATTTTTCGTATTTTATATTTATTACTCTGTTCGTTTTATATTTCTTAGAACATTTTCCGCTCTACGTTACGTCATTTTTAACGTCAAATTCACCACAAAAGAGTGATCGATCTTGTTTCTGCCCACGTGTCAGACTTTCCCGAAGGTTCTATCGCCGATATTAAATCTACTTATCGAGAGAGAGAGAGTGACCTAGCACAATTAAAATATATTTGTTTTGACAAGTGATCGACTCAATTTCGACGTTCACATCTTCGATAGCCTATCGGATAATTCAATATACCCAACATTATTGGGTTTATTTTTTTCAACACAAAAACTATCTTATGTGACGTGAAGGGTTGAGACCTAGATAAATTGACGACAAGCTTTGTGATGGTTCCGCAATTTAGCCTAAAATTGTGTTTTCAAATACTCTTACAGCCAAAACATGAATGCTTCCTCATTATGACGTAATACAATGACACATCATTTAAACGTGCTTGAAATTGCAAAAATCTACGTCAAAGGTAGAAAAATTGTACGTGCTTCAAAATATTCTTACTCATTATTTTATCTCATAAACATACAATTTTCGTGATTTATAAAGACTACCTCATTTTTTATATTCAAATATAAACACGTTTAGAAACGTCATTATTTTTTTATTTCCCGAAAAATGTTTATATGATTCAAAATAAAGAAAATATAATATAATCTAATAAATAAAATTTTAAAGAACTTTAATGTCTGTTCATAACAAAATAAAAATTAAGTGGGAAATTCATAAATTCCATTGAAGTCAAATTGGTTTATACGAAATTACATTTATTTTTATTTTATCTGTTAACTTTGTTTTATTAATCACTTATTGAGTTAAAATTCATCTACTGGTTTCGAAAAATATCATTTTCTTCTTCAGAATGTCAATAACTAATCAAAAAAATATGTTATTGTTTCTTTAACAGAATCTATTTAAATAATAAAACAATCGTTATTTGCCCATCGTAGTTGGTACTTCAAGATCGTAGTTTTGATACAAAGGATGTTAGCCTCTTCCAGGACTCTCAAGTTTGTTCTGCGCTCTTCCAATTTTATACCTAAGATCTTTCTCAAGCATCTGTTATAATACATCTCGGGAGCCTTTAGATTGCAGCTATATAACATCCACGATTAGCATCCATGTAGTAGTGTGGGCAATAAATAATATAGCACAATTGACTAACACTTTGTTGCTTTTGCGCAGCACGTGGTTATCAAGCACACCTTAAAGAAGTTTGCCAAATGCGCAGCTTACACTTCGGATTATTTTAAAACTTAATAATACCATAGGAAAATCAATTATAATCAGATATACGGAAAAAATGCGTCTTACCGTGGGACACGAACCCAGAATTTTTCCTCACCGGGGAACTGCGATACCAATTTCGATAATATAACTTACAAGATTTGGAAAAATATGAGTATTAAAAATAAAGTCTTATGTAAAATATCATCTGTTATTCCATTTATATATATATAGCTATCAAGTTTGTTACGCTATGAATCCAAAAAAATTCGGAGTCTTATATAGTTAACGTAGCAAAATTTATATCGTAAGGAAAAATTCCTGTGGTAACCTTTTAGATAAGTAGATTTTTTTTAATGTTCTTCTAATTGATTCATCTCTTTAGTTTATTTATAGATGAGTATTTGATAAATACTAATTAAATGTATTAATTATAAAGATATACATATAAAATCAGTTTTATCAAAAATATTTCTTTTACGCTATCGGGATTTGAACCTGGATCTCTATTTCCAATCCGGAGAAGGTGCATTACCAAATATCTTTGACGACAAATTTTCGAACCTACATGTTTTTTTTTTTTCAAATTAATACATCTGTCGTTCCATTATTTAAAACATCACATTCCTATGTTCTGAATAATTACAATTTCATAATAAGAATGTCTTGTCTTTAATAATTATTTGATACCTTTTTATTATAGAATCATACTGTTCATTACGAAAAATTTTCAAAAATTAAACATCTATTTATTTCAACGATTCAATATATTCGTAAAATTGACTTTTTTTAAATTTAAGGATGTTCAAAATATATAATTTATCGATTTTTGTGTCTCTTTAGTATATCAATAAATTACTTAACTGATCCGTTATCAATAAAAGTTCTTTAGTATTGCCCTGTTTAGATTAAGAATTACCAATCACTATCGAAACAATATTTTCTAAGGGGTTTGTCATGATGGCCAGGTGTAACTCACCAAATTATATTATATTCCCGCATTCCATTTCTTTGCGTCCCTTTGTATTAGCTTCTCCTACAGGTTACTACAACTAAATTGATCGCTACTTGATCAACACAATAATTTTCCACGTGTGAATTAACATTTAAACTATATGAGGACATTTTTACTTAAACTGTATATATTTACATAATTTGTCTTTTATTTGCATCGTTGCTAAGTTACCACTTTTCACAATCAGTTAAATTTATCATTTTAACAAGTTTTTACAAAGCCACTAGAATAAATACATACATAGTTGAAAACCTCTTTCAAGACTTTGTGAACATTACTTTATAATGCAAATTATTGCTAGAAAGATGTACATATAAAATCAATTTTATCGAAAAATTTTGTTGTCGCTACCGGGATTCAAAACTGGATCTCTTCTAATCCGGTCAAAGCACTGTGTTGGTATAGCACAATCGAACTAAGTTACATTAAGTAACATAAGGTTCGAATCCCGGTAGCAACAACAATATTTTTCGATAAAATTTATTTATAGTTTATACATTTAATTTATATTATAAATTAATGTTCACAAAGCCTTAAAAGAGGTTTTCAACTATGTACGCATTTCTTCGCAAAAATATAAAAATTATACATTAACATCTATAATAATATTACGTCTCCCTGTCTATTTTCTATGATTTTCTGGACGTCTAGTGTATTACAAATACGTTACCTGTATTCTATGCAAATTACGGATAAATCCTAATTAGCTATACGTATAATGTGTAAACGCTATAAGTTAATTATATTATAATTTTTTTTAACGTATTTGACATTGTATGTAATTTTACCACGTTAATAACAAGTTTCATGTAAACATTTTTTAATAATATAAACACCTACATAAAAAAAACTATTTGTAAACAAATCTCTACAGTTTGAATGCGATAGTAATATTAATAATAATTTGTCCCCCTTGCACCGCATTTTAAACTCAGTTTCTCAAACTACTAAATGTTCATATACATAGGTACATCGTCTGATATTTTTGTTTTATGTAGTTCTTATATAGCTTAGATTGGAAAGGAGTAAGAATGTTGATGTGATTTATGTTCAATGTGTATTTCTTGTGGAATAACAAGAATGATTACAGTGTAAACAGAAATAGATATTAAATTTTATTTTATTTAAAATATACTGATAATTTTTGGTAAGTAGTTAATTAATATTAGTTATATACTCCAGATATTTTAGAACTATTTCATAAATCATCATCATCATCATCCACCTCAGTTCTTTATGACTGAGGATAGAGATTTCCAAGAACTCCTGCCCCCTTGACTGCCCTCCACTTTTCTCGGCATCCTGCAGATACCCAAAATATTAAAGAATTCATCTCAGGCAAATGGTTGAGATTCTATCCTTAATGATCAGTTTTTATAATATGGAGATATTTGTGCGTCTCGCCATCCATGGTATGCGCAACATGTGTCTCCAGCACCACATATCATAGGGATCAATCAGTCTTCTATCCCTTGCTTTCAGGGTATATGATTCCATACGACATATAAATATACAATGCATCAGATACTGTACAAGCCTGATTTTCGTTGTCATGGAAATAAAAGTGCGGCAAAAAGAACGCCCCTATTTGGGTAGCAAATAAATTCGAAACCAAAAATGGTATGTCAATTATTTACATATGCATAATACATAATACATTGCATTCCATTTAAAATGAATGTGTTTTGAACAAAATATCATTCATGTGGTACCCTCTATATTGATACACTGATGTACCCTCTCGCGGTAGTTGACCATGACCCTGAGTATCATCTAACATAACAGCAACTCCCTGTTGTATCGCTTATTTCAAAGCTTCCGAGGTTTGAGGACATTATTCGTAAACCTTTGCTTTGAGGTAGCCCCAGAAAAAAAATCACAGGATGTCAAATCTGATGAACGCGGCGACCATTCGATATCACCACGCAAGGAGATAACATGTCCAGGAAACATTTCATTGAACATTTCAAGGGAAGGAGATACGTTCCTCCAAACTGTACTCGCTCCTCGCCCGAAGCTATGGGTCTCCAAAAGGGGGTGTTATTTTTTCCGCACCCTGTATTTAAATATTAAATTTAAGTTTAGTTTAATCTATTAAAGAATTTATATAACACCATTTGATATAATCTATTCGTATGCGATGCATCAAATAAACAATCTGTCAAGCATTAACTTTCTGATCTTTTTATTTTTATCTTCCACTTTTCACTTATTCGATCAAAGAAGAAGTGAAAGGCAAACATCCGCCACCTTTAGCAAAGACGCAAACCGAGAAATCGAATAACCGTACGGTGTATAAAGTGACCGCTGTATGTGCTGAAGAGATAGAATGTCATAAAGATGCTGTGAAATATTTCCCATCGGTAAAACAAATTGTTTTTCGAGACTCTATCGCTCCAAGGATTCTAGGAGATGCCCCTTTGCAGTCGATCGAGAAGCACTTTGAGCCACCCTCAAAGACGTTGGTATAAATCGATTTTCCTGACGCAGGACTATTTTTATTGAATGCAATTGTCATTCTACTAGATCTGTATTCGCGGTTTCTGTAAGTTTATTTTACACCAATATTTTTTTATTTTCTTTTACGTGAGAAAATTATGCATTCCGCTTTTTCATTTTTCTTAATACATATTATATATACATATACCTATAACTGGCGTTTCTTCTGGGTTAGACTGCGTTTTTTGTAGATTAAAACTAGGCCGACGTTTTGGTACGGTAACATGTGTCATTGTCAAAGCGTTGTATATAAATGTCCTACAGTTGAGTTTTTTTAGTTTTTTGTTTTCAATTCCTTAGAGTTTAAGATACTCTACATGCGGTTAGACCGCCAAATCTACTGCTACAAGTACATCAGTGCTGATTGCTTTGAAACTTTTACTAACTACCTTATTGTAATGAACATCATATGTGTTTTATATTAATACATGAATTGGAAGGGAAAAAATTCTGATAAAAAACCCTCTAGACAATTTACTGGAAGTAAAATGCTTCAAATTAACTAAGCACGACACTTTATGTACAGTGCCGCCTTATTCTATCATAATACTTATAAGGTAACTAAAATAAATTACAACTATACTTAACCAGTGTTTTTTTTTTTTTTTTCCAATTCCTTAGAGTCTACGATACTCTGAGTACTCTACATGCGGCTAGACCACCTAATCTACTACTACAAGTGCATCAGCGCTAATCGCTTTGACACTTTTACAAACTACCTTATTATTATAAACATCATAAGTGTTTTATATTAATACATGAATTGGAAGGGTAAAAAATTACTGATAAACCCTCTAAACAATTTACTGGAAGTTCTTAACCAGTGTTCAAAGTCAATACATTAATATTAATTCAGTGCATTCCTTCATATGTTAGTTGCGAGTGATTGTGCCGTCATCTACGGGTTGATTTATTAAATTCATTATTATTTTATATTTTCACTACACTGACACTGGCGCAATCCATGGGTTGATTTATTAAGAGCGTTATTATTCACTCATTTTTTTTTATTTTAATCTCTGTGATCTTCGAAGGTTATTGGTATGAATTGGTGTCGAGCCTTGTAAAGTACTTTTTCCGCTTGTACTGCGCGGTTATCGGTTGTACATCTATAGTTTTCGACGGAGAAAAGCGTATTGATTATGTTAGTGATTGCGTATGGGAGATATAAATCTCCCACAGTTGAGTAAATTTTGCAACTAGCATATGAAGAAATGTATAAAATAATAATAATAGATTGACTTCGAACAAAAATTTACTCAACTGTGGGTATCTGTATATCTCTATACAGTTGTACCGTAATTTATTTATTTACCGTAACCTTAAAATTGGTAGGTGTTACCGTGCCGAAACATCAACCTAGAAACCATATTCAAAAAACCCGCTCTAATCCAGAAGAGATACACTAGTGCTCACGGAAACCTTCAATTAAACATATATATACAAAGAGCGCGATCTAATCCAGAAGAGACGTCAGTTGCATATATATATAAACATAATGAGAAAAGGGTAGTAAATAAAATACACATTGTGTCAGATTAACGAGAACCCTGTTAGAAGCGTCAATAATCGACGAATGTACATGATATATTTAAAAGTGAAAGTTATTTTTTCTGTGTGTAATAAGACAATCAAAAATATGTAGTTATTAATGTTTTTTTTATTATCGGAGATGTTTTGATTTTTTAATACTATTTGAATATTTTTTCAAAACAGTTTTTTTATATTTAACAGTAATGGTGTCTTTAATATATTTAAAAAATAAATTCCAAACCTATCTACAATAATTACATGTTATACTATGTATGTGTATATTTGTTGAAATTAAATGAAAATTGGTAATTTAAAAGAAAGAATTACAAATGATTTGTAATCATTTAGATCGATACTAGTTGTTTTACTGCTCTATATAAAATTATAAAAAAATAGAATCAATTTTTTTGTTAATTGTGCAAAGATTTTCCACTTCCTTTTTTTGAGTTTTAAAACTGTAAAAATTATGTAAAAAAAAATGTTAACATTGTTTAAATATAGCGAATAAATTAACTTATTTACATACCAACTGCCGTATACGTATTAATTCTTATCTATGAACAAGGTTCATAATGTTTTTGAGTATTTGTCTACAACACCGCGAGTAGTGGAAACGTGTATAAAAGCATATATTATTTTATTTATCTGAATTTTGTTTTCCTATTGATTTTCTTAAGTTATCTATGTTAAAATATTTTTGTGCGTAGTCTGAAATAAATCATAGATATTAACGATAATAATAAATAATTTGTAAATAATTACATATTAATAAAATGATCATTAATACCTTTTAATATTCATACAAATATAGTTATCGTACGTTATTAGGTTATATTATCGAGAAATAGTTATCTCGTTATCTTCATACGTGAACTCCATTAACCTTTCCCTTGCGGTACTAAAATAAAAACGTGCGTTCCTGTGCTGTTAACTCAATGTACATGTAGACTTTTGCGATTTTTAATTCGGATATATATGAATATTTTACTTATATTAGTCATTAAAATAATAGTTCAAGAAATGATTAAAATTGAGAAATACATTGATCATCACGAACGACAGCATAAAGACGCATAAGACACGTCTAACTCGGCCAGCGCATACTTTACCACATAAGTGAAGATCAAAACTTTTTTATTGTTGCTTATGGTAAACACTTGTATATTTTAATTATTTTATCCCACACATAAATATATTACGGAGGAATACCTAAAATATGAAATCTGTATTTAATATATTTACAGAGATATTCACATAATTAGAGACAATGTCAATTCAGTTTGCATCATCAGAGAGGAATGGTTGATAATTTGTGTCTTTTTTATCATATATATATATATATATATATACGTTACAGAGCAAAAAAATAATGATATTGCTTCTAGACATATAAGGGTTACAAAATAATATAATATAACTTAAAGAAAATTTTCTGAATTCGAATATTAATAGCCCATGACGATTGCATTCTATAACATAATATCCCCAACATGATCGAGTGTTCAAAAAATCAGTTTTGTTTAGGATTAGATTACTTGAAGCTGTTATTTGAAATATATAGATTTGCACATACAAATAAATCAAATTTAATTAGTTTATTTATTTAAATCAATTTTTTTAAAAGGTTGAACTCACCATTTTTTTCTCATATCTGTCTAATTACTAATTAGTTAAGCATTTCAATCCTGTTTTTGTACTGCAAAAATTTTTCATACATTATTAAGTATAAAATCAATTTAAAAATTACCGATATTTTTGTCATGGAATATCACAATAAAGTCCTACGCGCCCAATTTGACTGTGAGGTAGATTAATAATAATTCAAAATCAGAATAACTATAATAATAAAATTTTAATAATTTATTTCCAAAAATAAACTGGCATGTCTAATAACTTAATTTCGTGTATTAGTAATGGTTAAATCGTTATTTAAACCGTTGTTGTGGCTGTGCTTGATTGTATAATGATTAATAACTGATTTTTAATAATAATTGATAATAATTCTTCGAGCAATATACACCTCCTACAGTTAAATATTAGTTACCAATAATCGTTATAATCATAGTGACTTAACGGTTTACTATCACTAAAACGTATGTCCTTTTGGCATTTAAGCCAATTAAATTAGTAATGGATGTTTAATACTTTTATCAGCGACAACCAATTTGACAGCTGACAACTGATTTTTGCCATTTCACCCGGAAAATAGACTTACGCCAGAGCAACGTTTGCAAAGTGTGCAAATTTATTTCGAAAATCGTGATTTAGTTCGCGAAACTTACCGTGCGCTACGTCCATTTTACGGTCGATATAATCGTCCAACAGAGCAAGTAATTCGAATAACCATGTATCGTTTTTGCACCACGTATACTTTAATAGATAATACGCATCCGCAGAGACATCGTACAGTGCGCACCGAAGAAGTTGTTGCTGCAGTGGAGCGTAGTATTGAGGAGGACACAAATGAGTCGATTCGCTATCGAGAGTACTAGAGATCCATGATTACTGACTTTTTTGTTCTCCAATTGCATGGCATCAATGTGGAACAGCTGTGATTTCAGCAAGACGACGCAACATGCCAACACGCAATTTATTGCATTCGTTGAGCGCATAATTGACCTGTGAATTGGCCTCCAAGATCGTGTAATTTAACACCTTTGGATTATTTTCTGTGAATATATGTGAAATCGCTAGTCTACGCCGATAAACCAGAGACGATAGACGACTTGAAAGCCGACATTCGTCGCGTTATTGCCGATATACGGTCTCAGGAGCTCCAAAAAGTGGTCGAAAATTGGACTTTCAGATTGCCATTTATTCGAGCCAGCCGCGGTGCCCATATGCATTAAATTATATTTAAACACTAATGACATAGAATTATCTTTTCAATAAAACTAATATCATGGCCATTACCACGATTTTGATGTGTTTTATTTCATTTTTAAAAATTTTAAGGTATAGTCTAAAAAAACAGCCTTTATATTCTGTCCCCCATATAATTATAATTTTTATATGTATACTTATACATATATCAATAATTTTATAATATGCACACAAAATACATATACATTATATTAAAAAACGCTGGTACTTGTAGAAAAAAAATCATATCTTTCTAATTTTTTCTTTATTTTTATGACACGGCTTGTATCAACTTTAGCAATTCTACAAAAGATTGGCTATTTAAGCGTTAGTGTGGTCGTTTTCCTGACCTATAAAGGAAATTTCTTTTTATCCCGGGATTCCCCCTTGATCCTGGACTGTTACAAATAACCGGGAATTGATTGGAATTCCCAGACCAGAGAAGTAGCCATTTTGTTTATTTTTTCCTTTCGAAACAGTTGAAGTCAGCTTGGCGACCTTTTCATTTTCTTTTTAAACTCTGATTTGTTTAAATTCGCAAAACTGTTTATTTTCCATTGCACTTCATGCCTTATGGCATTTTCCCTACGCTTTGCCGGATGGGATTTGGTTAAACTATTATATTTTTAATGGCTTTAAAAAACGCTAATTTTATAGAATATTTCAGTTGAAAATGAAACAGAGAGAGAAAACATAATCATGGAATGTTCCTGATGGAAAAAATCTTTTTAGTAAATATGTTAGTATCAAAACCGTATACTTGCGTGTACAGTGTTTTAACAATGCGTGTGCATCATTAAAATTTCTGATTTATTAAATCAAAATAAAATATATAATAGAATTTGACAACATGCGTATTAAAATGAAAGCATTTTGAAAATAATTTTATCTGGAATATTATCGAATCAACTACCTTAATGTTAGGTGGTTTATTATGAAGACAAACAGAAAAGATAACCATCACACTATTCTATCATAACATACAACTTTCACCTCATTTTACATTAATACTTCTCCTCATACATTATGTGTTCTGAAATTAATCATAACTATGTTCAGAAATTGCAAATTAAAAAAAAGTTTAAATAATTAATTACAATATTTGTTCTGTTCAGCTTAAATATTAAATATATTTCAGCGTAGGCGTGTTTTTTGCTTAAACTTAATTATCTAATATTTTTATATTATATAAATCTGTTAAAGAATTATGTAATTTAAAAAAAAAAATCAAGTTAAATTTTCTCTTGACATTTACCAAAATCTCAATAAAAATATTTTCTTCTAAAAAAATTAAAGAATATTTACACCTTGACTCAAATAAGTTTATAACTGTCAACAGATGAATAATGAGTTTGTCAATTTATTATGTATTTTTCTGGCTGGTGAACCAGTACAATTCTTTGAAACCAATACGGTAATCACGTGACTCGGTGATCCTGAAAATTGGCCCAAAACGGAACGATAAAATTTTCGTACAAAAATTCTCAAAGGACATTCAGTTGCGAAAGCTGTTTTCAAAAATTCCGATATAAATTACAAAAAGATATAAAGACTTTGCTTAGTTTATCGACTGCAAAACAAAAAAATATAGAAATAATTTTATCTCCCATTCTTTGGGTATTTCAAATATTTTGAAACATTTTTGTTTAACTGCCAAATTTGTTTAAAATTTCAACATAACCATTAAAACATTTATTATCATAACTCTAAAAAGATCAAAGCCGAAAAACAACAAACATCTATAAATAAAATATTACCTTTTGATACAATTAAAAAATACTCATTTGAACAAATATACATGTTTATCATTATATTACATTTTTTTTTTATAATTGATCACTGAAAGTATATGTCCTTGGACATCGCGCTGAACAACGTTGTACGTGTCCTAGAGCCTAAAGTCCTGTGGATCTAATGGAAAAAGATTCAGATACCGGAAGGAGCGTTTCACAGGTGGGTTATGTTGTCTGGTTCTGGGTGGTCCTTCAGCCGCCCCTGTTCCATATTCCTGTCCCTCTCCCAGATTTCTTCCACTCTTCCTGCAACCCATATTTCCTCACCCCTTTGTGTAAATACCAAGTGATGTTTCTTCTCCTGTGTAGCTGGACGGGACGAAATTGAGTTTTCAAAATAGAAAAAAACGTTCATATGAAAACTGTTCGAATTAGCGCGTTATTGTAGCGCATCTAAAATGTTTGCCAAAGGCCGTATACATGGATTCGTTCCGCTTCTGAAACATCGAGTTGCTGGCGTAAAGCTATGGCTAGAGCTCAGCACCAACTTTCTAGTGCAAGCGGCGCTCTCATGGATAGCCGACTCCCTGACCAAAGAATGGCAGTGACTACAGAATAGCTACATATACAATAATGGCCGTGACTGAATTGTAGTATTTATCTTTTGTTTGTATTTATATATATGTGTGAACTTTTTTTTTTCATTTATATTTTTTTGCTTTTTTTTTCATAACATAAATATATATAATAGTATTATCTTTATGGCGAATCGGGTCATTATAAAAAAAAACCGATCGCGCTGGAATAAACGCATTATTATTAGAAATTCGTTTTAAAAATATTAAATTCAATCAACAAATAAAATACGGGCAAAAAGGTATTTTAAAAAAAATTTATATATAAACTTTTTCAAATTGATATTGATTTGTATAATTTTCAGACTTGAACCTTTTACTAAAGAAGTGATAAATGTACCTTAGCCCAGGTGTGGAATGATAGCCGTGGGGTGGGTGCTTGTCAATCTTAATTTTACTCAGTTCTGGAATTTATGACAAAATGTTTCCCAGTCCAACCCTCACATCATAAAAGTAAAGCATAATAAAAAAATGTTTTTCAAAATAAATTTGTTTGCTGCGCCATTCCATAATCAAAACCATCGTAGCGATCTATATTATTATATTAGGTACTGCAATAAATTTTTTAAATTATTTTTTGAACTATTCAGAAATTGTTTAGAATATTAACCGCTTCAACGTCTCCATTTTTTGTTTTATACAAATTTTATAAAAAATCGTACATTGTTTCTTTTACTATTTCTCTTTATAATTTTTTGTTTAAACTTATATCTACATCTACATATTATTAAAATCGTAAGCTATATTCGGAGAAGTTTGTATGTCGCGATATATGTATCCAAATATGTCACACACTAGAAGCCCTGTAACTCTATTCTCCCTCGTGCGATATGCATTTTGAAAATTTTGGCAGTAGCCGAAGGTTGACATAAACTTTTCCCATTAACACTTTTTTCTTCTTTTTTTAATCGCGCGGAGATACCCGATTTTGTGATTTTTACTCTTTTCTCGTGTTCTTTTCTCTTATTTTTTGTTTTTTAACATTCTGCAGATAAACTGCCGCGTACTCGTAATTGTGTATACCTGTTCAACCTTGCTACTATATTTTTTACTTACTAAACGCGGCGTCAAAGATTGTTTTTTTACCGGCTCTACCTATATCCGAAAAAATTTGGCCCGAAAGCGATACAAATTACCCCGAAAATTCAAGTACACAGATTTCATATAGCCAATAGCCTGGCATAATAAAACATGGCGCTGAGGACTCTGATTCGTCCAATTCATAATATAATATGGCCGTCTCCCGTTTGACAGTTAAATCACAATAGCGGATGAAGAACAGATGTTTCCTTTCTTTAACTATGAGATAATTTGTTTATTTTTGGCGCAATTTTTTATGTTTGATACATGGTGATTTTATTTCGTACATACGATTGTAATAATAGTTGTTGAAGTTTTTTGCGGGTTTTTTTGTCAGTTTGATATTATTGATCTCAGGGTTGGTGTTTAACTTTTATCATAGATAAGATATATTCATAGATAATTCAACGCCGTAATTATCGTACAAACACAAATAAAATACTTGAATACGCGATATTTTTGAGAGCTTCAGGAATAAACTTTCAATTGATGTTAATTACAATAATGTTTCACCTCGGAGTATTTATTTTATATGTTTTAAGTAAGATAGTCACCCGTGGATAGTATGACGTACGAACGCCTCAAACCTGTAACAAATTTAACCACAAGAAGCTTTATCTACAACAATGAACAAAGAATTATTTCAATTCTTTAACTATCTGATGCGTCAAAGTGACAGCCGATGAAAGAAGATTATCTAATTAAGATTAAATTGCGTAAAGTTGAAATTCCTAAAAATTGCATAATTTTGACATTTCTCACAATTGAGTAATTTTGGAATTCCTAAAAATTGCGTAATTTATAAATTCCTAAAAAATTAGGTGTATTTGAAATTCCTTATAATTGTGAAATTTGGAATTCCTCATAATTGCGTAATTTTGACATTTCTCAAAACTGCGTAATTTTGTCATTCCTCAAAATTGCGTAATTTTGACATTCATTAAAATTGCGTAATTATGCTAATTATATCATCAGCTGTCCACCATGAAAGAAATAAATAATTTTCATCAATGCACTATGTGGTGTGATGTAGCATAATCGGGTAATGCATGTTCCCCATATTGGAAGAGATCCACGCTCGAATCCCGGTAGCAACAACAATATTTTTCGATAAAATTGATTATATATATATATATATATATATATCTTTCTAATTAATACATTTAATTTGTATTTAGAAAAATTATATTTATAAAAAATATTCGTTTGCTACTGGGATTCAGATCTGGACTCTTTCCTATGCGGATAAACACATTGTGTATCAATTATAAAAATCAACAAAATACAAGTTCCAAATTAATCGTAAACGCAATCGGTTATTTCAGCGAAATGCTGGTAGCACCCAAATATTTTTCTGTACCTAATTTTTTCCAATTGATTAATTTAATTTATAATAAAAATACCACACAATTAAAACAAACTTATTAAGGATTATATTTTTTCTTTAACATAGATCAAACAGGATGAATATGTCACATTAATTTATTTATTAGACTAAATTCCTTCTGTTTTCAATTTTCCATTATTTTCACTCAACGTATTCAATGGCCGCCCGTGTCCATTACTAAATGATAAGCCACAAATTTCCAATGACCGTCACAATATTCCATATTCATCCCATCGGCCTAAATAATGGCCAATGAAATTTGGTCAGGAATCGATGGTTAAATAATAAACAGCCCAGAAATATTTCTAATATTTACTTTCATGATTTTCAAACATATCAATCCAAAACATGAATATTTTATATATTGTTAGAATGCGAAATTACCCAAAACAATATTTTGTTCAAGGATACAAAAACACTTAGTCGAAGTAAGGGACGGAGGGTAATAAAAACTCGGTATTGTTAGACGCAGGTGTACCGACGCAGCGTGGGTACAGCAATAAAGCGGCATAGGTGACTAAAGTCACGTAGGAAAATGCACCTTAAGGGATGCATCACCTTAGGCGGGCCAGTCTTCTCAAATTCTCCGCCGGGATAAGTGGCTTCATAAAGACGAGATTTTATTTTCAATTAGAAAATAGAATCAATGTCGTCTCTAAAAGTATCAAGTAAGCGCTTTATAGATTGTAATTCCGGGGAAAATTTAAACTGTGCGCCTCGAGTTTAAGCTAAGACTGTGATGTACTCTGCGTGTAATCATAAATGTGAGAGTATCAAAAAGGGTCCCTTTGGATCTAGATAAAGTTGATCAATATAATTTGGTGTAGCGAGAACAGACTGTTGCTATTATATAAGAACATCGCGTTCAAAATCCCGGTTTGCCTGGATAATTGGGCATCATCTTGTGGTCAATCATCTACAAGCCTAAACTCCGTCAGCCTACGCTGTCACCACAAGCAGTTGGAGGCACTTCACTTCCAGGATCCAGGACCATCTTAAGAGGTAATCCCTTACGTGAGGGACCTGAATAATTTACATCAGACAAGCGTCAACATAGACAATTTTGCAGAGAACTTAATGCTGGCATGATGAACACAAATGTTTAATGTTAATTTAATTATAATTATTTTTGAATAGCCTTATTAATAAGTGTTCAAGTAAATTGCTCATTTTCTACTTTTAACACATGCAAGTATCATAAGATACAGATTGAAAATTTTCATTTCATAACCATTTGACATGTCAATATTTAAAAAAAAGAACCAGTTAGGCTAGATGCCTCCCCCCTGAACATGAAACCGAGGCAGAAATAATAACTTACCTAACAATATCATTATCAAAGTACCCCTAAAAAGTGGTATTTTATTCAGTTGTATTGAAAAAGTACATCATGACCAATTACGCTAGAGAGTCGCAAAACGGTTCCGAGAGTCACGAAAAAAGCCAGATAAATTTAATATTCTTCACTGTGTATACAGGACATGGAGCGTACAGTTACAAGAAAATAAGGGTGGTTTACGTATCTCCACCTCACTTTACTGGCGATGATTATGATGGTAAGGTCAGTAACACAGAAAGATGTTCAATCTAGAGACACTGCGGCGATAGAAATGAGAATGCGTTCCCGCTCACATCATTCACTATGTACTTCATTTTATTTCAGTTACAAACAATACAATCATTTTATTTAAACCACTAATTATTGATTAATCAACATGTTTCGATACTAATGGTATCATCTTCAGGAAACAATGTATACTGAAATTAAAAATACAAGCATAGATGAAAACAAAACCAAGAAGTGGTGAATAAGTACAAACTAATATAAAAACAAATTTAAAAGGTGATTATTTGCAAAAAGGATTTGGTAATTTATATTATTTAGCTTGTTATTAACACTTTTTCTTATTTCTAAAATCTGATTGAATGATTGTTTCCAAAAGCTGATAGTTATTGCTATTTGTCCATCTCAAGTAAACCTTAATTTTTACATATAGTTTTGTTTTTATCAATGCTTGTATTTTTAATTTCGGTATACATTGTTTCCTGAAGAAGATGCCATAGGTATCGACATTGTTGATTTATTAATAAATAGTGGATTAAGCAAAGTGTTTTGTTTTATTATGTATTAACAATTTCGAAAATGATGCCAGATTAAATCCCTGTTTAAAAATACACTAAACAAAGATATTCAAATTTTTTATATTATTTTCTCTTTAGAGCTGTGTCAATTTTTATAATAGTTTAGAAGATAACAAAAAAAACAAAGTTATATATTATTAGCACATTAAATATTTTTTTAAAACAACTGTTGATTTATTAAGGAGAACACTTTCTTATTATGAAGTTGTAATTATTCAGAACATATATCTGTGATGTTTTAAATACTAATTTAATGTTGTAATCTAATTTCTATGGTAGTGTATTTCCCTGAATTGGAAATAGAGATCCAGGTTCGAATCCTGCTAGCGCAAAACAACATTTTTCGACAAAATTGGTTTTATATGTATATATTTATAATTAATACATTAAATTAGTATTTAAAACATCACAGACCTATGTTCTGAATAATTACAACTTCACAATAAGAATGTGTTCTCCTTAATAATATAAGTCGTATAATTGTCTCCAAATATATAAATAAAAATGAATTTATAATTCCGGCGTCTGCAGTCGGTTTACTCAAAGGTATTTAAGATTCCGTAAAAACAATGTAGATGGCTTTCAAATAATGGAACGATAGATGTATTAATTTGAAAAAGTGTAACATATAGGTTCGAAAATTTGTCATGAAAAATACTGGCGCTATAACACAATTGGTAGTGTACTTCCCCAGATTGGAAATAGAGATCCAGGTTCGAATCCCGGTAGCGCAAAAACAATATTTTTCGAAAATATTGATTTTATATGTATATATTTATAATTAATACATTAAATTAGTATTTAAAACTGTTGGTTTATTTATTTTTTTAAATAGACAATTTTAGACAAATAAAGTATCCAAAATCAAAAATATGTTATATATATATGCGGCCAAATTTAGGATTTTGTTTACTTTAATACTAGACAATTTTTGTAAGAATTTCACCTCTTGGGCGATGAATCAAGCTCCGTCGAAGAAACAATATTCAAAACGTTGATGTTAACTATCTCAGTTTTATGTAAATGTTAGATAATATTCAATATGATGATAAGCTCGCCTTTGTAATGAAATATTACTACCCCTGTATCAGTAACAAAAAGAGAAGTTGAGCAATAAATAAAACATTAATTTAAACAAAATGGAATAACAGATGTATTATTAACAAAGAATACACATTACGGTTGAAATGGCGAAATGGTATCGTATTTCCCTGGATAGAGAAGTTCCGGATTATTGTGTTTTTATAATATATATTTAAACAATATTTAACTGTATTTTATTTAAACAACTATTGTTTAACAATAACTAATTGAGTTGAGATAGGGGTTGCTAGAAGGTGAATTTGACTTATTTGCTTATTGGGAAGTCGCAATTCGTAAAAGATTGATTAGCACTGGTTGTATCAATTACCTCCCAATATTCTATAAATAATCTAATATTTTCAGCTCATTGTGAGTTTTAAAATTGTGATTTATGCATGTGGCCTGAATTTGGTAACCGTACTTTTACTGACACGGTTTATTATTTCTTTATATATTGTCATCAAAATGTTAGTAAATGTTTTACCCAATTGTAACGTATATAAACCGTGATACTGTATTGTTCTTTATGTCGCATGTGTCATGGTAATAATTTTACATATTCTCTAAATATTCGGAGATGTCGTTAATAGAAATAATAGTCCAACGTCGAGATATTTAACAATTTATTACTACTTTACACCATACAACAATATAATATATTGTAAGGGTTAAAATTGGCGTTCTACCCTCTCACCGGCTAATCGGTGGTCAACATAAGTTCCGCGGGTTCTTCACCTCAGAAACGCATACCCAACCTTAGTTTGTCACATTCTGCCATCATTCTAAACTGAGTAAAATGTATAAATAATACCTAGAAGAGATAAATTAAAAGGTATTTTATTAAATGACATCTAATCATAAAAAAAGAACAGAAATTAAACTATCCACTTTAACAAATCCTAATTTCGTCGGGTTGGGCGCGAGTTCGACGTTCTTCATACAGGCAGGTAACAACGAGATGTTATAATATATGGCATCACTGCGGTCCATGCCCACCATCGTAGTTGATTTTCAGTATCTAGGCCGACGCATTAGGATTCGAATGCAGAATTGTATAAAACAAAATATAAAGTACACCAAAACTGAAGTAATGAAAGTAACCACAGGGAAACGTCTCGTTTCCTGTAAAGATAATTCACCATGCGATTAGATAAACAAACTATAGTAAATTATGCATTAGTGATTGAATAACATATAGTATTTACCCTTTGGTTACGTTGGATGCTCATGGTTAATTATAACCCGCGTAGTTTTGACAGCTCTACTCGGTGAATTGAAAAAGATCCATAGATGGTGACCGTTTTTATAACCTTCAAAATATGGGCAAATATTTGTGATTATAAGGTGCTTGGCATTAAAACAAATAACGGAGCAATTTCGAACGTGATACCAGTTTGTAATGTCACAATATACAATAAGATATGTTATCTTGAGAACCGAGGAGTATTGAAAGAGAGCGCAACTGCGCTTCCAGGGTCTTTTAATGCTTCCTGACTCCCAACTCCGCACGCCCACTTAGCACTAGTCAGATTTTTCATATACTCTTCCATCTATCACCAAGCTGCCACATACAGCATTGACAGATACTAAATATCTCACAAAAATTAATTATATAATTTTTGTATTTTTAGTAAATAGATCTCAAAGACACTAAAATTGAGTGTTCCCGTACTAATCAATAAATTATCAGCTTCCTTAAGCATTCGAGTTCACTTTAGTATAAATGCCTTATTGTTAATGAGGTGAAACATTTGTAAAACTGAATTAAATGTATAAATTTTAGTATACCGAGTAAATTAATCTCAAGTATAATTATTGATATATATAGTTAAAGAGCGTTAATGAACCTTCAGACAAGCATCTAATAAGAAGCTTGAATCCAGCATTTAAGCGTAATATTTTTATAAAATATATATTTAAAAAATGGCTCAACTGTAATTAAATATTCTAAATAGTAAAGTTACTGACTTGAGAGGAGTGACTTACTTTAATGAATAGTTAAGTCATACTTGCTGTAACGCTGTAAACTTAGCCCCATTATTAATGGGATTACACAAAATGTTATTCGCTTGCCTTCGTAAGTACTGTTTGATTTAAATAATTGATTGGAAATAATTCAATGAAATAATTTGTCAATTAAAATTAGTTAATTAAAAAAGTACTGCACATATTAAAAATTTCATTGAAGAAATCAATAAATTGTACTCTTTGAAAGCTTTCTCTAACAAGATCGCTAAGGTTGTGCAATAATTGCGGACGTTGCTCACTTTGGATTCCTAAAATCCTAATGTACAAAAGAATTCAAAAATGATATTGAAACTGTATATAATATATTATAACAGTTATTTAGAAATGATTGAAACATATATTTGAAGAAACTCTGATGAAATATTAACGGTAAATGTATTGTAAAATTATTGTATATTTTAAATGTTTAGTAATTGTTTTTATTTAAAAATGATATAAATAAAACTCAAAAACCTGTTATGTGATTTTCTTCTAATAATTCATTTTTTCATTAAACTGTATTTAGAAAATATTCTGCAATACATGCAGTTGATTAATCATATCAGCTTGTTATAGACGTCATTTATTCCCGGAATCCAAACATTACAATTTAGTCTACCTAAGGTATTGCAGATATGTATGTATGTACTAATATTGCATATTACATCCTAAAAAATGAACTCTATTGTTAACCTATGCTTTCCTTAGAAGTCCACGAAGCAACCCAGAGAGATGAATTAGACTAATTTTTCCCTATAATATGTATCTTAGATTTACCGCTTTTTGAAGAAAAATAAGATTTACATGAATACAACTTAGTACTTCATAATTACACCTATCTAAAATGTTTTTAAAATAATAACATAATTATATTAAATTGCTTCAGAATCGTTAAAAGAGTTCTATGTAAATTATTTTGGCTTACGTGGCTTACTTGGGTGGTTACGACGCCCACAAGTCACACTTTTAAATTGTATGTTTTTGATTGACCCCATATAAGGACGAGTGAGTGCCTGCATTCGAAGGCAGTGCAAGAGATCCTCGTTAGAGATAAGCTCGGTCCGAACTGCAAGCCATGCACCAATAAATTACTATTTCCCATTACAAGTAGTAGTAGTTTTCTCGCCCGAAACTAGTTTCGACAAAGCTTCCTATGTAAGTCACAGCGTGTCGATTTGAGCGTAGATACTAGATTCAATATTGGTTTTATTTTGAATTTTTCTCTTGGAAATTTATGGTTACCTTCATTTTTTTATCTAATACCACGATAATTTTTTTTATTGAATACTATACATACTTAATAATCTTATTGTACTACTATTTTTTAGTTTTTTTAACGGTATAAGTTTTAGATTAAATAAAATATAATAACTCTATGAAACCACGAAATTTATTATACGTAAACCGGTTTCGCTTATCCCAAGATTCATCAGGATTTATTTTAAACTTATCATAAATGTACTTATGTATACATAAAGAGGGGGATATAATATCAAATTACATGTCAAATAGAGAGTGAGAGAAACATTAAGGGAGGGGAAAATACAGTGTTGATGGATATTAAATTGACTTTAAAGGAAACATACCTAATATGGGGCTAATGGATAAATTAATTTGATTATTATAAATTGGCGCACCACCATTTACTGCCGTTTTTATTTCGAAGGCTTCTAAATTGTCCAACCGTAGCCAAACCCGTTATTATGATGAATATTAACCCCTGTACTATTATTAAAAGATATATATATATATATATACATACACATAATGTCTTTATAAGATATAATAAGTATATTATAAGTACACTCCTTTTGTATTTATGATTAGTTTTTAATATATCCTGATGATGCTTGAGATAAGCGAAACCGGTTGACGTATAATAAATTTCGTGGTTTCATACAAAGTGAAAAAGGTAAAAGTATTGTTAAGGTTTATTATCTTATCTTTTTAATTGCACGCATGCAATGAGATAAAATAAGTGTGTATTAAAGTGAATACTAATCGTTATAAATTTTGCATAGTTGCTTTCTAGGACTCTGAAGAAAAATACAATCATATCGCCAGACAACCTCCTCTAATCTGAAACTAATTTTACATACATCATTACTCTTTTGGATCTGCGAAAGACAAGGGTAACTTCTGCCCCACCATATACTTTTAGTTATTGTTGTGGTATATCTGATTTCTAGGCATACGCGCGCGTAAAACAGCAGAAACTGCTTATAAACTAAACTATGCTTTTGAACTGTGAACGTACGGTGTAGCGGAGGTTTCAAATTTGGTGTTGGAGGTGAGAGCTTTATTCGGTTAACTACTAATTACTTTAACTACTTACTTTTACTACTTACTTTAACTACTTACTTTAACTACTAATTACTTTTACTTACATTAACTACTACGGTCATCCAATAATTCTGTATCACCTAAAATATCTAGGAAAATCAAAAAAGCTTGACAAGCGAGTGCCACCGAATAAAAACCAAAAAAATTACAGTTGCAAAATTTTTTCTATGCTATAAGACTATTAATCATTGCTTATTCGCCGTATATTTTGCCAACAAATTATCACTTATTTAATCATTTCGACATATAGAAGGACAGCCAAGCTGCTACTGAAAGCGTATTTCGTTATTTTAACAACACTATATCTCAGGAATTTTACACTACTAGAATAATAAATGCACTCGGTAAAATAATTTGGCACTTATGTTTCAATTTTAATGGAATTTTTTCTAATTGATTAATTATTAGCTAAAAAGAATACATGTTAAGATATTTACAATCAGTATTTGTAGTAGATCAATTATTTATGCAATTGTTTTTCAACTGTTGATACGGTAGCATTCTATAAGTTAAATTTAAGAAAAAAAATTATAAGTTCTGTTTATTTTTTTACGTTCTGTTAAGTACTACTCCCTGTTAAATTAGTTAAAATAACTAATATGACAGCGAGTAGTAAAATCGCTGTTCTACTATTGATATTCCGTTTATGTATTAATTCTTCGGAAGAAATCCAGAGAGGGTAAAATATAAACGTTATCTTCTGGCTGTGTTCTATTTCATAAGGGTGAGTAATGGCAGTCGGATCGGGTAATAAAGACGTATAAACTGCAGACCAATGTCTCTCTGTTCGCATCAGATATCTTTACAGTGAAATTGCTATTTACTCCTCATTTTCAGTGTTTCCCCTACTTTTGTTATTTTCAGAAAATATATATTATCATTGCCTTGGCTTCCTGTTTGAAATGTGATGATATTACGTTAAAATACTTGTTTACATTATAATTTAACAAATATAAATTTGTTCGCCATTTTATCATTTAATGTTAACAGATGTAAAAAACAAGATCACATGAAAACGGTTAGGTGTGTTTTTAAAGATTATTTTGTCTAATTGATTACTCAAATTTGATAAAATGTAGAAACTAGTCGCAGCTAAATTATTAAATTGTTCTTTATTTTTAAAACTAATAATCATTAAAAATAAAGAAATTCTCAGGTATAGAAGAGCATTACAAGAAATTATTATTGTGAAAGAATCAGATCGATTCTATCTGTGTGTGAAAGTGTATTTTTCATTATTTCCTCTGAGTTCAATGTTAATGAAGTTACGATATTGTAAAGTTTTTCAAAAACACGATTTTAGTATTGGGGTCGTTTATAATAAATATATAAAAATATATTATGACTCAAAGAGTGGTCTTTCTGATTGGTCGGTTGGCATCCATAAATATAATAGTTATTAAATACTCAGTTATTAAAGAGAACACATTATTATTGTGAAGTTACAGTTTTTCAGAACATAATTCTGAGGTGTTATAATACAAATTAAATGTATATATTAGAAAGATATACAGCAACATTCAATTAATCGAAAAAAATGGAATACAAAATAGGAAATAAAAATCGAATCCTATAAACTGAATTTTTCTGTCTATCTTTCTAATTGATACATTTAATTTGCAATACATAGTTATTTATTACATTAAATTATTGCTAATTTATGTAAAATCACATGATTCTTACATAAATAAATATTATGACACACTCTTTCACATTTTTCATACTTTCCTTATACACACTCATTATTTTATAATAACCGAATATTGAATAATATAATATAACTTCATTATACGTATATAAATAAACACAATTTTAAAATAAAATGCCCCTGTGAAGCTACTTTAAATATAAAACTGGAATATTTATAAATATTTTTTCTAGATTTCTATTTACTTTATAATACAATATTTAATTAGTCAATATGTAAAAAACTACAGATAATATATAAAAATAATGCGACCTTTTTTCGAATCCATGCGACACGTTGTTTCGCAAAATAACTATATTTGGATCACAAAGGATCCATTTTTGGTTAAAACATGAGGATTTTCCCCGGCCGTCCCGGGGATTTCTCGCAGCCTATTGAAGCTCAATCTGAATACACATAGTTGGTATTAGCTCTACAGTCTCAAGGGCGCATTTTTAAAATGATTTTATTCCTGTCGAAACAATTTTTTTTTCAGAAATCAAATATTTAAAAAATATAAAATTAAACCTCCATGTATTTGTAAGACAAACCACCATCTTTCGATATTTAAATGGGATATGTGAATAATTCATCGGGGTGATTCATTTTCATGATTTGGCGTACAGTTTAGTAAATAGGAACATTATTACGGTTTTAGATGTATATCAATGTATGATAGAGTTAATGATAGAATGATGACAATGAGGTTTTTCTAGTGAAACACGATGGCTTATTTAAGAATAATATTATTTGTTTTTACTTTTAAAATTATCAAAATTAACTTTGTGGTTAAAATTCATTATTTTTATTTGTTAACTTTGTTTTATTAACCACTTATTGAGTTTAAATACATCTCACAAATAAAAATACAATTTTCTTCTTCAGGATGTCAATACTAACTAAAAACATATGTTATTGTTTTTTTACCAGAATCTATTTTTTAAAAAACGACAACTATTTAAAAAATTAATTTAGTACCTAACTCAAATTGTTACTTAATACAAATTTACTCGAATAATTTTCGTAGTTAAATTTAGTTGGTTGTTTATAATTTTTTGATTAGTTTTACATAGTTTATTTATTTAATTTATGACCAACACCGTTTACATGCAAAATTGACAATACCAATTTTCTATCAAATGATTAGAAAATTCTGAAAACCCACTATTGTTCAAACATCTCAAATGCTCATTTACTCTTATATTATAATTTCTACCCGTTTTACTAATATAAAATGCAGCACAATCCTTGCAACTATGTTTATAGACACCAGAATTGTTAAATTTATCATCTTTGTCTTTAGAGTTTATGAGTAAATTTCCTATATTATTATTTGTACAAAATGCCGGTCTAATGTTTCGTGGTAGGTGTTTAGATATTTGATTTGAAAAGTTATTTATGTATAAAATCCCACGCCAATAATCATTATTATCAATATGTTTTATCTGTGACTTATATAAAAATTGATTATTATATTATTTTTTTAAATAGTGATAGAAATTGCTATTTTTTTATTGTATTCAATTGAATATTGAAATTGGATATTGATATAGGAAAATTATTTATTTTTGTTGTTATCACAAAGTACAGAGGGTATGGCATAACTTTTTTAATGTTCTGACGAGCTTAACAGACTCAAGAATAATATTGTTTTTTACATTATTTATAATTAAAAATGTAAATAGTTACTATAAGAGAGTATGAGATTATTTGTTATTTTTTATTAAAATATTATTTTATTGCCATTTTGAAAGAATTCCAGATAATAGGATACCAAAGAGCATGACCAAATGGACACCCTAGTGGAAGCGACCTAGAGGCAGGCCAAGGAAGAGGTGGGCTGACTGTGAAAGAGGACTGGATCAGGATGGGGGGGTCAGGGAACTGGACAAGAATGGTCACAAATAGGAGTCAGTGGAATTCACTTATGAAATTCCACCCTGATATGTAGTCCCATAGAAGAATAAAAAGAATTACTTTATTTTTTATTTTTTTTATCTTTGTTTAATTAACCACTAAAATGAGTTTAAATACATCTACCGGTTTCGAAAAATACCATTTTCGTCTTCAGGATGTCATAACTAACTAAAACATACATTGTTTCTTTGACAGAATCTATTTTTAAAAATCTATTTTTAAAAGAAAATTTTTTTTTTTTTTAGTACCTAACTCAAATCATTACTTAATACAAATTTACTCGAATAATTTTTAGGAAAAATTTTTAGAATGGGACTCGTAGTTAAATTTAGTTGGTTGTTTATAATTTTTTGATTAGTTTTACACGCTTTATTTATCTCCAACGATTCCAAATTATTTAATTTGTGACCAACACCGTTTATATGCAAAATTGACAATCCCAATTTTTTATCAAAATCATGACCGTTATGAAACATTAGACCGGCATTTTATACAAATAATAGTATAGGAAATTTACTCATAAATTCTAAAGACAAAGATGATAAATTTAACAATTCTGGTGTCTATAAACTTAGTTGCAAGGATTGTGCTGCATTTTACATTGGTAAAACGGGTAGAAATTTTAATATAAGAGTAAGGGAGCATTTGAGATGTTTGAACAATAGTGGATTTTCAGAATTTTCTAATCATTTGATAGAAAATGGTCAAGATTTTGATAAAAAATTGGGATTGTCAATTTTGCATATAAACGGTGTTGGTCACAAATTAAATAATTTGGAATCGTTGGAGATAAATAAAGCGTGTAAAACTAATCAAAAAATTATAAACAACCAACTAAATTTAACTACGAGTCCCATTCTAAAATTTTTTCCTAAAAATTATTCGAGTAAATTTGTATTAAGTAATGATTTGAGTTAGGTACTAAAAAAAAAAAAAAATTTTCTTTTAAAAATAGATTTTTAAAAATAGATTCTGTCAAAGAAACAATGTATGTTTTAGTTAGTTATGACATCCTGAAGAAGAAAATGGTATTTTTCGAAACCGGTAGATGTATTTAAACTCATTTTAGTGGTTAATTAAACAAAGATAAAAAATAAAAATATGAATCTTTACCACAAAGATAACATTGCTTATTTTAAAAGTATAATTACTTTATTGTTTACAGTTTCATCTACATGACAAAAAAGCTGACAAAAAAATACTGTAACAAATGACAGCATACGGAGTAGTTTTATTAAAAGACTGAATGCCATTTTTGGGTAGAACTTTAAATGCGGTTTAAAATGGCATCGAGCTGAAGCAACAGTTCTGATGGTAACAATAATTTATTTGTCAATAAAAAAATAGTTTGATGGTTTGGAAGTAAATCGAGTGTAAAATGCTTTTACCCATCGTAGGACGGATTTGCAAGCTGCAAAACTTTTATTATTACCCATTTAAAATTGGAAAAGAATCTATAGTACCTCTTACTGCTGTAACTTAAGTATTGAATAATGAATGTATTTATATTGGCTATCTCTTGCACCCAATTTTGCCCGACTACTTGCTTGGTGCAATCAGACCATCGCGTCTTAGAACCGGTAAAACTTTGGTAATAACTCGCGTTTCTCTTAGAATTACTCGCCGAGAAGACGCCAATTAATTGATGTGATAAGACACGTGTCAGTAATTTAAAGGTATAATCATAGTCGTGGTGCCGAAAAAAATCATGAGATAGATTTCTAGAAACAAGGGCTATCACTCTTAATGAAACATCACTTGGAAATATGATGGGAAAATTATTATATTAATGTATGTGTTTGTATGTATCAGAATAAAAACAGGGTATTCTGTAGGTGGGAAGCCATTCTCAATTGTGTCGTGTCGCCGTAGTATACCGATATTGAACATCTTTTTTGTTTAATTTATTTCGACCTCATAATTATCACCATCATCATCATCATCATCGCCGGTTGAAAGAACCTGAGATCGACGAACCACCCTTGCACAAATTATTGTTTCCTGTATGGATCATCTCGTGTCTTTAAAACAGCACGGTATAATCAGATATTTACATCAAACTGAGATATTCAGCTTATATGTTTCATTTTTTTAAAATATTATTTATTGCCTATGATGTGAAACTTTTGCAGAAATGTCGATTTATATTTTAGAGTAGAAAGAAAGGAACATGCTCGATGCCTTTGATATGTGGTTTTGACGTTGTATTCTGCATATACCATGGACTGCGAATGCGGTCTGCATTCTGCACTGTTGAAAGGCGTATTCTCTATAATGTATAGGATAAAAAATAAATTAACTGTGACATGTGACTAGTTGAAATGGGAATAGCCAGGAGAAATTGGTTATCACGGGAAAAGTACGAGCACGAAGGACGTGAGGTCGATCTCCAATAAGTCTCGCTATACGTTACATAAAATAAGGCTCAAGAAGCGAAGAGTGGATTCAAGCAGTTCGCGCTGTAGACGCAGAATAGAGAACCATAAAAATCGGTCATGAGCACACCGACCCAGAGAGAATAAAATAAATTGATTTCGGGAAAGTTAACGTTAACATAACTCTTTTTTATGTTCAAATCAACTGTAGTTGTTCAAAAAAATATTCCAATTGTACTGAACTTAAGTTTGTTATTTCCTAAACTAGAGAATTTTACATGATTGTATATCTAGGCATTTTATATGAGAGGCCATATAGAAGACCTTCAATTACAAGAGTGCACCATGCTTGATATCAGATGTTTATGCGTTTTTATACTTCGATAGGTAGGCTTGGTTATAAAGTTTGAATATGTGAATTCCATTTTTGTAAATTGAAAACAGTAAACAATAGCAAAACTGCTTCTGGTGAGATACGGCTTTGGATTAATTCGGATATATTTAACGGCAATGATATAAAAACATTTTGTGTATTATTATTCTATTATTGGTTACATTAAGTTTCTAAAGCTGATCAGAGAGTTTAAGAAGATTCAAGACTGTAAGGAGAGTAACCATCGGCGTATAACAGCCCAGTTTCACAAAGGTTGGTGTATTTTTATTTGCATGAATTGAATGAATATATTCAACAGTACGAATAGAAAACCCAGGACTAGCTATCGAAGGTACATACGGTAATATCAGGTAACTAGCCTTTAGATAATATTTTCTACGAGACACCACAAATATCACTGTTATAAATCATAATCATACCACAAGAAACAGCATACTTTAATTTAGTATACCAGGTGAAGTAAAATTAATAAAAAGTCCATAATAACACGGATTATAAATTTTGGTACTAAAGATTCTGGACTTTTAATTAACAAATCTTGAAAATATATTAAATTATTTTCTCATTTTCAAAATGAATTTGGCAATTTTTCATCTAATTATCTTCATATGCATGTGAAGCAATTCATGTATTTATAAAAATAGTACTAAATAATATCGGTCTGGCGTATTATTCTTACAATTTAATATACTTGTAGAGGCCCTGTTCGCGCCTCATAGTACCTGGACGTTTAACCAGGCTCTTTACAGCCATTACAATCCGCCTAGTAGCGACCAAAATTTAGTAACTATTACTTTCTTGTAATTGTTGACTCGTCATATAGTATATTGTGGACTAGGTATGTTACAGCCTTTATATATATTTGTATATACATGTATGGAAATAAATCAATATCACACTATTTTGTAGAGACAATTTTGGTAATAAAAATAAATGTTGACCAAAGTGTCAGATGATACATTGTTGTTTCAAGGTCACGTTCTATTTTCTCGAGCAGCACAACGAGTGTACCAAGAACTAAATATCTCTAATATGCTCCCGTTTGACGTAGGCAGCAAACGTGGCTACACGTCAAGGAATAATGTAATATACCGTTTATGAGTTCGTTAATCTGAGAATATAGGACTTCAGTGCGCGCCGAGCGCCGCCGCCGCCATTTCGTGTGTTGGGAAAATTCGCGGGAAATTGTTGCGGAAAATGGTTTTAACCGCCCGTCCCGTTTCTGCAACTCTCTCGTGATTTATATTGAACACTTGCCGGCGCAGACATGCTTCCGAAATAACAAATAATTGATTGCCCGTTTTCTCTGCCGGTTCCGCGAACCAGGCCCCGGTACTCTAAATATAGAACGCTCGCGTCCCGATCAATTGGGACGTGAAATTAATGTCGACGAAAAAAAAATCGTTTTTTTTTTTTTCACGTTATTTACAGACAATAGATACATTAGAGGACAATTAACTCGTATCAAAAAACGTGAGATATGTGTGTGAAAATTGTATTGTTTTTGAAATATGATTCAATATATGAGTACCCCCCTTGCAGCAACACTGTATATCGGTTTTAACAAATGTGGATATGTAGATGATGCGCCTTGGATAATATATAGTGTTTTTAGAGGAAAGTTCACTGATAAATTGTGGGTAATAGTATTTTTATTTATTTTACATGTTTACTTCGATGCCCTTAATGATATATAACATTATGTGGCACTCATAACTCGGATCTGCCCAAAAACGATGTACAGTGTTGTTGCAAGAGTGATTTCAAATACATAATGTGAAGTCAAAAAATCACATGTGGCGACGGCCTCATGATTTGGATAAATGTTGTCTGTGTGTGAAGGGAACAAAAAAGTTATGATGAAACAGTCACGAATTATAACATCAAGTATGTTTATTTAATGAGTACTTAAAATTGCGGTTTAGAAAATTTCGAAACACAAATATATATGTAAGTACCTACTCTTAATTTTACCTTGTATTTTATTTTCATCTTTACCGGGATCTATGTCAGATGCTTCCAAAATATTTATAAACACAAAAAAGAGTTGTAGGCGCCGAAAATCAATATAGTGTTCCGCAATATTAACAACATGCCTAATAGACCGAGGTCATTTTCAATTATTATTTGATTCCCTGGCAGTATATAGGTTAGCATCTCCGTCTATCGTACGTAGGTATGACTGGGGTTCGATTCTCGAAATCTACTTAAAACAGACCAAACCGTCTACTCTAGGGAAACATCTTTATAATACATATTAATTGAATCAACTAGAAAGATATATAAACAAAATCTATTCATGGAAAAAATATTTTAGTTGCTACCAGGTTACCAATTGTTAGGGGTAGAACGGGGTTTTCAGCCCTACACCAGCCGCATCTGCCTACAGAGTATGAATAAGTGGATTTTCAATACCAGAATTGCATACTTACCACAAAATTATCAAGTTTCATTGTCTCCTTCGCTCGCGGAAAACTTATATGGGATCGACATTAGGTGCCATATTGGAAAGGTTTTATTTTGACAAGGATTTTTTATTTAAAAATAAAACAGTAAAAATTCATTACAGATTGCAACAAGAAAAAATCAACCAAAAATGATTTTCGATTATGGAAACTTTTAAATAGGTTGAGTTTCAAGATTTATGCACATTGAAAATAGTCAAATAAATCGTCACACTATACATCGTGTAATTGACGGTTAAGTTCAAATCTAACAGAAATTATTATTAAAACAATTTATATTACGAGGCAGTAATTACGGTAATTTTCTAACCGTGCCTTTGATATTTATATATTATATTTTGATATTTTATACTTGTAATACTAATTATTTGTACAATTACTTGTAAACTATGCCCGTCTCATCACAGATTTTCTCTAGTGAGACGGGCACAGTCTAACCACATTTTTACATATGCATTATATAGTTAGCAATAAATAAATAAATGTAATTTCTATGAAAAAATAAATTACCAAAGGAAAAAGTAATTGTATCAGTTCGGTTACGAGTGACAATTGTTACATGCGACACAAATTATCACTAAAATATTAATCCTAGATTAGCATTTAATCAATTAGATTCCATGTCATTATTCAATTTTAAATTGAAAAGTTTAACACATCCTCTACGGTGGTGGATTAGATCTGACCCGGATGTTTGTATAAATATTAATTACGCTAAAAATATTCGTTTAATGCTGTTTTCTTTCTAGCTAATCTTTTATTAAATATTTCCAAATAATTTGAGATACAAATAAATGTTATCAGACGAGATTCAAATGAGTTATTGATAAAAATGTGAAAAAACGCTCAAAAACTGACCTAAGACAGTCGCTTTTACGGGATTGAATCTTAGCACTTACGCCAAAACATATGCTGTCAACATTTTGACCATATTTTTTACGACGGGTAGACAAAGGATACCAGGTATGCGTGCATATATTGAGAGCCAGTCCAATTATTGTACAGATTTATATTGTTATTTGTTTTGACTTATTTTCGTCTGGTGGCCACTAGACAATGCCGTAATATAACTATTTGAGGGCTGTTGCGCCTACCTGTAAGTTTTATGACCCAGGCGGTTCCGACACAGTTTAGAAGCGGGTCGGCCATGGGGTAGTTGTCATTTATATTTTTGATAATTATATTCTGACAAAAACAAATAATTTACTCACCGGAATTAACAGAACACAATTAATATTATATCTATTTTGAGTATAAGTTGTCTATTATCATACTTATTTTTTTAAATTATGTCTATTACATTAGCTTCTACTTATAATATTGCTGATTGCGTTTCGTATAAAAAGATTGTAATTTTTAAAATATTTTTTTATAATATGTATATTTATTTCACTTCTACAAATATTTTATTTAAACTATTTTCATCCGGTTTACGTGTAAAAAAATACTAATATATAAAAAATAAATAATACATTTTAAATGTTTATAACCACTGTAAACCACTTTATAACCAGCAGGTAAAAACAATAGTTAACCGACGAGAAGATAACATACTCAGTGGATGTTTGTATTCTGGCTATGTAGGGCGTCTGTTGATGCGTGAGAATACGTACATTATTCGTGATATTTTTGAATTTTTAACTTTAATTTTTTAGCAGTAATATTAAGGCACATCATTCAATTTCATTAAATCATATTTAATCATAATTAAATGAGTTTAATCTATAAAAAATCTCCCACAAAACGGTTGAAAAACCGAAAACTTGAGGAGGGTCTAAAATGACCCACCATCGCCGGACGTGTTTTATTTTGACCCACCGGTAAGTGTTAAAAGTAGACTAATTATTTTATTTTTTAAATTTCTGATAATTGTACTCACGATCAATATAAAATAACAGCAATCGTTGAACAAGTTAATAATGATTACTTTCTATGATGAAATACATGGTTAAGTATTGAAATAAAATAATAATAGACAACAACCAAACTTTGTAAAATAGAATCATAAATCGTAAATATTTTTTCTGGACATCTTTCTAGTTGATTAATTTAATTTGTATTCAAAATATCACAGAACAATATTTTGAAATTGCAACTTCACAACAAAAACGTTTAAAAAAAAACTTAATTTTCACCGCGTGGTTTCGATTCAGAAAAGACAATTGATAAAATTCTCCCTTAACTTTACTTACAGCTGCAACTTTTAATTTTTTATCGCAAATAAATATAAAATTGTCTGAAAAGTTTATTCCATACAAACTATTATAAGTTAAATAACATTTGAACTCTCTATTGAGACACACTTATTCTCATACATAGAAAACTTAACTCAGAAGTTGACTCAGGTTTTGGATATTTCATATTCCAAAAATTGCACACGTGTGCCGCATTTGCATTGAAATTTGATTCGCTTCCATGGCCACCAAGAGAAAATAAACCGTATTAAATTTGAACCAATTCCTGAACGTTCCGGCATTGTCCAGCGGACTGAAAACACACATGACAATATTGCAAAGTTCTATAGATATTATAAAACAGTTATTACGTTGCGTCCTGGCTTTGTGGATAGAACGTCAGGACAACGCCATCAGCTAGACAATGGTTGACATGAAAATGTGAGTTCGGTTGAAATACAGTCCTGGGCATTTATCTTTAGCTGACGACCTTTCTTTCACCTGTAGTAAATTTATAGAGTATTGTGCAATTCGGACTAGAAATTAAAGCTCATTAATGAAAGAGGTTCATTTACGACAGGTTTGTTTAAAATTTACAAGTAAATATATAGTAATCGATCTCTCCATTATAGCATTTGTCTACAAATAAGACTTGACAAGGAAGTAGATCAATAATCATCCCGAAGCATCGTTGACTCGATTCCTGTAAGACGCAGATTGATCCCACCTCTACGGTGGTGAACCGGTGCACCGTAAATATTGAACACACTAGATCCTCCATCATGTGGGATCATGACCACGCTGGATGTGCCGAAGGTTCCTCCATCCCAAATGAAGACTGCCTTCCGTAGCACATTCCAGCTACCCGTGATGCCGTCTCCAGATTAAAACCGGGCGCCCCTAGCCCGAAAAGGGAAATTGTCATTTCTGCATAGGAAGAGAGTGCAATACAAATTAGATACTACAATATTCTACAGATGATGCACTAATATCAACAAGATCTAAATTTTCCCTGCTATTCCTTCGATCGTTCACGAATGGATTTGCGACCGCGGCCGCGCAACGCTTCGCCTCGCGCGTCTCCCCTAGCTCATGTGGCGCTATGAGCCGAGCGGTCCCGCGCGTCGGCACCGATCAAATTACTTACCTGCGATTCAGTGTTTACCACAAATAAACGTGGTGAATTGTACAAAATTACAACTTCAGGGATTAAATTCTAACATAACACTGCTTAATGACAAACGAATTATTCTGTATTTTACTGAAAAATCAACTAACAATGGAATGGAATGAAAACTTTGAAATCTTCACGTGTGACTATTATTTATTCAGCACTGCATCAAGACATAGGCTTATAAAAATAAATGATTTCAACATAACGTAAACAATCAAAAAGTATAATTACATTGTGTCTTAATGTAAGCCCATTAAATTAGTTTTACTGGTGGTCCATGCTCGGCGCTATCCTGCACCCAGGGAGTGATTAGAGGATGGGGGTGGGAAGTGCCTTTGTTTTACGTAAGTCCTAAAAAGTAAGGATGTATACAACATTTTATCCAGGCAGGTGGAGACTGATATATGAGAGAGGGTGAGGTGACTTTATTTTCCTCAGGGTTCTCAAATAACTAACTAGACAGAGAGGACAGAGTGCAACACTCTCCTGTCCTGACACACAATTTTCACCTCATCTACATTCATACATCTTTTTATACAAGCTCGCTGATTATTGAGGCTTCTAATAGGACCATCATTCAGTATCTGGTTTACCTGGACGTGCCAAGTCTTCTGCAGACGTCCTCTATTTCTGGTGGTACCATCAACACTTGGGTCATAAGTCTTCCTTACCATTCTCTCCTCATTCATCCATTTCAAATGACCAAACCACCCAAGTGATCCTTTCTTAATCTTACTCACTATACTAACATCAGTTTTATATTATTTCCTAATGTCTTCATTATTTACTCTGTCATAAATGGATCTGTCACATATACGTCTAAACGATCTCATTTCCACTACAGTGTCGATACTACTACTCCATTGTGTACCGTTAGCTTTGCCTCAGTTAACAAGTTCCCATTAGCTATAACTCCATTCAAAGCGCCTTTCATTTTCGATATTTTTCTCAGCCTTTCCATTTCTATTAAACATACTTCCCAAATACACAAACTCATCTACTTGTTCCAAACTTTCATTACCTACAAGTATTTTGTACGTTGTCGCGCTTTTTTCCTTCTCGAATACCATCAATTTCGACTTGTCAACAAGGTTCATAATAAGGTAATAGTTAACTTTCAATGGAATACACATATCTAATAGATGGCATGGCCAGTGCAAAGGATGGGGGATGACACTAAAGTAACTACGCCAAAATTGGTTTCAGTTCAATTAAATTGTGTATTATATAGATCGCAGACAAACAAGCATTTATAAGATTGTGTATACATATGTATAATTTAACTAGCACTATAAAGACACGAAAGCTCTAAAATGTAATTTAAACTTTATTTTCTAAATATTTTTGTATAAAGTATAAAGCATCCCCCCCATTGGCTATTTAGTCTGCACAGCTTTAGAATTTACAGGCTAACCTGCACCCCAGGGCTCTCATAATGGTAGATTTATCCTTGACCGTATACGTGGCGAAGCAATGGGCAATTTGCCTCCGCATAACTTCTACTCAGTGGTGGCTGCCCAGCCATGAGTGGTTCAAAACTACCCCCATGTAAGACCGAGAGTAATATACAATCATATCTTTAATCGACCCGGTGGCGCAGTGACTAGTACTACTGGTACTCCAGCCAACATTTTTTTCTATGTTCCACATACAGAGCGAGACAGACATATTTTTATCCCATTATTTTGCGAATAAGCGTCACGGCATTTCTACCGATGTAATAAGGAGGTGAGGAGGATCCTGTTTAAATGATTCTCACCACCATGTATACCTGCGAGCTCTGGTCGAAATACAAGCAAGTGACGTACAATCATCTCAGAATTCAGTACAACAACTCATACAGAATACTGTTTGGGTTGTCGCGTTATTGCAGCGCATCTACAAGGTTTGCCGAAGACCGTGTACATGGATTCGTTCCGTTTCTGAGACATCGATTTATTGACGTATAGCTGCGGCTGGAGCTCTCATGTAAAGCTGGTTCTCTGATCAAAGAATGGCAACGACTACAGAATAGCTACAGATACAATGATAGCCGTGATTAAAATGAACCGCTTATTTAAGAAACAACACTTGTTCATATATTTCGCATAATTGAGTTATGAATGAAATATTTTTCTATCAGAATAGAGCTACAAATTGTATTTGAAATAACTCTAGTCCTATGTGCAGTATGGATTTTCTATTCCTGGACAAGTGTTGTTTCTCAAACAAACGTAATTTTTAAGGCGACCATTTTGTTTAAAGAGCTGTCAAAATGCAGAATACTGCTTGCATTGATAGTAGTCCAATTAAACGCAAAATAGGCATTACGAATGTACGAGTATGATAGAATTCAAGTGTGAGAAAATTACACGGTATAAAATAAAAGGTTTGATGTATATAATTAACACCATGAAAATACTTCTCATATGTCCAAAATATCATCGAATATGCCACCCAAGTCTGGAATCCAAAACATACCACAATACATCAATAGAATCGAAAAAATACAGAACAGCTTCCTCAAATATCTTAACTTTCGTAGTTATCGAACCTTAACTTAACTGCTGAGTCATCTATCTTTTTCAAAGTTCCATCACTACAAACTCGAAGAGACATGGCCGATGTCATTTTCCTACACAAAATAGCCAACTCTAAAGTAGACTGTCTTGATTTACTCAGACGCATATCCATTCGAGTGCCAGCCAGGTCAACCAGAACTAATCTCACATTTAATATTCCACATTGCAACACCAATGCCAAACAAAATTCATTTTTTTACCGAGCACCCCTTTATTTCAAAGGGGTGCAATACGTCAAGGTCTTTATTTTTCTTTTTATTTTTATCACTCAGATTTTATTTGCTATCCCATTTTTCTTTTCCTTTCCCCACGAATATTTTCTTACTTTCTTTTTTATAACTTTTTTCTTTATACTAATGTTTTTTTAATTCTCACATTTTTCTGCTTTATAGTCCTTCTTAAATTTTAAATTGTACTCACTGTATAAAGTATTTTGTATCGCCTGAGAAAACATGTAACTGGTTCAATTATTGTATATCTTTTATTGTAACTCTCGTATTCACTGATAAACTGTATCTTTTCTGAATAAAATATAAATAAAATAAATAGTGCTGTAAAAAACAAATAAACAGTTGCAAGCCTAGCTTTTGACATTATGTAGAATTTAAGCTTGCTACGGATCCTTGTGCAATATTTTTTTTATTTTCGCCAATTAACCTCCAAGACTTATAGAATGCTAGGATTCATACTTCGAACCTGCAAATACTTCCCAAATCCATATTGCTTCAAAGTACTGTAAGTACTAGTACGCATTCGTCTGTAGTCACTTAGAGTACGCATCTCAAATCTCGCATGGAACTCAATACAATACAAGAAGTAGAACATCTTACATACAAAATTCATTCATTCACCGGTCATGCAAATACCATAATGACAAATTTACAGAAATTGACTTTTATTAGCCTTACTTATTAAAGAGTTATTTTTATGAATCACAACAATCTCAATTTTGGCCAATCATTCTACCAATCACACACCTTATTCTACCTTTACCTCAACAATAGTTTCAACCTCTCTACCCTTTCTTCCACCCTTTTGATTTTTATTTATCTTGTGCACCTAAACATACTTATGTATCTAAACATTTCTGTGGATTTTCATAAATAGTATCACATGTTAAATATTTATTAAGTTTACACTGTCAAAATACCTTTGTATCGCACAGAATTACTCGCCGAGGAGGCGCCATATTAATTGATATGATAAGACACGTGTTAATAATTTAAAGGTTTAATCATCGGCGTGGTGCCAAAAAACCCTGGGATAGATTTAGGAAAACATAGACGTCTTAATAAAACGTCACAAGCGGCGGCTTGTCACTGAGTAGGTACTTGCAAACATGACCGAATGAATTGTAATAAATCTGAATAAAAACAGAGCGGCAGACATTCTCGATTTCGCAGCCGTAGTGTGCTTATATTAAACATCTTTTGTGTTTCATTTCTTTCGACCTCATTATCATCATCATCATCATCATCATCATCGCCGATTGAGAGAAGCTGAGATCGGCGAACCACCCTTGTCTGCATTCTTGTTTCCTGTGCGGAACACCCTTAATGAAATATTTTTTTTAAAAACAGTGAATGTTTTCAACATTCATGACATCAAGTCTGCATTCAGCAAATTGTAGGTATGTCTACCATAAAGGTGAAGTTAGAAAGGGCCCGAATGATGTATATATGTTTATTCATTTTGAATTATATCAATGATAGTATCTAAAACAATGTAAAACATTTGAAATTATTCTCTGATGGGTGTCCGGTCAAAACAAAAATCATCCATAGTTTGATTTTTATTGGCTTTGCAACGAAAACTTTGCAGTAGTAAAGAGAAAACTGAAAACAGTAGATAAGTTCTTTACGGTTTATGAATATATAAACATAATTGTAAACTCCAGTATTTAAAAAAAAATACAGTAAAAAGAGTTGACAGTAAAGACATTTTGAATTTTAAAAAATGGTGGCCATCAAAGTTTAAAACAGCAAGTCTTTCACTGGAGTCTATTGGGGGCCCAGAAATATAAAGCAGTCATTTGGAGTGGCAGAGTTTACCCATTTTGAGTATTGCTGCTCTCTAGGATATTTAACAGCCCGTAAATTTATTGATGGACCGGTATCATTTACCTTTTAGTTGGCCATAAAAAACAATCTTTCACTACCTAGTGAACAGGCGTATAAAAATGATTGTGAATTTCCAATAAATAAATAAATAAATAAATAATGACATAAGTAGATTAATCCCCATATCCCGGATGAATATTATGATATATTGTTTCAGTGTCCAATATCATCTGAAGAAATTGAAGAGAAATTGAATCGTTGCAAATAATATATATTTAATACTTTATTTGATCACATTTCTTTATTTATCAAAGTACAATATTAGTATTTTCATCATAAAATTTGTTCACTTTCATTACATATATTTGAGAAACAACACTTTTCCAAATTTATTTGAAAAATAACACTTTGCCAAACTTCCAAATTATAAGAATATGTCTTAAAAAAAAAAAAACAGAATATCTGTATATTATTTTCTCTGGTCAATTTTGTATATATGATTATTATTTATACTGAAAATAACTCGACTAGACAGTTTTTATCGATTATCTCAGAAGTAAATTTGGTGGACAAGTTTGTTTTTGTTTCTCAAATAAGAGGTTCAAATGTAGTAATTTTTTTTTGCTTTTCTTTTCATAACAAAAATATTATTTTGTTACTTAAATGTATTATATTATTTGTATATTACTGTCTTTATGGAAAATCGGGTCTTTATAAAATAACTTGATCTTATAAGGCACTTCCATCTTCCCCTATCTTACACTGCTTCGGTACTTGTTGACTAATCAAGTCCCAATCCGTTTACAAACCGTATTTTATTTTTCTTCCCTTGGCCGCCTTCCATCTCAAGTTGCCAATAAGATACATCTTGGTAGTTGTTCTTCTGGCATTCTAAAATTAATATAATAATAAATTAATATCATTAAAAAATAATTAAATCTTAGTATTTTTTGGTCATTGGAGTATTCATAAAATGCTATATAGATAATAAACGAAAATTTTGGACTGCCTATACTGACCTCGTTTATGGAAATAGAAATAAGGTGGAATTTTGTAACATATTTTACAGAAATTATTTTTTTGGAATAGATTTTCTCTAATGTCGCCGCTTATTGCTTTCATCAAATTAAACAAGAATAATTCAAATAATTTTCACAGAGCATTAATATCTGAAATTTATTTGTATTTTGTTTAGTTTTTTTACTTTATTTGCGTCCTGGGTCGCCCTCACAGCTGACTCCAGATCCAGGGTCTCTCCAACCAAATGATACGCATCCATCCACAGCTGTGGTATTCTTTCAGATTTTTCTGGTCCCAAAGTCGTGCTGTCATATTCACGGGTCCCCAAATGTAGCTGAAAAATTAGAACAATAGATAAAGCTTGCCGTGGTTGAATCTGTTTATTTTATTTATATTGTATTCACTCCTTTATAGGCTTTTATGAAATAAATTATTTTTAAAAAAACGATGTGCAGCTACACAAGTAATTCGTTAAATGGATAAAATTGATTTAAAAGAAAAAAAACTATAACATTTTTGGTTTAACACAAAATGGCCGAGTAGCAAAGTTAATTACACCTTTGATTCAGAACAGCATCAAAAACATCACTCTTATAATTAAACATTGAACATCAGAATACATCTACAAGTCCAAAATCTTTATGTGAGTGCATTCCTATAAATAATATTATATGATTCATTTACATGGAACAGCGCCAACAACCTGATACTCCGCGCGGGAACGTGGTATACAATCAGTTCAGTTAAATTAAGGGCGTCCAGTATGCCATTTACTATTTTAAATAAAAATAAAAATCATCAAACATAACGAGCCTTAAGAAACGTATATGAACTCACAGTATAATTATTAATATAATAATTCTTTATCTTTGTCTTACTAGGCTCTAATAAAAAATCATAAGGTTTATTCTACTATCAAATAACATTTTTCTTAGAACCACTAAACGCTACAGGCTACAGAATACACAGGAAGTTTGTCTAGCTTCGCATCGCGCCAATGTAAATAATATTTCTGAAGACTAATTATTCGATGTAGAATGTCAAAAAATTATTAGATACACTTCAAATTTGGCGTCCACTGGTATTATACATCGTATTTTTAGAATATTTGAGATAAAAGAGTTTTAATAAACCCACACCCTCTATTAAACATTTTTGTTATATAATCAGTACGTATAGTTAGTCTCACAAAGTAAAACAATGCCCTTGGTTAAAAATTGGATTGTTTTCGGAAATTGTGGCATTAATAAAATGTATGAGACTTAGAGATATTTTTTATGTTGTGTTTCAATAATGGATAGATAGGTGAGAATGTTTTTGTTTTTAAAAAAAGTTATTCGAAATATTTTATTTTCAATTATCTGTGACTTTCTGGTTGCCGACTTCAGTAGTGTCATTATGGCTGTATGGTGCTTAATTAACGCCGGATTCCGGTAACGCAAAAACAATATTTTTCGAAAAAATTGATTTTATATGTATATATTTATAATTAATACATTAAATTAGTATTTAAAACATCACAGACCTATGGCCTGAATAATTACAACATCACAATAAGAATGTGTTCTCCTTAATAATATAAGTTGTATCAATGTGTCCAAAATTTAATAAAAATGAATTGATAATTAATTCTGGCGTCTGCAGTCGGTTTACTCAAAGGTATTTGTGATTCCGTAAAAATAATGGAACAACAGATGTATTAATTTGAAAAAGTCTAACATATAGGTTTGAAAATTTGTCATGAAAAATACGGGCGTTATAACACAATTGGTAGTGTACCTCCCCGGATTGGAAATAGAGATCCAGGTTCGTATCCCGGTAACGCAAAAACAATATTTTTCGACTAAATTGATTTTATATGTATATATTTATAATTAATACATTAAATTAGTATTTAAACATTATAATCCAGTCAGTATAAGTACAAATAATGCAGTTATAATAATTATTTCATAATATACAATAGTTTACTTTCAACAATAATCCTCATATAATTAGTTAAACTTCGTTAATAAACAGGAAAAAATAAGATTTTCAAATTTTTAAAGAATTATTCGTAGGTACCTTCTGGTATCGAACAAAATTATCATTAAACACGTAGGAATTAAGTACCTACCTAGGTTGAATATGCAGTTGATCCATTTGAAACTTGGATCATCCATGAAACAATATTTTTTCATGTCACTCAAGTGACGAGGCATTATTTTATTCGAAATATAGTTTATTTAAAAAAAAATTTTTTTCATTTTTATCAGATTAGTTTTTAATTGACAAAACACAATTCTGGTTTTATAAATATTGAAAATAATATTATTTATTTGTATTTTCATTATTTTCTCAGTCTTTGGGACAATTAAAGTCATGATTACGACTGGCAATGAATTGATGCATTTTCGGTTTTACGACAGTAATATGTGATTTATTTATTTTTAAATTTGTAGATTTAAAAAAAATATGAATCACGTATGAAATAGGTCATATGATATAGTAAGTCAATTCAATACTGTAATTATTAGCTATTAAATGCTTATCACTACGAATCTAAATAATTCCAATGTAAATGATAGCCATCGAGGATAGTATGCCATTCTTTTGCGGACGCTCGCCTCATATATCTTATTAAGGAGAACACGTTCTTATTATGAAGTTATAATTATGCAGAACATAGGTCTGTGATATTTTTGTAAATACTAATTAAATGTATTAATTAGAAATATATACATGTATAATCAATTTTATCGAAAAATATATTGTCGTTGCTACCGGGATTGGAACCAGGATATCTTTCCAATCCGGGGAAGGTGCATTATCCAACTACGCTACACCAGACAGTACCTTTGTCGACAAATTCCGTTCCATTATCCATATATCTTCTTTACTACCTCTCCTCGCTCACGTTCCACATGACCAAACCATCTCAGCAACCCTTCATAATTTTATCAAACAGAGCCACATTCGCTCCAAGTTTATTCGTTCATCCCCACACAGATTTCTAAGCAATCGCATTTTTACCACATTCAGTCTACTTTCATTATTTTTATTTTACTCCATCTATTACGTGAATATTTTATTATTGTTTTTAAATAAGTAAATAATCAATTAATTAATTAAAGTAGTCATATTATGTTTCTCATTAAAAGTTTCACTAAAAATAAAACAAATCTCCAAAAAGTATTTCTGTTTATTAAAGTTTTCCCTCGTGTTTTCATAAGGCTTGATTTTTTTACAAATTTCGCTAATGAGTACACTTCCCGTTTTAATTAATAATTTGAGAAAATATTTAATAAAACCAAGACCATTAATTTACCCTAAACGGCACCATAAATTTTAATAAATAAATTGTCGTCTCCTCGGCGCTTGGTGCAATTATTAACGCGAATAAATTTCGCCGAGTATGACATTCACCTGCTCATAATAGCAGCGGAACAAACACTTCAGCATTACTGCTCGCCAGCAAGTAATCCGAGTTTATCGTCCGGCGGCGCAGATCTGCCAAGAGAGCTCGAATGCAGTAAAGCCTAATAGTAAAGCCGTGTCGCCGTACGGCCATTTAATCTGATGCGATATGGGAGGATATAAACGGTAAGCGCTTTCACGGCAGATGGTAATGACAGCAATCAAATAAAAAAATTCTTTTTTCATCGTCTAATAAAATATTCACTATTTTTATATTTGAGTAGTCTCTATATATTTTAAATGTAATATTAGAACCATATTGACTATTTAAAAAGATTTTTTTTCAGAAACAACAGTAATTAAATACAATTGATTTTTTTTTTAAATAAAATTTTAACATCGAATTGAAATTGAATACATAAATATTTATTTTTGAAAATATACACAGACCTATGTTCTGAATAATTACAACTTCACAATAAGAATGTGTTCTCCTAATACATAAATGTCTATCATCACATATTATATTTTAAGAGAGAAAATACATATTTCTAAACTTTGTATAAATGCTTAATTTATAGGTTTCATTTTTGTTGTATATAGTGAAAGGGTTGTATGTATATATGGAGAATTGTGCGACGTTTATAAAATAAATATATGATAAGTTATATGTCGGTACATATTTAAAAATCAGAAGCCTGGATATCCGAGATATCAGTAATAAATAATAAAATCTTTTAGTCACCCACCACTTATACTTTTATAGTTTTGTTTTCATCTGCATTTTTCATTTTAGTATACATTATTCCTGAAAAATATACCACAGGTATCGAAACATGTTGACGTATGAATATGTTTCGATAATACGTTTCGAATTTACATAGCATTTTTATTCGTAACTCTATCCATCCAGCTTATTTTAAACATTTTATGTACATCCACATCTAAAATGTTTTGTAACATTAAATTATTATAGAGCATATATTATATTTCAAATATTTAACAAATTATTCACAATTTATACAAAAATATATCAATGTGAATGTAAATGACTTCCAGAGCTGTGATCCTAAAAGCTCTTGATCCCTGGGTAGTGCACAGAGTCGTCGTCGGGTCCACGCGCTGATTCGCTGCAGCTCTGCGTGGTCGGACTTCTCGGTGTGTTATCGGTAACGGCTGCAGCGCGCCGCCACTGGATGTCGGGCTATCACCACAGTAAAATTGACTATAATTTACATGTAGAATTTATTACGTAGTCGTGTATTGTGATATTATCATAAAAGAGTGGTGTTTTTTTTTAACTTCTGTTACACAGCGGATGAAAAAGCCTTTCAGGTCCATGGTCGATCACACAATCATCCTCCAGGCCTCTCCATCGTGAGCTGCAGTCTCCCTACAGAGAATATGTAGCTTCGCTGCATCTCATTCTTTAACGTCCCAGGAGCTGAGTTCTCACTGAAGTTACCTCATAGAACTTACTAAGTACTCTGTAGCCATATTTGATAACATGAGATATTGCTGAGATATTTGGTTGTTGGAAAATTTTGTAAAACTCAGGCAGTGCTTTTTTTGTCATAGGACGCACCAGTTTTAAAAACAACTCTTTAAAATTTGATGTTTGATCTACGTGGACTAGAATCGCCCTGTCGAATCGAACAAAACTTTGGAATTCACTACGAATATTTTCCTCAAATACAACAAATAAAATTTATGTTTAGAACCGAGTATATTATTTTTTAAATAAAAGATTTACAACATGTGAAATACGGTACCTTTTTTCTTACAAAAATAAAGCACTGCTTGTAGGTATAAGTAAGCATTGCTTAAAAAATTATAGAATTATATTTTGTAAAATAATTATATAACAAAATAATTACTTCAAGTTTTATAATATGAATCCAGCAGAACGAAACATCGAGACAATGTTATATTTTTACATAATTTAAATCGATATCATCGTATTTTTACCACACATTCGAATTTTTTTTCGAGTTTCCAATAATGCAAAAACATATTTATGATCATTGTGTCTTTATCTACTTTTCGTTCAAGCCAGCTTCATGAATACTGATAGGTTACTTTTTCTGCAAATTCTATCGCAAAAACCCCTCCAATTTTATAGACCTATGCATCTTCATCAAAAAGTCTCCGAGAGGATTTGAGGGATATTTTTGCCAAATTGAGCTGAGCATTGCTTACTAGATTTTTTTGGGTTATGAATATTGCTCTAAAATATTTTATTACCATATTTATTAAATACGTAATAAGATTTGTAAAACGTCTTTCATAAAAATACAAAATGCATTTTTATATCAAAATATTCATAAAATCTAAGGCATTGTAATTATTAAAATACTTAAATTCTATTTTATTATTGATTGAATCGGTGATAACTATGTAGAGTTTTATCATCAAAATGGATGGATATAAATAAAAGATTGTTATAACTCTTACTGAGTTTATTTGCACTATTCGAGTTTCGAGAGAAACATTAACTCTCATCGTCAGGTAAAGTATTAAACTAAATACTCGGGTATTAATTTGTTAAACAATATTTTATTTTCCAACTCATCTCTCCTCTCAATATTCCCGTTACAACCACCCCTCCACCTTTCACCAGTAACTCCGCCCCCTCCCGCTCCTTCTGTAAGTATCTAATTACCGGTGTGCCTACTGCCTAAGCCTTGTTTCCTATATTTGTGTGTATTTAATTTAATACTTCACCTGTCGATGAGAGTTACTATTTCTCTCCAAACTCGACTAATGCTAATAAACTCAAGTAGAGTTTATAACATTGTTTTATTTATGTATATCCATCCATTTTGATACTTAAATTCGTTTAGAAACTTTCTTAATTGTATTTAAATTTTTCCCACTATTTTTACTTGCAAAGATTCCGAATTTTTACATATTTTCACGTTAAATACAGAAGTATAAAAAATATATTAAATTTCTTTAATAAAATGTACAACAATAAATCTTTATGATATTTCGTAGATATAAATTCTAATAGAAAATTGAAATTTTGTTACAGAGGTCATTCGGAAGATTTGAATTTTATTAAAACAATAAAATGTGCTTGTATTATTACGTATATTTGAGGTACCGACACTATTATAATATTATATTTATTATATTATAAATAAAATGAACAAGATCAAAGTAGGACAGTTTTTTTATTTATTCAATTATCTACAATATTGGCTTCGAAGTAACAATACCCGAGTCAGCACACCCTTTGAGTTATTATTTTAATCGTTAAAATCTATACTCGTATATTCCAACTAAAGAGATACTACTTGAAATATAGCATAAGATATTACGTATGCATACAATCTTTAATGAATATTTAATTTCTTAATAATTTTTCAGACTCCTTGTGCACAATTATGCACAAAACTTTCAAAGCATAAAAACAAGTACTAATTATATATGTCTTGATACTTCTCCCTTCTTTTAATAACATAAAAATGTATATTATTTTCTCAGTTTTCTTATATGTCAAAACCTGTTGTGCGTAATTATACACAACATTAATTTACTAAAAAAAACAGAAATCAAATTATTAAATATTATTTTATTTCATAATATTCAAACCCTCATTGCACCAAATCCAATACTTAATTTTTTTTTCTCCCTTAAAACTAATTCAGGTATGTAGGAGTTAAAGTAACATACAGTGGTATGACACTATTCTTGTGTGATCAAATGGTCGAAGGATTAAACATCGTTCCATGAGATCACTAAATTAGTTATATTTTCGTTACAGTTTATTTAATATTTGTATATTTCTTAATAAAGACGTGAGATCTTCTTCGTCTAATCGAGAAGTTAAAAATATTAAAGTTTGTTTAGTATTCTGTAAAATCAACGAATTTTTTTGTTCCTAAAAGTATTAAAGATTCCTGATTGCCGATGCGAATTTAAAAGTTTCTAAAATCTATTCACACACTTACTTACCATCACGCGTTTTATCCGCGGGGGTAGGCAAAGAGGATATAACGTTACAATCTTCTATCCTGACACACAATTCTCGCCTCATCTACATTCATACATTTCTCGCCGGTTATTGTGATTTCTAACAGGACTATCTTCTAATATCTGATTTACCTGGTCGTGTCGAATCTTTCGCGGGCGTCTTTTATTTATGGTGCCATAAACAGTTGCGTCATATATCTTTTCATATAACCAAACTACATAAATTATCCTTTCTTATTCTTGCTCACTATACTAAGATCTGTTTTACATTCTTTCCTTATTTCTTCATTCATTACTCTGTCATAAATGAATTTGGCACATAAACGCCTAAGTGATCTCATTTCCACTGCATTTAATCTACTTTCGTTCCTCTTCTTCCAGTACCAGGACTCTATTGTGAACCACTAGTTTTGCCTCGGTTAACAATTATAACTATCCATTAGCTATAATTCCATTTAAAGAGCCGTTCACTTTAATTCCTACAGCGGTATTTCGAAAAGTCGAGTGGGATTACGCCCTAGATATGATCCCTGTAAAAATAAGGAAGGCGGGAATTATTATTATTCGCGCCAAGAAAGAGTGAAATGAAAAAAAAACACGTACAGAACAGAGGTTCCGCGCCATAAATCAGAACGCTCGGTGTATGTGCGAATGATATAAATTATTTCTAATGCCGTCCCTGCTAAGTTGGGGCAAGTTGAATGTCGTGTGGGCATTTTTCAAAGTAATGGTTGAACATTCTTCGCCGCTGAGTGCCGAGTCTGGCTTGCAATTTTTCTGAAAAATTCTCAAAGGCCGCGTAAGTTTTTTATTTCAGCACCATTGCCGCAAAAACGCGCGTTTATGTTTAAAAACGACATAAACATATTACTTGTTGATTTTGCAATGAATAGTTTTGTAAGCGTTGTGGTTATGGGATACTATTGACTCGTGAGAATCTTAATTGTGTAATCGTATCAGAAAATAATGCATGGTGAGACTAAATCCCCTAACGCTCTTCTAGTCTCACACGTGTTGGTGCATGTCGCAATGTATACGAATGTGCGTGTGTGATTATTTATGCTGTATCTAGAGCAAGGTATTCTAAATAAAAGCAAACTTACAAAAGTTGGCGTTTATTGCGGGATGATTTACAATGGTAGGTACGACGATTAAACAGTTAAATGTGCCAATGAAATTGAATACTGGAGTTTCTCGAAAGAACGGTTTGCGAAGAAGTGGTCGACTTCGTCCGTCACGATGTATTGGCATCTGCTAATCGGTCAGTTCGTTTCGACCCTATACGGCCATGTCATTCTTTACACACACACCCACAGTTTCATTCTTTAATTTATATATTTATTTATTTATACAAATGGTAAAAATCATCTTCTTCGGAATAGATACAATTTTCCGCCTGCATGATGCCAGTTTCCAATTATTCAACAGTAGCAAGACTTTATCATTTATCCTCTTCATATTGTCTATTCCTTTGGCTATCCAGGAAAATCTTTTTTTGTAATCTGTAAATAGCACTAACAAACACGGACATCCAATGGTACTCTATGGTAATCACGAGGCTTAAAGGCCGAAAACACTTAATCTTATAAAAATAAATAATAATTAATTTTGTGTTATAATACATTATGTAGAATCTTGTCAAAATCTATTATTTGAATAATTTATAGTATCTAAAAAAAATATTAATATACTTATTTAATATTGCTTTACGAAACGAAAAAAAAACAAAATGTTTTTTATTCTTCAGTATTAGCAAAATTACTTGGTGGCCTCATTTTATATAAATAATAAAACAAAAAACTTTGTTTAAATTTCTATTTATTGATTATTCAACATGTTTCGATACCTGTGGTATCTTCTTCAGGAAACAATGTATAATGAAATTAAAAATACAAGCATAGATAAAAACAAAACTATAAATAATTGGGAACTAATATAAAAACAAATTTAAAATATGACTATTTGCAAAGAAGATTTGGTTATTTATAATATTTAGCTTTCTATTAATACCTTTTCTTAATTCTAAAATTTCAAATTTATCTAACTGTAAACATCTAGTATTTGTATGTATAATTTCCTTGTTGGTGTCAAAAGAATGGTTTGTTTCCAAAAACTGATTGGCGAATTCAGAATAGTTGTTGCTATTAAACAATATTTTTATTAATTAAATCAAATCTATCGTAAATTTGTCCTCGAAATCTCATCATCCTCTGCAAAGTTTTCTAGTTATTTTCATTTAAATAATATAACTTAATTATTTAAGCGTTTTATTATTAATTTAAATACTGATATCGTTCTTGATATTTTGAAAAAATATGTATAAAATCAGTCTACTTTTTTTTCAGATAAAAAATAACATATTCAAAGAACTCACCATAAATCCTGATCATAAATTTGAGACTAACTGAAAGATTTTGAACTAGTTAGTTTAATTTAGTAATTGGAGTTGTTAATAGTACTGATTAGTAATAATTAACCGTTATTGAAACTGTTATTGTGATATTATTATTTTCATTTTTAACGATGATTGGTAACTAAGATTTAACTATTAAAGGTTCAGTTTCTAGCGTACCAGTTTCTAGCGTAGCTCGAAGAATTACGAATAATCATTTACCTATCATCATTACAATCGAAAACAATCACAATCGCAATGACATACGCAATGACTGTACAATGCAATACGCAATGACTAATGATGTTAAATTAAACCATTAATTTTTAAAATACCTAATAATTTACAATCCTTATGTTACTTTTTTTAGTAATTACCAATCTTAATGCAAAACAAAAAAATATTTTTATACGCAATTTCTTTAATATTTTGTTTATTTTTATTAACATATCAGACAAAGATATAAGTTATATATAAATAAAATACAATCTTTTTTCAAAATTTTAAGATAAGGTACCAATCTTCTTCATTTTTGATAGTACCTACATTTTCAATACCTTCCGGAATGTCAGACATATTACACATATTTTGAATTTATTCCGTGATATAAAACATCTCTAACGTTATTGACTCTTTTCGTAGATCTTAGTATATTTACATATTCTTCAATTACATAACTTACATTAATGAATTTATTTACAATTTATTAAGAAAATAATTTTAAATTTGCAGTTTTATAATTTGCCAAAGAAATGTCATAGAAATATAAAAGTATTCCGAATTGAGCTAACAGTAAAGTTGGAATGAAAAATAAATCATTTCATATATTTATAGAAACATGTTGGGTGATTTAAAAATATAATTTATATTTGAAATTCCTTTGATCCTATCTTGATTTAGGGATTTCCCAAAAACGTGATTTACATCGTCTAGACATTCTTGACATTCTCAGGACTATAACAAAGGGTTGAAGTTCGTCCGTGTCAGTAATTTGCATAGGTCATTCGAGAACGGACTCACTAATTTTTATATCCATTTTTTCGTTCCAAGAAAGGGCACTCTATCGGATTATGTGTGAAATTACCCAGCAACAGGGTGGGTGTCGTATACAGAAACTGCGGATATTTAAATAATTGTAATTATCAGTCTTGTGTATTTTATAGAAAAGCTTGGCCAGTTATCCAATTATACCCTCTCCATCGCCATCCCTAAATAATTAAAAAACACTTTTTAATTCCAATTTTGAGAATGTTTAGTTCTATAAACTACTTCCATAAAAATAATTAATTTAGAGAAAAACACTATCGATATTTATAGTTAAATAAACTTTATAAAAATGTGTAATTTGATGTGTAATGGTTTCGATAACACTGTATCTTTTTTATGATGAACGCACAATAACTAAATTGGTAAGGATCAAAATTTGTAAAATCCAAAAAAGAAAGTGTTTAATTATCACTGGCAATTTATTATTTATTGAAGTGTTTCCAATACGTTACTTTCAAATTCTTTAAAATAAAATCGACACGCACAGAAAAAAAATCTTTAACAAAATGGTATCAGTATCAAAAGCTGTCAGATCCACAATTTTAAAATGAGGATTTTTTAAATTATAGTAGCTAATCGATACATCAATTGTTTTTAGTACCCAAAATTACAAATGGCAGTCATTTTGAAGTTTGAGTATCATAAATGATCAAATCACGCATGAGTTAATTATACTAATCAAATCCATACAATAGAATCAAAAATCACCAAATTCAAAACTAGAACGTTAATTTATCTGTAATTAATGACTAAAAGTATAAAACAAATTTTATTTATTGTACACAGTTTATTTTTTTAAAAGAAATAATTTACTGAAAACTAGACAACTCTGTGAAGTCGTAATAGATGTATTACCAATTTCTCTATGATAACTTTTTTGGAGTTAACCATTTTTGATCATAATCGACTCTTAACTAATCCATGAAATAAATGAAATGAAGGGGAGATAAAATACATTCAAATTAAAATAAATTATTCGTTTTAAACGATTCCAAATAATATACATAATTTTATGTTGTAATATATGAGTAGATACTTCAATGGGTAAGTTTTAAATACAAAATAAATGTATTCATTTGAAAGATATACATATAACATCAATTTTATCGAAAAATATTGTTGTTGCTACCGGAATTAATACGTTTAATTTGTATATAAACAAATATCATAGGCCGTCTGTTCTGAATAATTACAACTTCACAATAAAAATGTGTTCTCCTTAATAGAGTAAACTTTAAATACTATAATTTTATATGGATTTTTTTTTATATTGAAATTCTTCCTTAGAGCCGTTTACTTTTGTTTTATCAAAAATTTTATTTAAAGAAAATATATAGTCAAAACATTAATATATATTTAATTTCATGATGAGCAATTTTTATTGAATTTTTTTGTCAGCTACGTGCAGAACACATTGTTTCTTGCAAAAAGCCACTAAAATCCATTGATATTGCATGTTTAAAATATGAGTTATTTCCAAAATACCCCAAAGCGGACAGAGTATAAGTTGGTATTCTCCCTAAAATTAAATCAGCCAATCACAACGCTTTTTGATAATCACGTAATCTAAAATCCAGTATGGCTGGTAGAACAATATATGCATAAAAAAAATTACATTATCCATATATAAAAAATTATATACTGAATTGTCTCTTTTAAAAACGCTGATGTAAAAACAAACATTTTGTACATTTGCTTTCAAAATCCATAACTCAAAAACTCAAAAACACAAGACTTCATTGTATTTCAAATCACGTTACATATTAAATAAACCTGTGTTTCAATTTGAGTACTCTTTTGTTCATGCAATACCTTGTCTGTTCACTTTATTCTCATACCGAATTTCCTGTAGAACATGCTGAATACTTAACGTCAAACACAATGGAAGATTGTATTATATTTGTAGGCAATTATATTATAATTGTTTGCATAAGAAGCGCATCATTCCTTCACAATACGTACCTCTATAATTATATCATAAAAATCATTAAAGAATTTTTTAAATAATAATATTCAAACATGTTCACAAAAAATTCTCTTCAGTATTACATTTTACGTGTAATATATAATGATGCCCACTAAACCTTCTTGATAATAATGTTGTAATGTGGGAAAGAACTAAAATAGGAATTTTATAATGCTCGACTTTGGAACTCGCGTGTGGTTGGATTTCACGACAAAAAGTTTTTTTGACTAAATTAATATTTTAAGCTTTGATATGTAAGCTCCTTATGTCCCTGCAAAAAGAAAAAAAAATACACAAAAAACATCATTCTCTCATCATAATGAAGCACTTTATATTTTTCAGCTCTGGCAATCTTGAGATGTATTTTAGTAAAAAAAACAAAGAATTAAATAACGTGACGACAACAATTACTTTAGATTTTATTTTAGATCTTGTTTTCATAAATTGACCGCCATTATTTTCACGCCGTAAAATATAATATAAATAGTAATAATTTGTAAAAAAGAATGAAAAATTATTCGAAATGTTTTTATTTTATTAGTATTGTTATTATTTTAAAATACAGTAATTACATAACCCACCTGACGCGATAACCGACAACTTTACTAAGAAGACTGAATCGATCCTGCTCGCTAGTACCCCGCGGCACAGACATCAAAATATGCTTGTTTTACGTTGCTATTGACACAGATGGCTGGTAATAAGTAAATTATTATAATACCCGTTTGTTCCGTATTATTGACCGTGTTGTTGACACCTTTTCCTCATCCAAATATTCCTTTCCTCATGCTCGTTTCCCCAGTGTGAATAGTGACCTTGACATCAGCGGACATTAACGCGACGCGATACATGTTCGGTTGCAACACCGCGATTGCATTAGTGGTGTGGTTTTATTCACCTCCGGTGCATCAGCACTATTATATTGTGATCATGTGATTTTTGGGCACAGTTATTATTGTGTGAGCCGCGGGTGAAGTGATTTGATATCGCCGTCTTCATTTGGAAGCGGAAATTTGCCCGCCCGCGTGCTGTTTGTGTGATCTCGGCTGCGACTGTGGAAATAATGAAGGCGTCATACATGAGGTAAGTCGAGCAGTCCTTCAGATTCCCTATTCCCCGAGATCCACTGGTCCTTCGACTGGATTCCCTCCCATCATCGACCCTTATCCGTTAATCCAAGTCCCTCCCTTATTTCCTGCTTTCCTTCCTTTACCGCCCCCCCTTTTTACGACCGGAATCGTCGTAATCCAATCGACGCGCGACTCGAAGATCGCGCAATTTTGTTCTCTAGATCTCATATATTTTTTCAAATATATACGGAATAGTTGGTTGATACTAAATTAAATTAGGTATGCAAAGCTGACTTAATTCATTTGAAAAAATCATACGTCCAGAGAGCAATTTTCGGCCACATCCAGTGAAGTGACAAAGTGCCAGACGATTGTAGATTAATTTTATTTGAAATATACGTGTACACAACTTACTTTATTAAAAGGGTGTGATGTATAAACGGCGAAAATTATTATAATGTTTATAATAAATAATAATATAATATAACATGATATAAATGTGCACTTGTTCCTACAAATATTTTTTAATTTATGTATGTATAATACCTTGGTAATTTCCGTTATAGTTGCTCTATAAAAGTAATCAAATATTTCGTATATTATTTTAAAAATTTAGATTTATTGATTGTGATAAGCAACTGTGATCAGTATCATCAATGGCGCAACAGCCCGGTGTAGGCTCTGGTGTCCTCGAGTAAGTTTTGTCATTCCGATTCTTGTACTTTTTCAGTTCACGATACGACTGCTTGAGCGCTCTAGGTAATGCCATCCAACCACCATCGTCTTCGTGAGTCTTCAAACAATTCTTGAACCAATAGGTTTTAAACACTATCTTCGCCGGTCGTTCTGAGTCCATTTGTTTAGCCCCCTAAGTCATGCGCTAACTTAATAACTTGAACAATGTTGGGTTGATCAAATTTCGCAACCGGTTATGGCACCACACTCCGTTTTCATGTTTGGTACTAAATATCCTTAGAATCTTACGATCAAAAATCAGTAATTAAATTTTCATATTTCTCACTTTCTCACTGAGTATCCATTATTCATATCCGTACATAAGAACTAACCTCAGTCAGTATGTGTATGTATTTTCAAACGCTTTCGGATACCAAAGTAATATTTGTAGTATTTTTGTAATTTATATCCTTATACCGTTACTGGTAATGACAAATAATAGTAGTAGTATTAAAGTATTAGTATTATTAAATTGACAATTGATAGCAATATCATACAGGTTATTCAAAATGATGGACTTAATTTCGTAACACTATATTTCAAACTGCGAACGAGTGACAAATATGAAGTATTATTTTTATTTTTTAACTTTGTTTTATTAACCACTTATTGAGTTTAAATACATCTTCCGGTTTCGAAAAATACAATTTTCTTCTTCAGAATGCCAATACTAACTAAAAACATATGTTATCGTTTCTTTACCAAAATCTATTTTTAAAAAACAACAATTATTTAAAAAATAAATTTAGTACCTAACTCAAATTGTTACTTAATAAAAAAAATTAGAGTGGGACTCATAGTTAAATTTAGCTGGTTTTTTATAATTTTTTGATTAGTTTTACATGCTTTATTTATCTCTACGATTCCAAATTATTTAATTTATGACCACACCGTTTACATGCAAAATTGAAAATCCTAATTTTTTTATCAAAACCTACCTACCACGAAACATTAGACCGGCATTTTATACAAATAATAATATGAGGTAGAGCTCTGTCCTGTTGAAAGATGAAGTCTTTAAAATCTTCGATTAATTCAGGAAATATAGCAGTATGAAATAGAGTCCATAATTTTGAATAACCCTTTATTTAAATAACATATCTATTATATATTTGATAACAAATTATTTTTGTACGATATGTAGTAGGTGTCACCTCTGATAGTTATTCAGCATTACCTTGGCTATTTACTGGTGAGTGTTAAAATAGTGAAAATAAATGCTTTGTTCTAGTTACATTGCTAGATTTATTTTAATGTTTTATTAATAAAATAAAGTATTCTTACTGCATAATGTACCTATAATCATGAAAATAAAAATCCGTGAATTAAAGTACGTATATCTATCGACTACATAGATCACAATGGTCGAAAATAGAAATATCTTTTGGGAACACTTCGAAGATTGTGCATCATCATGAAATATTAGATAAAAACCATCTCTTTATCTATCTTTAATACATGATTTTTTCGCCAAGTACGGACATTGCTAGTTCTCTGTAAACATTATAATAAAGAACTTTAAATATTCGTATTTTGTACTACCAAAAAATATTCCTATTTAAAAATGAACAAAGTCGTATTCAAAATTAATTTTAGTCAAACATAAAATATAATAAACATAAAATCGGTCCAGAATAGCCCGGCTGTACATTTTCAGTTCACCGCACGATGCGAATTCAATCACTGTTTTTTGTAATTTATTTCCAGCTGAAATCTATTAATTTTAATCAACTTCATTTTCTTTCTCTCTTGTACAAGCAAATTAAATGAAACTATACAAAAAAATGTATTCCTCACATTTTAATACTCTGTGCTTCTAGCATTTAAGATTCAGCAGTTTAATATTTTCTCTCGATTGGACGACTCTAGATTGTCTAAAATAGCTATAAAAATCTGACCCACCTACTCAGGCACTAACTGAAAAGCAAATTGTGAATGGTTTTTGTCAAATGAAGTGGAAATGTCATCATTATTATCATTTTCATTCCCAAATCTTAGAAGGGTCGGTCATTTTCCCCTGATTTACGTCGTTTCAGTATTTTCTGACGAATCAAGATCTACTCTGTATTTTAGTCTGGGCTGATCCGCCGACCGCCTTTCCTCAGGAATTTTCAAGAATACTCTTTTTTCTGGCACTCACAAGACGTGAACAAGCCATCTTAATTGAGATCATTAGGCTGCAGAGGATCACTTTTACCTCGGTATTTCTAACTTGGTTCATTAACGCTACTCCTACTACAACTCTAAGATAACTCAACTTCGGCAGCCTGGATTTTTAATCTCACTCCTTCCTAAAAATGTATATATTGTGTCTATTTATTTAATTGGACACAGCTTTAATCAGACTTCTTTATTACCTGGCTATAAAAAAAACATACTATCGATTCACTTGTTGCTTACAACAATTTGTGATTTAATTCGAATCTAGTTATAATTAAAACTATGTAACTTTGTCAATAATAATCGAAAGTCCCTTGTTTTATTTTCATTTTATGAACATTATCTGACTGACTTTATTATATTACCATTTTCGTTAGCTAGTCTCGCTATTTGTGTCGCCGTTTGACAAAATTAATAGATAATTTGTTAAATACTAATTAATATGTGAGATTTCTTCACTGAAACCCTTGTGCGCACGCGCGGTCTGTCTACACGGTTAGAACATAATTACATGCCTAAGTGTAAGCTTCTCTTATTAGTGAATACTAAGTCCTAGTCTACGACACGCTAACGTTTACAAAAAGTGTCAAAACATATTTGCAAAGGTGGTATCCATCGCGTTACATATTCGCAATCGCACGTCGTGTTTTTTTACTTGGTGCCTTTGATTTGCTTGCAACCCTTGAACAACTTGCATGAACGTGCGCCTTAAGTCAGGGTTTGCGTTAAATTAAACATCTCCAATTTAATATACGGCTCACGTAAGTTAAGAAAGTTTGGGCTGTATGTACTATAGGGAGTGTACAGCTTGTTGTGAAATTGGTTTTCGACTTCCATTTCTTGTACCTCTCTTTCTGGATTGGGTAAGCGGTCGTGATGGGGCGTCAATTACCGGCTGAGTGTATCAATATATTATGTACCGAATGTTCTTCTCTATTATCGTAATTTTTTTTTGGCTCTCTGCCCGCCTCTATTTGCTGGGTTTTGATTGGTATATTAAAATACATTTTAGATATCTATTGACTTTTTATTCCCTTTTAAACAGTTTGACATAAACATGAAAAATAGATATACTAACCTAACCAGATGGGTTACTGCAAGTATTATATTAACAAGTATTAATAAAGAGGGCTAGAGAATAGATGCTCAGATTTTGTTCATTCATGCTTCATCATTATCATCAAATATCAAGTGTCTATCCTCAGATTTTTGGCCATGTTACCAGACATGAAGACATAAAAAATAAAAATATTAGAATGAGAACAAATGATAACTGTATTAATAGATAACGGTGGGAAGATAACAAGAAAGGGACGGGGAGATATCAGAAAAGCTCCAATTTTCTCAACCATTTTGCCCAAAAATAAATTAAAAATGAGTATTTGGGTGTTACGAATAAAGCTTTTGTCTCAAAACTCGCGTAAAGTATCGTATTGTAACGTTACAAATAAGTGCCGTTAGATAAATATAGGGTATTCTTTTCTCGGCATAATAGTATCACTAAAATTGTACATTATAGTCTATGCCGGCTAGGTGGCGCACGGATATTGAGAGGGGGTAATTTCTCAGGGCAGACGTCAACTGGTGGCCCAGCAGAGTGGTGGCCTTTATGCACACCACTAGACTAAGGCGAGAAATTATTAAAATCTGTAAAGGTGTCCGATCCTCGGACGCACGATTATTGTCAAATCAGTCTTGTGACATATTATCTATATGGTGCTAAAATAGATTTTAAGATCTAATCCTGGATTGAATTTACATTGAACGCATCGTTTACTGATGTCATCCCATTAAACCTAACTACCATAGACCACTGAGAAGATGTCATCATGCTGAACTCGGCACAACATTTGATGATGATACAATCTCCTAGCTCTTGGGACGGAAAATCTACCTCCTCGACTATGCGAAATTGAACAACGATAAGTAATCTACCTGTTGGTCTGTAAATGATGCTGTCTGTGTTAAATTGTTTTAATAACGTATCGTAGACATATTTTTTTCTATATTAAATTTTTCCCAATTTCATTCGTGTAGCAAAATTGTATTTTTCTTGTATTTAACTCGTTCATTTTAACTTTTGAACTCTTTCACTAATAACAACCTACCCTAATATTATTTCAATCCTTTTCCCTTAAGAGATGAATGCAGATTTGGTTGACCATAGGTAAGTGAAAAATTCTGACAAGTTTTCATCTGATAACAACTCACATTTCCCATTCTCACGACTGTAGTAGCCGGTCGGAAAGTTTGGCCCAGTATATTATTTTTTGCGTATTCCCGGAATGAATAGCATTATAATATACATAATAAAATTTATATCGAAAGAAGGGGGTGGGTAGACAGGGGGAGGGAGGAGAATACCTGTGTTTTGCGTATGGACTTAAAAAGTAGTTAGACAAAATTTGGTTCGGATTAGTCAGAGGGTTTAAAATTGTTTATAGAACAGACAGACGTTCATTCAATTTGGTATTTGCATATAAATTTCACTTGATTTTGTAAACTATCTAATTCTGTACACGACTTTTGGTACTAAACTAGTCTTTAATTTTTAAGTTATACTTTTTTATCCGAGAGCTTAAAATGATCTGGATGAATAGAGTTACGAATGAAGATGTTATGGTTCGGATAAATAAAGAAAAATAAGTAATTAAATAATATAAATCCAAAAACTTCAATATCTCGGACATGTAATGACACATCCGGAGAAGTATGAGATCTTGCACCTCATAATGCAGGGAAAGATTGCTCAAATTCGGGGCCCTGGAAGAAGGAGAACATCGTGGCTGAAAAACCTGAGATAATCGTTTGGCCAGTCTACTGTAGACCTTTTCCGATCCGCAGTAAATAGTCATGATAGCCAACGTCCATTGAATGTATCAGATCCATCGAACACAAGAAGAAAAAGATCTGAAAGCTAATCCAAATTTTTAATTCATGAAACAATTATACGCTAAACTATTCTTAAAACATTTCTACGCCTCCTAAGTCAAGGGTTAGCGCGAACCAATGAGCTGTAAAAATCTACTTTTTCAATCCAATTGGGAGCGTTTGTTACTAAAGACGTTCCAATGACTCCGTACGGAGGAATCGGGGTACCACATAATTTGTTGGTCATGAATAACCATCTCGTTCCGAGTAAGTGGCATGGCTAACCTCACGATAAATCTAAATTCTCTTGAAAATGCCTCTCAAAGTTTTTCTCTCAAAACACAAGACTCGTCTCATGATAGAATAGGCGTTGTGTGAGAAAATAAGAGAAGATCGGATTGTAAGAAGGAGGAAACGCAACGTCTGAAAATTTGTTCGCAACGTAGCAGAAGCATACATGAATTATTTAGAGAAATTACATGAGACGAATGTAAAACAGTTGAACATGTAAATTATCCAAAAAAGTAAAACCTTTTCGTAGGATTAATGTCAACTGTATTAAAGCGATGGTACCCACAGTGGAGATTTCAAATAAATTACTTACTTACTAATAAATTAATTTTATATGCGTTACATGTCTCAGATACAGTAGCAAGCCACTCCTGCACAGGATATGTTTTCTCTGGTTTGTAAAATATATTCATGAGTTCATTTAAATTAATAAAGTTAAAATTAAAATCCTCCTGGCGGGAAGCCGAACCTTAGTTTTCCATGTGACAGGCAGGGATACTCAGCACTGCAGTGCCGAGGAATCAAGCAAAACATAAAAATATAAACTCAACATGTGCAACTATTGTATTTAATTATATTTGTTTTCAAATTTAAAACTAAAGCATAAATAATAAACTATATTAATAATATAAACATAATGTAATTACAACACGAAAAAATCAGCATTATGTTATAATTATATTACACTTTATCACCATAGTCTGTTAGAGGAGTAGCTAAAATGTCAGAGCACTGACTTTGTATACAAGAGGTAGCGGATCAAATCTTCAAAAATTTTATCTATGTAGAAGTAGAATACAGGACCACAATACATAATTACACATAATACGAAAACATTTCACCACCAAAGTGACAGATATCGAACGCCTAGGCAAAAAATTACACAGATAATTGTGATAACTTTCAAAGTATCACCAGATTCCTTAGGGGTTCTATCCTCTGCTTACTGACTAATTACTTTGGATCCGATTCTTTGTAATACAAAACTCAGTATGTCCGAGTAATAATATTATGTTTATTACAGCAAGTATTACAGTAATTATAAATTATACACTTCAGAGATAGACTAGTTATTCAGGTGAAGCTATGATGGAAGAGAGTCATCCTCCTCTTATAAAGTTTGTCCCCCACCACTCATCTACTCACTCTCCTGACACACACACTCACACACGTGTACAAAGTGACAGTTCTCACAATAATGCATAAAATAAACCATATTTCATGATTATTTGTCACGCCTTTAGATATATATCTCCATCTATCCTTTGACAGTAGTAAATTTTATGTATTAACAACCCGCAAAGGATATTTACTTCGGACGTTAGTAAAAAGTTACTACTGATCACACAACCGGCTCTTAAGGTTGAAATAAAATACAGTATTTGCGATTGTTACATCTCAGCGCATCTTAGTATCTTTGTCATCATTTTTTTCAAATCTCTCAATGTTTAATTATCTTCTCTGTTGTGGTAATTTATAAATTTAAGTAAGTAATATAGTTTGAATCCACTGCAAGTGAGTCTCGATTACCTAATTTTTTTCGAGCCCGATTTATGTGGTAGTTTTGTGAAATTGTATTGATTTGATGTTTTTCATTGTTGATATGTTTTTATATGATATATCTAACCATTAGCAATCGTAAGATAGCACTTGCTACAAGATTGAGTATTGTTAAGCTAGGTTGCGTTACCTAAGCCCAAAATTAGTATCTTTATAAAATATGACGTGGTTGCTATTGATTTGTAAAATTAACGTGTCTGGGTATAAATACATTTGGTACTTGGTCATAAATAAGAAATACATTATAATTAGTTTAGGAATATGTTTCTTATTTTTCAAATAAAAATAACAATAATAATAAAAATACGTTTTAAAAACCGTTATCACTTATTACAATCTGGGAAAATTTTCGTTTGATGCATTCCACAGATGGCTTTTCCACACTTGCAGTAACTGGTAGTTATTTTTTTCATTGAAGATGGACAAAATTCGCAGTATTTTCTTGACCTTGTGATCCTGGGCCGAAGTATCTTGCTCACCAATAACTTTCAAAATAGACCCACAAAGCTCTCTGCTCAATCTAAGGATATTTAGATTTGACTTGAAGAGTAAAAACTTGACTGGGAGAGCACTTCTATAGTGGCGAAGGGAGTCAAAATTGGCAAGTGGGCGGAGTAAATGCTATTGTTTGAACAACGCGTTAAATTTACGTACTATACTAATCTAGGGTTAATGCACCATTATGTAGGTAATTCAATTAAATTTAACAAATTATAGATATCTAATAGAGACGAAGCTATTTACATTATATTATATGGGAAAATATGGAAGTATGGGTAAATACAAGTGTTACGACCTGTCTTCGTCTGCCTTAAGTGTTCACTTTACACAATGTAATGTTCACTATTGCATCCACAGCGAAGTAGTAGTTAAATACTCAAAGTGTTTATATATGGTAACATACATATATATATATAAATTCTAAAAAAATAAAATAGATATGGAGGTTGATTGTGGGTGGAATAGTGAACGTTGCATTGTGTAAAGTGATCACTTAAGCCAGCCGAAGACAGGTGGTAAGCCCTGTAATTACTCATACTTTGAAATTTTCCCATACAATATAATCGTCTCTATGAGATATCTATAATTTGTTTAATAACAATGTCCTTGGAGGTAAAAATCCAGTAATTGTATTCTTACAAAAATTTGCACATACTCAAATGATGTTAACAATCTAATTTGAGTTAAGAAATTTATATGAACGTAGCCAGTGATTAATTTTGTTTTTAAATATTAAGATATTATATTAATCAAATGCAGTAAGGTTGATTCTATATTCTGCAAATAACAGCAAAACTACTTTCATACAATCATTTATATTAATCATTTTCTGAAAATTTTATTAATCGTAAAAACCCCACTTTCAAATATGCAAAAATCTGTTATGTAAAAATAACCAAATATCATATAATCTACTTTTAAATCAGTCCTGAAAATATTAGCACCCATATATTATTTATCATTTTAAGGGTAAAGAATATTCAAGTTGTTATATAGATTTGATTATTCACACGTTTTGCAAAAAATACTTTTATCTCAGTTTGAATTGTATGTGGCGGATACTATGTTTATATAGTGTTGAATTGAAAACATATTACGTGAAATAATATATATACATACTGTAAGATTTAAATCCAACTCCAAATGTCAACATTTAAATGGTTGGTACTGTAAGTAGGTATTCTCTTTTGATGGATTAAAATATAAATTCTTTTGAGAGAAAGTTATCAAACTTAACACTTAAACTTAACAACAAAACAATATTATAAGAGACATTGCAGTTTAACCTTTCCTATCCGATGATAAAAACTAAGTTAACATTGCCTCCAATTATGAGAATATCTCTATAAATATACTAAATATTTAAAAAAAATATAAACCACCCTAAAAGAACCACGAATATAAATATTTTGATTTTTGTCCAATCTTAAAATTTCACCAAACGTATTTTTTTCATCTCAAATACATGCACCTTTTACGCACGTTTCTTTTAATTTGTTACTTTGACCCATAGAACATAGTTGGTCTATGCGCTATTTTATATTCTTTGTCTTTATTAGAACTTTATTACCGCATTTACGAAGATTAATAATTAAGCACTACTTCTATGAGTACGACCTTCTAACATCTGTTCGTTATAATACTGGACACAGATCGGCAGCAAAAGAAAGTATTGTTTGCCCAACAACTTTTCTTAGGATATACGAGATATGACAATTTAAATCCCGTTTGAAACTGTATACCAATAGCTACTGTCACTTTTAAAGTATTTCCCTTGTGCATCTATACACTGACTTAGATGGCACTCTCATTTCTGAAAACAGGATTGAAACTTATTTATATTATAAAATCTCCGTCTCTATTGCGCAGTTTTAAATTGATATAATACTTAGAAATCAGAGAAAGCGGGTGACGGAGAAATCAAGTCAGGTGAATGACAGGATGATCTGAAAGCAGACTCACCGCTACCCAGTACTATTTTATAAGAAAAATCTCGTACATCGATCCAACTCATTCGCCGCTGGATTGACACTTTCAGCAGTGTCAAGGCGGTACCACACTACTGCCATATAAAAGGCCTTCATTGTACCTTGATAAAATCAACATTATTAAATAACACAAAAAACATAGTAAATAAAAAAATATACATAATACCGCGGAACAGATGGATTAATGAAAAAATTCCACTCCCTTTCGGGAAAACATAGCAAAACACAAATAAAAATATAAAAATTCGTAGATTCACAGTCAGAGCACCACTATTGGGAAAATCCACCCAGAAGAGTAGCACACCAAGGAGTTTATTGGCAAGCTAATCAAACACTCCCAAAGAATCTAGATCTATGAAGAATCTACCTGGAAACCCACACTCGCACAAACAGTTCCAGGTTTCTTTCACGTCTGAGTAGGTTGGAATTCCGAATGGAATCATGATCAACTCCCTCTCTACCGTTTCTGATAGGCGACTTGTTATAATTGAGTAAACGCTTTTTTGGTCAGAAAGTATCTCACAGTGAGCGCACTGTTACTGCTCTAAATTTCGATAGCCCATTTTCACGCCAAAGAGATTTACGCACGTATTAGTTAAAATACGAATACTCACGTCATGTCGACACAGGCGACTACACTGCCACTCCGGGAATTAAAATGTATATTATTGTATTTATAACTCTTGTTCCCGTGAATGCCTTCAACAGCTGTTGTTCCCGAGTTTCCTATTGGTAATATGGTCATGTATGCATAATGAAAATTACCACTAACCTTGATCGATAGTAGCTTTTTCTCTGGCGTCATAGCTTGGTTCGATTTTATTGTTCTTCTTATCTCTGGGTAGTATTCCAATCGACCAAGATACGCACTCGCAAAGCTCCGATTATTGATAAATGTTTACCGGATGATGGACTAACCGCAATTGAGCTCCGATCGTGGTTTGACAGCGATCCTTCAATCTCTGAAAGCGGCAATATTCACACAACATAAACGATCAATACCAAATCAACAAGAAATCTCAGGGGTATCAATCGAAGGAATAAAAGATGCATAAATAACTCTTATATATATTTATTTAATTATTAATTAGGCATTCTAAAACGAGCCACAGTTTAGTTTAATTATGTCACGATATTTTCATGGTACTCAATATAATAAACATTAAATTAACAATTGTCTGCCATATTGTATAACTGATGCCATTTACCCAAAGCCAATTTGTTCACAGATTTAAATGAACCAAACTTTATATATAAGTTTACAACGAAACCGCCTCTCATCCAGTTTCGGCAAACTTTTCCCATTAGTGGAAAATTGACCATTTGGAAAATGTAGAGATGTGGATCGGATATTGCCAATTGTAACAGTAATTGGTATTGTTAGCGTACGTATAAAAAGAAGGAAAACAAATCACTGAACAATAATTAGACGGACCGTGGTTATACCCTGACAATAGCGGGATGAGTTCACGTTGAGTTGAATTAATTAAAATTCAAACCATCCGAAATGATTAGTTTTGTAGAAAAATAACTTTGAATTAATTATGCAACCTTTTCGTGATGATTTTTAAGCTGACTCATTAAAAATTGTTCAAATATTTATAAAAGGCTTTTACAAAAGCAAAATTAAAATCTTTTTCAAAGACAACATCAACTTTTATGAAAGCATTTTCTCATCTACAAAAAATTATTGAATGAGAAATTAAAAGAACTGTACAACTGTAAGTAAATTTATGAAATAAGCGAAGCTGAGTGGAGCGGTCGATATTAACGTTCATATAAAAAATCTGTATTTATTTATTTAATTAATTAATTATTGTACAGAACATTGAAATTTTGATAACATATCTTCAAAACATGTTAATCACAATTTGACAACCCACACCAAAGCACTCCTACAGTGGGTAATATATATAAAATAAAACTTTACAGAAAAAGTCTAAAAATCTAAGCACAAATTAGAATACCTAGAAATATTAAAAATAGTGACAAATTTTCTTATATATAGTTATATAAAATATTCTTTAAATATGTCAACTCATTTGTCGTAACAAGATGATTATACATGAACAAAAAATGAATATTTTTTAATTAAAAAAATGTATGACATGTCGCAAAAACACGTATCATACTACCCCTGTATAGAATTTTTTTTATTGGTTCGAAAAAATTATCCATAAATTCAGCTAAAATAATATAATAAAAAAAAAACTCTCCGATGTAAAACAGACTTGCTGTCTCCACCGTAATTACTATACAATGTATTGCCAATGAATACGAATGAGATGTGAAAATAGATATATATGAAAATGTCTTAAACCCTGTATTTATACGGTCTTTAATAATACCAGTAAAATTTATTTTTAAATTTTATGTTTAGAATTAACAAATAATTAAATTTATTATTTAAAGTATAAGCTATGCATTAAATTCCATAAAAAAAATCATAATTATATACATATATAACAATTTGACATCACAGTCTTAACTAAACTACAATTTGACATCACAGTCTAGCGGTATCCATACTCGTCGCCTCCAAAATCCGTATGATTTCAGAAAGGTTTTGGAAGCGTCCTGTCTAGATTCCAGTACCGGTAAAGATAAATAAATACTAGATAAAAATAATGTTTTATAAATGTTACCAAATTTTCTATCGCGCTATTATAACGTAGTTTTCTTGACTGTTTTTATGAAAGCACCCGCTAAATAAACATATTTACAAAGTAGACTGCACTGATTTACTCAGATGCATATCCATGCGAGTGTCATCTAGGTCAACTAGAACTATTCTGACATACAACCTTCCACATTGAAACACCAATGTCAAACAGAACTCATTTTTCTACCTAGCCTCCCTTTATTTCAACGTACACCTAAATGAATTAGACATTTTCAAAACTTTAACTACCTCAATTAAATAATTATTTTATTTCCTATTTAATTCCTTATCCCATTTTCCTTCCCCTAAACCCTTCCGTTCTCCAAGTTAAACTTTCTTCTTTTCAACATATATCTCTTCTTTTTTTATATATTTTTTTATCATAAACTTTTTATCTCCTTTCTCTTCTTTTTTACTATTTTTTTATATTCCTGCGTTAGAAGAGAAAGTTCTCATTATTTTTAACCTTTTATGTGCAGCGTAAAATTAATTTCTTACCACTAAAAAAAAGCTATTGTATCAATTTAATAAACCTTATTCAAATTATTGTCTTACACTATCCAGTCTATTATCAATTCATAGAAAAACTATAATTGGTATTATTTTTGTTAGATCAATTAACTGTTTGTTTTTAAAATAAATAAAAATTCTATGTTAAAATGTCATGTAATAGATTTTTGTACCTAAATTGTACATTTAAAAATATGTTAACTCATTTATCGTGCCACGGACTTATTTTATTTTTATTTTAATTAGGTTTTTTTTCATGGAATATTAATTTTGTAATATATTTGAATTATTATTCATAAGTACTATACTTGTTTCGAAGTCTTAAACCACACTTTTGGCACGTCTTTTCGATTCAGCAGCAACCGTTGTTATTGACACAATTCCGCATCCAAATTACCATCCATAAATTTACTCATGCTCGTCTTATCAGTGTGAATTGTGATTTTGAAGTCAGCAGACGTTAACTTGACCGATATTTGTTCGATCTTGATATTGCAATAGCATTCGCGGTGTGGATATTTCAGCTTCAGTGCACCAGCACTGTATTTGGGTGATATTGTGTTTTGATCAAGTATTGTATGTTGTTTGTGTGCCGTGGGTGAACTTGTGACATCGCCGTATTCAATTGGGATCGGAGATTGGCTCATCTGCGTGCCATTTGTGTGATCTCAGCGGCGACTGCCGAGATTACGGAGACGTCATATACTGGTTAAGGCAAGCAGTCCTTCCGAATCCCGGTTCCCGAAACCCTTGTCCCCTCATCGACTTCATCCTGTACCAAGGTTTCCCATTTTCCTCGCATTCCTTGCGGTAATATCAATTTATTACCGGAATTGTCGTATTCCATTCCGCGGAACGCGCGACCCGGAGTTTGCGCAATTCGCTCATTTAGATCCTATCGATCCGGATTTACGTTTCGAATTCAGTACTACTAATATACTTATTAAAAATAGTATTTGTTAAGGATTTTTAACATAACTACTTCAAGTAAGTTAGAATTTACAGCCTCCAGACTTCATTATTATGTTTTGTATTGTCTATGCCGGGGATTTAGTGAAACTTGGAGAGTTCCCAAATAAACCCCGACAAAAGAATGCTTTTCATTGACTTGTTGAAGTACCTGCTCTTATCCCGCCCCTACAGAACACCTGCTAAGAGCCTGTCGTTCAGGGTGAAGATCTATACTACGGTTTATTAAATGGGAACATTTAAGCAGAAAGCTGTCAATCATTTTTCTTGCCGATAAAATAATAATAAAGATTGTGATTTTTCGTCGTCCATCTTTCAAAAAGGCGAATCTCGTTTTCTTTTGTTAAAATTGAGTTACGACTGGGGTTACATTGCTTAAACGCATGCTCATAATTCATTCCAACAGGCATATCTGAATTTTATTCCAATGACGTAATATTACGTAAAAACATATTTCCGTAACCACTTTTATTTCGATGACACATTCTTACAAATAACAGTAATAAGTAATATATATATTGAATAAATATATCTCATACAGTCTTCAAATCAAAAAATATCCATGGAAATCGGTAAGATTTTTTAGTATTTTTTAACAGTTAAAAATTCTACACAATTTGTTTATATATCGTTTATTGTAAAATCAACAAATTCATGATACTCTTCTTTGAAAGATGAACGATGATTTATTCGAGAAAAACTCTCAAGTATATATTTTTTCAGTCATAAAAAATACACTTATAAAGGGTCATTAAGAGTGTATACGGCATGAAGCGCTTTCTTCTACATATAGAAATATCTCGATTGAGTTGGTTTGAACATGACTTGTGCATGTCAATGGAATTATTTCTAAGACACATCTTCTTCAGGGGCTTCGGGTACGATTTCCGGTAAAGACACAATACAATATCATCGTAAAGAACGTCCACCGGAAAATTTTCTACTTTAATATTAAATTTTTAAAAAACTACAATGTTATTCTCATATTTTATTTATACATAATGAAGTGTAACGATGCGGATTTTACGTTTTATAATCAATATTGCCTAAATGCTGTCCATTTCTCTTAAGACACTATTGCAATCGGACTCTTAAATTTACAAACACGCGAGAGCAAAGCGTTGGTTCAATGGCAGCAACTTCACGGCGGATATTTTCTTGTAGGGCCTGAATTGTTCGAGAATTACTGCTGTAAATTCTCGACTTAAGGTATTCCCATAAAAAAAGTTACACGGTGTAAGGTCCGGTGATCGAGGTGCTCAGGGTATGTCTCCGTACTTACTAATTAATTTATTGTGAAAAATTCCCCTCAGCTTCTCCATTATTCAATGAACTTCTTAATTGTACACTTTCAGAGTTTCCTCTAGCTATGTGTGGAGTGGCCCCGTCTTGCTGAAATTGTGTTCTGTTGTTGAATCCAGGAAACAGCTGCAATTGCAGTACCAAAAACTCGTCGATCACCGAGAGACAGTAATAGTAAGAATATTGATGTTACATGTATTCCGTGTATTTAAAAAAAAAATTACGATCTCACGTGCATCAGCAATGATTAAAATAAAAAATAATTGTTCATTATTTTACTTTTAAAATCAGCAATATTATCTTTGTGGTTAAGATTCATATTTTTATTTATTATCTTTGTTTTATTAACCACTAAATTGAGTTTAAATACATCTATTGGTTTCGAAAAATACTATTTTCTTCTTCAGGATGTCATAACTAACTAAAACATATATTGTTTCTTTGACAGAATCTATATTTAAAAAATCTATTTTTAAAAAAATAAAATTTTTTAGTACCTAACTCAAATCATTACTTAATACAAATTTACTCGAATAATTTTTAGGAAAAAATTTTAGAATGGGACTCGTAGTTAAATTTAGTTGGTTGTTTATAATTTTTTGATTAGTTTTACACGCTTTATCTATCTCCAACGATTCCAAATTATTTAATTTGTGACCAACACCGGTAGATGTATTTAAACTCAATTTAGTGGTTAATAAAACAAAGATAATAAATAAAAATATGTTAATTATTTTAATAAATATTACTTGTAATTGTGTCTCATTGTCGATGACAAAATAAAATAAGGTATAATGCTGCCTAGAACTCATTGTCTCGCCGCAATCGACCTACAGTGAATATATTACGCTGTTTTATTTCTTCTGTTAACATCGACCTCATCATTTGGTCCATACTCTTGAATGCAATAAGTACCATAACGTTACTTACGGCTGAAGTCAGCTATGAAGTCAACCCGTATAAGTAGAGATGCATTACGAGCTATGTGTCATCTATCTGTCAGTACTGACATACAGAAAGAAATATGACAGATCGGGCCTTAATTGGCCATCAAGTACTGAAAGAGCGGCAGGCAGGGGAAAACATAAGGACCTTGTCAAGAGCCCCCAACCCTCCTAGGATAAGAGGATGAAAATAATGATGATGTTATGAAAGGTTGTTTCTCAAACGGGAGTTTGTTCCATGACAACGGACATGCACAGTAAATACACTGCCGCAATACTTAGCTACGTTTGTTCATATTGGCGGCACTAATAATTTATTAACTGAGGTGCGCTGCCTTTTCTAATCACATCTCTGAAATATATAGGGGTGATACTTCATTAATGGTTTCTAATATCAATGGACTTATTTTACAGTCAATCTTTTTTTGTATTATACGCCAATGAATGTATTTATAGAGATTATTTTTAACTATCGTAGATTACAGAAAGCTAAATTTAAGCAGATTTTCCAGTGTTTTAAATGTGCATTTATCAAACAGAATATTTTTTATCAAGGTAGATTAAAACTTATTTTCGAAATATAAATTACTTTTAATTTGCTTTTTAAATAATATCTATAGATTCAATTCAAATTAAATTAATCAATTTGAAAGATATTCAGAAAAAATCGTAAATACGTTAATACGTAAATACGTTAATACCTAATGGGATTCTATAAATTCATTTGGTTAAGTGTTAAGAGGTTGGTTAATTTAAAGTGAAAATTATATTATGAAAATTGTTAGGTGCCCTATCCGTTGAACGAACGTTGAATATAATGTTTGCCCGAAAAAGCTCTACAGTAAACTGGTCAAATCTTAGGTTCTTCAGCCATGATATTCTTCTTCTTCTTCTTCCAGGGTTCCGAGTTCCAACAATCTTTCCCTGCATTATGAGGTTCAAGATCTCGTACTTCTTCGGATGTTTCATTACATGTCCGAGATATTGAAGCTTTTACATAATACAGTATTTTATGCTTTTTTTATTTAATATACCATTGAATATATACAACGTTATGGCATTCAAAACTCAGATCTGCCCAAAACCGATGTACAGTCTCAATTTTTCAGAACATACGATTAAATCAAAGTAAACGAGTTACAAAAAAAAATTTTTTTTGAAAAAAATTGTACTGACAACAGGTTTGGAAACCTGGTTATTTCTATTGCCTGTAGACTGCTCTTGGTTGCAGTAAAAAAAAAACAGAAAAATTAATTTTTTAATTTTTCCATATCATATTTACTTTGGCGTAAATAAATAATCGTAAACATTATAGATTATTCAGTACTGATTTAAATCACTACTTGTTTTTAAATAATTCCGTTTACTTCAGAAGTAATTTTTGAATACTGTGTTGTTATGACAAATGAATTTACCTCGTTAATGCAAAATGAGAATCAAACCGCCAAATTTTTGATCACAAGGACGGCCATCATATGCTGTGAAACTATGTGACATTGGCCAACCGCGTGGAGAGGGGAATTTTATCCGAGACGTGAGCACGGCGGTCTCGGGGGCCAGACCTTTTCTCGCTTCCGACTCAACTAGCAGCACTCCCAACAACAGCCGCCGATCACCATAAACCTCCATCGAGATGCCGCTTTACCTCCTTATATTCAGTTCCAGTTCAAAATTCACTCATGCAAACTTTTGTACATTTCAGTAAATAAACAATTAAAAATTAATCTATGTACTTTCTTGTTTAATTAGCATTATTAAGATCGAACACTGGCTCATATTGGTTTATAGGGTATACAGCTACCATAATTACTAGTTTAGAGGTGGTAGATAACTGCTCTAGCTACTAGTGTAGAGGTGGTAGACAACTGCTCTAGTTACTAGTGTAGAGGTGGTAGATAACTGCTCTAGTTACTAGTGCAGAGATAGTGAACTACTGTTCTAGTTGCTAGTGCAAAGGTGGTACACAACTGCTTTAGTTACTAGTGCAAAAGTGGCACACAACTATTCTGGTTACTGGTTCAGAGATGGTACACAACTGTTTTAGTTTCCAGTGCAGAAATAGTGCACAACTGGTAACTGGTATTTCCATTAATGTAAGATAAAAATAAGATTTCTTTTTTTACTATTTTTTGCACATTTTATTATTGATATCTTAAAATAATTCATTAATTCAATAAATATTTATTTTCCAATCTCGTAGTACGTAAAATTTACTAGAAATTTGTTCAAAAATTGCGCCACGAATGTGTGAATTAGGGACCAGATCGAAGAACTCAATTTATATCTAAATGATCTAATATTTGATTTCAAATTCAATTTTCTCATTTAGCTTTGTTTACTCTGGAATTAATAATCATGAATATTCATCATGTCTCCACTACTGGTCAGACAATATACCAAAATATATTTCTGCGGCATGTTGAAATATAGCCATTACAAAATCAGTTTCGGTGAAAATGACTTTCAAACATTGTGAGTTTACGGTAATTTAGGAATTATTGCCGAATTCATTTACGTACGGGACTGTTTTAGTATTTCGGAAAATAAATATTCCTTTTATCTTAGTAATGTAATAAAAATAAAGCTAAAAATTATACCGTTATGTTTTTATTATGGAGCTTTAAACGATTATCATTAGGGTAAATTTATTACTAATTACGAATTAATTTTTGTGTTAGGCTGTTTCAAAAATAATTAATCATTTTAACCTTCAAATTCAATTATATATAACTGTAGAGTAAATAAACTTCATTAATTAATGTTAAATCTATTTTTTATTACCCATTTTTTCCAACGAATTACAAACATGGGTATTATTTATGCCTGAAAAATTAAACTCGGCCAGATTAATTTATATTTTAATATCGTTGCTATTAATATACTGTATTTTATTTTATTATAAGCTGGTTATTGTAAACAATAATTATTAATATGTAATCCTCTTTGCACAAGTACATGCTTTTTAGAGAAGTTGTAGAACTAAAAAAAAGAACTCTTATTATTGTATTGTATCATTGTAATTATAACAGATTAATAATTAATAAATAAAATTAGAATCCAAGAACATTTTCCGTTATTTTCTGTTATTTAATTATTTTGCTGTAAGTTATGGCAGTAATTTAAAAGGTCGAAATTGTCAGCCAGGTGCCTCTTCTTTGGTTAATCAGTATCTACTGGTTATTTATCGTACACTTTATTCCATTAAAACCTTCAGTTCGTCGTTTTCAACACAATCAGAACCCCTTTCCCGTGAACGTTTCCGTTCTTAGGCTTTTCGGAACAATTCTCGCACTGTTCATTCAGAAATGATTCCTTCACCTTTTTATTGATTAACATTACATATTATTTGAGATGCATAATACACATGTTAAAACTCACATGAAAAATAACACGTTATTATTGTTTTTTAAATCTTTTTTTGAAGGAATTAAGTAACGAAAATTAAGTTCCTAACTCAAAAAATATAACAGATTCCTGCCTGTCAAACGAAAACTAATGAATACAAATTTATATTTTCAAAGAAAGCAATCATTTTGTGGTTTGACGTATTATATTAAGTAAAATAACAATCACTTTGTGTGAAACCACGAAATTTATTGATGTAGCTCTATCAGGACTATGTAGCTTGAGATAAGTCCTGATGTAGCTTGAGTAAAGCGAAACCGGTCGACATCAATAAATTTCGTGGTTTCACACTAAGTGATTGTTATTTTATTTAATAAAATACAAATTTCCTAGCACATTCTTCAAAATTATATCAAGGTCAAAATATACGAGGTGTCCCAAAAGTCTTTTCATAATAAAAAAATTGTAATTAAATAATAATGGGTTTAATAAAAAAATATTATTTTGCATTTTAGTAGTCCCTGGGAATTTATTTCTTAAAAATTATATTTTCTAAATATGATCCGTTATTTCACTGGCACTCTTCTAAACGGGAGGCAAAATTTCTGAAAACTACTCGGCACGTATTCTTCGTGATCGCTGCCATTTAATCTCGGATATTTTCTTTTAATTGGTCCAGAGAAGAGAAACATTTGTTTATACATTCGAATTAAAAGTGTCAAGTCGGGGGTACGTGTAAGCCAGTTTATGTCACCTTGTCGATATATCAATTTTCCAGGGAAAATTTCACGAAGGACACTCCATAGCGACTGAATTCCCATGGACACGGCTAGCGATCGGCATACCAACCGCCCCTCTCCTACTCGTTGCATTGGTGCAGCGAATGAACCAAAATGAAAAAGACTTTTGGGACACACTATATTTCATAACCAATCAACTGCATTTATGTCCCATTTTCTGTATTCACACGTTTTTTCTTAAAATTAACAATTTAATATGTATTGTAGTATATTGATTTAATTATCTTGAAAATATATATTTCAAAAATTATTAGCATTAAATCCATTGCTATTTTCGTGATCCATGAAATTTATTTTCAGATACAGTATTATAATTTAGTACGTTTTAAATATAAGAAAAAAAAAGTTATTTATTAAGTTAATATCCTAATTAATCAAAAATTTGTCGTTTTACAATTGGACTTTAAGTCAATTTTGAATCTATTTTTTTTAAATTTGGAATTGACTATTAATTTATCTATCAATGACCTATTGTTTTATATTTGTTGATGATTTTAGGAATGGAGAATCTCATATTGGAAGAGCAATGTGTATTCGTTCGATGTAAAACCACCTATTTAATATCTCATTATTGCATTTCAGATATTCAAATCAAATGTTCTTTCTTCTTAGTGAATTGTTATATGATAATTATTATTTGAAAAATGTATAAAATATGAATAAAATGAAAGTAGGACAAAATAAAATAAATGAAATCAGTAATTTTGTATTTTTGGACATATTTAAATATTGCTAATAAAATACTGGTCAAAATAATAAAATATATAAAATTGAAAAATATTGATTTTTCGGACGTATTCTAGTATAACGTGTTAAAAATATTTTACAGATAAAGAATATTGCTTTAAATAATTTCAAAAAAATAATTAAATTCTCATTGTGACATATATGCTGTTTCAGGGAAATTAATGATCAAATTTGGTCCATTGATGGCGATAGCGTAGTGGTACTCGAGGTGAGTCTACATGTTAACATATATACAATCTTCAAAAAATTCAATAGATATGGAGATTGATGGATGAGAATTGGTGAACGTTATATTTATATAAAGTGATCAGCCGAAGACAGGTCGTAAACCCATACTCCATATATTTCGAATTAAATATAATAAACAATAGCTTCGCCTCTATGAGATATCTAATAACAGTGCCTTTATAGGTGAAAATCCTGTAATGTGTGCTCTTGGACATATTAAAATATTGCAAAAATAAATCAATTTAGTATTTTCTGTCAATTTTGAGATAAATGAGTTTAAAAAGACGTTTGGTACAGAAAACGAAATGATATTAATAAGTCAAATCAGCATCTTCTATATTTTTGCAGAAATTTTATTTTGTAACTATGTTACGAAAATCGCAAATAAAAAGTATTCTTCGGACTAACCGGCAAATAATGCTGATAGAAAAAAGTTTACGGAAAACTTGCTTAATATTATAACGTATAGGTAGACACATACCTTTTATTCTCGAAAAATCTATTAGAGGACCCAAAAGAGAACGGTTGAAGAGCAGAAATTTTATGGAGCATTAGTTCTAAAATAACACAAATTGAATGGTCTATGCCATAAAGTGATACAAGATACAAGTCTGTTTGTGGAAAAATAAATATTCCACTCACAATTCCCAGAGATCATTAGAATATATATACATATTTACCATAGATATATAGTCGTAAACTAAAACTTCTAAAGAATTAATAATAAACAATTTAGAAACCATTGAAATACAAAAGAATTTAAATTCGGGGAAAACGACAATTGTGTTCCTAATCTCGATATAGATCCCTTCCAACTTCTCGACACTTAACTTAAGCAATACAAACTGTGTAGCTTGTTCGAATACGGGCCGGTCATCTACCTATATCGCGAGATACTTTGCAAAGTGGCCAACGGTACCTTCTACAAGAACTTCAAGTGTCTTAAAGGTGACTCCAAGCATACGACAAGGGATTCTTCAATTGCTGAGCATGGAAAGAGAAGCGGGACTATATAAAATGGTAGTTTTCAAAGTACTGTTTCTCCCTATATATTTTCTTTCATACAGTCCGCGAGATAATCCCTAACACATTCCCTAAAACTTGACCTTTACTCTCCATATTCCTGTTAATGACAGAAACCTTCCCTTAAAGAATAGACTACAATGCTGTATTTAGTTTAGTTATCACCTGATGATAAGAGCGACTGAACCTCTCGAAACCATAGTCGTAAAAATAACCCAACTTGTGTGAAGTACAAAGATTAGTTGTGAAAATTAAATTAATACTGTTACGTCATAAAGTAACCACCATGTTAATTAATGATAATAAAATAGACGCCTTTGAAATTTAATACTGGAGAACGATGTTATATACCGCATAGACAGCAGGTCGCACGAAAACATCAATTTTGAAATAAATTCAACCATAGCGAAGTTTATCTATGGTAGAAAACAAAAAATTGTTTCAATTTTTCGGCCACATGACTAGAAAGGTAAATTATCTCTGTGAGAGCGACCTTGAACCGACACTTGCGAAAGTGCATTACGAGCATTAAAATACGACAAATACAAGTTGGTAAAATAATCCATTCAATAGCATGTTATTTATTTAATTTACATAATATATCAATTTTTTGGGTCAGAGTTGTTTTATTACATATAGTCTTCTGCATTGTTTTTTAATTTCACATTTAAAGAAATCAACGGTTTGAAGGTGAAAAAGTCTTGTTATTAAAAGACTTCTCCAAGATTATGGATAATAAGCGGAAATTATGAAAATCTTACGGAACAAGTTCATTAATATAGGGCGAATGTGAAATATTTTCCCAACTGAGTTCTTAAAAAAAATCTACAATGCCTTAACTCTTCGGTTAAACTCAAACAAAAAAAAATCTCTGAAATGTTCAATTTTTTTGCACTGGACACTCTATTTTATTTATCTAACAATTAACACTTTTTTTATAAATTGAAAAATTCAAGATATATTCAATAAAATCATCTATGACATTAAAATAATATTGACACAAATATATTTCAAAAATTATTATTTTCCAATTACTTTTGCCTCGGAAAACGAAAACGCTACAAACATAAACATTACCCCAATATGCACCAGAATGCATTCTTTGGAGAATGAATATGCGAAGGTAATCGACATTTTTGCTGTAAATTTAACTCTTTACAGGACTACATTATTACAATTTTTTGTGTCTTAACTCAATGGTGACGGATAAATTGCTTCACTTTACATTTTATATTTATTTTTCATTTTGATTATGAAAAAACATGCTGACATTATGTAATTTTTTTCTTTGTGTATTGCACTTCTGATGAAATTTTCTGTTATTTTACAAATTATGTTAATGCCTGAATAGGGCGTGTATAATAATAGTATTTATCAATGCATTAAGGAATCTTTAATGCAAATAATGTACTAGCGTTAATGTAGATATTCAAGATTTTAAAATTTTGATGTTTGAAAAGCGAGTAAATCTTATGTGACCAGAATTATGGTCACCGGATAATTGTCTCGGATGGACCAAATCTGAAATAACTAGTGAAGTAATATCGCTAAGTACTTAATTGAAATCTCAAAAAATTAAAGAAAAATTTCAAATAAAATAAAAAATAATTCACTTGTACATAAAATAACAACCCCTCCAGGTATTACTGGTTGTAATAAATAGTAATTAACGGAGCGTTCGATGCGGTTCAAACATCGTATTATCATTTCGCTGGTAAATTTTCTTTGAAGTATAAACATAATTTGGTCAAGGCATTGCCCTGATCATTAATAACAAACGCTGCCTCTTCAGGCGACATTCCTCGTTCGCCCTTTGGGGAAATATTCCGGCACCCCTCTTTAAAGGATGAGTCACACGGAATACCTTCGGGCCATTACTGATGATGGTGATAGCTGCTGAATTCACAAATTCTCAGTGAAATTCGGCAGGATTATGTAATTCCCAGATAGAAACTCTTCAATGTAGATAAAATAAAGTCACTTAACGTTTTGGTTATGTAAAATTACACGTACTTAATCACATTTTCTAAATTTAATTCATTGAACAAGCTTAGAACAATAAATCGCTTGTTCTGATTACGGAAATGCTCGTTTGATTTCCGTGGAAAATATGTTATTATTTTTGAAGAAATTGTTTTGTCATTTTGTATTGCATTAAACTAAGTTTTCCTGTATTATTCACATTTATAATCACTTGTGTACGTTAGTATAGATTAAAATTTCATATAACTGATATAACGACGTTAACGACCAAAGTTACATTTTTATAAGCACCGTACATTTAAAATTTTGGATATGCGGAATGGTGGAAAAGCAACAATTCCTTAGCAGTATCGAAAATTTAATAAGCCGGCTAATGGAAAGGATGAAATGTTAAATTCTCTATCACAATTTTTGCGCTCTTATGTCATCTCTTCCTTCACAGCATCTTATCATACAAAAGAGATCTATTATTTCTGTGTATTAACCTAAAAAATGTTTTGGAATATGTACCAGGTACGTTCCATTAGGTTAGGTTACCGTTATTTATTATATTAAATATCAGCATTGCAAAAATCAAAAAATGTGTAAAATATTATTAAACCCTGCGTAAGTTACGGTTGGTTTCGACTATTTCAAATCACGTCAATATTTATAAGTTCTTTATATTAATGATTTAGGTGTACTTGGTTTTTATAATCTAATAAATATAAAAACTATTACGCATACTTGAATTTTATTTACAATAAGTATACATACACATAAAACAAATTTTGATATGAGGCGGACAGTTAACGACACCTAGAAAAATTTATTTATCGAATAAATATAGTTATCACCGAAACTCGAAACAAGAACTTTTTATACCAGTAAATTTAACCGATTAAGTTACAACGACCTATGTAAAGGTGGCAAAAACATCATCCAAATTATTTTTTTATACATGGCATCTATTTTTTTTTCTGTTTACTATATTCTCAATTACAGTGTTTACCTTTGTGTAAAACCTAGATAGCGCCGGAACTTCTAGTATAATTTATTTACAGATTTCATTATATTAATTTTTAATAAAATCGCATTTTAGTTGAGAAATTACAATTTTTTAGAATATAGTTCCATGATAAATTTAAAAATATCATATATATAAAGATAAAAAGCAAAAATATATTTCTCAATAAAATATACTAATCCCCAACTTTTATGCCGATAAAAAAAAATGGGGTGTTTCAGACATTTTTTCATTATGTTTCTCACAACACTGCTGTCACGTGGCGACTGAGGTTCGGGCCGCCTTAGCAATGGATGATATCAAAGTAATGAATTCATCATTGCGTACTGAACAGCGGTTTTACTCCCTAGATAAAATACTCGTATGACGTCATTTCCTTAACGCTTTTTCAGATGCATCTCAGGCGAACAGGTACGTGGTTACAAAATTCAGGGTATCAAATTGAACATTTTGACCTACTTTTGAAAAGTGGTACGCCATGTTTTGCCCCAAATCTCACTTCATTTGCAGTCGGTATGGAACTATACGACATGGCTTGCTCAGCTTTAATATACTGCATTTCACAAATTCTGCCAAATTGAAGTTGTCATTTCATTCACGATGTGATTCATGTATCATTTCAAAGTAATTAGCGGTCGTATATGCAATATGTGCGGTAGGCAATTATTTTAACATCACATGAATTTTCTCCAATACCCAATATATAGAATCAATATTATTAGAAAATTATTTATTGATGTATTACAAAAAGGTTTCAATAGTAGAACAGCGATTGATTTATGTAAATCTATTTAATTTACTTAGAGTACAGTACAGCAGTAGAGACAATAAAGTGTCTAACACTAATATTAACGTGACACATTTGTATCTCGAATATTAGCCCTGTTAAAAAAATTTAAAATTTAATTAATTTTTTAAATTTAATTTCAAATCGAACTAATTATTTATATAATATCTAGGGAGCGTGACACAAGTACAATAAATAACGATGAATTAGTCATATTTATTAAAAAATTATAGGTATATAGAGCGTACAGCGTACCAGCGGAATTCAGGTGGTTCGCCGATCTCCGCTTCTCTTAACTGACAATAATGATGGTGAAGTTTAGGACCAGAAAGATGTTCACTTTAGACACTGCGGTGAGAGAATCAAGAATAAGTTGCTGACCACAGAGTACCTGATTTTATTTAGTTACAAACAATTCTCACCATTATACATTTATAATTCATTTTTAATATTGGTATCATTCCCAACGATATCATATTATATTATTTTTCCCATCATTCTCACGAAGTGCTTAAACAGACGCCAAAAAGGCGTCCTTCGTAGACAAAGTTTATCATTATTAGAGCGATCGCCGGCTTCTGCTATCTCGCATTTTTGATTATATTAATAATTAAACGTCGTCGGAATCTTACCATTCACCGACAACACAGTCCTTTTCAAGACGCCATTTCCAGGGCCGCCCATAAGTCTACCACATACTATCACCTGCAAATCTTATGCGATATACATGGATAACGAGAAAATATATTAAAAGGAAGATCTTTGGACTCACTACGACGAATGTCAGGAGATAGTCTCATCTAGTTTAGAAAAGAGTTCTGGATTATGTTAAAATAGCCGGATGGGATAGCTAGTTTATGAACAGTCAACCGGCTCACAAATTGCGACTGACATAAATCGAGCATTTGAGGCAAAGGGGGGAAGTAAGTATAAAAATTTTAGGTGATATTTTTCAATTTCCAGTATATTAACTAGCATATAGCTGAACAGAGATTGTAAAGAGATTTTATAATCATAAAAATCCATACAAATCAATATTACTATCATCTGAAACTACTTTCTTTATCTGTTTCCATTGTATCACTCTGAAGTGAGTTATCATCTTACCCTTGCTCTCAAACTGCGTGACGTGTAGTTAATTATGAAAAGAATCATTACCCAGCGAATGAAGGGAAAATCAGAAAGGGGATGAAAAAATAACACGCTAACAATTGAATCAGATTAATTACTGGATGTGAAAGAATATTATGAACGCTGTCTGTCGAGTATGAGAATCTGATTATTCGAAAATGATTTAGCACTTTCGTGGCGCGATTTTGTTATTTTCACACGAATTACGTTAAAACTGAAAAATTTGTCAGCGGATACACTTGCATATAGTTTACAAATTTTCCTTTAAATTCTAATAGAATTTCTAACCAATATTTCATTTATGATATTATTTATAATTAACTATTTTTATGAATAATAAACAGAAAAAATCTTTCTTTCGTAAAAATATGTGTACCTGCAAGAAAAAGTTTCTGGTTCGTATTCCGGTAATAACCAAATATTTTTTCAATCTAAATAGATTTTTTTCTCTACATCTTTCTAATTATTTCGACTAATTTATTTTATTAATTATTTTGTTAGTTGATATAAAATATATCTACGTACATAGACAATAATCTAAAGTAAGTAATACACAAAATTGAGTAATCTGCATTTATTATATTATTTCGATAATAATATGACAGATGGAACCATCTGTTAATTTCAATAATGTTGAGAAAAGCAAAAACAATATTTCCAGTTAGTGTACTGCCCAAAATATTTAGACAGTGACACAGATTAATAAACTATTTTTGGTGTTGTTAATATTGGTTTTACTTTCAATTTAATCGATATTGAAATGTCTCATTTTGGGGCAGTCAATTTAGTAATGCAGCCTTATTTATGTTAATATATTAATTAAACATTGTATATAAGAATTTTTACACATAAATGAATATCTAATATAAATCGAAATTGATATTTTTAGACATATGTTTATTTTTTTAATAAATGTAAAATTTATAACCAACATCTTTAACTACCTTATTTATGCATCCCCAAATAGAAGGGATCTTGAATAATGGGGGTAGTTTTGAACATTAGTATTAAAACACTTTAAAGGGCTATACAAATCATTTGATAAAAATACAGCAATAAATTTTATTGATTTTATTTTATTGGAAACCTTTTAACAGACCTTTTTTCAGTGATCTTCTTTTTATGGAAGTTTAAATTGGCCTTTATTTTTAAAATTTTGGGAAATTGATTTTATATTGTAATAAATGTGGATAAAGATAAAGAGATAGAGATTGAGAAAACTCTTACTACTATTATATAGAAAAAAATCATCTTTTTGTCTTCTAATCTAATCTTCTTCTTTTGTTGCCACTCGGATTCGAACCAGGTATCCTTCCTATCCAAGGAAGTACGCTGACCTATTACACGACAAATTTTCTGAATTTATATGATCCACTTTAAAATTGATACGTCTGTTATTCCATTATTTCAAAGCAATCTTCTTGCTTTGACTTCTCCGGATAGGAAGGGTTCCTGGTTCGAGTCCGGGTGGCAGCAGAAGTATTTTTTGGATTAATTGATTTTATCTGTATATCTTTCTTTAATAAAACTACAACTTCACAGAAATAATGTGTTTTCTATAATAAATAATACACAATTTAGGAAATAAAACATAATCTCCGAGTTGTAACACCCTTTATGAGATTCGGTACATGTTACACTATAAGTACCGCTTATTCTCGCTGTTACACGAGTACACAATGGCGGTCAGTTAAAAGGTCAAACGCGAAAGAATCAGAATAAAACATGACACCGATGATTTGTGAAGTTTTACACGTTTGCCAGAGCGGGTCCACCTACAGACTGCGAACGCCGCACGCCAGGCAGCCTCCGGTTAAAGTGATCTCAGCCGGTTCTCGTTCTCCATTATTCATGAGGCTATATACTGTAAATTTTTTTATCCAGGTGAACATTCCACCCTTTGTTATGTTTAAAATGTATTCCGGTCCGTCCATTTCGGGGTGTTTTGAATTTCACATTGTCTTTGTTTGGCTCTGGCGTAATTGTCTGCGGGGGCACGGCGTTCTCTCCTCCGCGAAAAATATACATTTCGGCCCTTTTGTGAGGTGCAGCCATGATGTACGAAGGCCATTGTCGGCCGGGCCGGCCTGATCAAACATAATTTTTCCCGTGCCAATGTGTGAGTGGCTGACTGGCGTTTCAGTTGTTTTAGCGCTAAAAACGTGAATAAATCCGGAAAAATCTTCGTCCGACAATTACCATACTGCGCGACCCGAGTGTAAAGCGGTGCTACTCATATTAATTTTATTATTTATTTGCAGAAAAAAGAGTTTAATGGAGATTTTATTATGTTAATGAAAAGGTAGAGAATATTTTTAACTCCCGAATTTAAATGCGTGCTTAGACAAAGAGCGCATTTTGTACAAACGTATAAAAAATTCTAAAATACTTGTGATTATGTGAGAGATAATCTCAAAGGAAGGTTCCACCGAATCTTTGTATACTCTATGAGCCAGGAGTTCTGTCTTGGTCATGGAAGAACTGTAGGCTAGTTCACACGCTCTTCACAGGTCCAGTTCATTCGGCAAGCACGCAAATTGGAACAAATATTAACAGTTAACGTTATCATGATCATCCACGTAGGTCCCTCATGACTAGGGACTAGGACTTTTGAGACAACCAGGGAATTCCATGATTTTTTTGCTTTCTCGACTCCGTGGACTTGAGACTCTAGAATTATTCTTGATGTTATTCATTTAAAAAAAGTTATTTGAGTTAATCCCATTTGACCATTGTCCTACAAATACAAACAACAATGAGGGTCCAACAATGAACAGGGTCCAACAATAATGAGGGTCCAACAATGAGAGGTCAACAATGAACCCACCGCTTACCCAGGACCGATGTAATTAGCTCAAGGCTCCTATCTCGGTCCTACTCATTCGCCGCCTGGTTGGCATTTTTAATGCTACTAAGCAGCTGTTCGATAGCACCCCGCATATTGACTGGGCGATACCGCACAGCTGTCAAAAGATTTGCCCTCATTGTCCCTGGTTGACTCACTTTATTAGTAAATAAATAAATAATATTTACAATACATAACATAAATATAATATTAAATAATACAGTAAACAATTAACAGAGCCGGGGAGCAGAGGGGAAGTGAAGAGGCACTCAGAGAGATGGCACAAAAGAAAAACATATAAGAGACTCACCCTTCAAGCACCACTGTCGGTAGATTTAACCCACAAGAACAGTATATCGCAGATCATATTTGGGCAGAAGGTAGAATAAAAAAACGAAATAATAATGATGAAAGTATTCAGCAGCAGTAGTTTTCATCTGGAGACCCACACTCGAACAAAGGTCCTAAACAACTCCAGATTTCTACCACGCTTGACCATTGTCATACAGCAAGTAATGATCCAGCGAAGAACGGTACGAAAATGCATGCATTTTTATATATATATAAAAAAATTGAAAGTTTTCGTAGTTCATAAAAATTTGCGTTAAGGAGAAATTAGTGTTCAGATATTTACTACTAATAAAAAAAATGTGGAGTAAATGGTTTTGTCGGTTTGTTCAAACAGAAAATTATGTTTCTTTGTAAAATGTGATATAAAAAAATTAATTGATCTCATAATTCGAAATCAAATTGGGAGGGATGAAATTATTTGAAAAACGTTATTAGGGGACTTTAGCCAAATACGTACGTTATCGTCATCCGATTTGTTTTTTTTAATAATTGTTATTTATTTGTATATTTTTTATTTTGTTCGTTGATTTTATTCAGTTGCTTTTATTTTGTAATTTTTATAGATATATGTTTTTAAATTCAATACATACCTATGTAAACTTAATTTCATTTTATAAATCTACAAACATATTATGAATCAATAAATATTTCATCAAAACAGTTTGTTTTAATAAATTATTAATAACATATGTTTTTTCCACAGATAATAATAAGTAAGTATATTTTTATATATACATATGTATATTTATTTAAACGTATTTTTTTAATAAAATAAAATTCATGGTCTCAATTTAGAAAATTTTGGTTCGAGTCTCGGGAATTGAATACATAATCCCTACTCATGACTGAGGATCGTGATCTCCATGAACTCCAGCCATCTTGACTATGCTCCTCCACTTTTGTTATCATCCTGAAGATCAATAGAGAAATCCTTCTTATCTTTTCCACTTGGTCGATCCAACTGGTGAGCGATCTTCATCTTCTTTTCCGTCTTTCGAGTTGGCCCACCATAACAAGCTTCTCCAAGCTATCTTCTCTTCTCGCAAGGTGCCCAAAAAATTGAAAGATTCGTTTTAGGTTGCAGGTTGAGCGTTTGTCCTTGATGTTCAGTTCCTGCAAAATGGAGACATTCGTGCGTCTTACCATCCACGATATGCGTAACATGTGTCTCTAACACCACATCTTAAAGGCATCAATTCGTCTTCTCTCTCTTTCCTTTAAGGATAATGATTCACACCATATTCAAATATGGAATGCACCAGAGACTATATAGCATGGTCACCCCTTCAATATGAACACATACAGAATCAAGACTTCAGACCCAACACCAAAGAGTGAGCAGCTTGTGCATGTGTGTGTTAAATTAAATTATACTGTATTATTTAAACTTGTTTAAATGTGTATTATTCTTCAAGTAGGTTATAAATTTCTTATGATCAAATATTGCGTCATATTTTGTTACTTTTTCTACTTTCTTATTCTAAATTAAATTTATTATGTATAATATGATTGTTGATTAAAAATTGTAAATGTTTGCAGCAGCACGGGCAAAGCCCAGTGAGGCAGATATTAAAATATCAAATTTTCTTACAACATATGATATGAAATAAATAAATTGAGCAGTTGACTTGTTCAACTGATGTAAATCGAATGTATTAGGCTGAGAGGGGAAAATTTTTAATAATATTTCTATATGGCATTATTTTTAATTATTAATGTATTCACATATATAAACCTGTCAATTGGCATTTTTTATTACTAAATTTCAATTTATGAAGCGTTAAAATTGGTATTTTATCAACATTTCTAGCAACTGCCTTTATTCAAAACTTTTGATCTGCGTCACCATAAATTCTGCAGTCCCCCTTGTCTAGTTGGAAAATAATTTTCCTGTCTCCTGTGGATAAACTCAGTTTCAGCTATCCCGTTTCGGTAACCCGTAAATCAAACTCCCGACAAGTCGCTGTCGATTTGGAATAGAACCGTTTAGTGGAACCACGGGAGGTTCCAACTTCTAACGTTCTACCGAAGGTCTCCACAGACCAGAAACAACCGAATCACTTTCATCAATACTTTGTTATAACTTTTTAAATTGAAACTATCTCAATAATATTTATCACCTAAATTTAGCAAGCACTGATAAAAATAAAAGTTTAATTTTATGATTTGACGTTTTTGATATTACATTTTTTTAAATGGTGAATTCTCCAATTAGCACTTTGCCTGTTCTGGAGAACCCCTCACGTATATATTAATTTAAAATAGTAAACAAAATAGAACAAAGATAAGTGGGATATACTTAGGAAGGCCTTTATCCAACAGTGGATAGAAAATATCTGATGATGATAAGATAATTAAAAAACATTACATAGTTATTAAGATTAAATATAAAATAATATTATATAAATTAAAAAGAAAAACAAAAATACAAAATACAATTGTGTAAGTATTTTGGACACTAGCTTATGGCTGATCTTAAGAGTAGTCAATTCAGTTGGCTCAGGTGGACCAAACACAGAAAAAATATTTGACTTCAATATTCAGAATTAATTAATAGTGAAGCTAACATCAGGGATGTGATAAAATAAATAAGCATACCTTGGGCCTTGCCTTGAAGTATTCTGGTTGTACAAAGATAAGGTTACATGTAGTTAGTAAATTTTAATATTAGAAATTACATTAGTATTACGGTCTTAAAAGAGACACTTTAGGATATGCTGCCACGAAAGTATAATGGATCGCGCTCTCGTGCTCTGTCTGCGCCCATTTATGTCTATGAAACTACGAAACTATCGGTACCGCCTCTGGTAGAGCTCATACGCGACCTGCTGCTAAAGGTGTATCGCGGCCACAGCATCTCTGCCGCGTGGCGCCAGATGCCGCCCTCTGTCCGCCTCAAGTTCTCAGAGAATTGACAAAAAAAACTTTATTCAGTTACATACTGTGCATCACATGTGACTTAAGAACTAGAAATATATTTATCTCGTGCTGCTAGTAATGGAGTATATGATATAATTAAGTAATGTTGTTGCTGTGGGCTTTGGTCGCATAGTTCTCTTCGTTCGTTACCCTATTTACTAAACTAGTTTTCGGCTATATTACAGTAGAGCAGTGACATAACATCAACAAATATACTAACGGTGTTACGAATTTGTAAGTTATAAAGTTATTTAACAGACACCATTTTGAAATAAAATAGCGGATCATTCTGGCAGATAGATTGACCAGGATAATTTTTCAAAAATATTTGTTTGACATCTGACAAAAACTACGGGAGTTTTTGTGTCCACAAAATTCGTTACGTCCCATTTATACGTATAGATAAACTTTTTAACGGTTTTGAGGTCTCCTGATTACGATCGAAGAAAATGCATTGAAATTTTCCAGAAGATGTATCATGAAACCCTCTGCTGTAGGTGGTTTTTCTATCAAAGACATTCTTATTTTTGTTATTTCAAAATATATTTTTTGCTTTCTTATTTTAATTCTATTTACATTTTTTTTATTCGTGCAATCCACCACTTAAGAGTGACTAAATTTACATTTTTCATGGTTAAACAAATTAATTACGTTTTTTTATTCCTGAAAGTATAATTAATTTCATTGTCCTGATAATCTTTTTGTCGGTTGTAAGTTTTTACATGAACATAAAGATTCATTTCATTTCAAAATGAAAAATCCAAGTGTACCAATCAATATACAAATCGTATTATTAAATTAATTTTCTTAAATTCGGCCCGAAATTGAGTTCGTTGAACCGAGACTGAATCTAAAGCTTTAAGTTCACTTAACTTTCCGATAGGTGCGCGGAATTAACACCTTAAACCATAAACCATTGGGAAAGTTCCTTTGACAACTAGTTCCGCCTGAAATGTCCCCAAGCCAACCGAAGTGGAAACACATTTATGGATGTCGACTTGTGTGAAAATGGAATTTTCCAACCATTAAAATTACTGCCAAGTCCATTAATTTTTCCTTAGTAAAAATATTAATCACACAATTTGTTTTTGAAACGAAAAAAAAATTGAGACAAATATTAAATCATAATTTAACATATATATATATCAATCGTTCATAGGAATAATTATTTGTTCTAAAGAATCGCAACTTCGCAAATAAAATGCGAATATATCATTTAACTGTGGTACCTATATAAATTATCGTATATTACTTCCCAATGCTAGTACGTAGATTTTCTTTACAAGTTACTTAATTTTCAACAACAAGAAATTATCAAAGTTTCTTCTCAAATAACTATGATTTTGACAACCTCATCTAAATTTTCTTGGCAAGAAGTCAAAAGTTCTTTACAGCGTGGCATCTTTTAATGTTAGTGGAAAAGTTTCGATCCGATCTTGCAGTTTTTCACATGGCATACTGTTACTATTTTTTAATAATTTTATCTCCAATTTTCATCGCCATCAATATATTACCTTTTCTATCGACGCTTGTAGTTCCAATGCAGGGTTCATTACGAAGATTACAAAAAAACAGATATGTATATACTTTTATGTACAGAATGGACAATAAACATGCGTTATGGATCGTGGATTCGTAGCAATTATTATAATTGTTTATTTTTGCATTTTATTTAGTACGGAAATAAAATAAATAAATACATGCTATTTTTTTAAGTCAAAGTGCAAATACTTCGGATATATATGCACTAAATAATATTCAGGAGGTTTTGTTAAATATTAGCAAAATTAATGCAGTTGTACTAACTAAATATGTGACTGTGAATATACCTTCTAAAAATCTTAATCATACAAAGGTTATTTTTAATTAATTAAATTTCATAAATTAATGTGATGTCCTTGACTTTGTATAGATGTGCGTATGTGCGGGGATAAATAGAGAGCGCGCACAAGGCGCGGTCTCTTTTCTGCGTTACCGTTGGCTTCGATACGATTTATATACCTTGTACCATCATTCTATTATTCTTGTAATAAATACTTAATTGTTACTTAAGATTTTCTATTGGACGACCATCAATCTTACTACGAGGTGTACAACTGACATGATACTTTAAACATTTCTACCCAACTCAAGAAAATTTTCATTTCACATATACCAAAAATGGAAATCAAAATGATACAAACATTTTTCACCATAAACAACGGAGTTTAAAGAAAGTTAAACATTATATATTTTATTTTTTCTGTAAAACACTTCTTATATGATAAATATTTTAGAAAAAAATAATATTTTTAATGAAAATATATATATATATATATAATATTTACATAATATTACGAACATGTTTAAACACGATACACATAATTTGAAATATTCTGAGAACTCATCGACTTACGAGTATGTATCTAAAACGGATGCTCTATAGGCAAACGTTATATGTTTACCGTGATCTAAGAAACACATGGATGAAGTACATATTTGTTATGTAGCTCGCGTTCGAGTCCGCGAGGTAGAAAAAGGAATACCTAGAATATTTACTATGTAGATGCTCTACTGCGCAAGTTTCATGCACAGGCAACGTGGACTACTAAATTAATTAATAATTAAATGTATTTAAGTACGTATAGTATAACGTTCTAGTTTTACCGCTTTCGTTAAATATGTACCACGTGAACTTGGTAGTTAATATTTAAAATAACACGTGAACACCACACAGACTGTAAATTTGGCAAAAAGGGCACACTATATATTTCTAAAGTTAGTTCATTCTATTAAATCGGCTTCAGGCCTGTTTTAACATCAGAGTTTTTATTTAATATAATAATGTTTGGTGGGATCAGAAGGGTGTGATCTATTACGAGCTGCTGAAACCTGGCGAAACCGTTAATATTGAACGCTACCGACAGCAAATAATCGATTTAAATCAAACTTTGCGTGATAAACGACCAGATTATCAAAAAAGACAACACAAAGTGATTTTGCTTCATGATAATGCACCATCTCACACAATAAAACTGGTCAAGGAAACGATTGAGGCGTTTAGTTGGCAAAATTTTTTTCATGCCGCTTACTCACAAGACTTGGCTTCGTCCGATTACTATTTATTTGCATCGATGAGACACACACTTGCTGAGCAGTGCTTCACTTCTTACGAAAATGGCTCGATGATTAGTTTGACTCAAAATATCAACAGTTTTTTTGGCGTGGCATCCACAAATTGTCAAAGAGATGGAAAAAATGTACAGCTAGCGATGGGCAATACTTCTAATAAAATATTTAGTTTCATTTTCATTCAATAGACATGTATTTTCTGTACAAAAATTCCTAATTCATATTGACATATACAAGTACATCTTAAATCTTCTCGACATATATCTGCCGACAAGCATCGCTCTCTTGCATTTATTATTTTCTATTCTACAAAATCATCACACAGTATAAATCACATGAATATTGACGAAACGAGAACCTACCTGAAAGTATAGAAAGAAATTGCAATATTTGTTATATATATGTTTATATAATAGCACACATTTCACCACAATCATTTTAAAAATAATATTTGAATAAAGTAAGGTCTTCGAGACTTTGTTACACAAATAATGAAGGTAGACAAATTCAACGAAATTATAATAATCATTAATTAAAGCAGTCGTACTCTGGGGCCCCAACAATTCCGTGGTTTTCAAAACAACTTAAGGGAAGGTAAAATAACCCTTCTCTTACCCTTAATAGTTTCACTTCATTAATATTTATTCCACCGTCTCGGCCATCCACTTAAACACCACTAGTTACCCATTATACACCACTTTCTGGATATATAAATATTACAAGGGTAGATTGAATGGTTACAATTTTTTTTTCTTTTTTAATATTTAAAAAAGCTTGTCAAATTTATATAAACACTGTATATTGGTTCAATCCATATGTATACATAATTAATTCATCTATTTTATTAAATCTACTTTCCTTAAATCCATATTATTTATTTATTTTTCATGTACAAATTATCAACACGTTATTGATGACTTTAATATATAGATTGTTCTAGTGTAATAAATATTAAGGTATAATTTTAAAACATTTACGATAATTCATATTTAATAATAATATATATTTTTTAAAAACTTTTTTATCGTTAACAATTATAAAACACTAATAGATGAAAAATAAATTAAGTTACAGGTTAAAAAGAATGAACAATATATTTAAAACTACTGCACATAAGTACACAAACCCGTGGGTTCCAAGGTCAACGGAGTCTATTCATGTGATATGATATAGTCCATAGCGTTAAAAGCGTTAGTTTACAGTTGGCACGTATTACACGTTCGAACGGCTATTACCCATGAATAATATAATTTCATTACTGAATTTAATACCTTAGTCATGTAATGTGTTAACTAACATACCATCATGCTGTTTCCTCGCGGGGGTAAGCAGAGAGGATAGAATATCACACTCTTCTGTCCTGACACACAATTCTCGCCTCATTCACATGCATACATCTTCTCACATAAGCTCTCCGATTATTGAGGCTTCTAATATGACAAATCTTTCAGTTTCTGATTTACCTGATCATGCCAAGTATTTCGCGGACGTCCTCTATTTCTGGTGTCATCAATACTTACGTCATATATCTTTCTTACCATTCTCTACTCATTCATCTGTTCCATATGACCAAACCACCTAAGTGATCCTTTCTTAATCTCACTCACTATACTAAGATCAGCTATTCTATTATATATATTCCGTTATTTGAAAGCCATCCACTTTGTTTTACGGAATCTCAAATACCTTTAAGTAAACCGAAGACTCTAAATATTAAAAGTACATCTTTCTAATTAATACATTTAATTATTATTTAAAATATAACAGACTTATGATCTGAATAATTACAACTTCACAATAAGAATGAAGAATGTGTTCTTCTTAATAATATATAAGTTGTATCAATGTATTCAAAATTAAATAAAAATTAATTGTCAATTCTGGCGTCTCCAATCGGTTTACTCAAAGGTATTAGAGATTTCGTAAAAACAAAGTAGATGGCTTTCAAATAATGGAAAGATAAATGTATTAATTTGAAAAGTGTAACATATAGGTTTGAAAATTTGTTGTCAAAAGTTCATAGTTGGATAATGCACCTTCCCCTGTTTGGAAAGAGATCTAAGTTCGAATTCCGGTAGCACAACAATAATATTTATCGATAAAATTGATTATATATATATTTCTAATTAATACATTTAATTAGTATTTGTTTTATTATTGTTTAAAAAATAATATATATTTTATTTTTCTAAATTTTCTTCAAACAACAAACCCGTGACGTCGAATTCTAAGGATAATTAAAATTCAGTTTATAATTATTTTCGTATTATTTCCATCAATTTTCTTTTCATTTAGATTTCGCCCACTCTTGATTTATAATTTGAGGTGGATCGTGAATGAATGAATTTCTGTGAAAACCGATTTCTGGAAGTAAAATAATTATAAACCAGTATTACCCCACACTTCTAGGTTTATTGTTAAAATACCAGGAATTCGAATTGAGAGGATAATATGAAAATACTCGTACACCACGAGATGTACACTTGTACATGAATATAATAATTATAAATTAACATTATTGCAAAGACACCAGACTAGTACACCTCTCCAAGATGTAAAGCGTAACTTTAACCATAGTAGACATAAAATTTAGGTCAAACGCAATATAAATCAAATTTAAACTAAATTGTTTTTTTTTTATATAATTTACAGACTATTAACAGTATAATGACATAATACATAAAAAAATATAGTATATAATACAATTCAAAATATAGTCATAAAACCTTATAAAAACGCTCATCACATGACTACGCGCTGCAGCCTTTAGATACTACAGATTTTTAATGGCAGATACGACGCGTATAAAGTTAACGTGATGTCCTTGGAATTGTATGTGTGTGTGAGTGCCACACCGCCGGCGCGTGTATGTGAGGCTATAAAGGGCGGCGCGCGGCAGGGCGCAGCTCTCTTTCTCCGTGTTAACGTCGGCTTATTAATACTAATGATATACATTGTAATAATTGTATCATATTGTAATAAACCAATAATTGTTACAAAGTCTATTCTTTAGACCTTCCCAGAACGAGGTGTACACTAAAGGCGTAGTAATAAGACAAGTACGTAACAGTTAATTGCGCGTTTGAAGTTTAATACTGGATTGTCTCGCTTGAGATGTTGACGAAATAACGATCTGCGGAGAAGTGGTCGGCTAGCTCCTAGGACTCGTCCGTCACGATGTATTGTATATATGTATTGGCATCTGCTTATTGGTCAGTTCGTTTCGGACCTGTATGGCTGTTGGGTGCTTCCTTACACGGTCATGTCGTACAAAACCACCATAATTTGAATAACTGAATTTTTATCAAGAGAAATTTATGACGTTTATTTATTCGTATTGCAAGCAACCATTCAATTCTCATTCTACAATATTATTCATTTATCTCTCTCTGACATAGCTTTTTTGTATATTATATTTTACACGGGTAAAGAGACCAACAAAATATTTGTCTGTTTTTGCAGGCAAGAATTTAGCTTTCATCCTTCAATATTATTCCTTTTTTTATCTTATTGGTCTTTCTGGTATGGTTTATTTATATATTATATATTAGATGAGAATAGGTGAAATATATAAATTAACCATGTATATATTTATAGAGTGTCTTTGCGACAGAGATTTTAATAAAATACACTCGCCGTAGAACCAAAAATTTAGATATAGTCCGCCAAGTAAAAACGCTAAAATGGCAATGAGTACCTTTACATGTAGATCATTTTTCAGCTCGCTATAATGATGTTGTAAACAAGGATGCAGGAAGTAGATTGATGCGCAGGAAAAACTGTCATTATCCGAAAGTTGACTAAACACAAACAAGAATATTGAACTATTTACATAAATATAATATTTCTCTTAGAATTTGAACCCAGAATATAACCGTTAAAAAATAAAAATATTGAAACGAAGACAGTATAACATATATTTGATAAAAAAAAATGCTATTTGGACCGAAATAAAATGAGAATAAAGTTACTTAACGTCGGTCCGTAAAACACCCTCTCTTTTTGATATTTCAGACCCTCCTGTAGGTGCCCATAAATATTACAGATCTCAGGTGATACGTTGTAAGGGTTGGAGCGCCGCGGAAGTAGACGGGGAACAAACAGCGATGATAAGCAGGTTTTGGTATCCCCTGAGGATCCCAAAACACAATGAAATGGAAGATAATCCGAATTTCAGACAATGATCACAAATTACACAAATGTGTGTGAATTTTCTTAGAAACTGGCGGTGACAAGAGACGTTTAAATAATACTTCACATCATAGATACATGTTTTAGATAATCGCGTAAGTAGCTAATATTAAATAGTAGATACTAGTAGCAATTTTTGAAATAAAATTATGAAATCGTGTAGACTACAAATACTGTCAAATATTATTTTTTAACATTTTAAATTTTATCTTAAATAAATATTATTTTTTAATATTTTATTATCTATTTATGAATTCTTAATTAGTGCATACATAATCACTGAAGTTATTCATAAAAAATGTACACTACATTGTTACGGTTCCAGTAATCGTTCATGAGTATTCTGATTTGTCTTGTTTCACTTATGTGAAATTAAAACATTTGTTTTTTTAATCAACTTGTTTAAAAAAAAATAATAACAAGTGTTATTTTACACATTTACCTCGGAAGCAGTAAATAAAAATTTGTTTCATTTTTATACATATTTACAAAAATCTGAATGAATGGCTGTATAAGAATTTTTTTAACATTGAATCCATATATTTTACCTGAAAATTGACTATACGATTATTTGATTTTACTTTTTTTTCAATTTTTCGCAAACAAATCAACAATTATTTTTATAAAAAATAAGGAAATCACTATTTGTATGAATTTTCTTTAAAATTATTATAAAAGTATGCCAGAACATTTTAATGTAGGACATAGTAATAAACAGAGATTCAAACTCTTATTGTTGAGGTTTGAAGTTGAAATGGCCAATTACTATAGCACGGCCAATAGCTTTATAAATATGTTAATATTCCACCCTATACGTTAATTTTTGAGGTTACAATTAAAAACATGCTAACTAGCGTTAGTTGATCCAGTTACCATCAAGTCGCAATAACTGGTACCACAGAATCGATCGAGTATTGCAGAATGCCAAAAATATATTCAGAAAATATTTAATCAATAATAAATAATTCGATCGGTTACTTTTGGAACCAGTAACAAAATACAGGAACAAATTTGATATCAATTAGGTCAAATTAAAAATAACTAACTCTTTATGCTGTTTGAAAATACATTTTGGAGAAATTGTATGTACACTTAAGTTTATCTTTACCTAACAATTTATTAATTTTGAAATATCTAGGTTATTAACATTAAATTATGCATACCAAATCCAATATTACGAAAACTAATATCTAAAAACAACTCATCACTATAACCCAACTCATCAGGCTCAGATTGAATTCTCGATATATCGATCTTATGATTTGTAAGTCTTTTAACTGCTAAACTGAATATATCTGTGACAAAATAGAATTCGATAATAAATCTTTAGAAAAACCAAAAAACATTTATATAAAAATATTTTTTCATTCATTAATATTTATTCAATTACATGTCAATATCAACAAAATGACAACATCTTCTATATTATCTGGTGAATCTCTTTCTTAATCAAAGGCATGGATGGAAAAATATCTGTACCTACATTAGGAAAGTATTTTATTTAGTTTTTTGCATGCTTTGCAAGTAAAACAATTTGTCTGCAACCCCCAAGTTTTTTTGGGCCCACAGAACTTTCTGTGTTCACTTAACTCAATTTCCTTCTTCCGTCTACCTAACCCACCCACGTGTCAGAGCCTGAAATGGAAAATTGTCATGAAATAAGGTGTAATGAAACATATGTGTATAAATATTTATATAATGACAATATTTTTTTCAAATTTATACAGAATACTTATATTGATTCTTTATTGAATACTTTCATTGTATTTTTTGATTATTCGTATCGAATTGAATTATTATTAAGTAAACAGGAAGCCAGATGGCACCAACAGTTTTTATAAAAGTATTTTATTCATATAACAAAGCTGCGCAACTTCAAAAATCTTATTTCGAAATTCTCTTAAAAGTTGTTCAATTTCAGCTTCAAAAATTCGTTAATTATTTTGATAACCTTCAAAATCTTATAATTTCTTTTAAAAAATTGGCTTAACTATAAAACTATTTTCTGGTACTTTTTCCATAACACTATATCTATGTATTTCAATATCTACGTATTTCAAAATTTCAAATACCAAGTTTGACTTGTGTGTTACAATAAAATTATCGATTTTGTTTTCAATTTAATGAAATACTCCTTTACAATTTCTTAAATTTGTGTAGGTCAATAAATAATATTGATCAATAGGTAGAAATTACGCTCTATATTTTTTCATATCCAATCAACAAAGTAGGAGAGAGGGATTGCATTGGTACATTTCAACGAAAAATTCAAAAACAAAAAAATTGTCAGAAAAAGACTTTTTGAAATATTTTTTCTTCCTTTTACTCTTGTCAAAAATTTATTGGCATACATTATATTTAGAAATATTATTATTTAAATATAATTATTGACCATTTTCTATATGTAGTTTACTTTTCTTATTTATGTTTGATTTTTATTGAGGTTGAGCACTTTAGGTTTTTGTACGGATCATTTCTTGACTTACTTAACCGTTTGACATTCCTGGTAGTGTCATGTTAGTTGAATGTAAACCCGATTGTAATTTTTCAACTCTATCTGCTGTAAAATTTATATGGAATATGACAGTTGGTATGCTTATGTATATACTTCATCACTTCAATGAAGCAAACCAGAAAAACGGAGTATGCGTAAGTACAAGGGATCATTGGTATATGTATACAAAACAGGTCAAAAATATTTTAAATGTATCTAATTTTTTTATGAATTAGATGATAATTAAAGTTAACTATTATATGCGTTCAAAAGTTGAAATTGATTTAAAACGGCGCCAAATTTGCTTGTGTACCAATGCATATTCTGTACCAATACTCACACTTCTCCCCTATAGTTTTTCAAAACGATAGTTTTATTCGAAATATGCATACATATGTTTTTCATTCTCAGGCATACATTTTCAATTATTAAATCGCAATTTAAAAACATAAGTTCTCAATTAACGTTTCGCCCACATTATTCCAGTAATTTCCTTCGACAGCTGGTTCCCAGGTTTCCGATTGACAATAAGGGCACATATGATACATAAACACTGCACTAACCTTTTTATTGTATTTTCTGGTACGGTGTTATTGTTCTTTTGACTAGGTAGATTTCGACCGACCGAAGCGCGCACTCCCGACGATCGGTTTATTTGGACCTATGGACTGGTCGAAGCACTGGATGTAATTGATCCGCCTGTCGTTTACCGTATTCATGCATTCTCCAAAAAAAGGCGGCAATATCTACATACACACATGCACAGTATTATTAACCAGGAAACCCAGTGGTGCCAATCGGAGTAACAAGGCGCGTAAACACACATATTAAAGATATTGTCAACAAATCCAGAATGTTACTAAGTATCATAACTAGGGTCATGAAACCTTCTAGAAATATTGATAGCTAAAGATTGTTTTTAATGTTTTTATTTCACAGTATTTTGTCCTCGTTATGCAGTTTGTTTGAAACATTATTATTCAGACCAGGTCTAAGCAGACATGTTAAAACGTATAGTGAATCGTTGATAAACAATTGATTGAAAAGTCTCAACATGAGGCGGAATATTGCTGATCTGATGTTTCTGTACAAGATTGTTAACGGTCTGGTTGACAGCACACTGATCTCTAGAGTAAAGCTTCACGCAAGTACCGGATCACTAAAAAGCATGAAATGTTCAGACTAGATGCCCACCACAGCAATGTTGCGATTTCACGAATGTGTGGACTGTATAATAACAATAACATAGTAAATGAGTTGCATATATTCTCCAATCTCTCATTTTGCAATTCAAAATTCATCTGCAAAATTCAAATCAACTGCAGTATCTGTAGGCTACTGTGAGTAGTCACATTCTAGTAAATTCATATGATGTTTGTATATTAAATTAAATTAAAATAAAATAGTTTTATTTTTAATATCTACTAATATTGCTTTCAGAAAATTATAAATCTTTACAAATGTAAAAATAAAACACTTTTTTTATTCCACTCGTTTAATTTACTTGAGACGCGTTTCGCCTCGCAAGAGCATTATCAATCTAACAATTTAACTAAACAATTATTTATAACTATCGTGTGATGGAGGACAGCTATACAATATTATTTGCATGAGATGAAAAGAGACAACATTATTTATTGGAATTCTGAGATATTTCATACATTTTTAATGCTTCTAATTATATCATTTGTGTTGAAACTGAATGGTTACTTAAAATAATTTGAAGCATTCAAAATCCTCAGAATTTCGATGAATAATGTTGTCCCTTTACATCTCATGCAAATAAAATTGTATAGCTGTCCCTTATATTACTATAATACAAGTTGTTAATGCCTTTGCAAGGCGAAACGCGTCTCAAGTAAATTATATGCGTAACATCAAAAAACAAGTATTTTATTTTCACATATGTGATTATAGAGTTCTAAAAACGTATCTCGGAGACAGTATAAAAAATTATAAATCTTTTTCATATGCCGTTTTCTTTCGAAGGTGGGTGACCATGATACAATGTGCTGATTTATCCAGTGTATGAACCATAACACCACCGACAATTTGGACATTTAACAGCTTTCTGAAGTTATGCAGCAAAGATAACTGTCCTTGTCTTGTCCAATCTTCCCTTGCATTATGATTTATAAGAAATCATATTTCTTATTGCAGATAATGTGTCCGAAGTATACTGATTTGTTTCGTTTGATACTTGTTATTAGTTATCTTTACTTATTCGTGCGTCTTAATACTTTTTCATTGGTAATGTGGGTCAACCCAGGGGATATTTAGCGTCGATATAGCCGCATCTTCAATGTCTCCGGCCTTTTAATGGTGGCTTTTTTTAACGTTTAGACCTTGACCCATGGAGCAGAACGGATCTGACGAAGCATTTTATTGCCCTCCAACGGGTGCTCAGGCTTATGTCTGGATTGCAGATTATTAATGACAAGCGGAAATCCCACCGTTGTCTGTTTGGACAGACTATTTATGTGCGTTATCTATTGATCTGGGATATATGCCCTCGAGGAATTTTTTGTAGAACTACTAAACCCAAAATTCTCTCAAAAATTGTTTTTGTGTACCTCTTGTACGTTAGACACTATACCGAATTTAATATTATTTTTATGCACTTATTTTTCAATCTGCATAATATATTTGTTCACAGTTTATCTTCGTGAACTTACTGTGATGATTAATTAACCTTTCCCGTGCTAAAATAAAAACAAACGTTTTGATGCTGTAAACTCAGTGTACATTAATTACTTATATTAATCATTAAAATAATAGTTGATATATATATATATATACGTCAATTTTTGTGTAAAAGTGCTAACAAGAAAAAGCGTAGATCATCCCGAATGACAGCATAAAGACGCATATAACACGTCTAACTCAGCCAGCGCACGCTTTGCCACCAAAGTGACGATCGGCATTCGTCACCCCGCGCCCCGTGTACTGCGCCATCCGAATCTCTCCGTATGTACACATACACGTATTGACAAATTCACGTCAGGTTCTTCGAAAAAATATTTTTTATTGTTGCTTATGGTAAGTACTTATATGTTGCAATTATTTTATCCAATATTAAGAAAGAATACCTAAAATATTAACTTTGTATTTAATATATTTATAGGGATATTCACATAAATAGAGGCAATGTCAACTCAGTTTACATCATCGGAGAGGAAAGGTTAAGAAAACAAATATTTAAAAAAACATAAACACGATCTGAGTTATCTTTTTTTTTCTCGAAATTTTCTTGTTAAACTTAGTGTAAGGCCATTTTAAATTATATTTTAAATAAAAACAGTGTTAACTTTCACTGATTTGTTTAATTATAACGTTTTTAATGCTGACGCATCATCTTCAGTAATATTACTAACATTACTTTTAGTAACATTACTTACATTACTTTTAGTAACATTACTAAAGATGATACGTTGAAAACGTTATAATAAAACAAATTAGTGTAAGTAAACAGTGTTTTTATTTTAAATATAATTTAAATTATCTTGTTTATAAATTCAATTTAGTAATTGAATAGCGGGATAAGGTTTCAAACACCATATCACTTGTTTTGTCGTCATTTTGTAGTTAATTTATTATTTCCCAAGTCTTGTGTTGGTTTTCGAAACACCAAATGACAGCTTTGTTTACAGAAATTACCACTTAAGTGAAAAAGACTTCATCCATGACGAAAATTGTACACAATTTATTGGACAGTCGGGGTCATCAAGTGGTACGACAACAAGTAATGGTATTATTAGTATTATTTTACAGTTATGGTAAACAAGCGATAATAAAGAGAAAATAAGGTTAATAAAATATTACTTCACGTGAAACACCGATGTTTACATATTTATTTCTAGGTTGAAATAATATTTTTTTTTAAAATAGAAAATAAATGCAAAATTACCAACCTATTTTAAAAGTACAATTACATTAAAAACTTTTCAATCAATTATTAAATAGTAAATTTTGAATATTTAAATAATAAAACGAAACATTTCAAATATAATTTCAGTGGAAAATAATTATGTCACATTCTTAAATAAATTTTACAAATTACTTACTTACCATCACGCCGTTTCACCGCGGGGGTTGACAGAGACGATAGAGCGCCACACTCATTATGTCCTGATACACAATTTTCGCCTCATCCACATTCATACATCTTCTCATATAAGCTCGCCGATTTTTTGGCTTCTAACGGGACCATCTTCCAGTACCTGGTTCCTTCCCCAAGTGCCATCAACATTTGCGTCATATATATTATAACATTAAATCTGGTACCTACCGCGCGCAGAACAAGTAGGCATTAACATTCTCAGGTTTGCAACACAGGCCGCGCGGGGACACGAGTGCGTGCAACTTTTTTTTCATCTGACAGCTGTCGAGTGCAAGGGATTAAACAATCCGATTATTTTAAATAAGCAATGATGTGACTTTTATAATGGGAAATGGCGAGTACAGTACAATATATTAACATCTGTGTTGTCCTGCAGCATATTTAAAATGGACTTTTGGACTAATAATATGTAAAATTACAGGATATGCATCCCTTTCTCCATGCAGTCTTTTTCTCCATGGAGTATTTATCCAAATAGTTTATTTCTCAAAGTACATTTTTATATTTAACTTTCTTGATCTTCTTTTTACTGCTCTCAAAATGCTAACTACGCTAGAGTATTGTTCATCAGTGATCTACATTGCCCTGTTACTTTTACTCTAAAATCTTACGAAATGGAAGTGTTGTTGCCTTTTTGTCACAACTCATGTCGTGGACATGACAATCAAGGAGTCATGCCACAACGCACTGGATGCAACGGGAACGATTTCTCCCGTACAGGGGATGAAGGCAATGTGTTAATCTGACGTGGACTACTCGACAGAATGAATTTCTCCAGCCGAAGGCGATGTGAGGGACTCAAGGAAAACCAAATGTCAGAATCCATTTTGTCTGATGTACGGTACCAGGAGTGACAAATTTTTCAACGTGTACCTTGGACTGACCGAATGGACGGGAACAGTGAATTTCGGCAGAAATGGACAATAATTATCGCAAACACACTGGTTGTAAATAATTTTTTTTTTGTGTACAAGGAATTTCAAAATTAGTTGTCTTCTTGTAGCATATTTGTTTCTCTATTTAATTTGAAACTCACTGTTTTCCAGTTAGTATTAACCGATCTATTTATCGTGTTATTTTGTTTTATACTTGACCTGACGAACTGTCTGGTAACAATTTTGTTCACTTAGCCTTGGTAAAAATTAATGGTAAACTTTATATTTTAGGTGGCAAAAGTGCCGAGACCACTCTTACTTAAATAGCAATTTATGCAGTAATGTTGGATGATTTCTATTTCTTTTTATATTTTATTTTCATAGTATTTTTGTATTAAATTAGTGATAAAAATTTGTAATAATCTTTTATTTTATATATCTAGTAATTATCTTTTATTATGGCTGAAGTGACAGGCAAGACATTATGGTCAATTCTGTGACCAAAGACTCACGCCCGTCATGTGAACCTCTGAGCAAGTCGGTGGTGTGAAATAATGGCGTCCTATCCTGACGATTACCAGTCACGTATAAGCGACCACGTCACAATATATATATCTGTCTTACAATTTCTCCACATTCTACCTAATTAATCCTTTCTTAATCTTAATTAAGACATTATTTCATGTTTAGCTGATTAGTTTATAAATTCTATTAATTATAATTAATATTTAATATACGGATTAAATGTAAACATCTCATGTACACGTGTGTAAGTTATGTTTATTATTAAATTACTGTATACGTGAATTTTATTTAATACATTATATCCATTGTGATTCAAAAAATATTATATCCATTATAAAAAACAATATATAAAAATTCTCATAATATAAAAACTTTTTGTAAATAAAAATGTATGCATTAGGTAACTAATTATGCACCCATTGTATTGCAAATTGTGCATTATATTTTTGTTATTGCTGGATTTCCAAATATAAAAATATGACTCAGTTTCGTGATTCTAGTATTTTTATTAATTGAAACCACCCCTGTAATAATACTTTATATAGTTTTTGGGCAGATCAGAGTTATGAATGCATGTACGTTGTATATCTTCTTGAGCATCAAATGGTATATTAAACAACCACATCAAATAAATAAAAATACTATTACGCACAATTTCTGAGTTACCTTATCTTCAATAAGATTATCAAAGATGGCCGACGCTCCGTCTATCCATGAACATTTGTAAAAATCGATATACAGTGTTGTTGCATGAGGGGGGTCTGAATTAAAATTACATTGGATTTACAAAATTATTAATCGTAAAATACCATAAATCAATCTTAGGTCAATGTTAAAGAGATTTTACAAAATTTTATTATATTACTCCAAAGTCTGTATTACAAGTAATTTATTTTTCTTTTCTTTAGAGAAATCAATAATGAAGTAAGCCATGACAAAAAAAAAAAGTAAGCCTGCAGGCATTCGAACTACGTCATAATCTGAAATTGTTTTTTTTATTTATTTTTTGATATTTTGAAAATTTGTACCGGCTGAAAAGCTCACTGCCTAGTCTATAGCGAGAATATGTGAAAATTACATATATGTTTGCTTAAATCTTTTTTTATTTAAATCGCTGTATTTAATAACATGAGAACTGTCACTTTGTACATGTATGTGTGTGTGTGTGTCATGAAAGTGAGCAGATGGGTGGTGGGTGGCGAGCCTTATAAGGGGCCGCCTCTGGGGGAAGAGCTCTCTTCCATCACAGCTTCTTCTGAATAACAAGTCTTTCTCGTAAGTGTATAATTATTATTGACAGTAATAACGTGCATTAATAAACTGAATATTGTTACCTGGCAAAGATTGAGTTTCACTTACAAGGAATTGGGACCCAAGAAACGAGACAGTAATCAGAGGATCTATGGTAATTCTCCCAAGAGAATCTATGGTAATTCAAGATTTATCACATTTATGTACCATTATTTTTATTTTTATTGATAGATTATTTTTGGATATTTCAAATGTATAATTACATCATTATTTTTAATTAACAACTTAATTGCTATTTTCAAGCCGCTAAGGTTAAATTATTAATAATAATAATTGCCTAATTCTGTAGGATATATTAATTATACAAAATAAGCTCTCATCTCATATAATTTTGTGTTATTCCCTAGACAGATGACGGGGTTAAACCCGATGGCCTTATAATACAGGTTACTTATTATTAAATTATTCAGTCTTAAATAAGGTATAAAATGATAAATTAATAATAATAATTCAGTCTTTAAGTAAAGTATAAATATTGTTGTTTACAAGACTTGAAATATTTAAACGTTCCATTATTTTTCAGTGTTGTTTTATGTTATTTTAGTTGATGGGAAATTTAAAGTTATTTGAAGAATGTTTAATTTAATTTCAGTATTTTAATTTATCTACAAAAATATTTTCACACCATACTGCTAACAGAGCCATAAAAAAGTATACACCACAGTTCAACAAAACTTTTTAATATTAATATTTAGGAATTTATTAATTTATTATCTACTAATATATAAACAATATCTTATATTATGGGATTAATTTAATTACGCATTTAATATTATATTAAATATTGTATATTAATATAAATTGTAGGCGATACGCGTGAAATGACCAATTAATTATTTTATTTTTTAGGAAACAGTCAGTTTTTTTAGCTTTACAGTTCCTCTTAGACAAATGATATTGAATTGGCCGTTAAGTTTAAGGTAAACTAATTAATACATTTTTAACTCTTTTTGTTTGGAACATATATTTGTTCTTGAACGAAACTAGTGTACTATGCCTTCCTCTCCCCTCCTCACCCGGCATGCCACCGCATCAGTCAAACGGCGACCCTGAACCGGTACGGTAACTAATGAATCGGAGTATAGCGTTAAAGTGAGACATCGCGTCTATTGAGTGCAATCTAAAGGACTAGGACCCCTGAACGGAGATTGTGATACAAATAAACTTGGAGGTGCCAGAAGAACTGGATTGTGGTGAGTGCAAACCTCCTTCCGAATATCCTGTTTCTTCCGGCATCTATGCTTTTACACAACAATTTTGATTAGTAAATAAGAATCTTTTAACGTAAGTTTTCTATGAAATTACTTTAAATATATATGTATGTATCTTTAAAAGCAATTCTTTAATGAGTGAAGGCTTTCTGGCTATCAAAATTGTTATCTAGATACTATAATTGTCTATGAGGGTATTGAATTGATGGTGAATTGTGTATGTCATTGATACAACATAAATCAGGTCTAAAATCTCAAAAACTAGGTCTTATAAGGAGATCAAATGAAATAAGGAATGATAGATTGACACTCACAGAATATGATCGTTTATTGTATTGGACGTGTTGCATACTCCTGACTGACATCTTGTGTATGCGCCCCGGCTAGGGTGCGCTTTGCTATTCTTGGTTCCATAAAGACGGTCATTCGCTATTTATGCTTAAAAAATATCAGATGTTGATATTTCCATAATATTTCATGAATGCATTGCATGCTTATTAAAATCATAAAAAAAATATATTCAAAAAATTAGTTAGCGAGGCATTTACCCCCTTAGTCTGTAGTATTTTTTTTTGCATCAGAAGTTAGTAAATACATTGTTTTATATTTTGATTTACTTTACTATTTAAACATACAAGACATACAATTTTAAAACTAATTTTAAACTCTGTAACAATCTTAATAATTAAAATATTTGTAAAAATGTTTTGATTCTATTTATTTATCTGAATTGATGAAAATTTTTTCGAACCGGAATATCATATTATATGCAAGGGTGGTATGATACACGTGTCTGCGATATGTAACACGTTTTTTTTAAAATAAATATAAGAAAAAAACAAATAAATGGTATACATAATAATATTAATTCAATATTGAAATATAAAAATAAATACAAGAATTTACAGCTTGTGACACCACTGTGACAACTCTTAGTCCACGTATAGTGACCTAAGTGCTCGTTGACAAACGAGAAACCATCCCGAGAGAGCTCTCTAAACTACAAAACTACTAAACAGTACAAAAAAGGATCGATCGTAGGAAAGATAGCTCACGACTGACGTTCTACCACGTGAATTGTTACCAATTTAAAATAACGAGCGATACGTCATCATTATTCGCCTAAATGAATAAATACATTATAAGTTAATCAAAAAGAAACAAATTAATTGCGGTTTTCTTATATCTTTCTTGAGTTAGCTAACTTGTCACATATAAGAACATTGAGTGATTTATTATTGATATATTGATACGGCACCCCGACAAAACCGCGCAAGACAATGCCGCGCCGACAAAGCCGCGCAAAAGTAAAAGAAGACATTTATGTGTTGTATTTTATATCCATTAAAAATTAAAACATACTCAATAGACGGTTTAAATTTCACTAACCTAACCTAACACTTATTTTGTTCCGCGCGCCATTTTCTGCGCGGGTTTGTCGGCGTGGCATTGACGGGGTTGTTCCGCGCGCCAATGTCTTGGGTGGCTTTGTCAGCGCAGCTTTGTCTTGCGCGGCTCTATCGAAACACCGGATGATACCTAATGTAATAGTACATGAGTCTGGCAACCAACAGTGGGGTTTTGTAATTTACAAGAACACACAACTATCACGGAAATGTATAGTTTAATTACACGGATATATAATCTGTCAGAAAGTAAGTCATCACAATTAATGTTAAAATAATAAATAATAAGATTGAAAAATAGTGCCGTCTTGCTAAGTTCTGAATTACCGTATATAATTTTAAACATTCTCACATACCCAACACGTTCAAATAATCATTTTATCCAAATTTCGGCTGTACAAATTTCTTAAAAAATTGTTTTACAACCCGCTCTATGTCATAAATTCTTCTAATAACTTGGACATTTTCAACGTTAAATTGCTTCCCTTTAAAAATTTTATTGCATCCCTTTTCCGTCCCCTCCCCACCCTCTCCTCTTTAAACAGAGTAAAAACACTTTTTTGTTTATCTTTTTATTAGTATGTACTACTTTTTTGTTTACTAATTTGTATGATATTTTCACTTTATCCATTTCAACTTCACTTGTGTTATTTCATAAGTTATTATATATTTGTACTGTTTGTTTCTCATAAGTAAATAATAAAAAAAGAGAAAATATCAGATAATAACTGTCTTGTTGTAGTATTTGCAAAGTTGTCTATGTCGAATGAGTAAATAATGAACAATAAAAGATTCTAAAAATGTTAATAATTAAAAGCAAATAGTTTTAACAATTTCTTGTTTTTTGGAAAGGTATATGAAAATGTTGGGCTGACGCCAAAGAGTATGCTAAATGTGATAAGGCTATTGCATTAATTTTATTCAATATAGTAGTACATTAATGGCAAACCGGACATCCTTGATCTGACTGAATTGATTTCGTACCATGTTTCTACTTGAAGTACTGGCGTTGTTGCATGTAAATACTTAATATACAAATTATTATAGTAATTCACGTGTATAAAGTTTTCCCAAGCGTGGAAATAATTTTGGTCTTCTTCCAATGTTCTATGCTTAAATTGAAATATAAGTATATGTGTGTGTGTGAGAGAATGAGCGTACGTCATAACTAACTGACGCAAGGAAGTGTGCGTGAGAAGACCGATCGGTTTGACGGGGGCGCGGGGTGCGCGGTGGGGAGGACCCAAACGGTTAAAAGCCGTGACAAACTGAGAAGCGCTCTCTTAGGGCCGGTTTTTACATTGGTAACTTTTTACTAAAGCCCGTGGTTAAAATCGTTTGCGGGTTATTTGTACGTCAAATTTACTATTGTCAAAGCATAGATGAGATGTCTATAGGCGCGACAAATAATCATGAAATATGTTTTTGCTTTATGCTTTATCTATGGATTTATTTGCCTCTGAAATCGAAATTTGTCACTTTGATGATGAAATTTTTTCGGATTATTTGATAATGTATATTAAATAATGAGATAATCATCGAAAGAACTCTCATCACTGAAATAGCGGGATATTGAATGATTAATTGTCGTATACTGCAACTTTCCAAGTATCAATGTGTCAGATGACTTTTGGAATAGCTGTGAAGAGTCCGCCATATTAAACTATCGTTTCTTCTATCGTATATCGAAGAGTAAAAAAAGTTTGGTAAGGAATGTACTTTTGAGAAGTTGATATTTTTTTACCAACGATCAAACAATCCGTTTTCACAAAAGAATTTACTTTAGTAACTATTTTGTAAAGTAAAAAGTTACTACTGATCACACGACCGGCCCGTACTTCCTGGGTCTCCCAGATTAAATACTCGATTAAGTGTATGATTGTAAATATTCGTTGTATATTTCTTGCTTTAATGTATTATGAATTATTGTAAGCAACGACTTTTATTGCTATACCACCCGACATCTTATATCAGACAACAAAACATCAAGCCTTTCGAGAAGATTCATTATAATAAGTTTTAAATGCTGTATCGAGATAATGGTCATTAATTTAAAATAACCGGCATTGCCTGGAATTAAGATTTAATTAAAATGTTAAATAGGGGCTTAACAGGGAAACGGAGGGTGTGGACTGACTATATTTTCTTTAGGATCCTAGAGTGCAACTGAACAAAATTTGGATGGCAATCAATATACTACACATATATATCGTGCCAGTGTTTGGCACGGAATTCTAATAAATAACTATATATAATGTATAAAACACATTTATATCGTAGGGAAAGGGGGAGGTGGCAGAGAAAAAGATGACGGTGTCATTGTTTCACAAAGCATTCTAAAAAATACAAAATTTGGTTTTGATCGAACAAAAGATGTACACACATAATAAATTTCACCTGCAGTAATTTCACAATATTCGGCAAAGAATTTTGTACATCAAATACCGTATAGAAGACAGATATAAGGAGAATGCGAAAATAGTATACATAGGACCGGTGCATTTTCAAAACATGAAAGTTATTTTTGTTAAGAATTAAATCATCCAGGCGTGCGGCGGTATCCCATTATTTCAACCATTGACCCCATGCCCTTGGAGACAGATGAAATATGTAAACTCAAGTTAAATAAACAGCCATCCTTACATTTATATGTTATAGCTCGATAGTTTGTTTGATATATGAATAATTTTAGAGCTTACGAAAGCTTGTTTATTGCTGGCTAAATAATAAAAATATTTACCTCAAACATATTTCATTTCTAATTTCTGTTGCAATACATAGTGGGGGTTTAAATCAAATACTTACTTTTTTATTAAGCACTAGACCATTGTTTATAAACCCCAGAATTTCAAAAATGTCTCTGGCCTGAATGTTTGTTAATATGATATTAAAATATCATTAGTGTTGAAATAGAATGGTCACATTGAATAATTTGAATCATACAAAAATGTACATAAAAGCTCAGATTTCCAAAAATGTCTCTATTCTATAGCTTATTGTCTTTTCTGTTTTCTTATTTCTGACGACATTGTTAAAGAATTATCATTAAAACGTTCAAACCGTTATTTGCTGAATATAACTGGTTAACCTTTCCTATCCGATGATGTAGTTGACATTGCCTCTAAATTATGTGAATATCTCTGTAAATATACTAAATACAGAGTTCATATTTAAAAATTTTCTCCATAATTTTTATTGTGAACGAAGAATTTAATGTCTATGATTTCTTTTTTTTATGTAGCATTAATCTTTCTTCTAATATTCTCATTTAAAACAAACATTTTTCCATTATAGCATATTTGTTTCTTTATTTTATTTAAAACTCGTGATTTTCCCACTCGTGTTAATCAATCTATCTGTCAAGTTATTTCTGTTTTAAACCTGACCTGACAAACTGTCAGGTGATAATTTAAGTTCATGTAGTTTTGGAAAAATCGTAAACTTTATTATTTTGTGTGGGAAAATTGCCGAGATCAACTCTGTCATTAAATCAAAATTTAATAATGTAATGTTTAACGATTTATATTCTTTAATACTTCTTTTTTCTTGTTTCTTGTATTAAACTTAGAGATAAAATTTGTAATTATCTTTTTATTTTTCCCTGAGTATGATGGCTGAAGTGACAGGTAAGATATTGTATTGAATTCTGTAAACTAGAGCCCACGCACTTCATGTAAACCTCTGAGCAAGCCGGTGGTGTGCGAACATGGCACCCTAGCCTGACGATTACTCGTCACATATAGGCGACCACGTCACAATATATATATGTATGTCAACTTTTATTTGAATGATTAATATAAGTAATAAATGTAAAATATTCATATTTATCCGACTTAAAAATCGCAAAAGTCTCCATATACGAGGAGTTTATTTTAGCACCGTAATGGAAAGGTTTAGGTTAGGTTAGTTGGTAATACACATTTTTGTCTTCTTGTCATTCTTTCCACGAGTAATTTCTTACTTATGTAATTTTTGCTGAGTAAATTTGTCACGTACAATTTTTCCCGTATACTTTCATCATGTAATCGAATTTATTATATAATACTCAAGCTGCCATTTAAGCTATTTCATTTACATTTTTAATCAACAATTCATTATGTTACGTTGCACGCTTTCATGAAATATCAGGACATAACATGATACGTGCTGTATGCACACGAAACTGTTAATTGATTACGTAAAGTCATTTCATATATGTATGAACTCTATTGAATGAAAGTTAATAAAATCGTAACAAAAAATAATACTGCTCGCAAATATTTCTAGTCTTTTAGATCGAAGATTCTGTTTTAATATTATATACTATAAATAATGGCAGACTCTAGCCCCGCCTTCAGACTGGTACTTTCCTCCCTGCTCTTATGATTATCCGAAAAATTTTCAGATCAACATTTTGATGTTCGGGTACTTTCCTACATCATCAATTTTCGATTTGTACTCAGACCCGGCGGCCCAGCGAACTCTGCCGCATTCTTCCTCTGCCCGAAGTTGTTGTCAAGCGACAGGATTCATTTATCAACTCAAAACGTGTTGTGTTTTTCTCCTTCACCGCGAAAAAATCCAACAGCGAAAGAATAAAAGACAAATGATTCGAGCTCGGCTCACAGCGAACGCGATTGTACGCGGTGGACCAAATCAATATATCGGCTATATATACCCGGCGTTGCTCTGGAAGCATTACCCACTCTCCTAATATTACTCCACTTTTTCCTCCTTTTCAATTGATAGTCTTTCGATTTAATGTTTTCTTCATTTTATCGTCTTCTTTTTCGAACGATGGTATGCGACAGAAAAGGGGGACCCCCCCACTTTACCAGGATGATTCTATAAACAAAAGCTCCTTTATCGATTCTACTGAATCACCGCCAAGTTGGCATTGTTAAATTCTAAATAGGCGACCGTGCAACGTAGTTCAGTGCAAAAGCAACTAAGTCGGCAACCAAAAAACCTCCGTCATTGTCCGAAGAACCTCATATTCATTGAATAAAAATTTACAAGAAGTACATTAGAGTTAATATAATAAACAAAATACAACCATTATTATCAATTCAAAATATACTGAAAATAATAGATGATTGATTCCCTAACCGAAGTATTCTATAGAAACAGCACGGTATGGTGAGATGGACATACGATGACATCATTGTGAATACAATCTAAATTTTAACATATATCTACGAGTAATATCCGGCAAACCAAGTGGACGGCCGTGCGCAGTGCTAACCTCTGGCAACTCTCGACCAGGCAGTATCGTCGTTCATATTGTAACCTAGACTTTTATCTAATACTTGTGGGGAAAGCGATTTAAATTCACTATCCCCAGCCCACATTAACATCATCGACATCAATATCCAGGGTCCAGACTTCAGCAAGACAAGTCCTGTTTACTCTAGCCCGATTTCTCGACAAGTTTTGCTCCACCACGACAAATCAAGACCGAGGCGATACTGTTCCTGCCCTATCCCTGATTCAATAAACGATTCGACATAAACCGCGAATTTCATTGTCATCACCAAACGCCACCACATACTCTTTCAAATTGTATTTTTTTTTAATAAACCAAGTGATTTTACCGTAAGTACCTTTTATTCATACATTACTTTTTTTATTTTCTCTACGTTTGATTATTGCTAAACGTTAGTATGTCGAATACAATGATGGATTGGAATTAAAGGTAATCCATGATTACACCTCACTTTGGTAACCTTCCGATACTACATCATCATTGACACCCATTCTCCATAATTGTAGTTATAGTGGTATATATAGACAGCTTTTAATATTCATAGTATTCTTGGTGAACACTCTTTTTTACCAACATGCTTCATATATTTAAGTTTGTACTCTTATATTCTTATACCACCGTTTAGTTGCTTGTTATCGTTAAATTGGTATGGACTAAAATAGAGTTAAATTTTATTTACATGTTGTGAGCTGTGGGCTCCACACCTCCACCGGCTGGGTCAGTGGCAAGCATGAGATGTGAATCTCACCGATTTAAACTTTTCAGAACCCCTTACCTTTCCAACGATTCCCAAATCTGCATTCGTCCGTCGAGGCAAAAGAAGAATAATTAGAAGTCACGAAATGATAAAGGTGGTTTTTCATAATAAATAAAAACTTGATTGTCAAATTACAAGTTTAATACTTTCAATTTTACCTAAATGACAAGGATGAAATTGGAACAATTTTATATGATAGGAAAATTATATCTACCGAAGTTTTGCATATAAAAAAAAAGATACAACATTTTTTGCAGACCATAATCTTCCTTTCTACATCACACGTTAGATACATCTTTTCAGGTCGCGCCGAGGTACAAAACTCAGCGCGACTCAACTTCGATTCTTAATGGTAACTTCGAGGTGCAAGCTCAGCATGTTGTTCTGTTCCATATTGGGGCCTGTCGAGGCTAATCCTTCTCCAGCCCGAGATATTTAACTGTCTGGCCAGGCAGGACCAATCCCTCTGCCCAGCATGACACAGTCCAAATTCGGGTGACAACACCCATCTAAATATTGCGTAAAAAGAAGAACAAGACCATGGCAGGCATAAATCATCTGCCAAGGTTGATGGCACACAACCGATCGTATCGAGTGGCGGGCGTCTCTTCAAATTTTAAAATAACCTTACTGGGACCAGAGTGGCAGACATAACTGCTGCCTCTCGGTTCGACCACCTGTGGACGTCAGCCGCAGCGCTGTTGCTTCACCCCGCCCGGACGGGTAGGCATAGATTTTTAATTTTATAGACTGGTAATCGCTTTTGCAGAATAGCCACTTCCTATACGAATTTAGCTACGGGGCTATAGTGTAACGTTACAATATATTTGAATCAGTTTCATCGTTATTCAAACGAAACTGAAATCAAACTACAGGATCTCAGCTTATTTTCATTTCATTTTTCTTACAGTAGGGGGGGAATAAATGGTTGATATGTCTATCTATTTCTTATCTGTGACTATTAGTAAACTTATAATTTTATATATGATCCAAAAATGAGTAAAGTGGTATGTAATACCGACAGGAACGAAGATCCACCTAAGGTAAGTGGAGTCGTCCTATAGATCATTTTCCCTTAATTTCTGGTATTTGACCGATTTCAATACTTTACCAATACCTACCATATAATATACGTACATCCTGTTTCAAAACTACGACATCTTCCTTTCTCGCTCACTCCAACTTTTTATAAAACATAGTAAATAACAGGGGCGTGTACTGCATACAAGCAAAAAAGTTGTGCATTACTAAAAATTGTGAGAAACAAATATAAATGAAATAATTCATAATACATTATAATTAACTCACTGTGACTCAATAGAATCATTAGTTGCGTAGTTCTGGATGCTACCGCGCGACGCCACTGAAGCGTTGTAGTCCTCTACTGGGTTATTATTCATTTATAGCTACTACAATTGCTAGCAACTGTTTTAATCTATCGTTCTATTCAAGCCATATAATTGCCTTTTACTGTATTAAAAATTCCCCCCCGGCAGAGTTTAAAATCGATCAACTGATCCATGTTATACGAAGTCCTTACTTATTATGTTTCCTTCGTGATAAGAACATTTTACTAATTTACTAAACCTGTTGTTTTTATGATTGTTCTTTGCGTTTGACGATAATGCATTTTTATTATGATGGATTAATTTTGCCTAAAGACGTCAGTTAAATGAAAGTTCATAAACCAATGTAAAATGTAGCATATAGTATATTATCTAACATTATATAATATCAAGGTAACAACATAACCTAAGTCTATGTGCACGCCATTGGTAAATAGGGATGTAATTCTGAACGTGTTTCAAAATAATATCAACTTGTGTGATAATTTATTATCAAATAGCTTTACGAGTAAGAAAGAGATTATTCGAGTAGGTAATTGTTGGTAATACGAAATAATTTACAATTTCCATACATACGAAAACACACACATTGTTTCGTATGTATGAAAATTGTAAATCATGCGTTTTCGTATGAATGTAAATTTTATATATTATTTTTTTAAAGGAGAACACATTCCTATTGTGAAGTTACAATTGAGAACATAGATCTGTGATATTTTTAATACAAATTAAATGTATTAATTAAAAAGATATTACATACATAAACAATTTATCTAAAAAGTATTGTTGTTGCTACCGGGATTCGAACCAGGATCTCTTCCTATCCGGGGAAATGCATTAAATGGTTATGTATGGTGGAATACCAACATATTAAGTTAACGACAATTTTTTTTGAACTTACATGTTTCAAATTAATACATCTGTCGTTCCATTATTTGAAAGCCATCTTCTTCATCGATATCACTATCAATTTGAATATCAGATCGAATCCCAGTAGCAACAACAATATATTTTCGATAAATTGTGTATATATAAAAATATATATATCTTTCTAATTAATACATATAATTTGTAACTCACATTTTAGTTAAAACTTCATTTTTATTGTTATTATTTTTGGCTGGATATAATTTAACGCTTTATTTGGCGTCATCCTTACGTAAATAATGTTAAACTATTTATTGTTTTGTTTTTTAATTATTAATGAGTCGACAATTTTGATCCACCCAGTGAAATGTTCCACTGAAATGGAAGGTTTTAGTGAAACCGTAATAAGAAACCAAGCTTAAATTTCTATTGTACGTAGAAAGCCCAAGTGCCCTTACCTTTGTGTATTATTTTTCCTTAAGTACAGTTTACACAAAGGCGTTTAGATCGCATGCCCGCATTTCAAGGACTGTTTCATCCGTTGCCTTTACATTTTTAATATCTTACCACTCTATATTATTTACTATCATCCCAGGTCTCTAAAGTAGGGAAAGGTGATAAAAAGTCCATATTTATTTGAGGCTTTACGTAAGTCATACTCTCTGTAGGAGGATGCTGTAAGCAAATTATTATTTATATTAATTTAAGATTTTTGGATACCTACATACTAAAATTGTATTTCATTTAAAATGTTAGAGATATGAAAATTAAAAACTAATATGTTTTTCATTTCTAAGTGATCGCTATATACCAATTGATTTTTAAAAAGGTGTTAGGTAATTTCTTCTTTCTGCCTCAGCTTCATGTTCAGGGGGGGCATTTAGCCTGATTGGTTCATTTTTAAATATTGACAAGTCAAATGGTTATGAAATGAAAGAATATTTTTATATAAGAAAATTTATAATCTATATTTAAGATACTTGCATGTGTTGAAAGTGTAAAATGAGCAATTTACTTTAATACTTATAAATAAGGCTATTCTAAAATAATTACAATTAAATGAACATTAAATATTTGTGTTCTTGCCCCTCCAGCTCTACTACTAGCCTCTTATCTCTATAGACGGCATTGACGGCTTGTTTCGGTTGGTTGAAATTGAGCAGGTCCCTCTCGTTTGGGGGGTGGTTAAGAGGTGTTGGGTCATGGGATTTGAGGGAAGTATTGGGTATGATGCAGTTGTGGGTGAATGAGGTTTAGTCGGTAGGCTGTAAGGACAGATTAGGGGTATGTTTTTATATATCACTGTCTGGTTTATAAGGTGACAAGTATGGTGAATTGTTTTTTTGGTGAGTTTAAGGTGGAGGTGATTGTGAGTAGTTTATATGAAGGGAAGGAGTATATGTGTGTGATTTTAGGGGGTTAGGAGATGGGTGTATGTTTAATGTGTTATGATATGGAGTTAGGTTAGATAGGATATGGGTTTGGGGAAAGTTTGTATTAGTGGTGAGTGAGGTTTGGTAGTTGTTGGAGTGTAGCTAGAGTTATAGTAATGTGGGATTGGTTTGTTTTGAGAGAAGGTTATTAATATGTAGAAGTATATTTTAGGAGAATTTATGAAATAAGATGGGGAAGTAGTGCTTGATGGGAAGATGGTACAGAAAGCAGTAAACTGAAAATATGTGTAGACAAAGGAGAGAAACAATACCGAGTTTTTATGACCGTCCGTCCCTTACTTTGACTAAGTGCTTTTGTATCCTTGAACAAAATATTGTTTTGGGTAATTTTGCATTTTAACAAAGGTAGTGTCAAATATTCATGGTAGTTTTTGGCATACGCTTTTTTCTACCAACATTAATGTAACATTGCGAATAATAATCGCTTGCATTCTGATCCTATTCGAGGCTTGACTTTCTTGACTCGACAAGTTTCTTTATCAGAAATTCATATAAGAGAAGTATTTGGTTATTCCCAACTCAATCTTGACAAGTCTACTAACCGGGATTCTTGTCAGAAAATTATTCGGATTTTCCTAACTCAAGTTGAAAAAATAACGGTAAAAAGTGCATTCGGACATTCACAACTCACTTCACAATTCTTGCCAGTCTTCGTCACTGTCACTAAACAAGCCAAGATCAAACCAGGTTATTTGTGTTGTATTTCACAAAGTTGAATAGTCCATATAGTTGGACCATCCAGCTTCTATCTGTGACTATTTTGTGAATATGTATGTGTGAGCCAGATCAGATGAGAACAAGTATCCATCAATATATGATGAGTGTCTCTAACATTCCCCTCCTCGTTTACCCTGGTTCTTCGCAAATTTCTAATAACATATCCAACACCTAACTGCAGGTTATTCTTTTCTAATTTCAATCACTAAAGTTGAAAGCATTAATAGTCTTATTTATTTAAAATAATTAAAATAAAATATCGATGTGTACAATATATGTTTACAAATATGTTATGAATTGACAAAATTTAAAGTATTATTGCCGTTTAATTTAAACTAAACAAACTTAACAATTTTGGGCTTTATATACTTTTTAAGGCGACCGTTTGTAAATTCTTACTCTATGTATTATGTATTTTAGTTCGGATAACATATTCTATATAACTAAGGATCGTGACATTTTGTGGTCGTATAAATATCATATAATATATACACATGTATATAAATTCACACTTACAGAAAGATCGGTCCTTTCGTAGCAACGAAGTGGAAAGATTACTTATTTGGTAAATATATGGTAACGTTAAATATTGCTGGTTACATACTAAAAAATGGAACTTCTACAATAAAAAGTAGTATTTAATTGAGTTGGAAGTATTTATACGATTTTGTAAGTCCTAAAGCCTTTCTATCGCAATCCCATCGCAATAAGTTGTCCATGTTAAAATAATGCCATATAAGAGCACACCAAATATCGTAACTCGTCAAAGTTGGATATTTTGATGGAAACAACCTAAAATCAGACCATGGAAGAGGCGGTCAGACTGTGTGAAGTATTTTTAATATTTTAAACAATGTATTGTATGATTTATTGTATGCTAGATATCTTGGAACCGTTGTATCTAATTTTATCATTATTCCTTAACTTTTATGCCAGAGTTAATACTTCAGAATTCTTGATATCGAGCATTGAATACCCCAAACAAAGAGTTCGGAAACATTAAGGCTAGTAACCTAGGAGACCATTCTATGAGCCCTCTGATTAATTATTCATTGACTTACAGAAAACCTCTGTGTTTTCAAAAAAATGATGAACCCTGTATTCATTCATTTGCAATACTTGGTTTTTCGCAATTAAGTAATAACTTTATATATTTTAATATTAAATAAAAAAACAAGTATATTTCTCCTAGAAATCTCTTTTTTTGCTGTGATTAATTAAGTTCTCTTCTAGTCAAGTCTTCTTGAATAAGTAATAAACTTATTTTTATTATTAAATATTTAAGTAAAATAGGAATATTTCAGTAATTAAAAAAATATGATGACATATAATATAGAAATGATAGAAATGACTTGTATACCTAATATTTAACCACATTAATTTATTTAAACCAACTGGTCCAACTGGTAAATAACCTTATTTCTAAAACATTTTATCTTCAATAGAGTTAAAAAACTAAACATGAATATTATTGAATTTTGTTTATTTTTTTTATATTCTAAAATAAATTCAGTGCCTACAATTATACTAAAATTTATCTAACCGCAATGTTTTTGTAATACATATTTAAAAAAAAAAATTAAACATGTTTTATTATTTATGTTATTGTGTGGATTAAGGGCGAGCTTTCATTTTTCATGGTGTATAACTTTATTAATTTTGACATTATGATCATTTAATTCAATGCATGTTTGTCTCCGTAATCTTGGATTTAAGATTATAAGAAAATATATTTTGTTTACACAAGAATTTTCCAAATTAAGATGTTATAGCACGCAGAAAATGCATCTAATATGGTCGCGGTCTTTCTTATAATGCATATATTGTCTTAATTATGGCAAATTACATTCAGTTTATTAGTTTTAAATGAGTGTTAAGGTCCTGTCTAAGTAATAAATCTAAAAAAAGTTAAATCTAGTGTACAACTTTAGCTATAAATGGATAATAAAAACTGACATTTACGTAAAAAAACGCGAAAATTTAAATTATTATTGAAAATGGCGCCATAAACAGTTACTTTTAGTACCACAATAAAAATAAAACATTTTGAAAATATAATTTCTTCTAAATAAAGTCGAACGGTATAATCTTAATTGAGTGCCAGTAATTAAGATAATGCGATGATAACCAAAAAAAATCTAACCATTTTTTAAATAATAATAAACTCATTAATACTTTTTGCCAGTTTACGCAGAGTAAAATATTATTTAGTGTATTGTATTTCTTACGAATTATTTAATACTGTGAAATCTCTGAAAAGAAATGAAAAGTGTTCGGGCAAATGAAAATAACATAGTTTTTACTTAAAATAATCCACTAAACCTAATATTATTTCGTAAAACGCCTTGCTGTAGTACGAACATAAAGCTGAAAAGATAGGAGATTTGGCCGAAATCCAAATCGAGGATATTTTATCGAATCCCGAAGAAGCGTTTTCGCAATTGAAATTTTAAGGCTCTCATATAGGCTTTGTCTCTGCCAAATCTGACTCAACCGAAAGGTCTTTACTACCCGATTATCTCTTCTTATTACGTAATCTCAATGAGTTAGGAGATCGTACCCAACTGTTCAATATTCAATTATTACCTCCGTGCATAGTGGTTTCATGGACCATTCTTCTACGAGAGGGAGTAATAATCAAAATGATTTGCTAAATTCAATCTTCCAAACAGCGAACATACTATAGATTGATTCTTTAAATGATTATAAAAATACATTTAGGTTGATACATTGTATTATATGAATAATAATGCGTATATTTTTACTATAGAGTCAACAAACTAATATTAAAATTAAAATCCGTTAGTATAGACGACAAAGCTAGATTCAAAGCTATCTTCACGAAAGACCGCAAAACGTAAAAAATAACGAAACTCTAAGACAACCCCTAATCAGTGAATTTGGTATACCACAAGGGACAGTTTTGGGCCCACTTCTTTTTATAATTTATGTCAATGACATTTTCAAACTAAAATTGACCGGAAAAATTATATCATACGCCGACGACACTGCTATCATTGTTAACGGACAAGACTGGAACACTACAAAGGAACATACAAATAACGTCATGAACACACTAAAATCCTAGTTTGATAGTAATTAACTTTCTTTAAACTCCGAAAAAACCTATAACATTCCCTTTTCAATCAAAAGTCTTTAAACACCGCCCCATATAAAAATAACTATCCACAAATAGAACTGTAACAAAATTACCTGTAACGACTCATGTACAAACTTAAGGTCAAAAAAATAAATCAAATATCTCGGTGTAATTATTGATCAACATTTAAAATGGCACAGTCACATTAGCGAATTAGCGAAAATGTATTTATATATTCATAAGATTAAGAAACATTTTAAGTATAAATAATTTTGAAAAGGTATATTTTGCTATTTTTCACTCACTATTCCAGTATGGAATAATTGGGTCGGGAGGAGCATACAATAATATAATAAACTCGGTAAAAAATAATACAGAGAACAATTATCAAAGTAATATTTTTTTAAAAAATCAACATTTTCAACACAAACACTTTTTGAAAAATTCTCAGTCCCCAAAATAAAAAACATTTACAAAAAAATCTCAATTAATCAATTTATTAAAGAAAAAAACAATGTAAAATTTGAAACAAGCACATCATTAAGGTTTAAAAATAACTTTAAAACCACTAAATGTAACAGCAAAATTTTATATACTTAGGGATAAAAAAACTTCAATACCCTCCTTACACAAATAAAAGATATAAAAAAGTTTAGAAAGAAATTGAATTAACGCTTCAAAAGCACACAAATAGACAATAAATAATTATAGACTACAAATGTTATAACTCTCTGTATGAAATTATTACAGTGTAGCTCCCTCTCCAAGTACAAGAGCTAGTCTCTTTTTTGAAGAGGTAAGCGAAAAAAAAACATGTAATTTTAATAATGTAAAATATTTAATTCATGTTATAAAAAAATTGTAAAAATGTCAAATAAATAAAAAAAATCTTTTAAAAAAAAAAACTCTACCCACGTACCTAATTCTGCAAAAACAGATATATTATATTAAAGTAATTAAAGTATGATTGATAAAGTTATAGAAAAATTATAATCTATAAAATATGCACCAATTATTTCTAATTTAAATTAATCAACTAAAAATATATACAGAAAACGGGATCCCGGTAGCAACTAAATATTTTTTTCATAATGAATACAATTGCATATAATTATGTAATGTTTTATCGTTATCAAAGATATTCGATGTGGCTGCGCGATGCAATCCAGCAACAACAACATAGCTGCCAATGAGGCCTAAAACGTTAATTCTGCTAACAAACCAAATAAAACACATGCTTAGTATGTTTGACGTTATTATTCAATTAATTATATTTCAATAAACAAGTGATATGGTTATTAATTTGACTACAAGAAATCACGAAAAATACCCATTTTTTGAAGGGGAATCATAGATATAAGTGGTAAAGGGTTTATTCAATTGATATACTTGTAATGAAATATCACAAAAACTGACCCAAATTATTACCGAATTATAGAATCAATCACATATCTGGTGATCAATTATGTCTACTAGTTAAATAAAATGTTACCTTGTTACCTGAGTAATAAGGATTATATATAATACTTAATAATAAGGCTAATAAATATATTACCAATATATTTGTTAATTTTTTAGTTTAGTTTAAGTTAGTTTATTTGACATCATGATGAAAGAATTTATAATTTTTCAAAACCGGTGGTGTATTAAATTTAACTCATAAAAGTGACTAAAAACAAAGTTATAAATAATTTAATATAAAATAATTTTTTTTAAATACATATTTTTATTTTTGTTTATTGACCTAATTAATTAACTGAATATTTTTTCGAACCAGAAAAACATATTTTATGCAAGGGTAGTATAATACACGTATCAGAGACATGTAACGTGATTTTTTCAATGCGTTACTTTTTATGCGTAATATCTGGTACAAGTGGAGAAAAATGTTGAGAAATCGCAATGAAAGCAGCCCTTAAAACTAATGAGAAGCGAATTTTGTATAACAGGATATAAGTTCCAACGATTCTCTTTATTTTTCTTACCTCATTAAGCGCGTGGTTTAAATAATGATATGACGATAAAGAAAGAATGAATATTATATGAAAATAAAAAATGAAAAACTGAACACAATATAAAATGGTCGTTTCAATGCAATCGGCGGTATCCATTAAATCTTACGACACCTACAATGAAATGTAATGGGTATATGAATCTTCAATTCTTCTACAAAAGATCCAAAAATTTTAAAGAGATTTTTTAATAGTTCATTAATACATATAATGTAACGCAAATCTTACCTTTTATTGAATATTCTTCTTCTTTTTCTTTCATATATGCTATCCGCAGGTGGTGTGGTACACGCGTGTGAGATATATAACATATTTGTTATAATGAATTAACATAGGTAAAAATAAATGTTTTACCCCTGGTGGGATTTGAACCCACAATCCCCGGCTTAGGAGGCCGATGCCTTATCCATTAGGCCACAGGGGCGGATGATCTAGGGATGAAAATAATGAAATACTTCATTGAAACCTACAAAAGGTCTTTATATATTATTTTCTGACTGAAAAACGAATGATTTTATACTTAATAATATACGAGAAACCATTTATTGAAAGTAAAATTAGTACATTTATTTATTATTTCTTTAAGTACAATATCAGTACATTTATATTATTTATATGTCTCCATTATTATGAAAGTAGTCTAAGTCAAAATATTTTTTAAAAATGAGTTTATCAATTGTTTCGCGTCACATTGTTTTAAATTAATATAACTGTCACTGGTGGGATACAATCCCGTGGACTGTATCGATTACAATAATGATTAGTTGACGAAATCCGAATTGGATTCAAGAAAGGAATATTGGCAAATGGATCTTGATCCTGGATTGAACGTCGTTTTCACCTCTAGTTGACTCGCACCATTTTAGTGAAGAACCGAGATATCACTGCACTTCCGGAACTGTTTTAAACATCATGTCTTCGTGGTCCTAGCGTTACGCACGGCGCTGCTTTTGGACGGTAGATCTTGACAGTTCGGTGTCAGAAGGCAATCTAATCGCTAAGTAATTAGTTGGCCAGAGCGGGACTGGTATATATTAAGGTTTATATACGAAGATGAAAATGCATAGAGGGAGTGGAACTCGACATGTGTCAATAGTAACAATTGTGAAAATTTTAAAGCGTTATATTCAGTGTGCTATTACGGCGTTCAACGGTATTCAGCTAGAGTTTATTTTGGTAATAGAGTAAGTCATTCCAACCTTAAAATCTTTTATTTCCGTACAAGCTACATGCCAAATATTATATGTCGAAATAAATTGTAAATCTAGTAGACTAAATAAATTTTGAAACATTGTGTTGTGTAATATAAAAATATTTTTTAATTAATTCAAACGCAAACCTTTAAATATCTCGAAACGAAAGAAACATGACTTAGACCACTTTCATAATAATGGACACATACATAAAACTGAATGTTTGTCTTTTCTCTTTTGCGTTGTTCCCTGCAGTAACCCTTCTTGATATCTACTTCAGCATTTCCGTTCCTATCAAACATGCTTCCCGAATACACAATCTCTTCAACTTGTTTCAAACATTCATCAACTCAATATTTTGCACATTTCTCATTTTTTATTTCTTAAATTCGAATCGTTTCGAGTTATTTACTTTAATATTAAGGTCACTATCCTTGCATACACCAAACTTTCTTCTTACTAGACCCTACTCGTTTATGGTGGTAGATTACTGTAACCAATTGTAAATGCATGTTAACAATAATTTTATTAATCTCTATTTGTTCTTGGATACAGGTTGTGATATTACAAAAATAATGTCATGTTCAAAATCACCCCATCATTATTTTTAATGTCAATCACCTTAGTAATCACAAATAACGCCCTCAATATAATCGGATCAAAAATGTGTAATACTATAACCATGTAGTCTATAAATAAATTCATCCAAAAGTATTGACCGTGAAACGAGTTGAATTGTAGAAAATTTTGTCCCATATTTTATCTATAATAATGTTACGTTTCCCCATCTTTTATCTATGACTAACTCAACTGTATTGGATGTATTGTACTGTAGTGTCATTTTCCAGTAAAAATTTAGATTGTGTATATTTTTAGTGAAATTATATTTTTAATATTATACGGTTTGGAAGCAATTGTTAACAAGGATTTACCTAATTCGTCAGTAATCAGTTATTGTATTAATTTTAATATTTAACGCAAACACGTTGTGGTTCGTTTTAATAATTAATACTTTATTAACCTTTTTTTAAAAATAAAATAACTGATAATATAAATTATATTTTTTTAAATGCAAATTAAATGTATTAAATTAGAAAGATATACATATAAAATCAATTTTAAATAATGGAACGATAGATGTATTAATTCGAAAAGTGTAAAGTATGGCTTCAAAAATTTGTCGTCAAAAGTACTGTCGCTGTAGCATAGTTAAATAATGTACTTTCCCCGGTTTGGAAAGAGATCCAGGTTCGAATCCCTGTAGCGCAACTACAATATTTTTTGATAAAATTGATTTTATATGCACATCTCTCTAATTAATATATTTAATTAGTATTTAATAATTTAATTGTTTTGTAAATATTGGAGCTCTATACATAATCAATTAATACACAAATTTTTAATGAAAACACATTTTTGTTGTAAAGTTGCAATTTCAGAACATAGTTCTGTGCTATTTGTAATGCAAATTAAATTAATCAATTAGAAAAATATACAAAAAAAATATTTGGTCATATCCCGGTAGCAACCAAACATTTTATTGATTAACAGATATTTTCTTTATATATTTATAATTGATTAATTTAATTTGTATTATAATTGTTATAGTAGGGATTTTGAATTTCACTTAAATGAATTTTGGAATTGTGGAGATTTAACTCATCACTATTTTAATAAATCTTACATATCAACATTTTTTATTATAGTAAGTACTTTATTTATTTCTAAGTTTTCTTAATCAACCAATCTCGAGTCTTATTTATTTATAATACAGTATTTATCTGGTTAGACGTTTCCACATCAAATATTTAAAGAAATTTTTTTGATAAAAATATATTAAATATATTAATTAGAAAGATATACATATAAAATCAATTTTATCGAAAAATATTGTAGTTGCGCTACTGGGATTCGAACGTGGATCTCTTTCTAAACCGGGGAAGGTGTATTATCCAAGAAAGAGATACAGGTTCGAATTCCGGTGGCGCAACAACAATATTTTTCGATAAAATTGATTTTTTAAGTATATAATTTATAAATTGAATTCATATTTAAAATATCACAGACCTATGTTCTGAATAATTACAACTTCACAATAAGAATGTGTTCTCTTAACAAAAATATATGTTTCCGTGGCACTGCAGCCCATTAAAGTGAACAGTAAATCTGCAGAGCTCTATAGACACGCTTTACAGTGAGAATTTTCGGTAAATTAATACTATTTACATTCCTACCCCGGTCGACATTAAGGCAGGTAAATAATTAAGCAAAGCAAGTCGACACCCATTAGTATGATAATGCCCGTATAAAAATACTTCCAACGCATAATTCCGCGTTATTGTCAAAACACACCCACGGGCACTCGCGCACGCATAATTCACCCTTAATTTCAATTTGAACGCTCCGTTTCCGCCAAAAGGTAGACTGGTCTGGATTAAGGGAACATTAATAATGATAAACAAATCATTTTGCTTCGGAATCGCCTTGGATGAGTAATTAATGAGAGCCTCTCTGGCCATGTTGAATTCCAATTTTGCTAATAAACATGATTTATCGCTGAAAAATGAGCGTTCTCCAAACAAGAGACAGGTGCTGGGGAGTTATTTATTCTGTTTTTTTTTAATATCCTCCCCGTAATTCATCCCCTCAATATGGCGGTCGGCGCTAAAACATTTTCCGGTGTTTGAAGGGGTCGTTTTTTCACCATCGATATTTTGTAAAGGTTTTCAACAATCAATTTATTGTTTTCATACACACAACGCGGGTACGGTCTGTCCATTTTACGGAGGTATTTTCTTTACAATAACTAGAGTTACGCAGAAACATTTTTTAATCACGGGCCTGAGACGGATGTCGTATTCTTCTATCTTTCAATCAATCAAAGCACTTTAATAAATTTGCAAAATTTATTGTATTTTAAACACGTTGTAATTTTATTATGATATATCTTCATTTTCAGCGATTCTTGTCGAAAACTCTAATTACAAAAAATACCATTTATTAGTTAACTTTATGCATGAATCTGAATCTACGATTGATCTTTTATAATTCACAGATAATTTTGTCTTGGCTATTTTGCCCGAAACTATCGTAGGGTTGAATAATCGCACATTTCGACGAAACTTTAGATTGTAAATCATGTAAGTTTTCGCTCGGGAGCACCCCTAACTTCCCAACCATTGTAAAAAATGATGATAAATCTAAAATCTATCATCATTTTTTTCTAATAGATTGCCTTTACTTCAATATATTATTGCGTCACTTAATTCAATAGAAGTAATTCGTATATTCATTTATTTTTGTAAAATATATACTAGCAAAACTGTTATTTCGATAAAACATATTTAACTATTTTTAAAGTAATACAGAAGGATGGCGCTATTAAAAGAAGTATTTTTAAGTTACAAAATCCTGATCTAACCACAATACCAGTGAGACCACGTTATCCAATTATTTTGGAATATACTGTTTCGCCTCATTACTTAATATGTATATATTTATTTGTGTGAATTAAAATATCCTGTTTTGATTTAAATATTCTCCTATTTCTTTATGGATTTCAAGATTAAAAAATATGTATTTTGCGTGTTTTTCTACAAATAGTTATAGAATCATTATTTTAAATTGTTAACTTTGTTTTATTAACCGCTTAATGAATAAAAATACATTTATCGGTTTCGAAAAATATCATTTTCTTCTTCAGGATGTCATTAACTAATCAAAAACATATGATATTGTGTCTTTAACAGAATCTATTTTTAAAAACAATAATTATTTTAAATATAAATTTAGAACCGAACTTGAATTGTTACTTGATGATACAAAATTACTAGAATAAGTTTTAGGAAAAAATTTTAGAATGGATCTTGTGGTTAAATTTAGTTGGTTGTTTATAATTTTTAGATTAGTTTTACGCGCTTTATTTATCTCTAATGAATCCAAATTATTTAATTTATGACCAACACCGTTTACATGCAAAATAGACAATCCCAACAAATGATTAGAAAATTCTGAAAACCCACTCTTGTTCAAACATCTCGAATGCTCCCTTACTCTTAAATTAAAATTTCAACCTGTTTTACCAATATGAAATAAAACAACCACAAGGATATTATAAATAGTTATAGAATCGACAAAAAATTAGTTAACCTTCATTTTAATATAATGTATTCGCAAGTTATGTATATGTTATAATTTAAATGGGTATTTTTAGCATTAAATTTAAGCATTCAAAATAAATAACCATTACAGAAATTATATTTAATAGCACTGTGTAATAATTTATATATTGCAACCGAATTTAATAAAAAATATTATCATCTACATCCAGCCTGATGAATATAGGCCTCCGACAAGAATCCCTTCAGCTCTTCTTATCCATCTGTTGTCAGCCACTTTTCTGATATAATCGTTCCATGGATCTTAAGAATGACCAGCACTTCTACCAAAATGAGGCAACAATCGATCTCTTGTCATCTCTGGTGATTTTCTTTGATACCTATTCAATCTCTTAGAGGTTGTCCAAGCAATGCCCTTTCCATTATTCTTTGTGCAACACTTTGAGCATACATTGATTGCAGAGTTGAATAATCATAAAATAAACTTACTTTGATGTTGATGATTACATGTAAAGACATGCTAGTTAAAAAAACGTCCATGAAAATGTGTATAAACAAAATTACTAATTAAATTTTTATCGAAATCCATTATACACATGACTATTATATATTTTTTAGTAGACAAGTATTCTAAAATTGCATTATATTAAACTTTTTTTTGTGTTATTTTTACGTTAACCGGATTCGATACTAACGAATTTTTGTCAGGATTGGCGTACAACTGAACTATTCCACAAAATTTAAACGACATCCATTACGAAGTATAGGCAGTCTCGGTAAGAGTGGACTCTTTGGATTAGTTCAGTTGTACGCCAGTCCTGACGAAGATACGTTAGTATCGAAACCGATTGACGTAAAAATAACACAATGGTTTAAAAGTTAAATAAAAGTACAATTTTTAATTATGTCTAACCACTAAGTTAACGCTACAAACATCAACAAATAAGTGTTCGTTTTGGTACATACCACTTTCATATCTTTAACGACTAAGTATTTTAATGAATTAACCATTTTTCTTACATTGGTGTCCATACAATATACATTTACCAGTGCTTAAGTTTTTTTTACAGATACTAAATATATTTTTAGTTACAAAATTAGCATTATTTTGGTGCTCATTTAAATACTATCCTTTTTATTTCATCTCTGTAAAGTGTGTTACGTATTTATTCGGATAAACCCAAGGTGGAGGAGGTAATAAACAGAATGAAGAATGGTTTATTTATGTAAATGGTTCAGGCATATGGAGCGAATGAATGATAGACACAGCCAAGCTGACCAGATATAAGGTGAGTGTGAATAATATAACGATACAAGAAATCAGGGCAGCCACCTGAAACCTGAGTTAACAAAATAGAATAATCATTCAATGGAGGCAATGTTGTACTCTCGTATACGGGAATAATAATAATTTGTAGCGTTTTCTTTTATATTTCTTGATTTGACTTTCGTATTTTTTTAATAACAAACCTTGTATAAACTACCTACCAAACCGATTTCCAAAGCACTGTCAAAACTACGTCAGGCTGGACTTACGACGTGCAAGACAAAAATATATTGATCGGAATCGAATTCAGACTATGTTAAATAACTCTGATAAATATAATTTATAGCACTTGACAGTTTATTGTGTTTCTAAAGTAACTTTTCACGCTTAACTCAGATATATCTTCAAAAATTTTCTATCACCCACAGTTTTTGTGTAATAACATTTTTCAAGTATTGCTGTTGTGGTACTATATGTGAGCAGTTGAACTCTTAATTCGCAGTAAGCGGCATATACAGATAAATAATAAATCATTTTTAATATCTGTTTATGCGTGATGATTCATTTTATGCAGGTTCTTTGCCATGCTGGTTGTGTGGCGTAAATCATAAGACCATTTTGTCAGATTGTTATTTTTGTATTACAAAAATTAAAGAAATAAACAGTAAATCGAAACACACAGTGCAGTACTCAAATTTACCGTCCGCTATAAGGCATGTGTCTTATGGAGATGACTTGTCTGTATCGCTATCTATAACATATATAACTTTAGAGAATGAATCAGATATGAAATAACCACTGGAGTGCAACAAGAGAAGTAAAATGATTCCGATTTTGAAGCAGAATCCTCTAACAGCGAACCTCTTCTGATAACTGATAACTTAGAGAGAATTAAACGACCTTGTTCGAGATTTTCAGTTATCAACGAAATAATCCAAGTTTTTGAAATCTAGACTAAAAGTTATAAATCTTCTATATACCGACATTAAAGTGTGTTTCTTTCATAATCGTCAGGAAGAGTTTCAAGATTTATATTCTCAAGAAGATAGTTTAGTGTACTGTAACAACATTTCTACTGTCATGGACGTATTTCATCATGAACATAAATCTACAGAGTACGGACTATTCATTAATTCTTCAAAAACTAGTCTAAAGGCTGTACTTTTGCACAATGGTAACAAATTTCCTTCTGTGCCGGTAGCTTATGCAACTAATATGAAAGAAACATTCGATAATATCAAAATCCTGTTTGAAAAAAATCAATACAGTAAGAAATATTACTAATAATATTACTATATTAATAATACTACTAGTGACTCATTACGACTGGTAATTCCGCAAATCACGTGCGTCGAACAATACCCCTCCCACTTACCTCCCCTGATGGTTTACGAGCAATTACAATTTAATCTTGAAATTTTTCCGCTGAACACCTAATGTAATGTTTTACTGAATAAATGTTTCTTCTGCACTGTATGGACAGTGAATGCCTTCCATGTTGCATGTAGTGTTAAAAAATTACAACTTGGAGGTGAAGGTGAACGAGCAAAAACTCCCAAAACGGTCCATCGTAAGTGGTGGGTCATGTGGATGGTAAGCGGAGTTTCTGAAGAATGGAGACATTTGTAACCCCTAATTCCAAAACCCCCTAAAACGGTTTTATGTGTATTTGAGTTATTGAAAAAAACGTATATTTTGAAAGCAAATATATAAATGTTTGTTTTTACATTAGCATTTTTTAAAGAGACAAATTCTGGAGTGTCATTTTTTTCTCTGCATATATCGTTCGGCAGCCATACTGGATTTTAACATCAACAAGTGTTGTGATTGGATGATTTTATTTTAGGGGGAAAAGCAACGTATACTTTGTCTGCTTTGGGGTATTTTGGAATTAACCCTGATTTTGAACTTGCAATATCAATGGATTTAAGTGTTTTTTTTCGAAAATCAATATGTTTTGCATGTAGCTGACAAAACTATATATCTACAAAACTGCATATTTAACTAAAATTATTTGAAATCCGTTTTAGGGGGGCGTGGAATTAGGCGCTAAATTTGTTCGTTTCGCAGTCCATGTCGCACACTATGTGACAACAAGGCGTTGAACATGTTTCTCAAGATCCATGTTTCGACTCTATATAGAGTTATGGAGAACACCAAGGCTTTAACTAACTGAATTTTAACATTTCTTGAGACAGAGCAGTTCATCAAAATTTTAGTCAACTTCAACTTAGCAGACTTGGTTTTTAGTTATTTAACAACACAAGTAAACTCTCGAAAAGTTTAGAACTTAAGTGTTTTATTTGGCATGTAACCTTAGTGGGTACTTACATCATGCAAAATATATGTATTTGATATAGCTAAAAGTTCGAATGGATATTCTTTCAAGCACTCTCTCTCTCTGTATATTCTCCTCCCGGCATCGGGAAGTTGTGCGGGTTCATGAATAATGCGGCCGCTAACTCCACAATTTCAGGTATATTCAGAACTTGGGGCAAAAATGAACCGCGATGCCTCAAAAGAACGGCGTAATTCCGTCGCTAAATGCGAGCTGAAAGTCGGGGCGGCCTACTCACAGTTGGAAATGTAACAGAGTAGGGCGATTTCACTTCGCGGAATTATTATTCATGACGCGGCTGTGGACATTTCGCCCAGTAACAAAATCGAACCAGATATGAAAAAAAAAGTGTCGCGAAATCTTAAACTAAATGCCTCCATAAATTCTTGGATAGTTTTTTTTATATCTTGTTAATTACGGGACACTTCTTTGGTTCATTTTTTTAGTGATACTTAGATGGGATAAATGTCACATCTAAGTATTACAATTTTACTCGCCTGGTGATCTAGGCTCGAACCCCGACTATTTAGTCGCTATAAAAGTATGTTGTCAGAAAAACAATATTTCTTTTATATGTGTTTTAATATTTACAAATTTTATATATCGTTCATTTTCCACTATATATTATATTTGAAACGATATTATATATGAAACTAGTGTCTCTTTTAGGTTAGAGCGCGTTATTTGTCATTTGGTTATTTCGGGAAAATTGCCATTGTTACTCAACTGTGGGAGATTCGTTAGGTTATCTCATATTTTTATGAGGCAACGCCATGAGAATTCCACGTGTTACTATGCTGAAAACGTTGTTTAGTTTTTCCCAAGAAAACTATTTATAAAAAATGCGCTTTAATCTTGAAGAGATACCAGTTCTATATATATATATACATATATGAACGTATATATCTACATCAAAAATTGGGAAACCTGCCTATTTTGCATTAAAAATCCTATTCGCATTCAAGCTGCTTTCAATAAAAAATAAATTTAAGTATGGACCAGTTAAAAATAATCACCAATACCACATCCGCACAAACTTTAAGCTTACTGAAACAATCAAAATACCAGCAATACTTCAGGCGAGAAAACTAAGATGAGCAGATGTAACGACTCCAAAGCGCTTCGTAAGGTTTATGAGGGAATGAATGCCAATGGAAATTCGGTTCCTGAGAGCCCCAAGAATGATCAAGGATGCAGCGCGGCTCTAAAGTACGGTTAAGGGGTCAGCAATGGATCTAAAAAATCCTTAGAGCCAGCCAATAATAATATATATACGATCAACGTGAGATTTCTCACAATTTTATGTATTTACATATTTATGTATTACACTTTGTGTGTTGGTGCAGTAAAATTCCTTTCATAACTCTATAATTCTTGTCAAATTCTCTCGATCACTTAAAACTGATATTTATAAACAAATATTTTCAAAATGATGATCTCTTATCTCCCTTTCCCTAGTTTAAATAAAGGTAAATCAGACTTTTAAATACGTCCTGAGGAAGCTTGAGATAAGCAAAACCGATTGACGTATAATAAATTTCATGGTTTCATACAAAGTTATTGTTATTTTATTTAATACTTTATTGATTTGTTAACAAGATATTAAAAAATATTTTCATTTCTTGTTAAAATAATGATAGCTACAATTTAGAAGTAAAATAAATTTCTCACGAGGGTAATGTAAAATGTCGCTTGATTAGTTAGTTTTGATGTTTTGACCAGTGGTAAAATTTCTCAAACTTAGTAAAATCTATAACTTTTTTTCATTTAGGATTTTACTACGAGAAAATCACAGATTTACTATATTCAGAGCCTCGTGTATTTAAAAGGTTAATTGGGCATTTTATTTTAAGTATGAATATGTATAATTACACACGTACACTGTGGTTTGTATTTTTAAAATGATATACGTATCTGTTCGTACATTTTTATACAAAATTGTATTATTCATTCTAAAATATTGGGATTTTTCGGTACTTAGGCAAACATTGTACTTTTTTGTGTATATGTAAAAATTAATACATCATTTAAATTAATTACTAAGTTGATAAAATTAATCAATAAATGAAAAATATTATTAGAGTTGGTAACAACAAAATGAATTTTGATCGCGTTTCTACGTCGAGGATCACCAGTTATAGGGTCGAATGAATTTGGATTTTGTTTGCTGTAGTATATGAATATGGAGCGCGATGTATGCGGGTAGATATATTTGCGGCAAGAGTAGGCGTATTTAGATTGAAACAAGACTTACAAGTATTTGCGTTTATTTCGGGGTTGAAAATTAATTTGCACAATAAAATTAACGACTAGAGATGCTCACTAAAGGTGGTTCCGAAAAGGCGGCCAAGGGAGAAGTGATCGCTTTCGCCGGCTTCTCGGACTGGGTCCGCCGCGATGTGTTGTCATCTGTATTTGGTCGGTACTATGCGGACCTGAATGGCTGTAGAGCTGTAGCTGTAGTTGTAGGCTTTTTTAATCGACCATATATTTATTGTACGGCGTCATCAGGCCTCTACAAAACATAAAAAGGTATAAAATAATTTTAAAATACCATAAATTCATTAAATATGACTCGCAAACTCTAGGAAACGAGAAATAAAACATTATATGGGAGTTATAAATTGATCAGATAAATTAAATGTGATGTCCTTGAGATCGAATATATGTTTATATGTGTCAGAACGCCCGCAACGCCGGGGCGAGATGTATATGCGGGTGTGTGTGTGTGTGTGAGCGGGGATAAAATGGTGACGCGCGTAAGATGCGGTCTCTTTTGCGTTACCGTTTGGCTCCGAGACCTTGTACCTTAACTAATAATAAAATAAGAGTTTTTTTTGGACCACCAATAATATACGACGAGGTGTATAATTTGAAACGTACTTATTACGCAAGTACGTAATATTAAATTACTAAAATTTATAGCTCAGAATAACTTTCTTCATCACCCTTTCAACATGGCCGTGCGAGTAATGCTGTATATTGCCTAATGTATTATCATTTTTCAAAGGTAGTTTTTGGAAATATGAATTTTCATTGAACATCTCGGTAAATCAGTATAATGATTATTATGAACCCGAAAACCTTTCGAAATATCTAACCAATTGAATAGACTTCATAAAAAATAATAGCTGGGTTAAAACTCGTAACTAGCCAAACCATATTCTAAGTAGGATATCTCATCCTTTTATTGGAGCTACGGGAATTTATCTTAAGTAACGACACATTATTCGTTTTTTTTTTTACAATTTGGTCAACTTCAAATAAACTTATTTAACCGAACCTTTTCAGCGAAAAAGAGTATATTTTCAGGAATCAGCGGAAATCTTCAAACCCGTTTCAAATAATGCTTATGAAGATCCACTGAAAATTAGTGACCTAAGATTTCTGAGAACGTCTACGGACTTATTAAAAATGTCTATACTTTCCGAAAGTACTTGTAATTACACAAATTTTAAAATCTAAAGGGAAAAAAGCAAACGTAAAATTGAGATTTTATAGAAATAATAATTATGGCAATGGATGTTCGGTTGAGAATTTTTAATTAATCGTCAGATTTTAATTCCGCTTTTACCATAACCATTTAACTTAATTGAAAAAAAAAATTCGCACAAATTAATCTAATTATTTTATAGAATTGGATTCTATAAAATATATTTTTTTAATTATGGCGGAAAATTAAGAAATTATTTTGATTAAGTCGTCTATTATGTTTAGGTTTTGTAAATATTGATTTTTTTAAATCATTTATCAACTGATTAATTTAATTTGTAATTGATATGTTTTCTTTTTGAAGAAACATAATTATATTTCAAAATACGTGAACATTATTTTGAATCTTAGTACATGTTTAATTAATACTGGGATTTTATTTTTTGATGTTAAACGATTTCAGAATAACGCTCCTTTGTAAGAAAATAATAAAAATAGTTTACTTACGTGGTTTATTCAAATTAATTATTAAAGTAGTTTTATTGTTAGTGGTTTACAAAATACAGTTCTTAATAAGTTGATACTTAAAATTAATTAGATGCATTACCTACTTAAAAATTAAAAAGAACAAATCTTTTAAAAGGTGTAGCTGCTACTGAGATCTGAAACTAGAACTTTATATTACTGGCAGAGTGCTTCTTCCATGGCACTATATCCTAAGGTGAAATTTGGTCTCTTCCATAAATGCTTTCCATTGGTCGCATCCCTGGCCATTGTTATTTAGTTTCCAGACTCTCCCATCCTGCTCCAGTCGTCTTCCACAGTCAGCCCACCTCTTCCTTGGCCTGCCTTTAGATCGCTTCCTCTGGGGTATCCACTTGGTCTTTGGTATTCTGTCATCTGATATTCTTTGAACATGGCCAGCCTATCCCAATTAAATTATAAGATTTTTTTTAAATTAAATTAAATAACAATTACTTTGTATGAAACCATGAAATTTATTATACATCGACCGGTTTCGCTTATCTCAAGCTTTATTTAAACACACATTCACGTATTTAAAACTGATCATAAATACAAGAAGAGTGCACATATATATACATATAGAGGGAGACAGAATATAAAATTACATGTGAAACAGAGAGACAGAATACATATATAGTTAAATAGAACATCGAAGGAGACAGAATATAAATTATATGCGAAAGAGAGAAACCGAATACATATACAGATAAATGGGACATTAAGGAATGGAAAAATAGTGTTGATGGATATTAAGTTGGTTTTAAAGGAAATATACCTAATATAGGACTAATGGATAAATTGATTTGATTACTAAGAATTTCATGATTAATTTTATTTTATTTTTGATCAGTTTTAAATACGTCCTGATGAAGCCTTAGAAAAGCGAAACCGGTCGACGTACAATAAATTTCGTGGTTTCATATAAAGTTATTGTTATTTTATTTAATACCACAAAGTGATTGATTGTCAAACCACAAAGTGATTGCTTTCTACGAAAATATAATATATTTTTTATATAAATTTAACGAGATCAGTAATCTGAATATCTAGTTTAATTGGGAAAGTGAACTAGCAATAATAAAATATTCTGGTGTTTTGAAATATTGAATGCAAATAATAAACTTCTTCAATATTTGCAAAATTACATTATTATTAAAACATTAAAATGGTGAATAAGGAAGAACTAATATAAAAACAAATTTAAAAGGCGACTATTTGCAAAGAGTATTTGGTTATTTATAATATTTAGCAAAAGCTGATTGGAAAATTTTTAATAGCTGTTGAAACAAACCATTCTTTTGATATTAACAAGGGTTTAGAAATTAAAAATACATACTAAAACCAGGGGTTTACAGTTAGATAAATTTGAAATTTTATAAATAAGAAAAAGTATTAATAGCAACCTAAATATTATAAATACCCCAATACTCTTTGCAAATAGTCACCTTTTAAATTTGCTTTCATATTATTTCTTACTTATTCACCATTTTATAGTTTTGTTTTTATCTATGCTGGTATTTTTTAATTTCAGTATACATTGTTTTCTGAAGAAGATACCATATATATCGAAACATGTAGAATAATCAATAAATTGTGGTTTAAACAAAGTATTGTCTTATTATTAATGCTAATAATAAAAATAACTATTGAATTTTTCTATGGATATCTACATATTTTCAATAAATGAGGACACATAAATTATTTTCTTTTTTAAAAATTATGTAATAATAAATAAAACTAGCTCTTTGGTCATCTTGGAAAAGAATTGAACCCCAGACTATTAAATATGCTCACTATGCGATTCTTAACCGTTAAACAAAACTGTTTCAGAAAGCCGTATTATTTTTTATTACACTCGCATTTATAAATCTCCCTAATATTCGCAATATTTTACTGTCACGGCAAAACATTTTGATCAATCCACGTAGTAAATTCACATTGAATTATAAAAGAATTTAATCAAATTGAAATTGAAACGGATAAACCGCAGATTTTTCGTATAAAAACTCTTAGCTGTAGATTTACTTTGAGGGTTCGACACGCCTCTCAATCTTTACTGCCCTTAACACCTTCTTAACCGGAAATAGCTAGAATAATATAACTAAAAATTACCGGTCAACCGTGTAGGGAAAAAATCATTTTCATGAACGTAATTTATTTTAAAAATCCAGATACCAAAAAGAGCAAGGAGCAGGTGGGTCATGTATCTTCCTGGATCTGGTTGGTTCTTCAGCCCACTTTTTTCCTATTTCTGTTCTTCTTCTAAATTTTATCCACCCTTCCTACATCCGGTTTCCCCAACCACTTCAAACGTTGACTTAACGTAAATTTTCCATTCATGACGAATGGAATATGCACATCTGCTACTTCTAATAAAACTTTGACTTGTGAGAGTATTGTGTCCGTTTTTCTAAGCCGCGATGATAATTCATAAATAGATTGTACCACCCTGATCTCTGTACTATCCTTTTGACACACTTGAGATGAATTTCTATCTGATCCGTGGACAAGGGTTATAACAAATATCTGATTACAAGATTTACCAGTCGTTATAACGGTTTTTTGCATATGACTAGCCTACTACATATGCATTTTACATATGCACTGACTAGCCTATTACACATACTATGACATGATAATTTGGTAAGTAATTTGGTAAAATTGAAAACAAAGTGCAAGATACATGTATTAGAAACCGAAAATGAACAAATCATAAAGTAAAAATTAACCTATAAATTAAATTTATTTTAAATTCACCATAGCAAAGCTTTTATAGCTTAAAAATCAGTGCTGAAATAGCACGCTTGTCTTAGGCCAGGCACAGTTTAATTTTCCACTGAAAATGATGAAATTATTTTTAAAATTTTGGAAAGAAATGATTTCCCGAGGATATTCCCAAAAAAATATTTTATTACGATTAACGACCCCTTTGCGTTAAATATTTTCGAGCTTTTAATTTTTTTTTGCATTATTCTGTAAAATCCGGTAAACATTTTTAATTTTAAAATTTCTAACAGTAGAAATGAATTAGTCCGTATTTATAAAATTTAAACTCTCATTAAAAAGATAGCTAAAAAAATCTCACTTCTGGGAAGGATCAGAAGATTCATTAGTACTGAGTCTTGTAAAATATACAATAGTATACAACTCTGTTATTATTCCTCACATCAACTACTGCAGCAGAATTTTATTTTTGGCTAATAAAAAAGAAATGCAACAATTGTCAGTACTGCAAAATAATGCTTTGAGAATAATACTAAAAAAGAATAGACATACTAGGCAATGCTGAAAAATCTTAATATGATAACCTTTAAACAGAAAGTATATTTCAACATTAATTTATTTTTAAAATCCCCACTAAAAAAATAACGGCAGAATTTATAAGAAAAATAGATTTGACTTATAAGAAAAATTGACTTGAATTTATAAAAAAAATTGACAGCACGACCATCATACAAGAGGAAAAGATAGACTGAGACTGGCATTCAGGAAGGAGGCTAAATCTCATAAATCGATGATGTACAGTGCGATAAAGATCTTTAATTAAATGCCAGATAATATAAGAAAGGAAGAGAAATTACATTAATTCAAAATAAATCTAAGCCAATATGTACAAGATAAGTTTTAGTAAAATGGAATATTTTGATCTTATTTATATTTACATATGTATGCACTATACTAAGAATAAATAAATAAATACATTACTCTTATACTCCTATATGAGTAACTTGTTAAATATATCAGTTTGCTATTTATGCCCATCATAGAATATATTGCAGATAATACACAAATTGCAGAGTTAACTTTATCATATTTAACATCTTAATAATTATTTTCAGGAATATTTTAAAAGTTGAAAAATTGTAATAAATTCACAAGAAAAGTTTGATGTTTCAGTTCTACTTTTTTTGAATGATTTATTTACTAATTATTTACATTGGTGTTAATGTGTTGGTCCTGTGACATTCCAAGTTACTTCTAAATCTTTAAAGTGGTTCTTGGAAAATGAATTGTCATTTCGTTTTTTAATTGGTTTCCACTAAAATTCTTCTGTGCTTCCATTGCAAAACGAGATTTTTATTTCTAACAGATTTCGTTCCGAGAAGATCTTAATAATACCTTTGTTTGATATCGGATACTTTGCGGATTTTCTTGAAAAAATAAAATTCATGAATTTTTAATTGATAGATACAAAATATTATGGTTCTCATTCATTCAATTTTGTTTACAAGTATACTCAACTGCGTAATACGATAATCAAAACATTAAAAAATATATTTATACAATATTTTTATTTTTTTATAACGCTAATTTTGTGATTGGACATAATTATAATAATACAAATCATTAAGGAAAACACATTCCTATTTTGAAGTTGTAATTATTCAGAACGTAGGTTTGTGATATTATAAATAAAAATAAAATGTAATAATTAGAAAGATATACATATAAAATCAATTTTATCGAAAAATATTGTTGTTGCTACCGGGATTCAAACCTGTATCTCTTCTAATCAGGGGAATATGAATTAACCGATTATGCTACAGTAACACAGTGCATAGACGACAAATTTTCTAGCCGATATGTTACACTTTTCAAATTGATACATCCATCGTTCCATTATTTTAAAGCCATCTTCTTTACTTTATTTAATGCATGTTTCCCAAATTGTAAGAGATCCAGGTTCGAATTCCGGTAGCAACAACATTTTTTTTCAATAAAATTGATTTTGTATGAATATTTTTCTAAATAATACATTTAAAATTACAGACCTGTGGTCTGAATAATTACAACTTCCCAATAAGAATATGTTCTCCTTAATAATATATGAGTTGTAGCAATGTGTCTAAAATTAAATAAAAATGAATCGTTAATTCCGGCGTCTCCTATCGGAATACTCAAAGGTATTTGAGATTCCGTAAACACAAAGAAGATGGCTTTCAAATAATGGAACGATAGATGTATTAATTTGAAAAGTGTAACATATAGGTTCGAAAATTTATCGTCAATGCACTGTGGTGCTATAGCATAATCGGTAAATACACGTTCCCCGGATTGGAAGAGATCCATGTTCGAATCCAGATAGCAACAACAATATTTTTCGATAAAATTGATTTTATATGTAATCAATAAGCTTTTTTTTAATACTCTTCTAATCTGTCTGTCAATACTCTATTTAATAAAATACGTTTCATTCTCGCAATCTGCGTTTTATAATATTGAAATATATATATATATATATATATTACTTATCCAGATGGATGATACAAAGTGAATATTATGATCCAGGCCAATGTTGTTTTTAAATAACAAGACTTGGTTCATTACATTGATGTATAAAATATGACATCGGTCAAGTGGTCACCTCTGGCTGCGGCACAAAATTCGTGCTCCTTTAACCATATTTTTCATAAAATTCTCGCACACTTTGCAAGTTATTTCAGAAATTATAATAGCATCAGAATTCTTCTTGGCTTATTAGAGTAGACCTTTTCATTCATGTACCTTTGTATAAAATAGTCGGAAGCCGTCAAATCAGGTGATCGAGGAGGCCAGTCAATATCACAATTTTTTGACATTATGAGGCCGGGAAAAAATTTCGCAAAATTTCAAGCGTAATATGGGCTATGTGTGAGGCGTTAAATACTTTATAATAAATTGTAATCAACCACTCTCTACAACTATTAAATGCGAACTGACAAATATCTGCCTAACCAAAATGGCGGCCAAACAAAATCAAACCAAAAATAATTATGATCACGGCACACACAACTGAAATATTTCATGAAGCCTTTCATCTAAATGAAATAAACCACAAGTTAATAATACCTTATGCTATATTTCAATACGTTCGACCTTTTCTATTATTCTCCATCCACTGCTGATATCTCACTCTGTTCCATTTGTTTCCACACATGTTCCAACGGGGGAGCTAGAAACACCTCCAGGTACCGTGTATAGTGCAAAAATTAATAAAATAATCATATATAGTTAAAATTTACTTCTTATCACACGACCGACTCTTAGTGTCATCTTGGAATATCGAAAAGTGCGTTCTGATCAAATACTATTTTTTTGATTACTGTATTACTGTAGGGACATATCGAATGTGCCAATCAATTAGAACTAATATCTCTTCACATTCCATTCACGTCGACTCGACAGACCGTACTTTTCCATATTCTTAGACAAAAAACCTCTTGCGTACACAATTTTTTAATTCGCTATTCATGTAAATATTATAATGATAATTTAACAGAATTTAATTTTTTCAAATTTTACCGTCGCTACACTAAAAAAAATATTTCATGAACCATTTTACTATCGATTACAGCCATTCATTTTACCTTACACATCTTGCTCTCCATCTCAATCTTAATTCCAACTTCCCCATCTTCTCTCCTCAAAGTATTTACCTTATTTTATTACATGTATAAAATAAATGCACTTTTGTTTGATAATGCTCTGACCTTTATCTATTTGGATTTGTATAATTAGTCTCATTTGCCAAATGTTATCTTAGTGTATTATGAAACTATATACTGTTAAAACTCCTTAATTTAATAAGTACATTTCAGTGAATAAAAACCTGAAAACTAATGTATGTATCTACCTAAAAAACATATAAGAAGATAAATGATACAAAACAACTAAAGACGAAATTAAACGAACACCTCAAAAACACACAATTAAACAATAAATAATATTATAGATTGCAAATATAATATAATAACATCTACATCTGAAATTTCTACAGTGTTAATTTCTCTCCGAGCACAATAGCTGGAGTCTTTTTTTGGAGAGGTACAGCGATATATAAACAATATGTAACTTTAGTTAGTAATAGAATCAAGTAAATTATATATATAAAATTGTAAAAAATTTAAAGAAAAAATCTGCTTTACATGTCTGTCGTCATCCCGAATTCTGTATTATTAAGACATTATTAAGATCGAACATCGTCACATATTGGCCTATTGTTTTGAGTGCAAAAGTTATACATAACCTATAAATTACAATATTTTATAAATTACAATATTTTATAAATTACAATATTTTATAAATTACAATATTTTATAAATTACAATATTTTTTATCTGTTTCTGTTATATCATATGGCGCCAGATATATTCCGTTGCGCCAGTTGTTATAACTGTTCCTCGAAGAATATCGGTTGACAAAGTGATGTGAATAATACTAGTGCAGGTAACAATTTGGAATTAATTCCCGATCACAATATAACAATAAGCTATATCTGCGTTGGAAGACGTGGAGCGAAAGAGATTGTTCTCCCGCGGTCCGTCATACTTAAACACACTCCCTTACGTACCACTTCATACGCACACATATACATGGACTCTTTCGTCCTGTAAGCGCGTACGCCTGTCATCCAACCTCATTTCATAGACATCACAATTACAATATAAATTTGTTTTATGTAATCTATATTATAATTGCACTAACATGTGCATCCATAGTACTCGTATACGTTATATCCATTGTTAGTGTCATTGCTATTTTTGATAATAAAATCCGCTAGATGGCAGTATAGATTAGCAAAAAATAATAATATATGTTAATATTAATTTACAATCCCTCTGCATTGTGCAATAGATGTAGGTGAAAGAGTCACTGATTAAAGTCTGATGAATTAACACGTCGCTGGCCGTGGTGGAAATTTTCTTTTGCGATGGATAGAGAGATTGTTTTATTTCTTATATATTCAATGCATTTACATTGCTATTACATATATCGGTTCGCAATCTGATATTTGTCAAAAACTGATGGGAATAATTTTTGGATGTGATTACTCGATTATTTTAGCATTGCAGTTCAAAACAGTTTTACACAAAATGTCGTATTTACGTGAGATTTTAATTTTTTTTTTTACCTGTCCATATTATTTCATGTTGATCTTTTTAATAACATTCTGACGATAATCATATGAATTTAAGATAGCTCTAGGTGAACATATGTATGTAGCATGTATTATTTTAATTTAGTAATATGTTGTTTCTTCTTACGGAAATAATGACAAAGTATACTACATAATTAACATCACTATTTTTTTAACAAACACGAAAAATTATCTATAAACTCATAGTAAAATGGAATAAAAATAAAATAAAAATATTCTATAAATTGTTTCTTATTTTTATTTGAAATTCATAATTTTATTTGAAAAACTTACAGTCAATCAATGATTGATAAAACAGTAATAAAATTATGACAATAAATTCAACCAAAGATTTATGTTACACAGTGTAAAAGATAATAAAATATATATTATTAAAAAAGTAGCTAAATTTAATGTAATATTTTATTTCTAAGAATAATAAATAATTTATTATTATCGCAATGACATGAAAGAGATATTTGAGATTATCAGATAAAAATTTATATTTTTTTAGTGTTTCCATGATTCAATTTAATTATAAAACTGCCTTTGATGTAGAGAGAATTTTGAAGGTCATTTTTGTGCGAGGGTAGGTACTGTACAAGCGAGGCCGCGCGGCGCTTCTAGCTGCTCGTTTGTATCATCCCCATCGCCCAACCCCCAATTACCTCACACCTCAACGATAATAATACGATGATAAAGCACTACCGAGCGATACTTTTGGTATGAAACTTTTACACTTTCATATATCAAAGAAATCGCAGCAATCCGGGGAAAGAATATAAGAACCGGGTATATGAGAGGTACTTTTTCGTGGCGAAATAAAATGTCAGAAATGTACCCCAAAATGTGAGTACTTATTTAACATTATTACAATTTTTGTATGACGATCGTAAATTTATGTCGATTATAATATGGTTGTGGGGTACCTTCTTTATTTAACACTACTTGTACAATAAAATCTATTATTACTTTGGTTAATTACACGCATTGGTAAACAATAATATTGATTTATTATTAAATATAAAATTATAGGAATATGATAAAATAAAACATGTTACAAACATTATTTATTGTAATCAATTTAAATATCTTGCAAAAAAAGAGTATAGTTTCATGAATAAATTTTATTATTTAAGTAATTTGTTAGTTAGCTGGTCATTTGAGGATTGTTCATTCATCATAATAGATAACAATCTCAAATGAAAAGAACTTATTACTAATCTCACAAACAAAATAAAGAAAACTGCCTACATATTTTTTAGACTCAGAAACATCCTATCACCTACATATCTGAAAATAATATATTACGCGTTTGTACAGTCACATTTGCAATACGGTATTATTGGATGGGGAGGTGCATAAAAAACTTCAGTGTCACAATTAGAAATCACTCAAAAAATGATAATAAAAATTATTCTAAAAAAAAAAGACTATCCAAGTATACAACTTTTCACAGATTTTAAAGTACCAAAAATAGTAGACATACAAAAAAAATTCAATAATTCAAATTTTCAAAATTAAAAATCAATTAAATTTTAGAAGCGAATTCCGATCTACAAGATATAGAGATCAAATTGATATTTCAAAACTAAAATATACCGCGACTCAAAATCAATATATTTATCAAGGTATCAAATTTTTTAACAATCTCCCCATCACAATTAGAAAAATTACGGACTATCATAAATTTGTAACTGAAGTTAAAAAAATATGTAAACAGACTAACTGAAACATAAATTAACTCGAATATACTCCTTCTCTATACACGAGTCTTACTCTCATAGAGAAGAAACAAATGTTAATATATATATGATTATTGATATTGTATTATATTTTTAATATTAATAAAAAAAGAAATAAAAAATAAAAAAATCATCATGAGGATTGTTCATTCCTTTTCTACAAGACATCGAGCTGTACATTTTTTATTATTTATTTTACCTTAGGTGGTTCAATTGCACGTTTTCTCTAGCAATGTACCTTTTCAAGTTTATGTTTAACTACAGATCTCGATTGTGCGGACCAAAACTCAAAATCTCCGTTTTGTCTCAGTTTCCCTATTCGGGAAGCGTGTTTTGTTAGCTCATAACAAACTCGATGGACGCCTTGGTTGCAACATGTTCCTTGTAACTATGAATGCATTACGCTGCTAATGTTTATGCAATCCGAATGTATAAACTTTTTTTTTATGATATCCATGATTTGTCTATGTGTAACTAGTTTATATGATTTTTCCTATTTGTTTATTATAATGTTACTTTTGATGGATGGTGTATTTTTTACCTAATAAATAACTGTTCAAATACACCAAAGCAACTGAAAATAATGTATTGTATTATTAAGGAGAACACATTCTTATTGTGAAGTTGTAATTATTCAGAACATAGGTCTGTGATATTTTAAATACTAATTAAATGTATTAATTAAAAATATATACATATAAAATCAATTGTATTTAAAAATATTGTTTATTATGCTACAGCGACAGTGTTTTTGATGCCAAATTTTCGAACTTATATGTTACACTTTTCAAATTAATACATCTATCGTTCCATTATTTTTGAAAGCCATCTACTGCGTTTTTACGGAATATCAAATACCTTCAAATGCACCTTCCCCGGTTTGGAAAGAGATCCAGGTTCGGAACCCGGTAGCGCAACAACAAATTGATTTTATATGTATATCATTCTAATAAATACATTTCATTAGTATTTAAAAAAATATATCTTAATTCGCTGTCACATCATGGCTTGGTACAACTAGACTCGCGCTTTGCTTTGTTAAGAGAAACTGGCAAGATGATAACTACTCCCATAACAGTTCCGAGTTCCTTTCAGCGGTGTACCTTTAGTCTTTCTACATTTGATTTTGACATATTTTTTTTATTAAAGATATAAACAAATATACCGGACAAATGTTAATATCAACTATAAAACAGTAGCAAGTTCTTCTTTCAACTGACATGTTTCAAGAACAGTTTATGTACGTCGGGACATTCGTAAATAAATATATATTTTTTAAATTTACTAATTAAAATAACACAATCGCATTCGTCGCAAGCGCAATAAATTGCGATCTGAATGACCTATGACCCGTGCATCCAAAAGAGACGACAACGCAACCGAATTAACCTTTTTTGTACACATTGGCACAGGTTTGAAATATTTCTCAAGATTACAACGGTAATCGAAATGAATTTTTTAATTAAAACAGTATTGCGGGAGAACATTTTACGATGTGCTTTTAATTATCATCCGTGTAATGTTGATCGCTTGAATTATTTTGAATATTTTCATAGATTGATGATTGACTCACCAATCAATCGCTGCACCCTCACCTGAGTAATATATTTATAATACCCGCTAATTCTTTGCTACCTGCATTACTCTAGGTAATTGCGTGGAAAGTTTTTGCTTATCCACGGCCTTTGATGACGTTCCAAAATTGTCGCTGACCATTTCCGTTTATTTTCTCGTTCATTCGCGATTCTTCTAACTCATTTTTAATCAAATATTGAACTATATAAACTGAATAACCTCGAACTATCTACAGTATTTTAATACTACATTTTAATTAAAATATAGGTCCATATTTTTCGATATTTATTGATAATGTCCGTTAAAACTTCTGTAAAGATTTATGAACGCTCTCACCTGTTACAATATTAATATCTGCGCCCTGGGAATATCTTCTTTGTAACAACAGATTTTATTATCTGTCACGAGATTATTAAAGTTATATTAATTATGAGCATCTCAATCGTTTATATGTTACAAAATATATTATATATTTTTATTAAAAATATATTTTTGTTAAAGTTTTTTTCGTAGATGATTAATCATGTGTTATTTTTTTCTTTATACCCTTAAAGTAGAGGAGATAAAGCCTATTATGTTGATTTACACGAAACAAGTTTCCGTTATTTTGAAAGAGTAAACATTAACACAAAATTATTAACGGTTTCTTATTTGTGCCAATGAACGGTCCGTTAAGTAATTATACTGTTTTCCGTTAGCTTTCCATATATTTCGAACAAAATACAATAATTTGATTTATTTTTGCATAATAGGATATTATTCGCAAAGCGTATTAGCATCATTTCCATATTTATTAACGTCAGATATATACCAATAATTTTCTGTATCATACCATTCCTGTACAAAAATTCCAGTTTGAAAAATATTCTCAAATTCAGTTTATTAGCTCGAATTAAATTAGAAATAAAGGTAAAAATATTTTTAATTCTCCCCGGCGGGGAACCGAACATCGATCACCTGTATGATAGACGGGTACTTACCACTATACTATATATTATATATACATACAATTTAGGTCTTTATTACTTTTATATTAATAAAGGCCTGTCATAAAGTTCACCCGGGTTATCAACTTTTTTCAATAAAAATAGTTAAATGAAATAAAATATATTGATATTAAGTGTGTACAAATAATATAGTATAAAATTGAACGTATAAAGCAATTAAATAAGTTCTACCACAAAAATGTAATAAAATAAATATCAGCAATATTTGAATATGTCCAAGAACTCGATTTTCACTTACAAAGGCACTCTTATTAAACAAATAATAGATATTTCATTTCAGTATGGGTAATTATAGGGCTTACGACCTTCCTTCGGCTGGCTTGATAGATATGGAGATTGATGGGTGAGAATGGTGAACGTTATATTTATATAAAGTGATCACTTAAACCAGCCGAAGATAGGTCCTAAGCGCTGTAATTACCCATACTTCCATATATTTTCCATTAAATATAATAAAAAATAGCTTCGTCTCTATGAGATATCTATTATTTATTTAAAATAAATATCCTTTTTGGGGTTATATAATATATAGAGTATAATTGATGGTCGACGTAACTGGTTGGGTGTGATGTATTTAGTAGCAACGTCAATCTGATTCCGGATAATGGAAAATATATATTTTAAATAAAATACAAGGTAAATATATAAAAATAATTATGTAAATATACAAGACCAAAATCATTCCCAAGCCTGTGAAGTTTTTATGTGGGTGCGTTATAATAAAAATGTGATAATGACACATTTACATGGAACAGCTCCAACGACCTAATACCTCGTGCAGGAACATGGTATAAAATCAATTTAGTTAAATTAAGGGCGTCCAGCATGCTATTTACTATTAAAAATAAATATAATAAATTATTTTATTTTTTTCTACACGACAGGTTACTTAAATTAAGAGTGCTCATTAGGAAATCATAATTTATTTTAATATTAGACCCATATGCAGTAGAAGGATATTTTATATTTATTTAAGATTTAATACTAAAAAAATGTAATTTTTCTTCCGAATATTCAAACATTCATTAAAAAGGCAATTATTTATTCCCATAAAAAATGAAAAACATCCTTTATTTTTTGCTTTGCGCTTATGATCTGGTCTCTAACCTGACATATTAACGGAGTACTACTGAATTTTATTTTTCGTAATACACATGAGAAATGTTTGTTTAAATTTTATGATACATTTCTTAATATAATGAATTTAATATTTATTAGTCTATATTAAAGCTGGTAAAAATAAATAAATTATTATAGGAGTCTCTGGGGCCTCTATCTAACATGGGCCCCAATACACTCCATTGGTTACATTGGCATGGTTACGCCACTGACCGATCCGCCATCGATGATAACAGAAATTACGTTTGAAAATTAATATCAGATGTATAATAATATCAGTGAACAAATAATGTATTGTCTTGATAGGTACCCATCGAGGTAGACGGGCACACACACGCACGTACATTTCAATTTTGTTAAATTTTATATATATATCCATATAATATAAAGAATGAAAAGGGTCGTATCCTTGTTTTGTGTTCGACATCTCATTGATATTTTTCAATCAGCCATTAACATTCCTTCCGCGCCCTAATTGCCACTATCAATTTGCCAAATAATTAGTGTTTCCCCTTAAAGACACATAAATTTGTTTTAATTAAAACGGAACCACCATAAATTCCCAAACTGTTTGAGATTCGAACAATGTCACTGCTAGTAACAAGGGGTAGACCTTTGCCAATAATAGTACGCGGTTTGCAGCAATAAAGCATCGGAACTTTCAATGTCTTTCGTTTAGCTCCTGTGTAGTTCACGGGGAGCAAGGGGACAGTACTGGTCATGAGGCTGTTTTTTTTTTTTTTTTTAATTATTCAGTGTAACAAATTCATAAAGGTATTAGCTGCTTAACAAACAAACTAAGAAATAGATTAATAAACCTAAAATTTTCTCGTTGATATAAATATTTTTTAGTTCAGTTACTTTAATTCAATACTTTTCAAACTAAGCAAACCATTTGTGTCGTAAAAAATGATAATAATTTGTATATCCCGGGATAAATATTGAACCATTAACTTGTTGGTCTTGGTGGCGCTTGGCTAATAAATCAATATATATAAGTATTCAATTCATCATAATTGTTAGCCTCGTCTAATGGTAATACGTTTGGCTTTCTCATCATTTGTTATTCTGTCTCAGACTTTCTCAGTTTTTCCTAAATCCTTTAGGTTGATATTTTTTTCCATTATGTTAAAGATCCATTAATCTCTTGTTAAAAATATATATATGTATATACAAGTCTATCTTTCTGAAGGTGATTAAATAATACATTCCAAAAGAAAAACTGTGATTTATTTATTAATGATTGTTTCTACAAACAAAATGTAGTTCTTGAAATTTTTAAATATACTTTTTATTCCATATATCGATAGTTTCAATAAAGTATGGCATTTTTAACGCTAATTTTTACACATGTTTATCACATGACTTTAACATGCATTAGAGCTTATTCATAATTCATATAAAATACAAATACAATCAATAATCTCTCCATGTATGCATACATACCATTAAATTCATTAAAACAGGCAAATAAAATAGATCGTTTGCACCTCTTTTACTTTTTGTACATCTATACATGTAGTATAATACGATTTGTTGTACTAATTTTTAAGCAACTTTACCAGGTCTTATAGTTGTTCCATACACACTCACTGAATATCTATAGATAACAATGTTTTTACGGAAACCAGTATACTTTCAACTGTTTAATTGCAAGGTAGAGTACAAATTTATTTTCCCGCTACGTTCTTACAAACCTCAGAAGTTATTTCGCTAAATGTTGTCATTCCACCACAATACGGTTCCTCATCTCGCAAATTTTACAGGATTCCATTCATATTATCCCCGGTGAGTTTTAATTATTTTGTTTATTACTCGTCTTATTGCGTCGTTTTGGCCAGAACTCCCCCAAAAAGGGGTACCGCCATTGAATAGGTATTGTTATGAAGACCGGGGACTCTTTTGTGCTCCTCCGAATTTATGTCGCCAGCTACCCTTATTAAAACAATATTTCACTTGAAGCAAATTGTTAAACTTTCGAAATGCCTTCAGTTTGGCGGCAGATACGAGAGGTGAAATTCGCCCATCTCTCCCCGGCGGGGCCAAGTCAGAATTCACCCGTCGAGCGAGTACCTACCTGGCCGGGTAGCTCAGACAAGTTTTGGCTGAGGCGGTGATCGCTGGGAACATGCGCATGATGTGAATGACCGATTTATTCTTAGGTACACTTAAACTACGTCTTTCACAAGGGATGCAATTGCACATATAAGCTTACCAATCATACCGGCGCTGGACCATTACGAGTTACAAATAATCTCGGGACATGGACATTTCATGAGAAAACTCTTCGACTTAGGACTTTTCCGTGAACCGTGATGTGTCTGCGCTCAGGTGAGGCAGATGCCGTGAACTGGACTGTGTGATTGTGAATGATGCACGTGAAATCATGATTGTGGAATTAGAAGAAATAGATCATCAGATCCCCCGGAACGATGACCTATTAAGAAATTAAAGGAATCTTGGATATTTCTAAGAGTTTATTAGGGTATAGGTCTCTCGCTGGGGGTTACTGGGATGGACGATGCCGGGAAGAGCATTGGCTAGAAAGACTTAGAGAAACATTCTACTGGCTCTCCCTTGCACCTCTTACGACCTAGACAGGGTGAATTTCTGCCAGACTGTGATCGAGTTCTGCGACTGCAACACATAAATATGACATCTGCCCTCCCCTTTTGGGAGTGTATGATTTCTATAGCTTCTATCTGGCTGCCTTCTGAATTTAATATCAAATTTTACAGATATAGTTCTGGTACGATGATACCGGGGCCAATCTATGATGGTATTGTGATGTTTATGTTAATGACTGAATGTAATCAAATAAAATAAAAAATGTAATTATGACGAATCAAAACGAAAGTAAACAACTCTTAAAAGGATTCGGAATATGGTGTAAATACATTTAAAAAATTATTCTATCATCATATATAAGCTAACCAATCATTCATTATTTACACAAATATATTCAACATCTATGTTTAATTTTTTTAAGTCAAACATATCTACACCAGATTTAGTTACTAACAGAGAGACTCCAATTAAGTACAAAACAGTCGTATGAGCATGAGATATCATGAAGAGGTAACTGAAGTATCGTAGACTTACTACCCTAGTCTCTGCTTGTGAGTAGAGTAAATATACGCGGGATGCTCTTAATAGAATCTCTACTACTGAATACGTCCTTCAGACACTAGGAGAATGAACACCGAAGCGGATTCTACTCCCAGTATATCATGAAACCTGAAAGAATCAATTAGCTCAGCTGTGCAAAAAAAGGTTGCAGCTGCAGCACCGAGATAGCGCTAGACAGGGACACATGGGGATGCCTTGTCGAAGTAATAAACGTCCAACCCAATAAGCACAAGGGAAAGAAAAATAATGTAAAGACATTCAACGAAATGCTTCATTAATAAGGAATATTATTTAATATCAAAAGAATCTCATTCAATTAATAACAGACAGTGGCGTAACAGTGAGGTACAGAATCAAAATCAGACATGTCCAGTTTCTATGATTTTTGAGTCAAGTATGTAGAAATATAAAAAAAAAAATGTCTACAAGACTAACCTTGAAATTAGATAAATATTACTGAATTTCGTATAAAAACGCATTTAAAATTTGCTTGTTACTTCGATCTCAGATACGTCCAATAGATAAATAATTCAAACCCAGACAAATATGTTTTTAGCCAATAATATTACAGTATTTTGTCATGTGACCTGTGGTTACTAGTAACGTTCAATATATCTCCTAATGCAAAATAGAAAAAAGGTCTCCGTATACCGTAAAATATAAAAATATCATATACAATATTTGGTCGTGTGACCTGTGGTTACTGGTCATGTTCAATATAATCCCAAATGTGACAGATGTGGTGTTTTGCATCTTGCATTTTGCTTGAAAACAGTGGAAAAAAATAAAATAAAGTGGACATGTCTGCTTTTGATTCTGGACCTCACAACTACAAAAATTGGGCCCCAATGCAGAATAGAAAAAAGGTTCCCCTAAACATGTATCTAAGGTATACTCGTAAGATATATAAATATCAGCACGTGCTGCGTGATTTATCCAATAAATAAAAGAACAAAATTAGTATATTGTCCCATATAATATAATATATACACTTTGCAAGGTATTTATGTGCACTTGCAATATAATAAATACTAATTATTTAAATGTATCAATAAGATAGATAGATATACAGATAAAATCAATTAATCAAAAAAAAAATTGTTGCCTCTCCGACTCGAACCAGGAACCCTTTCTATACGGAGAAGTACGCTGACCTATTACACCACGCCAACATTGTAAATTAACAACAAATTTTCTAACATATATATTGCACTTTCAAATTGATATATCTGTTATGTCCAGTGCTCCAATAAAAGGAAAAAAAATATACCTGAAACCTTTTAAAAATACAACTATGAAATAAAGATTACTGCAATACTATGCATTAAACATTACTAAACAAAAGTAGGTATTAAAAAAACGGGATTTATCAAATAACTTGCAGAGATTGTAATAAAAAATACATTGGCCAAACCGCGAGAATTTAAATAATTATAAAAATTAAATACACGAAAGAACATCGACGCTGTCCGAAAAATAATAATTCTTCCGAACTCGCTAACAAATGTTTGAAACCAACCATTCCTTCGACAGTCATGATCTAAAATTATTCCACTTCAATGAAAAATGATTGAAATCCAGAAAAATTTTATTTTGGAAAAAACATGAATGAATCATATTACACTTTCAAATATTTACTTCACCGCTATTATCGATGTTTCCAATAAATAATAAAGCCATTCCTATCCTTGGCCTTTATAGCCAATTATATTTAATTTAGTTCAATTTATACCTGCGGATGGGAAAGACTGCTCTTTTCAAACTAGTAGTGATATTAACTCAATAATGATCTGTGTGTCAATATAAAAGTTATATATTTTTTTAAATTACTATATTTTTTTTAACTTTTACATTGTATATATTTCCTCCTTTTTAAAAAAAAAATACACTTATTTAACTGAATCATTGATTTATATTTTTATGTTTGGACTGATATTTTTACATTATCTATAATAATTCCATCTTAATATTGCACTTATACCGAAATAGTACTGTCTACTTCACATAGTAAATTACAAGTACAGTAGGCAGGACAACGTATAAAATGTTAACTTTGCTGCCAAAACCTTCACAATAATGCTCCCAAAATTTAGTATTTAATGTAAGACATTCTGTCAAAAAATACTACAAACTAGAAATATTATAAGTCATAACAAAATGGAAAAAAACAGCTTTCTGAAAGAGGGCAATGTCAGTTACCTTCAAAACCAATGAGCATATCTGAGAAGGTGAATGGATTTAAAAGAATTTTTAGATATTTAACGTTTAACGTGAAACGTTTTTATGTTCCCTACCTTTTTTTGCTTACCTCTCTGTGATGGTGTGCAAAAAATATATATTTTTAAATAACATCATTATTAATTTATATTACTTAATTATTTAAAACATAATGTAAAATCTATAAAGATTACATACTTGTAGCTTAGTTAACCATTTTACTGTAATGCGACGTGACAAGTGTAGGCCCACTTACATTTAATTTATCCCAAACGTTAATCTGATAACATTTCATTACAAATTATTATTAAACGAATTTGCACTGATTGTTTGGCATATATATTTATTTGTTTAAAAACATTTATTTTTTAAAGAAAATTATGCACTGTGCCTTCCCCCCCCCTCCCCCTCCCTTCCTAGCCTCGACGCCGACTCAGTCGACTGGCGGCCTTGAACCACTACGGTTATACGTGTACGGTACAATTTACGATATTATACTAATTTAAGACTTCGCGTCCATACTGTGTCGGAATCCTTGACTAAATAGTGAGTTAAAATATACAGTCCACATATTTGAAGACACCAGCAGAATCCGGATTGTGGTGAGTGCCGAACTCCTCCCTGTCCTGACATTCTTCCAGCATCTATGCTTTGTAAGCAACGCTGATAAAATTATGACTATTTTTGTCAAGGAAAACTGTTTTTTCTCTTTAAAACTATGTTTTTTTTATTTATTTGTCTATCGCAATTAAAACAATAATGTTCAATCTTAAAGTGTTGATAATAATATATTTTAAGTAATTTATAATTATTTATAAGAGAAAAATCTCATGTTAAGAAAGAAGATTATTTACATTACGAAATGAGTAAAAAAGAGTTTGAATAATAATTACAACTTAATAGTGTGTAAAGCAAGAAATTAAGGATTAAAATGTTATACAAGGATAATTTATAAATATTGTTATGTTAGAATTGTAATCCCACGTGTTTAAATGAGGTAAACACTGAATTGCAGATAAATAGTTCGGCTACAGTGCCACTTGAACTCTGTGAGACGCGTGCGCGGTTGGCGTTGCGCGGCCGCGGTCGCAAATCCATTCGTACACGATCGAAGAAACATCAGGAAATGACAATTTCCGTTTTCGGGCCCCGGGCTAAGGGCACCCGGTTCTAATCTAAAGGTGGCGTCACGGATGTCCGATGGAAGGCAGTCTCCACTCGGGATGGAGGAATCTTCGGCACATCCAGCGTGACGGCCACGATCAAGTGTGTGCAGTAGTTACGGCGCACGGATTTCGATGTTACGTGACCATCATGTTAACTTAGTTTAAATATCAAGAGAGAACAATAATTCACCATCGTGGAGGTGAGACCGAGCGGTGATGATTTACCGTACGTCCTATTCGAGAGTCTTGCCACATAATCGATTCAACGATTTTGCCACATAATCGATTCGGGATGATTATTGTGCCACTTTCTTGTCAAATTGTATTTGTGAACAGATGTCAGAATGGAGAGATCGATTACATTTATTTTGTATTAAACGATATTGTTGTCAATTAACCTCTTTCATTAATTAGCTTTGATTCCTAGCCAGCAGGTGAAAGAAAGGTAAGTGCGCAGGACTCAATTCCAGCCGAACCCACATTTTCATGTCGACCACTGTCTAGCCGGTGGCGTTGCCCTGACGTTCTATCCGCAGGAGCCAGAACGCATCGTACCAATATAATATAATGATTAAATTATTCTAATAATGAATCAAGAAGAGTAAATAAAATACAATAGCACCAGTAAGTAACATAAAGGAAATATAAAAAAACCCGAGATAACATTTACGATATGCAATGTAATAATGTAACTTTAGTCCACATTTATAAACATGTATGTACCTAATTAAATTCATACACACATACATATACTGGTACTGAGCCGTTATACTATTTACATATTACTATATGTCACATCAATAGTATACCTTAGTACTATATGTCACATTAAAATTATTACTATTTTCAAACTCAGCTAAACGCTTGAGCTACGAAACTAGGACTAACTTGCTGGTGTCTTGATACGAGGCGCGAACTCCCGTTCACTAGATCACTAAGTTGCCGTCTTGACTAATAGAACTACATGTATATATTGGGAGTAACTAACTTACCGTGACGCCGTTTCTCTGAATGGGTAGGTATATAAGATAGAGCGCCACAATCTTCTGTCCTAACACAAAAATCTCGCTTCATCCACATTCATATATCTTTTCATACAAGCTTGTCGATTATTGAGTCTTCTAACATGGCCATCTTTCCGTATTTGATTTACCTGGTCAACACTTACGTCATCCTTTCTTAATCTTACTCACTAAATGGGTTGTAAATACTCCACCCTATTATAATACGATATTAATTTGGAATAAACAGATGAGTTTGTATATTTAGGAAGTATATTTGATAGAAACGTGAAGACTGAGAAAGATATCGAAAGGAGGGTGACTGCAGAAAACAAAGTGAACGGCGCATTGAATGTAATTATGGCTAATGGAAACTTGTCAACCCAGTCAAAACTAGCGGTACACAATAGAGTCCTGGTACCGACACTTCCGTATGGAAGTGGGACTTGGAGCTGGCAGAAGAGGAACAAAAGTAGACTGCTTTGGCGTATGTGTGGCAGATCCATTTATGACGGAGTAAAGAATGAATAAATAAGTATGGTGAAAGGATTACTAAGGTGGTTTGGTGATATGGAACAGATTAATGAGGAGAAAATGGTAAGGAAGATATATGACGCAAGTGTTGATGGCACCAGATACTGGAAGATGATCCTGTTAGAAGCCTTAATGTATGAAGATGTATAATTGTGGATGAGGTGAGAATTGTATGTCAGGATAGAAGAACATAGCGCTCTATCCTCTCTGCCTACTCCCGCGGGGAAACGGCATGATTGGTAAGTTAGTTACCCATGTACCCTGCACCGAAACAGAAAACCTCTAAAACTAAAGCTTTAATAGCAACAATATGGAGGTGTCATCCTAAATAAACTTAAAAGAAGAATTGCTGTCCCGTGAACTCTGCCCCTTCAGCATAAAAAGATAAGTTTCCTGCATAAAAATATTTTTTATATTTTGCTTGTCTTGTATATTTTCCGGGTAACAGACAAATTATATTTATGTAAGGAAATCGAAATCTACTGGAAAATTTCCAAAAAGAAGGCAATATGTGATAAAGTTTTCCACTAGCATCATAACTAACAATGTATTCAGTGTTTAACAATAACGATAAAATATTTCAGGAAATTCAACATCCTCATATTTTTGATATAAAAAAATATTTTAAAAATATATATAAGTATATGTGTATATATGTTTATATATAGGGTGCCCAGCGAAAAAATTTCAAGATTAAATTGAATTTGCTCGTAAACCATCAGGGTGAGGTAAGTGGGAGGGGTATTGTTCTATGTGCACGATTTTCTGATTTTTCAGTCGCAATGAGTCACTGGTAGTGAGCTCAGAGCGCGTTCGCGGTTGAGCAATATTTAAAGTACGGTGATTCATTGGTTTGTCCGCGTCGCGATTTTTGTACTCACTTTAATATTCGACAAGTTGGTGATGGGCTAAGTATGCAACTTATCTGGTGTTGTGTTCAAAGGTTCAGACAAGAAGGGACAATGGTTAACCAAACTTCTCCGGGACCATCAATGTCAGCAGCGATGCCAGAACATGTGGCTCAAGTTCGACGTGAAATTATGCGCAATCCGCGTAAATCAATAAGGAAGATTGCAGCCTTCACTGGAATAAAAAATCAACAGTGTACGTTATTCAGAAAAAGAAACTACAGTTTTACCCATACAAACTGAAAATCGTGCAGTTTTTCAACGAAAATGACTATTATTTACGTAAAACCTTAGCGAGAACGCTGCTGGAACGTTTTGGAACAGCATGAACGTTTGGAAACATATTGTTTTACATGCAATTTCAAGCACATTTTCATATCGATGGCTATATCATATTTATTAAAACAGAACATGAGATACTGATGCCTCAACAACCCAAGAGAACACCATCAAAACGTTTGCATTGTCCAAAAATGACAGTGTGATGAGCAACTTCTGCCCGAAGGATAATTGGACCTTGATTTTTTAACCAGCGAGAGACAGTCACTGCTGACGTATATTGCCAAATAATCGACGAGTTTTTGGTACCGCAACTGCAACTGTTTCCTGGATTCAACAACAGAACACAATTTCAGCAAGACGGGGCCACTCCACACACAGCTAGAGTTTCAATGGAGAAGCTAAAAGGAATTTTTCCCAGTAAATTAATCAACAAGTACGGAGACATATCCTGGGCACCTCGGTCATCCGATCTTACACCGTGCGACTTTTTTTTCTGGAGATATCTTAAGTCGAGAGTGTACAGCAACAATCCTTGAACAATTCAGGCCCTACAAGAAAATATCCACCGTGAAGTTGCTGCCATTGAACCAACACTTTGCTCTCGCTTGTTCGCAAATTTAAGAGTCCGATTGCAAGTGTCTTAAGAAAAATGAACGGCATTTAAATGATATTGTTTATAAAACATAAAATCCTTATCGTTAAACTCCATTTTGAATAAATAAAATATGAGAAAAATATACTAGTTATTTTTTTTATTTAATATTAAACTTGAAATTTTTCCGATGGACACCCTTTGTAATATTGAAAATAAAGAAACAACAAGTATCTAAGTGCGTGTTTAATGTATATTTATGTGTAATTTTTTTCCGAAAAGTTGAAAATTTTCAAATATATTGAATCAGACCCATAAATTATTTAAATAGTAATTTTGTGATGCATTCAGTGTAAACTTATGTAGAAGTAGTTCGTTCAAAAATTGATGTTCACTGAATATTTGTAATTGCCCAAATATAACCTCAGCATTACTGATTACTTTATGGAATAAATAAATATAACATATAGAGAGCTAAAGACTAGTATTTTTCTCGGAAAACACGTAGCTTACATTACCTTCGAGTTCCCAAGCGGGATATAAATACTAAAATATGCAACCCCAAAAATACATATTTAATTCAATCATAAAATTATTCAATTACATGTAAGGTAACATTATTCGTAAATGAAATGATTTAAAATATGTAGCGCTAAGAAAAGTTGATAATTTTACGGGACCTTAATAATAGTACATTTGTGTACTAAATAATTACACTTAGGCCCTTTGAGAATGTTACGTAAAATAGTATCAAAGATCATAATCTCATTAAGTAACCAACGCGGAAATGAGCCATAATATTATTTGTTTCTTTTGACAATTAAAGATCGCACAGAACTGTAAATTTTTGGTATGGTTTTTTTATTACAATTGGTTTTATATATAGGTAGGCTTACGAAAGGAAAAGGCGGATCAACGTATAAAATATTCGAAAACAAAATCCATGAAAAGTTACAAATTGAACCACTTCACTGGCAACATTTTGTGTTCACAAAGAGTTTCGCGAAATAGAGAAACCATGAAAAATTACCTAGCGGTCCATAAAGTTCGTTCGATCTGAGAGCGTTGCAAAAAATAACGTGGGTACGAAAAAAAATATTGTGGTTTTTACCTAGCTTTCTTGTAAAATGCGCAGTCTAATAAATAAAGCATTAATTAGGTGATCTTTAAGTGAACGTGAAATTTAAGTCACGAACAGCCCTGGAGCAATTGTAAGCTTGCTAAGCGATTTGTATGCATAAATTACGCTGCAGACTTACATGGATTAGATTAAATGACATCACTCTTCTTCTTCTTCTTTTAAATAGGCAATCCACGTTTCAAGAGTGATTTGTGCCATTAATCAACTTAAAATTTTTGTTTTGTAGAAATAATATTACAGAATAGGAAATACTATATTATAAGTCAATACCATTGTCGTTTAAAAAAACTTGCTATTATATAGCGACGAGACCACTGTAAAAAAAAACCTGTGATCCGCAATGGATAGGCAAAACATCACTCTTAAAATTATTAAAAAAAACATGCTAAATATAAAATAAAAAAATTGCTTGTCTCAGACTTGCATGATGTATATTTCTTCCTTCTTAGTGTTTACCAAAATGCCTACTAAATAGCCCTAACAACATTGTCATAATATATTTCAACTCATTCGTTAATCTTTTATGAAATGTTATAAAATTTTATATTTCAAACACTCTTTTTAAAGTCTTAGTAGTCTCCTATAAAACATACTATGTTAAAAGAGTTATATAATTATCTTTTTTTATTAACAATTAGTTCATTTAACAATCCATAGAAGTAGTAAGATGAATTATATAATACTTATTAATAATTCATTCATTTAAAATTCATAGTTGTAATAAAAAGCATCATACTCTTATACGACAATTTGTCACACCAGCCAATTGAGTGCGTAGGGGGAGATACCGAGTTCGATACCCGGCATCACCTTTTTTTTATATATAAAGGTGAATATGTATAGAACACAATGCAAAAGTGAGAGTATAAAAGTTACAATATTTTATAACACTGTTTTCGTGACAATTTTTAGTGGGAGATGTATTATGTGATAAAACTCTGGCTTTAAAAATAAAAATTATCTTATTAAGGAGAACAAATTCTTATTGTGAAGTTATAATTATTCAGAACATAGGTCTGTGATATTTTAAATACTAATTTAATGTATTAATTTTAAATATATACATATAAAATCAATTTTATCGATAAATATTGTTTCTGCGCTACCTGGCTACTGGCACTTAACACAATTGGTAGTGTACTTCCCCGGATTGGAAATAGAGATCCAGGTTCGAATCCCGGTAGCGCAAAAACAATATTTTTCGACAAAATTGATTTTATATGTATATATTTATAATTAATACATTAAATTAGTATAAAAATAATCAGGGATTTCATATCCCCGTTCCAGAAAAACAACTAGGTATCTGTAAAATTTGACAAAATGTAGTTCAGTGCCTCAATGTTCTCAGAAATCCCCAATTTTTCGGCGGAAAATTTTTTTTCTTTATACGAATACTTATTTTAATTATTTGCCCAATTCCCAATTCTATAGTCAATCAATCAATCAAAAAAAGTTAATCAGTTTTTTTCCTTTCCTTTAAAATAGCAGTTCTGATAGTTACGTCGCTGTTCTTCTAGAACGGCGATATGTAGTATTATTTTGTTAGGGTTAGTATACCACTTGACACTTTGTAGTGTATTGAAGGGTAATCAACAAATGCAGATAATCAGCAGATCAAAAATTTCAATACATTTCTGTGCGTTATTCTGTATCAGTATCTAAGCGCATGTTAGCTATAAGTGAGGTAATTTACACATATTAATCTACCTAATATTATATTACTTTATGTGCAGTTTGTAGATATTATGTATGTAATTATCAGGGGCGTGCAATGCATACAAGCAAAAAATCTGTGCATTACTAAAAATTCTGGGAACAAATATAAGTGAAATAATTGGATTAACATAAACGAAAACATTATTTTATAATTAGCGCCATCTGTGTAGTAGAGACTTTAATTGCTTAGTTCTAAAAACTACCATGATAACTCACCGCTGTACCCATGGCGCTCTTATGCATTTGCCGCCTTGAGATATTCATATTACTCTATTCTATATTTAAGCTAGTGAATTACTTGAGTCATATAATTGGTTATTTACTGAATTGAAAATTTCTTTCGGTTGATCCGTTTTGTATGGAGTCGTTACCTATGCTGTTTTTAAACAGAATAATATTAGAAAATTATAAAGGCTTACAACCTGCGTGCAAATTATTGAAGTGTCTACTTCCTCTTTTACTAATTCGCGACTTTTACTATTTTACTGTTGTTCAAGTGTTGATTTCATGGCTGTTCTTTGCGTTAGAAGTGTATGATTATTACTTCGTTTAATAATTACGTGAAGGATTTTCAAACAATAAAAGAATCATGTTCAGTCATAAAAGTGTTCTTAAAATCGTCCATACATTTTTTACATTGATTTTTATGAGTAAGAAGGTATTATTTTACGTTGATACTTTAACTTTAAAAACACTATTAACAGTACTCTATAATTACAAATAAATACACACACAAATAATTAATCAAGTTTTTTGCAAGATGACATAAAATGACAAAGATTTTTAACATTTTTCCGAGTTCATCGCGAAACTTTCATTCGCACTGTTTGTACGAGAAATGTAGATATTATATTATCAAATGCGGTGTTGGGTGCCGTGCCGTAGGTACGGGAGCACCTACGGCACGGCATTGTTTTTAGGCGCCGTTAAAAATATTCGAAATTCAAAAAAGGCACTTTGTATTCCGTTTCCAGTCCGCGGGCTTTTAAAATGGTATTTTGCAAAGCAAACGGAAGAAGCAAATAAAGAAATAGGAGGGTAAATACGAATATGGGATTATGAACCCAACCGGAATAAATGTTTTATTTAACCTTATTTTGTTTGGCACATCCGTACGTACTCCGAGCAAAAAATGTAGCGATTTTCTGTGTGATTGGCGAATACGTACATTGAATATGTTTAAAACAAATCAAATGTTGCATAAAAAATCTGTCTATCAAACATATAAATGTTCCCATTATTATAAATGTAGTCCAAGTCGAGAAATTAAAAAAAATAATTTTATCAATTATTCAAATTGTTTTAAATTAATATAACAAGAAACAAATTGTAACAATTGTGAAATTTGCTAGCGTTTAGCGAGTCATTTCAACCCTAATTTTTTTATTTCTTTATAAGCTGCATGCAGCATTTATATGTTGAAATCTAGTAGACTAAATAATTTTTTTAATATTGTGTTAATATAAAAATATTTTTTTAATCAATTCAAACGCAAACTGACTCGAACCACTATCATAATAATGGGCACATATATACATAGTTATTACCGTTATCTATTGCACTACACTAACCATTTACTTTCAGGTCGAGTTTTCGACACTACGAGGAATTACCAAAATCGCGTGAGTTTTCATGGTTGAACTAATACGTGCGTAAATTTTAAATCGTTGTTAGTTAGCTATTGGTAAAGTAACAGATAAATGCATGTGCACTTTGGCGTATAACGGGCAATTCAAATTGAGAGTTGTCATAGTGCATTCGGTGTGAGAGACTTTCTGGCTGAAAAAGCGATTACATAATAATATTATCATCTATTCACCTGACTTAACTCCAGGTATTTTCAATATTATAAGCTGTGCTGAAAGAACGATGATTTTCTAATATAACTGATGTTCAACAGAATATGAGACCGGGAGGTATTGTACTTTAAAATATTCTGTAAAATGAGTTCCAGACTTGCTTTCAGAAATGGGAATGCCATTTATTCAGTGTATTAATTAATTCATAAGAAGATTTCTAAAGAAGCACATTATTTTTACATTAGGTAAAAATCCAATAATTGTCTGTTTTTGGACGTATTCAAATATTGTTAGAAAATCGCTAAATCGTGTTTGATGCCCGCTATTTCCCACTAATGCCCACATTTCATTTAATATTGTGGTCAATTTCCAAAATTGCGATCTATTTACTGTTCCTCTCGAATGTTTATTTATTAGTAATTTCATTACAATATTTTTACACTACAACACTTTACTTTCTTCGGACGCTACACATCAACATAGTCGCCACTATTATCAAGGCACTTGTCATAAAGGAGCAACAATTTTTATATACATACCTTCATCATAGAACGACGCAACCTGAGATGAAAACCATGTCTATACTCCGTCTTTGAGTCATCATCGTCATCTAAACGCTTGCCACCAAGGAACCGTTTCAGATGAAGGAAAAGATAAACATCACTAGGATGACGCAGGACATCAGGCGGCGCTTCAGGACATAACAGGACACACATGGCGATGAATTTCAGCTGGTTTCATGTTTCATGCATTCAAGAAACGAATCACAGACCGTATCTCACAGTCGGCGGGCTGATCTATTATCTTGAACATTTCAACCACTCATTACAAGATGGTCACACTATGTAAATATCTATATCGTTGTATGTGGTGAGACAACAGATAAAAGAATCCATTGCGCATGCGCAACACTGCAACCGCAGCGCTACACCGGTAATATCCGGCAACGGTACTTACTTAAAAAACGCGCCTCCTAACAACATTACTTAAACACCGTTTATACGACTGACAAATCTAGTTTCACTGATTTCTACCAGATACAATTTAAGTTAATCTAGTGAAAATTGTAATAACTTGGTAGTGAGTCCACTAATACTATTAAACTATTACTGTTTCAAAGTTTCCAAAAGATGTCAAAATCACAATCTACTCCTTGTTTTAATCGGGTTCATTAATTTTCCATCTGAAATATGCTCAAAACCTAAAGTTAATTATTTTTAAGACCTTTATATTAAAGATTAATGTCTTTCTTAATAATGGGGTTCCATGAATATTACAGAACTCGGCTTTTCAATTAAGTGCCCTATAATTTTGTAAAAGCTGTAGGTTGTTTAATTGAAAAGTTTATGGATTTAAATCAAACTATAACACTAACAAAATATGTGATTTTTAAAATATATATTTAATATGATAACATGGTATATTAGAATTTGACATTTTTAATAGAATATTTATATGGTATACTATCATGAAAAATGATTTCATAATTGCACTACAAATATTACTTTATATTGTACGAATTATATTTCAGGTAATTTGTTCAATCTCGTCAATTGACAATAATTACATTCCATTTTTTCGGCTGTTTTAATGCATTGTTGGTTGACTAGGTCATCCCTTCGGGGCATGTGTGTAGTTGTGTGGTTTGTGCGAGGGTACGGATGCCCTAATGTTCACCCTTGACTTCCTGAATTTATATATTTATATTAAAAAAAAAATACTAGATGCTTGAAATAGGATCGGTAGCGACCTCTGTAGATAGATAGAGTGACGAGTAATGGCTCGTCTCATCCGAGTATAGGCTGCCGCATATATATCGTTGCACGCAACCAGTACCCTGCATCTTTATAGACTGCTACATGTTTCTAACTTTTCCATAACAAAAACTATATAATATGAACTAGAAAGATATACAGAATAAATCATTTCATCGAAAAAATATTTTAAATTCAACCGGGATTCGATCATGTATCTTTTTCGAGTTCGAATCTCGGTAACAACTAAAATATTTTTTCGATAAATTAATTATTTATGTCTATCTTACTAGTTGGTAAAGTTAATTTGTATTAAAATAAAACAGAACCGAGTTCTGAAAAAAAAACAAAACTTCACAATAATAATAAAATATATAAATTGTAACATTTCATTTAATTAATTTGTTATTTCATTACAAACATTGTTAAATGTAACATTTCACTTTCTTAACTATTTCGTCGTATTTTTAGATGTTTTACTTCAACCTGTCTCTATTGCACCTGTGGTTTCACCTTCGCGGTAGCTTTTTGCCTGTTGTATCTTCACACTGCACTTTAATATGTCGTTGCATGGATACGTATTTATCTAATTAGGATCATGGATACTCTATTTCATTACGATCAAAATGAAATAAAATTAAATAAGCTGCTATGCGGTAAATATTTAATAAAAACTCAATTATTTAGGAGAACACATTCTTATTGTGAAGTTGTTATTACTCAGAACAGACGGTCTGTGATATTTTAAATATATTAATTAATAAAATAATGGAACGATTAAATGTATTAATATCAAAAAGGTAACATATATGTTCGAAAATTGTCGCTAAAAATATTGTCGCTGTAGCATAGTTGGATAATGCACCTTCCCCGGTTAGGAAAGAGATCCAGGTTCGAATCCGGGTGGCGCAACAACAATATTTTTCGACAAAATTGATTTTATATGTATATCTTTCTAATTAATATATTTAATTCATATTTAATTCATATTTGTTATTAACCGTTGCCTGTTTTATCATCAAATCAATATCTTGTACTCATATCTGAGCATCCTGATCCTCTCATTTGCTTTTACAGCGCGAACTTCTCGACTCCACTCTGAGTAATCTTGGCCCTTGTTATGTTTCAGACATGGGCTGTCCATCTAATTGGAGATCGACCTATCGCCCTACGTTCTTGCTCATTACCCGTGTACACTAGTTTCTAGAGTCCCGAGAATTGCGCGCAAGACAACCGCGCGCCAACAATAACGCGCAAGACAACTGCGCGCCGACAATAACGCCCAAGACAACTTAATGCCTTAATTTCTGATTGTACACTAATTTCTAATTGTGCACTAATTTCTAATGTGTACCAATTTCTAATTGTGCATTAATTTCTGATTGTACACTAATTTCTAATTGTGCACTAATTTACAATTGTACAATTATTTCTATTTTTATACTAATTTCTCCTGGCTGTCCATGAAATCTATTCTAACAACATATCCAAAGTATGAAAAAAAATTCCTGCATGTTGTAGACCCTTTCTTTAATGTATAGTTTCTGAAGAATGGAGTAGAATTTACTGCTAAAAATGGTAAATAGAAAAAGACGCAAAGACCATATTTCGAGACGCGCAGATAACCAATGGTCTAATAATATCCTTAAATGATATCCACAAGACAAAAATCAACCAAAAGTACGCATAAAATCTCGATTGGTGGATGAAATTATCGACCTGACAAAAATAAACCGAGAACTAAAGAGAGTGGCAGTCATGAAAAGACCTTCATCCAGCGTTGTGTTAACAATAAATTTCTGCTGAGGGTTTACTTCCAGAGACATACTAGTAGACTAACAGAAATAAAATGCTTATAAATTAAATTGAATTAGCAATATTTGAACATGTCCAAGAACACACAATTACTGGATTTTTACCTACAAAGGCATTGTTATTAAACAAATACCATTAAAAATATAATAAAAAAATAGCTTTGTGTCTACGAGATATATGATATTTGTTTAATAACAGTGCCTTTGTGGGTAAAAATCCGGTAATTGTGTGTTCTTGAACGTATTCAAATATTGCTAATATAATATACAGGTCACAATAAGAAGATATATTTAAAAAATGAAAAATATTGATTTTTCTGACGTATTCTAGTATAATATGTTAAAAAAACATTTTACAGATAAGGAAAAAAGAGAAAAATGAATAATCAAATTTGGTCCATAGATTGCGATGATGTAGTGGTACTCGAAGCGAGTCCACATACTAACATATATACTTTTTAAAAAAATGATAACTGTGGAGTTTGAGGGGTGAGAATTGGTGATCGTTATATATAATAATAATAATAATGTGTTTATTCCAGCGTGATCAGGGTTTTTTTTAAAGTGATCACTTAAGACAGGTCGTAAGCCCTGTAATTACCCCATAATTCCATATATTTTTCATTAAAAATATTATAAATAACAGCTTTGTCTCTATGAGGTATCTGATATTTATTGAATTGAATTGTTTATTTATGTATAATCGTGAAGAATTGAATATAATATTACAATAAATAAAATTAAGAGAGGACTAAAGAGAGTGAGAGTCATGGGAAGGCCTTCATCTAACAGTGGATTGACAATGACTTTTGATGATGATAATGATCACACCAAAACCCTGGCAAATTACTTATTTTGAGGCTTTACTTCCAAAGATATACACATAGATAAACAGAGATAAACTGCTTATATAAATTTAATTTAATTCTTCATTTATGTATAATCGTGAAGGAAAAAATATAATTATTATATTATATTACAATAAATTAAATTATTTTGTAGACTTATTTTATTTATTTTCGCTGTCCGAATAAAAGGTTTTAAAATTCTCCAGGGAGGTGCGTGGCAGAATTTTATTTTGTTTTATGCTGAATAGAGTTGTGAGATTCTTCTCCGCATAGTTTCATTTGTACGATGGGGAGAACAATGGGATCCCGACCCACTGATCCAGTTAGGACCTCACTGATCCAATTTAGGGCCCCAGGTGAAACTCTTGGACGAGGGTACCGCTTCGGACCGTGTGCAGTGGACATTCATCAACGCGATGTGTTGTTTGTAGTTTATGTTGCCCCACCTTCACAAGGTGCTGAATTGTTTAGCCTCGTAATATGGACTGATTGATGACTGATAGTTTGAGACTATAAACAAGATGACGTAGATGACTTTATTTTTTAAATCTTTTTTTGGTTAATTTTGAATTTTGTACAATTTTTATAACATACTTAAAGAGCTATGTTAAATATTTGATACATACATAAATCACTTAGTCGAGTAGACGTGATACTGCTTCTCGTACCGGGGGCTACAGGTTCGATTCTCGGTAATAATACATATGCCGTCTAGCACCGCCGACGGTCCCTGAACGCACCCTACATATACCTGGATGTAAAACGGGGTTCTCATCAATTTCAAAAACACGCACGTTATTTAAAAATAATTTAATAATATAGAATAAAGCCGAAAATTCGACGTCAAAGTTATTGATTAATATAGTACATGTAATTGTAACTAATTATCCCGCTAACAGGAAGTTCTAGATTCAAATCCGGGTGGTAACTATATATTTTTTCGATAGATAAGTCACTTGCCTAATTTAAATTGCAACTACACACCAAAAATATGTTTTCAATAAAAACATATTCGTTATTTTTCCTTTCGGAAATCTCATACTTCAGATTCGCAGTATACACGATTTTCATAACATAGTTGTAAAAGACATAAAAATAATGCCAAAGTTATTAAAATAACGTAGAAAAAGATGTTAAATATTTGATATTATCATGGAACTAAATTACAATATCAGTAAGTATATTTTCAGAAGGATCGCGTTATCCAATTTCAAGGAGCTGGCTTTCGCAAAAAAATACAGTTTTTGTCGTTGTTCTAATGTCGGGAGGCAACTGATTGAACAGTTTCGGTCCCAAAAAGCTAAAATGTCTATTTGGTCCTCGGTAAAGCTCAAAATACTCACGGAAGACAGTCTCCTTTATTATTGATATTCTGTAGTAAAACTGCCTTAATGGTTCTTGTCACAGAAGAAATTATTACGAGATTTTCGACTCGAGACTCTGAGATTCTACGAGATTCTACGGAGACAACACTCGGCTATCGTAGTCCTCATGTACACATCATGTCTCATAAATTCGCCGCCCTGAGCCTTACTTCACGATTGTTGTACGCCAAATGTCAGTTCATTAAGCATGTATGTTTGCTTCGTTAGCTGAGTGAATTTGAATCTCCCCAACAGCAGTTAAAACTGAATAAATGTTTAAAATGTAATGCAATATGCTTGAACAGCTTTTTATAATAAATACAAATTAAATGTATTAATTGGAAAGATATGTATATATATAAAATCAATATTATCGAAAAAAATTGTTGTTGCTCCCGGGATTCGAACCAAGATCTCTTCCTATCTGGGGAATGTGCATGGCTTTCAAATAATGGAGCGATAGATGAATTAATTTGAAAAGTGTAACATATGAGTTTGACATAAACACATTTGTCGTCAATACACTATGTTGATATAGCATAATCGGTTAAAGCACTTTCCTCGTATAGGAAGAGATCCAGGTTCGAATCCCGGTAGCAACAACAATATTTTTCGATAAAATTAATTTTATATGTATATCTTTCTAATTAATAAATTTAATTTGTATTAAAAAAAACTATCACTGACCTATGTTCTGAATAATTACAACTTCACAATAAGAATGTGTTCTCCTTAATAAAATATTTGTAAGTATTTATCAGTTTTTTACTATTTCTCGCAGTAGTATACGATACTTTACATTAGGCTAGGCCTTTTACTATTTTATATTAACTACTTATAATTATAAACATAATTAGTATTTTATTTTAATACATGATTCGGAACACTAGTAGATATTTACAGTTCTATGTTTCAGACCAGTTTCGCTTTCAAATGGACCATCGTGTACTCGAGCTTGAATTTTCAACTTTTTCTATCAATCTTAAGCTAATCTGTGAGTTTATCTCAATACAAGGTACATAGTAAATTCTAATAAATCTCTGAAATATATCTCATCGTTGTGTTACGCGGTGAACACGGGCCACAACAATAAAATAATTATATTTTGCTACTTTAACACAGACAAAAGTTTAACAATGTAGCCTGAACAAGACTGGATCTACCAAAAGTAGGTACCTACCCACTGCACACCTCTCAAAAAATGTATAATCTCTAACCGTAATAATACAGTAGTGTAAAATTTTCTGAGATAATCTGCTGTGGATTCTGACCTTTTTGGTTGACGTTTTGGATCCCATTGCAGGGTTCATCATCAGATCTGATGTGATAGGCTAAAGCACAGAAGAAAAATAATAATATTCTTAATATTTAAAAATTGAACTTTGTGGTCTATGTTCATTTTAATAAAGATAATTAACTTTGTTTTCAACCACTTAATGAGTTATTTAAAACTCCCACCGGTTTCGGAAAATACCAATTCCTTCATCAGAATATCAAATACATGTCACGTTATTATTATGTTGAATTGTTATTTTAATTTTTTTTCAATTTAATTGATATTTAAAAACATTACAATAACGTGGATTTAGTTACTTAATTTGACATCTTCATAAAGAAAATGGTATTTTCGGAAACCGGTTGGAATATAAAAATAATATAATAATTAATTAATCTATATTAAAATAATAATAATTTATTCATTTAAAGATACAAGATTTTTTATTGTTATATCACAAAATAAATAAAATCTGTATTCGTTACTACATTTATTGTAGAGATTCTGTTCTTCTGGGAAGGGTGCGCTGTAAAGAATGAAGATTAGAGGAGAAATTGTGAATTCGGAGGTCGTTGCCTCCAATTTGCGCCAAGCGGGGAAATATTCATCCCTGCAATGCAGTCATGATCAAAGACAACCGAGTTCTGACAATTCGGTTTTTTTTTTATATTCAGTCAGACACCCGATGTCTCTGGGGGATGATTTTTAGTCACGTAATCTGGGGTTGAATCCCCGGTTCTGCTCTGGCACCTACCCTAGACTACTTCAGGCGAGTCTGTTAAGTACGCGGGACTATGGAGATACGTGTGATTTATTTGATTTTGGTTTCGTATGTGTAGTATTATTAAATTTCATACATAAAGGCTAAGGCAATGAAGTGCTAAAGGCTGTTTATTTGTTCCCTTATAGAGAGGTACGAAGGATACTAATACTGATGTCTAGGGTGAATGAAAATATTATGACGAATTTCATCCATTTACTTCAGAGTCAAAATAACAATTAAATGCTTTTTTTATAATATTTTTCCATTTATTAAATTGGTACATAATTAACACACCATCACGCCGTTTTTTTGAAGGGATAGGTAGAAATGATCGAGCGCTACACTCTTTTGTCTTGACATACAACGCTTGTTTCATTCATTTTCATACATCTTCTAATGCAAAATCGTCGAATGTTGAGATCTCTATCCTGACCATCTTTCATTGGATTATCTATTAATGCAAGAATTTCATTTCTAATGCTATCAACACTCGCTGCATAGATTTTCTTACTATATTCTAACCTTATTTATTAATTCTACATGGATAAAATAACGTTTACTTATTTATTTATTTATTATTCACTAGAAAAATTTGTGTTGAGACGGCATAGTTTAATACCAATTGTACTAATAAATAAGACCGAATTGACAGTTACCTTACTTACTTACTAACTTACCATCACGCCGTTTCCCCGCGTGGATAGACAGAGAGTATAGAGCGCTACACAATTCTCGCCTCATCCACATTCATACATCTTCCCATACAAGCTCGCCTATTATTGAAGCTTTTAATAGAATCATCTTCCAGTAGCTGGTTTACCTAGTCGTGCCAAATCTTTCGCAGACGTCCTCTATTTCTGGTGCCATCAACACTTGCGTCATATATCTTTCTTACCATTCTCTCCTCATTCATCCGTTTCATATGACCAAACCACCTAAGTGATCCTTTCTTAATCTTACTCACTATACTAAGATCAACTTTATATTCTTTCCTTATTTCTTCATTCTTTTCTCTGCCATAAATGAATCTACCACATGTACACCTAAGTGATCTTCATTCATTCAGTCTACTTTCGTTCCTCTTCTGCCAGCTCCAGGCCTCACTTCCATCTATCAGTATCGGTACCAAGACTCCACTGTGAACCGCTAGTCTTACCTCAGTTGACAAGATCCCATTAGCTATAATTCTATTCAAAGCGCCGTTCACTTTATTCCTTGCAGTCACCCTCCTTTCGATATCTTTATCTATCTTGTTCCAAACATTCATTACCTCCTAGTATTTTTCACACTGTTTTGCTTTCTTTCTTCTCGAATACAATCACTTTCGACTTGTTGACATTCATAATAAGGTCGCTTTCCTTGCATACATCGTACATTCTACTCACTAGCCTCTGTAATTCTTGTTACCTCTTATACATATACCATCCTTATATACATGTGTATGTATATAAAACAATTGTAAAGTTGACATTCAATATATTATTTTGATGAAATTCATGACAACAATAGATTTGATCAATATGTTTGTGAGTTCACCAATTACTCTACCTGTATTACGAATCCAAGTTTTTGTTTTCGGTTACATGTTATCGTGACAATTCATTTGATTTAAATCTTTCAACATCCTATTAATTAAATAGTTTAGGTTCAAAATATTTTCTGTTCTTTTTTTAAACAGTCACTGTGCTAAGTTAAACCAACTAATTTATTATATATCTTCTGTGTACAGTTTTTTGGGCTAATCTTCCGTGTATATCTGGTATTTCTAATCATTGTTTCAGAAAGGTCAGATATACACGGAAGATTAGCTTAATAAATAATTTTATTAAAAAAATACATAAACATTTTAGTTAGGTACATTGTAATAAAATTGTTTCACATTCAAATAATTATTTACGTAAGTCTTGCATAATTATTTATATTATTTTTTGTTAATATACCCAATGTTAATTATTTCATTATTTTAGATATATAAATAATATGAATAAATAATAATTAATCACGTTGCTAAACCTAACCATGATCCGTCCATCAATCACTTAACAAGTGATCAATCTACCAATACATTGAAAGGATATAATCTACGTGTATAAATTATACATACATGCACGTTAATAATGCATACTATGGGATTACAGAAATACTTATAAACTTTACAGAACATTTATCTTACCCATTTTGTAAATTAAATGTTTGTGTTCGTTTTAATAAATCACAATTAAATGAGAACGGTGCTTAAAATATTAACTAAAACATGACTTTATTTTAATTTAGCTTGCTTATCTCACTGATAGCTTTCTATTTAATACCCCCCGGGTTAACTACGAGGCTCTATCTTTGTGGAGTGAAATCTATTTAAGCGAATAGTGGTAACAGAAAAATATATCATACCCCACGGCAGGTATGGCTGGAGGGTATTTTTTACGTAACATTGCCTTAGCCCGCTCCGTGTAAGACACTATTCATCTTCTGCTTCTAGTAATACGGAAAGTAATAATATGGATTCTTCCGTTCCACTCTATTACACGAAAGATTTATTTTAAAGGAATTTTTTTTCTGCATTCAAGCGTACTATTTGGTGTCATAATTGACGAATCGAAAAATCAACAAACAGACTGATTCAAATTATAATTTGGGTCACCTTTTTTATTCTACTCCTTTTGTACTAGAGAATTCCTTCGATAGCTTGTTGTTCTCCGGGTTTCTTATTGATAATATGAAAGTCAATGAAAGCATAAATGTCACCACAAACTTGATATTAAAAATGCTTGTTTCCTCGCTCGTCGTGGATTGAATGCGCTGACTCCACGAATTGTTTCAACCGGTCGAAAAATTAACTGCCGTGGTGTTTTTATATGTTCTTATCTGGCTGAAAGTCAACTGCGATTGATACTGGCAGAAACAGTGGCAAACTTACACTGACATGGACAATAATAGGTACCAACATGCAATAAAAAGGGGTGCCAACCGAAGGAATAAAAATTCATTTATTTTAAATGTGGTTCGCCTTGTGAGGGTATTATCAATCTCACAATTTAACTCAACAACTTGTATTTATAATAATATTAATTGTAAATGATATTTATAATAACATTATTTATTGGAATTCTGAGGGTTAACTTTTGCACGATTTTAAGTCATTCTAAGTAATAATTCTGTTTAACATTAATGATATTTTAATGTCATAATATTTGTAATACATAGAAAATGATAGCATTATAATATTAAAGAGACTCAGTAATAATAATTCTCTTAAACTCTAGAAGCATCTTTATTTTTTTCGGGAGAGGATGATAACCTAGAAAAAGTGTGTGACCCAATCTCCAACCCAATCAGATCAAAGACTCTACTGGCTATCCCATTGCAACAGCATTCCAAACTGCGGGCTACAGAAAAAGGTGTAGCAGAATCGTGGGTCAAGATCCTCAGTCATAAGGAAATCAACTGGAAAAGAAAATATGTCCTGTCCAAACCTACCTAACCACTGAGCATAGCGCAAAGCATTGTCGACGTAATGTATGGTGGATGTCACAACTGGATGTAATTACATTTTAGGGTGTTAACTAATAATATATTGTACAAATTTATTCTCCCTACAAGCTTTTAAGGGCGTGCTTTCAAAAATAATTCATATTTTAGCATTTGTTAAAAAAATGTGGGTTTTTATTATTTATTTATATCAGAAGTTATACACTAGAAAATATAAGCATTATAAGAAAGACCACCACCACAAAACCTATTTTCCGAGTGCCACAAAATTTCCTTAATATATTAAATTCTTGCATATACGAAATATATTTTCTTATAATCTTAAAGCCAAGATTACGGAGACAAATCTCCATTGAACTAAACTTGCGAAATGTAAAAAATCAATAGTTATAAACCATTCAATTTCCTGTACATATGATCGATTTTCGACGTTTTTAAAACACTTTGTGTTTTAAAAAATATTTATAATATTTACTTACTTTATGACTTAAACTATTAATTAAAATCTAATTTTATATGAAAAACACAATAATTTCTTACTAAATAATATTTATATCGATGCTATTAATGTGTGTTTTTTATTTGAAATCACCGATTAAAAAACAATGCTTTCGTAAAAAACGCGGAATTATGTATTATTTGCGAAAGGGAAGCCTTAATAAAATTAAATAAATAAGTCAGATTACTTTTAAACCTTTATTAATAAAATTAATTAAATTAGTTAAACTAGTTTCAAAAGTATTTTAATAAAATTAATCAGATTTGTTTTAAACATTTTTAACAAAATTAATTAAATTAGTCAGATTAGTATTAAACGTTTTTTAACCAAATTAATTGAATTGGTCAGATTAACCTTTTATACTTAACATACAAACCAGTGGTTTAGATCACACGTTCTTATTGGTTCCAACTTAATATTAGTAAACAAAAAGGTTTTCAAAACACATGGATAATTACCATTCACCATATATTAGGAAGGGTCCATGTCACCCGTAAAATGGTTCTGTGATAGAAAAAAGGGGATTGTTCAATCGAAGCGGTTAATATAAGTCTTAAAAAGGTACCGGGTCGTAATTGACTATTCGCTTACTTAAAGAGACATTTTATTGAAAAATATAAAATATTCCTGCAAATTGCGTTTAGTTTAAACAGTAAATAAATAATTGTAAAAGGATTTAAATGAATGTAGACCATAATAAGTTATGTAATTTAGTTATATCGTTCTAATACAATTGATTAATTTCAGTAAATAGGAGTGAATTACTTTCACTCGATAAGCCGTGAAGTGGGAAACTTCGCGTGCAGGCGGCGCAAATTGCAAAACTCCATCATATTGGCCGTCTCAGAGTGGATCGGCATCGCACCTGCATCAGAAAATGCAGTGAGTATTACGAATTTTATTATAAATAATAATATTTATTATTTATGTATATATATGTTAAATTAAATGTTTCCACTATCACTTATGTATGGAACTCTCATCTTCTGGGTTAGATCGCATTTTTTGTAAATGGTTTTCTTGGGGAAACTTACACCAACATTTGAATCAACCCATAGATGGCGTCAGTATCAGCGCAGTTAAAAGAGGAAATAATAATGAACCTAATAAATCAACCCATACATAGGTGGAAGTAAAGTTACTCGCAAATAACATATGAAGGAAGGTACAGAATTGGTTAGTAATGAGTTGACTTCGAACTAAAATTAACTCGACTATAGGTGATTTATATTTTATTAAGGAAAACACATTCTTATTGTGAAGTTGTAATTATTCAGAACATAGGTCTGTGATATTTTTAATACTAATTAAATGTTTTAGTCAGAAATATATACATATAAAAACTTTCTAATTAATACATTTAATTTGTATTATTTTATTTTTTCTTTGAAATTACGTTTACTTATTCATTTGTTGTTATTTTATTATTTTATTATTAATTAGAAAGATATGCATATAAAATCAATTTTATCGAAAAATATTGTTTTTGCTACCGGGATTCGAACCTGGATCTCTTTCTAATCTCGGTAGCAACAACAATATTTTTCGATAAAATTGATTTTATATATATATATCATTCTAATTAATACATTTGATTTATATTTTCATATTTTTATTTCATGTTTCATGTGATTGGCATACGGTCGGACGATCCAGCTTACGAGGATTTGTGACTATCAGTAAATATTTGTATTACCCTGTACATGAGCTCGAGAGTCAGACTTGGAGGGGTTTCTAGATATTACAATTGAAAAAGTCGAGCACTCCATACGTTCCTCTCATCTTTTACTCTAGTCCTTCTTCTTCATTTTCATATTACTTTTAATGATAGGTATCGTAATTGTGAAACTCCGGCTAAATGTAAATAGCTGCACGCATGATTTGACGCCAACTTTTCGGTCGGTAGCATTTCTTGTGCATTCTAAGAGTAGGCTCTGCATCAAAGTTCTCACCAATTGACGGTGGTGTCTTCATGTCAGGTGACATGATCAAAGTCAGGATTCGGAGCCAACGATTGAGGATAACTATAATTATTTTTTTATTACTATATATTTATTACTGTATTATAATGTCACGTATTTGTTTTATTTTGTATTGCAATGTCTTTAGACGTATACTGCAAAATCTAATTTTTAAGACATCATCATCCACATTAGTCCCTCATGACAGGATCTCTTCCACTTTCTCGGCATTGTGCAGTTCTTAGGACTGTCACCAGATATGTGGCTGTTTCCTTTTCCACTTGATCGGTCCAATGGGTAGGGAGATCTTCCTCTTACTCTTCGTCCTTCTAAGTGGCCCACCACAATAAGCTTCTGCAAATGCCCAAAAAAATTAAAGATTTTCTTAGGCAAATGGTTGAGAGTCTGTCCTTGATTTTCAGCTCCTGCAGAATGAAGATATTCATGGTATGTGCAACGTATGTCTCCATCATTATATCTCAAAGGTATCAATCCGTCTTCTCTCTCTTGTCTTCAGGGTCTATTATTTTATTTTTTAAATAAAGATGCGTACACTGAACACATGTCACATCAATATTCTTACTATTTTTCAAACTGAGCTAAACGCTTGTACTGTGAAAAAAGGACTAACTTGCTGGTGTCCTGTAACGAGGCGCGAACCCTCGACCACTAGATCACTAAGCCAACGTCTTGACCACTACACCAATGAGCTACTCACACCATATATAAATATAGAATGCACCAGAAACTATATAATTTTGATGCTTTTGAAATATAGAGGTCTTTCTATATTTTGTTCGGACGTGTTTGTGGTCATGATACAAGGTTACAATATTCGCCTGGTGATCTAGTGGTTGGTGGTTCGAGCCTCATTCCATGAGGCCATCAAGTTAGTCCTATTTTCATAGCATAAGCGTTTATCTTAATTTGAAAATAGTTAGAATATTGATGCAACACGTATTTCGTGACACGCGTCTCATTTTTTAAAATAAAATATCAAAAATTAGAACTTTTCGCCAAATTTTTGTCAGTCAGTAATTATGGAACCGAGATGACAAAAACGCATATGATGAGTGTTTGAAAAAAGATTGATGAATTTGTTTCTATTTTAACTCTTTTATTATGTAACTATATTCTGTCATTTAAACTGAATAAATAAACAAAAATAGATGTTACTCGATCGCCATTACTGAAGCATCCATTCTGCGCACTATGCGACGCCATCACCACATTTTCAGAGTATCCTCTTGTGTTTCCGTTCTCTCAAAGTCATGCTTCAAGATTATATAGAAATATTGGAAATATAAGGGTATTGACCAGTCTTATTTTTTTGTTTCTGGTTCGGTTCGGTCCATCTAGATATTTTCGAGATTGATATCGTGGCGTTCATCCACTTCTTTATAGGTTTTGTCAAATATCACATATTCATTAATTCATTCAATTTAGTTAGAATAACAAAATCGTATGTTTAGATTTATTTACTTTGTAACTTTACTAGTTGCAAAGCCGTGTTGATTGGTAATAAATTACACTTTGAATCTACATGGCAATCTTGACAAGATATTCGAGCAATGTGGGGTAAATGAGTACATTGTGTTTCTGTTTTTATAATTAAAATAATGAAGAAGTAAAAATACGCTCCGCCTCCGTTCAAGTAAGTCGAAATTGTATTATAAGTAATGATATGAATAAAACAAATTTAAAAAATCAATTTGAAATAATCTTTTTATTGATAAAGCATTTCTTCAATATTGGCAAAATTACTTTGTGGTCTCATTTTATATAAATAATTAAAATTAAGGAGCATTTGAGACAGCAACAACTATAAAAAAATTTCCAATCAACTTTTGGAAACAAACCATTAATTTCTAAACCATTGATTTCACAAGGGTTTAGAAATTATACATACAAATACTAGAGGTTTACAGTTAGATAAATTTGAAATTTTAGAAATAAGTAAAAGTGTTAGTACCAAGCTAAATATTATAAATAACCAAAATATCTTTGCAAATAGTCACCTTTTATATATGTATGTTTATATATATGTTTTTATATTAGTTCTTACTTATTCATCACTTTATAGTTTTATTTTTTTCTATGCCAATATTTTTATTTTCAGTATACATTGTTTCCTGAAGAAGATATCATAGATATCAAAACATGTAGAATAATCAATAAATAATGATTTAAACAAAGTATTTTGTCTAATTATTTAGATAAACTATTCGGTTACTACCGAGATACGAAGCCGGAACTTTTCCTATCCGAAGTAACGCGATTCACCGGTTTGAAAAAATTCCGGATCTTTTATAGATCAATAGATTTTATCCTGTTTACATTTTTAATTAACCAATTTAATTTGTATTACAAATGCAACAAAACTATGTTCTGAAATAACAAAAATGTGTTTTCGTTAATAAATATTTTAAATCAAGAATTTATATTAAATGTCATTAAATATAATTGTTTACTTGTGTGCGAGGGATGTAACCCTGAGTTTTTGATTTATCCCCCGAGCATAAGTAATAAAAGCTATAACGTAACATTCAAGACAAAACCTGATTATGGCACGTCTTATTGTGCCGAAATATCAGCCGTCATCTATTAAAAATATGATTTATCCTGGAAGAGACACCAGTACTATGGTTATCATTATTGGATCTACAATCCCTGGTGGGTCTCGTCTCTAGATCCACATGCTACAATGTTTCAAGTCATCTTATCATTTCTTCGGTAAGTGTCCATGCTTTTATTCCGTATAATAATATCGAGAACACATAGCATCCGAGTATTTTCATTCGTAATCTAAGGTCGAGATCATGACTGCACAACATCTTTTTCAAGCGGATAAAAGTTACACGAGCTTGCTTAATACAACATTTAATTTCAATAAGAGTAGCTTGTTGATGTAGTGGTTAAGACGCTGGCCTAGTGATCTAGTGGTCGTACCTCGTTCCAGGACTCCAGCAAGTTAGACCTATTTTCATAGCGCAAGCATTTAGCTTTGTTTGAAAATAGTAAGAATATTGATGTGACATGTATTCCGTGTACGCATCTCTATTTTTTTTTATAAAATAGAAGGATACCATTTTTCATCAGATATATATGTGATGTTTAATGCGTGTATTTGTCAATATTCTGATGGATCAGAGGATACATTCTGGAGTGAGTAAATAAATGCCCCATTATATTTCAGGCATTCACTCTAATGTTCGTTTGAATTATAACTCAGAGTGTACGTGTGTGTGTCTGAGCAAGGCAAGTGGAATAAGAAAATACTTATAACAGTATACCGATTTTCATCGATGCTTGCAACACATTTACAGATATAAATATAAGCAGTAAAAAGTCTACAACAAGAAGCGTTGGCTAATAAACTTGTTTGGAAGGCTGCTGTTAGAAAAGTGACGCGCTAGCGCAGGCCCTTTTGGCAGCTCCGGCGCATTGTATTGGCACCTGTTTTTCGATCGATACTGACGTGCCTTTAAGGTTGATAAGAGGCCAGTTTTGTACCTAGGTATTTGCAAGGTTTGTTCAGGCGCTGTCAGCAGTGTAAGAAAATACTTAATACTTTCTCCAATTTCATTCCAGCAATATATAGACTGTAATTGTATTATATTTCCTAATACGTTTTATCAGTTGTATTAAGTTTTATCCCGTAAAATTTATACGCTTTTTGGTACTACTTGGTTATATTACTTGCTAAAAGTACCGTATCATCTGCATAACGCAGGTTACGTTATTAGTTTATAAAATATTTTCACAGAGTTAGATATTGTCGTCAGTCAAGCGGACTTCAGGGCAGCCTTTTGGCCTCTTGATTTGTCCAAGTGATTTTTTTTTAAATAGAGATGCGAACAAGAAATACGTGTCACATCAATATTATTATAATTTTTAAACTATGTTAAGCGCTTGTACTATGAAAATAGGACTAACATGCTGGTATCTTGGAACGAGGCGCGGACCCCTGGCGACTAGATCACTAGGCCAGCATCTTAACTACTACACCAATAAGCTACTCGTTGGTGTAGTGCCCATACTACGCCCATGTCTGTTAGCATTTCAGCCCGTTCAATTACGTCGACTACATTATCTTATGCATACGTTTGTTTGTCTATCTCTTCGTGAGATGCCCAGCATACATTTTCCGTACCTTTTCACGTTATTTATTTAATTTAATGTAGATTATCACACCTGCGACGCAAACACTCCATTAAAATTGACTTATTAATCTTCTGCCTATATTTAAACACCGAATCAATAAGTTTAAACCTGGTGTTACTTATTTGGACAAGTTACTTAAAGTAACATTACAGCGGCGGTTAGCAGCACAACCGAAGTAGCAACGTAAATAATATTGTAACAAGTTTCCAACAATGTTGGAATATTGGAATTCAATTGCCGGTGCCATCCATCACCGTGTGTCTAAAGTTTTAAAGTCAATTACTTATTCAATACCTGTAAGTTGTGTACACAAAACCTCTGTTACTACTGCTTGGATTTAATTTATTGAATTACCATACTGACAACAAATTCCCGTGTAAACTTTGTCGTCCTTTCTTGCAAATAAATATTACAACATCGGTTTGTTTGAATACATCTTCATCATATATTTTTTTTAAATAATTCTTACAAAATGTGTTGTTCTATTGGTAATGGATAATATTTAAAACACAGAATTATTTATTTTATATTAACGTTGCTCCATATTTTTATAATATATATTTTTTTATTTTCTTCAACACCCTTGTGGCCTTTTACACATCAATAATAATCTATTTTATTTAAACATGACGGTACAGTTTGAATAAAACAATCTAAAAAAAACTTAATTTTTAAAACTATGTATAATTCCAGTACAAATATTTCTTCAATCCATGTATGCTCCATTTAATGTTTATTCGATGAAATTCATCCGTATTATTGGCGAGCTAACTGCATAATTATTTTTATTGATACCTACAAAGAACACTTCATGTCGTCTCGTTAGAATTGGTTCTTTATACGAAATCATCTATGTTAACTCGGAGCAGTCCAACATGCTATTGATATTTTTATATAGAAATACTATATAGCTCACATTACTTTTAATGAAATAAAGTAGACTCATTAAATAGTCGCAAGTTTTTGGCTGTCCTTGAATTTCATCGCGGTGTTGCAAATTTCGTTATTCAATAAATGACTATTTTTCGTCGAAGAGCACACCCAAATCCTGCATAACTGCGACTCTACTTAGATCAATATTATTGATGCAGTATTGAAATACGAGTTAATTTTTACGTATACCAAAATTTATTTGTCTACATTTTTCTACATTAGAATATAGTTTTAATACTAATTTAATGTATTGATTATATATATATATATATAAAATCAATTCCGGTAGCGCAAAAATAATATTTTTTGACAAAATTGATTTTATATGTATATATTTATAATTAATACATTAAATTAGTATTTAAAACGTCACAGACCTATGTTCTGAATAATTACAACTTCACAATAAGAATGTGTTTTCCTTAATAAGGATATAGTTTGTTAGCACAGCACATGAAAATGTAAAATACACTGAAGTATGAACTAAATATTTTTAAAAAAAGATATATTATATTATAATTAAATAAAGGTGTTCAGCGAAAAATTTTAAAGTTTAATTTTAAATAATAAAAAAAACCACAGTGTTATTCTCATATTTTATTAATACAAAATGGAGTTTAACGATGCGGATTTTACGTTTTATAAACAATATCATCTAAATGCCGTCCATTTTTCTCAAGACACTCTTGCAATCGGTCTCTTAAATTTGCGAACACGCGAGAGCTAAGTGTTTGTTCAATGATATTTCTTGTAGGGCCTGAATTGTTCAAGGATTGTTGCTGTAAACTCTTGACTTAAAATATCCTCACAAAAAAAAGTCACACGGTATAAGGTCCGGTGACCAAGGTGCCCAGGGTATGTCTCCGTACTTGCTGATTAATTTATTGAGAAAAATTCCCCTCAGCTTCTCCATTGAAACTCTAGCTGTGTGTGTAGTGGCCCCGTCTAACTGAAATTGTATTCTGTAGTTGAACCCGAGAAACAGCTGCAATTTCGGTACCAAAAACTAGTCGATCATTCAGTAGTAATTGACTCTCGCTGGTTAAAAAATATTGGCCAATTATTCCTCGGGCAGAAATAAAACACCACACTGTCGTTTTTCGATATGAAAATGTCAGTAAACAATATGTTTTCAAGCGTTCGTGCTGTTCCTAAACGTTCCAGTATCGTTCTCGCTAAGGTATCACGTAAAAAATAGTCATTTTCGTTGAGAAACTGCACGATTTGCTGTTGGAATAGGTGAAACTGTAGTTTCTTTTTCAAAATTATCCTATTTAAATTCCTGTAAAGATAAAAAATTTAACCCTGCAACCTTTAAACAATAGTCTACCTCGACAGGATCATCCTAATGAAAAGGCACTATTGTCAATAATTAAAAAAAACATTACAAAACATATATAAAACAATACTGTACAATCCATTAGAAGATTGAAGGTATAAACATTTAAAGTTGATTTATTTTCATGATAGTCAGATTTTTGACCATGTATCGTACCAATTTTAAACTTTTAAACGTTAAAAATACGTACATACTTAAAGGCGCGCTTTCAAAAATAATTCACATTTTCGTAAAAAATACGAAAATGTGTTATTTTTTATTATTCATTAATATCAGAAATTAAAAATAAATTTAATGGTCGCGGTCTTTCTTATAATGCTTTCTTAATTATGGCCAAAAACATTCAGTTTATTAATTTTACGTTGGTGTAAAGGTATTATCTAAGTAATAATTTTAAAAAAGTCAAATCTATTGAATAACTTCCGATATAAATGAATATTTTTAATTATTAAACCCTTATTTTCGTAAAAAAACGCGGAAATATGAATTATTTTTTAAAGGTAAGTCAAGATCGAATTAATAATTATTGTCTCGAATACTTTTCATAAAACCTCGGGATTTTAAAAACGTTAATTATACAGACTAATATTACATCACTATTCACATTATTTTATTTTATTCAAAAACTCTTTGATCAAACCGATAACAGTTAATTATTTAGTTGAAAGCTATCTCAATCACAACTTAATTTTCAACTATTCACCAGCCACGCATAATATCACTGGGCGGCAATTCTCCGTGAGTTGTTGTTTGGAATGGCTCGTCACATATTTATGTCGCGTTCCTGAATGTTCCAGGTATTTCGTGATAATATAATGAACCCACATTTGCGTAATGCCGCCATTAAAATCATAATGTTATTATGTAAACGTAGCGCAGGGTTCAATTATATATTTAATAAAGTGGGTAAAAGTCTTTAAGAAAGTGAGTCGTTTTCATTACGGTAAATGTTGTGGCTTGTCAAATATTCATCAAATTCACTTTCGGCCGCCGTTGACTCTGAACGTGAAAGCAAATTGCGAAAGTGACCGCAGTGGTGCCTGATTTCCGAGGTTTCCATTTATTATAACAATTTTCAATTATACTTTTTTTTTAAATTGCTTTAATATAGAACTGGCGTCTCTCTTTGGTTAGTTTGCGTTTTCTGTAAATGTTAAACTGACGTTTTTACATGATAACACGTGCCATTATCAACGCGTTGCCTCAATAACTTACGACATAACCATAATTGTTCGTAGGAGATTTTTTAATTTTTTTTATTCCAACTTTGTTTCATATAATATATATTACATAACAATTTTTATTTTTTGTCAAACTGTGTAGCAGTTTTACGACCATGATTAGCTTTCCATTAAGTAATTAACATATTAAATTAAGGTAAACTAAAATTTTATCAACAATTTTTTTTAACCCTTCCAAAACCATAGGTCTACTACCCCAATTAAAACTGTTGTATTTCGTTTAATATACGCAAACATAAAATTCATATATAAGTTAATTCTAAGGAAAATGTTTATGCTTAATACTGACTAGTGAAAAACCAGTTTTGTAAAGCGAATCTTACAAAAATAATTATTTTTCAATTCAGTCAGTTGTAAAATTAATATGCTGGCAAAAATACCATTAGTGGTAAGACAAACAGAGATGGTTCATTAATTTCACAATAAAAATAATAACAAAAAGATAAATATATGATCTCTCTTTCTCACTAATTTAATGAAAAGGGATAAGAAAAAAAATAGTATTCTATAGAACTCGATGAATGCTCCGAATTTATTAGAACATTAATCCCATCTTCATGATTAATGCTCAATATTTAGAGTAAGTTTATAGGATTAGTATTTTTATTGCCATTTAAACTATAATAATAAAAGCTTTCTTCACATTTAAAATGTTAAAAATTTCGAGTTGACAGCATGGCTGCATATGTGTATTTTATGTCACGGTATGGTAAAGGTTAATGTAATACAATAGAGAAATTAAATAATTACATAAGAATGTGTTTCACTTTGTATTTTAGTGAGTTCACTGATGTCTTTTTATTTATAAAATTGTCACTGTTGAGCTGAACTCAAGAAACAAGGAACGAGGAAAGCATCTACAAAGATCTAACCCAGAAATGGAAATAGAGTCCTAGGCTGGAAATTATACTATTCGGCTGGAAATAGAGTCCTTAGCACTTACCTTCGGCCGAGGACGAAATTTATTTCAGTGTTGTGTAATTATTGTGCAGTACCGACCGACCTTCTTATCTCTAATTCAGTGTTTATCTTGTGTAAATGTGGCGAGTTGTAAAAATTACTACTTGAGGGATTAAATACTAATGTGACGTCATATATATATATATTATTAGAGAAAAATTATGGTTATTCCGTATTCGTTGGTTCTAAGAAGTACCATTATTGTTCCAATGTTTCAAATAAATCTCAAACGTCTTTTCAGTCTGGCAGTTTAGTGCTAAATGAAAACACTAATTCTTACTTTGTATAATTAGGATGTTTACAATATAATAAAATATAACTGTAGTTATTTATTTGTGCGATAAGTGTCGGTATTGGATTTTTTTTTATTCTAATGGGTTTTTAATATCGTTGTTAGAAGATGGGGTAATTTGTATGTCTTCTAATATATTAAGCCAGATATTCGGAAGTTTGATACTGTCTACTTTATTATTTCTATCGTTTCAGAGCGACACTACACCGATAACACACCCACTGAAAATGACTAATGAATTTACACAAAATGTTGGGACAACAATGGTCCTGCTCAGAACCAACTGACGCAGTATAACCAAAAAACTTAATCTCTTAACATTATACTCAAACTGTGAAAACCTCAAATTTAACATATATATATTAACTGTTCAAAGGTTTTTGGTCAAACTTTGTGGAACTCTACGATTATTTGATTGAATAAATGGAAATTATTATTAACAAGAAGAAAATACAAACCAATATATACACACTTATATCACAAAATACCAAAAGACAACGACGAGTCATGGAGAAGAATAATGTATGTTGGAAAACTTACAACATATTTATTAAATTCCTGTAAAGATAAAAAATTTAACCCTCCATTCTATACAAAAAATATGTCTTGAACAATAAATAAAAAATACCCGAAGAAGAAAAAAGCGGAGTCTACAAGTTGAGTTGCAAGGATTGTGATGTATTTTATATTGGACAGAGCGGAAGAAGAATAAGAAAAAGATTGGAAGAAAATAAGAAAGCTATAAAAAACTTCGGTCTAAACTCTGAAATGGCTGAGCACGCAAAAATGGAAGCAATTTATTTTATAATATTAATTTACAACTTATACATAGTTGCGCCAATGAACGAAAGTTGACATTCTAGAAAATTTAGAAATATTTAATAATAATAAAACATAATAAGTATTAAAATACCGCACATTACATCCCCTCTCTTATCCATTTTCTCCACCCCCACCCCCACGTCCGTTAACTCCAAACACACCATATACTATTGCCTGAAAGTGTTTTTAATTCTAGTTGAATTATAATAATGATAATGGGAAGATGTTCTCGAAAACGTTCTGACATTTAACACAATAAAAAAAATAGTAGAATAAAACAGTGTTTTAACTCAATTTATAAAATAATATATATATATAGTTTTACAGTTATATTCATATTTTATTATTCTAGTGTATGTTCGGTAATCGAACATTAGATATCATAAACAAATAAAATATACTAAATGAGAGAGAAATTTTTTAAAGTTTCATGGAAAATGGGCAGTGGAGAATCAGATGAAACCATGAATTTATTGTTTCGGAGGTAAATTTATAAAATTCCAAAATCATACAAATGAAAATAAAAACACTTCATTTTTAGTTATATTTGTTTTATTTTCGTAAGACGCGTTCCGCCTTATGAAAGAATTATCAATCTAACTATTTTAAATTCAACAACTTGTATACATGAACATAAAGTAAAACACGCCATGAGACAGCAGAATTAAATTAATTAATCTATTTTTACTAAATTTGTTTAACATTTCTCAGTATATAAAAAAGTCCTGGTTCGAATATCAGTAGCAACTAAAAAAAAAATAATACGTGAAATATATCAATAAGAAAGTTATACAAATAAAATTTATTTATTTAAAAAAATTTTGTTGACACCGGAACATCTTTTTTGTTGATAGATTTAATTTGTATTAAAATATCACAGAACTATATTCTGAAAAATAAGGTGTTTGAGATTCTCCGTAAATATAAAGCAGATTGCTTTAAAAAAAATGGAACAACACATATATCAATTTGAAAAAGCAACATATCAGTTCGACAATTTGTCGTTAACTTACTATGATGACGTGGTGTAATCAGTCAACACACACCGGATAGCAAGGGTTCCAGCTTCGTATCCAAGTGGCAACATAAATATTTTTTTAATAAATTGATTTTATCTGTATATCATTTTTATGGATACATTTAATGTGTATTAAAATATCACAGAACTATGTTCTGAAAAACTACAACTTCACAATAAAAATGTGTTTTCCTTAAAATTGTTGATTAATTTAATTTGTAATTATTTTAAGTTTTTCTATTTAATTCCTTTGCCGAAAAATAAAATAATTGAATATTTGTAGTATTTGTACATTCTTATTGTAATTATTCAGAACATAGCTCTGTGATATTTTAAATATAAATTAAATATATTGATTAGAAAGATATACATATAAAATCAATTTTATCGAAAAATATAGTTGTTGCGTCACCGGGATTTGAACCTGGATCTCTTTCCTAACCGAGGAAGGTGCATTATCCAACTATGCTACAGCGACAACATTTTTAACGACAATTTTTTGAACCTATATGTTACCTTTTTGATATTAATACATTTAACCGTTCCATTATTTGAAAGAGCCATCTACCTTATTTTTGCAGAATCTCAAATACCTTTGAGTAATCTGATAGCAGACGCCAGAATTATCAATTAATTTTAATTAATATTTGTAGCCCCAAACCCCTCATAAGGGCACCGAAGTGTGCAGACGCGCCACTGGCGAGTGCGAAAGCTACCGAGAAAAAGTTAAATAATTATTTACGTGTTGTTGTTATCTATTTGTGAATCGAGAAAAGCCCTCACGTTCCGAGATTAACCTCCTCACGCCCGCCCGGCCGGGACTCCTGCCTGCGGAGCTAATCGATTTCAACACGTTCGCCGCTGATCCTTTTCAGATTCGCAAAGCAGACAAATTCTTTAGTCTGTCTTGTTTTCCTTATATTGAATTGTTACTTTTTTGTACAATGTATATTTCCCGCTGTCTTGTCACGCATTTGTTGTATTAAATTGTTATCTTTTAACATAGAATATATTTTATATTCAGCGGATAGCTCAGTAAAATTGATTACACAAATTGCAAGAAAATAGATAAAAAAACAAAATAATAATAATAATATTACCTCGTATTATATTTTTATCTATTCCGGTACCAAGATCGAAACCAAAACATTTTTGAAATCAAAAATATTTTGGATCGATGGCGCCACCTCTCACATCTAAAGCGAGCACTGTTCCATCTTGATATCCTCTCTTTAGATTAACGCGTCAAATTGTCATGTAAGTACATATAATCAAATATAGCATTCAATTATAATGCTGATTTATGTTAGAATTTATATTTTTAGGAGAACACATTCTTATTGTGAAGTTGTAACTATTCAGAACATAGGTCTGTGATATTTTAAATATGAATTAAAAATATATTTAAAATATCACAGACCTATGTTCTGAATAATTACAACTTCACAATAAGAATGTGTTCTCCTAATAATAAAGTTGTATCAATGTGCCCAAAATTTAATAAAAATGAATTGATAATTCTAGCGTTTGCTATCAGTTTAGTCAAAGGTATTTGAGATTCTGTAAAAATAAGGTAACATATAGGTTCGAAAATTGTCGCTAAAAATATTGTCGCTGTAGCATAGTTGGATAATGCAACTTCCCCGGTTAGGAAAGAGATCCAGGTTCGAATCCCGGTGGCGCAACAACAATATTTCTCGATAAAATTAATTTTATATGTATATCTTTCTAATCAATATATTTGATTTATATTTTGATTCTATTTCTACATTCCTTACATCAAATTTTAATACTAACAATAAATTTTATATGAAACATAGTTACGCCTGGTAACCTTTAAAACATGCTCAATAATAAAAGATGTTTGTGAATGTCTATTTTCACGTTGTATTTATTTAACTATGGTATCTTTCACATATAACTTTTTAGCAAATACTATAATGAGACGAAATAAATAAATCAACGAAACATTGCAAACCAATCAAAAAGTAATATGTATAATGTAATTAACAATATTGTCTTCATTATTAGGAGATCACATTCTCATTGTGAAGTTGTAATTATTTAGAACAGACGGTCTGTGATAATGGAACGATAGATGTATTAATGTGAAAAAGTGTAACATATAGGTTCGAGAATTTGTCGTCAAAAATAATGTCGCTGTAGCATAGTTGGATAATGCATCTTTCTCGGTTCGAATCCCGCTGGCGCGACTGCAATATTTTTCGATAAAATTAAGTCATTAAGTCAATACATTTAATTAGTATTTAAAATATTGTCTTCTATTTGCATTTACGACAGACGAATGTATCGCTTCCTCGTATAACGTTTTCTTACATTGCGTTTGTACTATTTGAATCACATAGTACAAAGCAGATTCAAATGCTACACTAAAAAATTTTTTTTTCATTATTAAGGAGAACACATTCTTATTGTGAAGTTGTAATTATTCAGAACATAGGTCTGTGATGTTTTAAATACTAATTTAATGTATTAATTATAAATATATACATATAAAATCAATATTGTCAAAAAATATTGTTTTTGCGCCACCGGGATACGAACCTGGATGGATTCCAATCCGGGGAAGTACACTACCACTTGTGTTATAGCGCCAGTATTTTTCATGACAAATTTTGGAACCTATGTTACACTTTTTCAAATTATAACATCTATCGTTCCATTATTTGAAGGCCACCTACATTGTTTTTACGGAATCTAAAATATGGTAATTAGTATTTTTTAAAATTTCAGTCGAAATATCAAGAATTATTAAATTTAGTAGACTACGAGCAACCTTCCTCGAATTCATTTCAATAAAATGATAGGATCACGAGCATATTTATTTAGTACAGGTGGGTCATAAGTTGTTGCATTTTTAAATCGCTTTTGAGCGGAAACTACACGATGAAAGGGCACGCGGTCCTTGGAAATTTAGTCGCAATGGATCGCTTCACGGGGGTACAGTGCGCGTTCTACATAAAACAGTTTAACAAAAACTAATTTGATTGTGATTGTTCGGCATGAGTGGGTCATAAGATATTTTACTTTTGTAAATTCATTAAAATAAACTATAGGTCGAATGATAATGAATGTTTATTTCGCTAGAAAAATACAATTGAAAAGATCATGTCTTAAAAATAATATCTAAATGTCCACCAACCCGCTGCGGGCATTCCTAGAATCTGTCACCTAAGTTTTGAAACACTCTATGACACAAAGCACGTGGGTGTTAGCTATCTCTTGATGAATATTCGCCTTCAGTTGGGTTATTGTGGCTGGTTTATCATTTATTATTAAAGTTGATCTTGGTATTGCCATAGTAGCAAAACGCTTGCGAGTCGACAAGCCCGGATATTCTCATACAGACATTTTCTTCGCTTCTTCTACTCCGTGACCGCCCGGGTTTCATCTTATTTAGCGTTGAACTGATCTCCTTAAACTTTCTGAGCCCCGTTTTAATTAAATTAATACTCGGACGTTGATTCGTACTACGTAATCGGTAGTGAGCGCGAAACCGTTGTTTTTGTAAAACTGTTTTACGCAGAACGCGCATTGTTCCAAGGACCAAACTCTCGTGCCCCTCCTTTGCGAGGTTCCCACACAGAAGCGGTTTAAAAAATACAAAGACTTATGACCCACCCTATATTTTATGTTATGCTAGCTTAATGATAAAATGATATTATTACGTATAATTTTGCAAGTTTACTTTTAATAAATATCATATATTAACGACTAAGAATCTGCCTAAAAAACATTTGTAAAGCAATTGGCGCATTAACATTCATCTTCATGTTTAGCTCGTGAGCCCGAGTTAAAATTTAATCCAAGTCTTTAATAGAAACTTCCAAAAAGCCGAAACGCCTTTTGATTACTCTGCCCCTCAGCCGTAAAAGTTTTGTAGATTCAGAAGATTTACACTCATTTATTTTTTATTAAAAATAATTTGTTTCTTATTTTCCCACAAGTGTGTTCATAATTTGCACCGAAAAATTGTGAATTTATTTGGCTGTTTCATATTTTCATTATAAATTTCATAATTTTATAAGAAAGTACGTACACCGTACATCACGCCGAATTTGCATAAAAATAGGCTTAGAAAAAACAACGACACACGCTCCTATACTGACGTTATATGTACACATTGTTCCGTATTTGGAATTTTTTTTTTTTGATAGGTGAACACATACACTTCCATTAATTGAAATAAAAGTTTTATTGTCACCAGTTTTAGATTTGTTCCTACTCCTTAGCCCACTCCCAATCAGTACACATTGTTTCTTTGGCTTGACTGGTTTGATTTAAATTCGTAAAACTCGTCGAAATTTGATGTAAATGTGATTATTTGTTGGATCACTAGTTCATAAACCGCTGCAATTTTGGTAGTTCTCTGGACGTTAAGACTCATTAGAGTTTTCTGTGCTGTGGCAGTTTCGTACATTGGGCGAACATCCGGAAGATCATCGGGACGGCGTCATCAAGCAGGTGAGTCGAGCTGTCTTTTGGTTCAGTGAGTCCATCCTGATCCGTTGTTGAAGGAATCCCTTACCCTCATCTTTCCTTTATTTAAGATTCCCTACTTTCCATCCTCCCATCCTTTCCGAATATTATATAGCAAAACCATGCAATGACCACGATGTGTGCATGTAACTCTACAATTGAGACCACCGCTGTAACAACACTGTATATCGGTTTTGGGCAGACCTAAGTTATGAATGCATATATGCTGTATATCTTCTTGGGCATCGAATGATATAATAAACAACCATTTATACAAAAAAACTATTACCCATAATTTGTAGGTGAGTTTTCCTGCAACATATGTATATTGCCCAGGATAGTCGACGCTCTATCTATCTATCAATATTTATAAAAAACGATTTACTGTATTGTTGCAGGAGGGATCTAAAATGTCTAATACAGAAATAGGGTAGAGTTCCTAGACTGTACATAATTAATGTCCCAACAATCAATTTTAAACACTTATATAAATATTTAATAATTAATATACATAAAGAGTTTTTATAATATTTTATTTTTTAATGTAAATAATTTTACTTGGATCTTAATTCCTTATTTGGAGGAGCATTAAATAATACAATTTAAGATTTTAGTTATAATTTTTTGTTTTAATGAAAATAAAATATTTTATATCTAATTTTTTTTTATTATTATATTTTTTTAGTCTGCCATATGTTTCTTGTATTTCTCCTCCACCGCCGTCCCTCCTAAAATTCGTACTAGAGTAATATCTAGTGCTAATTTTGGAAGAACGAGTAATAAGCAGTGACCAAAGAAATACATCGTACTCGTTACCATGGCAACTACACATTTTATTACAATACCCATTACTTTCGACACTTTTAAAAAAATTACAATTTATAATATCCATAACACTAAAATGTTAGAAAATTAATATATTCTTTCGCGTCTTGATAGGTGGATGAAGAACTAATTTATTAAATCAGTAGCTACTTGTTTAAAAAATAATACAAACCTAGTATCTATCTCCACAAAGTAGGTTGCTTAGCAACAATTTTCTAACAAATAATTTTTTTTAATATCTAACATTTCATTTCTTCATTCTTTTTCACACAGCGCGGGATGTCTACGCAACTATGAGTGTACAAAATGTACTATTTTGATAATTTTATTTATTTGGTTTTCTGACAAACAGATCCACTAAGCCTAACTCTATTGTTCTGGAATATTCTTATTATTATTATTATCATGGTGACATTAAATACAGTCAGATTAATATTGTGATTATATAACTCGTGTTGATTATCTAACTAGAATGTAAGACGTTAACTATTAGTTTGGGTAATACCATTAACGTCAACCGCTGCCGATGTGCTTGACGTGTTTGTTTGCAGGGTACGTCGGCCGGTGTTCATGACGAATGGACAAAGGACTAATTTGCTTAGCTAATGCAATCGGATGCAAGGTAACAAAAGATAAATGGGTGGTTCATTGTGTTTGATGCACGAAAACATAACGGATGATGCTGTGACAACAATAGCCATAACCACAGTGAAATTGTATACAAAAATCGAAAAATAAATCAAACAAATTCGTTGAATCGTAAAGAAAGATATACAGAAAAAATCATCAATCAGAGGATCAACGAAACCAGAACTTTTCTTAATAAAAAACGTCTTAGTTTCTTCTTAAATAAAGTCTCTGATGCACAACCCTTCCTGCATCTCCACACCCCTTGTATTCTAGAGTCAAAAATATTTGAACTTTTTGTTTCTAGCCGAAAATAGCACTGCGGCAAATAAATGCGTCATGTCCTTTAGAGACCAGTCATAACACACGAAATTATTAAATTTAAAATTTTATTTTCACTTACGGAAATGACTTTTTGAAAATGTGCATTTTTAGTTTTTTCTTAAATAAAGTCTCTGATGCACTATTTCTTATAACGGAGGGCGAAGAGTTCCACGCTTTTGGGCCTGCCACCCCAAATGCCCGTTCACTAAATTTAGATTTTGGATAACGGTTGGTCGGTTCTACAACCCTTCCTGCAGCTCCGTACCCCTTGTATTCTAGAGTCAAAAAAATTTAAACTTTTTGTTTCTAGCCGAAAACAGCACTGCGGCAAATAAATTCGTCTTGTTCTTTAGAGACTAGTCATAACACACGAAATTATTTATTCCCAGCTTTCGAACATCTATAAATCGCGTAAACGCACAGATACCAGCAACAGTGGATTCTATCATTCGTTCCATATCCACAAAGTTTAAAAGTATTCGTTGTGCTTATGGCGAATGCTTATGGGTATAATGCACAGAATAGCATACATATTACGAAGCGAGCGGATTGTTTTGAGGAATTTGTTTGTATGGCGCATTTTTGACAGTTTTTCAAGCTAAACTGAAGTCGAATTATTGCAACATTGAATATCTTACGATTATCTATTAAGTTAATCATTTAAATAAAAAATTTATACAGAAAATAACATCGATACTTCACCAACGTGTTCTAATACTTTAAACGACAATAGTGTATTGTGTGAATATACGTGGGCTATTTGTATTTTTAATAGTAGATATAAACTTATTATCCAGCATCCTTTCTTTAAGAAGCCACCTACCGCCACTGGTGCCAATATATTTTAAGATTTTTCAATACTTGAAATTAGTTTTCTGCGAAATAAATCAAAATAAAATACATACCTTGTAATATAATGAGGTCCTTGTCGGTCTAGTGATCAAGACACTCGCTTATTGATCTAGTGGTCGGGGGTTCGAACCTCTTTCCGAGACACCGGTAAATTAGTCATACATATTTTGGGTACGTATTTTTATTTAAAAAAAAAAATCCTGTCACAACTGCTGTCATATTATTCAGATTTTAATATATCATAATATTCTGTCAGAAAAATATTTTATTTCACTCAATTTATACAGCTTATATACTGCCTGCACGCACCTGATATTATGTTACTAATGAATAAGAAATTCATTTAAACCAAAACTTGTGTGCTCGCTACATAATAATCTATTATAAATTAAGGTTTTCGAGCCTTGACAACTTGTGGATAGACGTCGACGCGATGTAGGTATTCGATCGACCGCCTACGTGCAGCCGTATTAAGCCCACGTGTACGACCAACGTAACTCATTAACGTAACGTTAGTTGTTAATAACTTTATACCCATAAATTAGAATAGGTCTGCTAAGGTTGTATCGCCTCTCCAACATTCCTGCACAACACCGTAAGCGTTAAGGCTTTACATATTAAATTAATCGCGTACTCATATAAAATAATATATTTTATTTAAATTTAAAAAACAAACACATATTTCACGTACATGTTCATTATAAATTAAGTTCCGCCTATGCAATTTACATGAGTAAGTTAAAATATGTTTATTGTGAGAAATTATTAAATTAGCTTTACAGGTATGAATAATATTTTTCTATCATCAGGTGTAATAGTTTTTATACATAACCCTGATGAATAAAAGTATTTATTCTGAACCCAGTATGTTATTTACATAAAACGTGATTAAATACAAAGTTAATTGTATAAATTATATTAATACATTTTTGAGAACTTAGTATAGGTATAGACAATTACTTTTATTTCATGTAAAAGATATATAAATATATATAAAGTATACCATTAAAATGTCATTACTGTGAAACGTGAGGTAAATTAAAGCATTTTTAGTAATTTGTATACAAATCAGCTTATTTTGGGTTTGTTTTAGCAACTCCCAATAATTACCAAATAATTGAGCGAAAAATTTATTCAAACTGATTTTATCATATATTTTATCATGCACCTGTGAAATGTTAGTGTTTTATTTTTTTCCCAGTGGATAAGGTAATTCTTGGTTAGCCCTAATCATCGGTCGTGAAACGCATTATTTATTCAGTAACGCTAATCAATTTAGAATTTGAAATGGTGAAATAGCCCCAAAGTGTAAAAATACAGTCGAAAATTTTTATGATGTTTATTGTACGCCGATGATGCAGTATCAATGGCGAATAATGAACAAGAATTACAGATGCTAGTGAGTAGGATGTACGAAGTATGCAAGGAAAGCGACCTTATTATGATTGTCAACAAGTCGAAAACGATGGTATTCGAGAAAGAGGAAAGCAAGAGAACGTGCAAAATACTTATGGGTAATGAAGGTTTGAAACAAGTAGATGAGTTTGTGTACTTGGGAAGTATGTTCGATAGTAACGGAAAGACAGAGAAAGATATTGAAAGGAGGGTGACTGCAAAGAATAAAGTGAACGGCGCTTTGAATAGAATTATAGCTAATGAGAACTTGTCAACTGAGGCAAGACTAGCGGTTCACAATGGAGTCCTGGTATCGACACTGATGTATGGAATGAGGTCAGGAGCTGGCAGTAGAGGAACGAAAGTAGACTGCATGCAGTGGAAATGAGATCATTTAGGCCTATATATGGCAGATCCATTTATGACAAAGTAAAGAATGTAAAACTGATCTTAGTATAGTGAGGAAGATTAAGAAAGGATCACTTAGGTAGTTTGGTCATATGAAACGGATGAATGCGGATAGAATGGTAAGAAAGATATATGACACAAGTGTTGATGGCACCAGAAGTAGAGGACGTCCGCGGAAGACTTGACACGACCAGGTAAACCAGATACTGATAGTCCTGTTAGAAGAATCAATAATTATCGAGCTTGTATGAGTGAAATTGCGTGTCAGGACAGAAGAGTGACTCTCTATCCTTTATGACATAAACCAATTCTGTTGAGAGTATCTGCGATCTTACAATCAGATTTTTTAATTTTATTGTATGTATTACGTACTCGTATATGAATACAACATGGAAACCGATATACGTTTTCTTGTTAAATAAATTTCATGTTAAAATAAATGACAAATGCCGGCACACTCGATAGAAAGTTACGTCGTAAAGCCATATACAGTAAGTAAATCGGTGACGGCGCAGACGAGTTATGTTTAAAACGGTAAGAATGGAATGCGGCAAGTTACATCTTTGTTTATTATCGTGTGTCGGCCTAGTCAGAAAGTTGTGTCATAAACAATAAACATTTTAATGATATTATTTTATTCCTGTAAGATGCGAAATATTTTTCACGTTAAGCGTATTTTGTTTCATGTTATAAGAAAATAAATGTATGATATATATCACATACATAGAATTTTCTAGAAACGAGAATATTTTTTATCTCGGCTCATTTTTCAAGTTAAACATTTTTCGCTGTATGTTTATGTTGTATTTGTCAAAGGCATCCAACATTACGGTCACTAACATAAAATGAAATAATATATATGATCAATAGAATCAGCTTTAACTTTATAGAGTTTCATCATAATGGGTGGACATAAATTAAATAATGTTATTACTCTACTTGAGTTTATTAGCACTACTCGAGTTTCGAGAGACACGGTAACTCTCATCGACAGGTGAAGTATTAAACTAACTACACATAAGTATAGAAGACAAGGCTTAGGTGGTAGACATACAAGTAGTTTCCTATATAAGCGCCCCTAATTACGAACTTTGCAAACACCTGAATAGTTTAATAATTTCTTATAAAGTTTTTAAACCCACTAATAATGTTAAAAATTCTATTCATTTCGTCGAACTGCTAAAAGATGTATGCATTCCAAATAGTTCTAAGATTATTATTTTTATTTTTTATATTTGTTTTATTAACCACTAAAATGAGTTTAAATACATCTACCGGTTTCGAAAAATACCATTTTCTTCTTCAGGATGTCATAACTAACTAAAACATATATTGTTTCTTTGACAGAATCTATTTTTAAAAAAAAAAATTCCTAAAAATTATTCGAGTAAATTTGTATTAAGTAATGATTTGAGTTAGGTACTAAAAAAAAAAAAAAAAATTTTTTTTAAAATAGATTCTGTCAAAAAAACAATATATGTTTTAGTTAGTTATGACATCCTGAAGAAGAAAATGGTATTTTTCGAAACCGGTAGATGTATTTAAACTCATTTTAGTGGTTAAAAAAACAAAGATAAAAAATAAAAATATGAATCTTAACCACAAAGATAACATTGCTGATTTTAAAAGTATAATTCTAAGATTGTTTCTTTTGACGTAATTAATTGTTTACTAATGTTCCTGTATCCGATACTAAAATTGTTATTTTTAATGAAATTCTTGCTCTTTCAAATTTAAAAAGACATGCTATATATATTTTTAATGTATATATGTACGAGCCAAAACTATTTTGAATTTAATAATGACATATATGAACAACGTGACGTGGATTTCTAATGAGCTCTCCTATGTCACCCGTTCTAGCTGATATGCTCTTGAATAATCTTGAACTGGAATTATTAAACTCTAATAATATCCTTGTTAAAAATTGTGTTTTTAAATGGTACCGCCATGTTGATGATATTTTTTGTATTTTTAAAGGAATTGACAGACAGCTTGATTCATTCCTCTCCTACATTAATTCACTACACTAAAATATTAAATTCACCATGAAAAAAAACGATGAAAACACTCTTAAACTTTCTCGATCTTTCACTTATAATAAATAATTATAAACTAGAATTTAACACTTATCGAAAACCTACTTACACAAACACAGTGATCCCTACACATTTTTCCCACTCACCCACACACAAATTGGCCAGTTTTCATTCAATGCTTAATAGATTAATTAATATCCCTCTCAATAATAGTGATAATAACCACGAATTAAACACCATAAAGCAAATTGCCAATAATAACGGTTACAACAGCGTGTTAATAGAAAAAATGCCAAATAAAAAAACCGATACAAAATTGAGTAATTCCTTTCTATATTCTGAACATAATATTAGTAATACCATTGATAACACTTCATGGAGGAAAATACTATATACTGGCTTAATAATATTCATTAAAATAACAAAATTTCTCCCTCTTTATATTAGACTCGCGTATTACACCAATAACAACTTAGGCGCATTACTTCTCAATTCAAAGTCAAAAATAGATGACTTGGAAAAAAGCGGGGTTTACGAAATTTCATGTGGAGATCGTAATAGTAAATATATCGGACAAACCTCTAGATATCTCAACATAAGCTTAAAAGAGTATCGTTGTTGTCTAACTAATAAAAACTTTTCCGAATTTGCGAACCACATCATGGATAATAATCATTCATGTACCATTAAACTTTCCCATCCCGTCACGCGTAAAGGTAATAAAGTTAATTATTTTGAAAGTTTAGAAATAAAAATGAATTTGAACTCTGTTAAACAATATTACATTTTCTAACTCATCTCCTCTCCTCTCAATATTCCCGTTACAACCACCCCTCCACCATCCACCGGTAACTCCCCCCCCCCTCCCTTTCCTTCTGTCAGTACCTAATTACATGTATGTCTACCACTTAAGCCTTGTCTCCTATATTTACTTGTAGTCAGTTTAATACTTCACCTGCCGACAAGAGTTACCGTTTCTCTTGAAAATCAAGTAGTGCTAATAAACTCAAGTAGAATAATAGCATTGTTTCATTTATATCCATTCATACATGTAAAATCAATTTTACCGAAAAATATTGTTGTTGCTACCCGAATTCAAACCTAGATCTCTTCCTGCCCGGGGAACATTATGCTACACCAACATAGTGCATTGAAGACAATTTTTTGAAATTTTTGATGAAGATGTATCAATTTGAAAAGTGTTACATACTGTGTCGGTATAGCATAATCGGTATCACAGACCTATGTTCTAAATAATTACAACTTCACAATTAAAATGTGTTCTCCTTAATAATATATTTTTAATCAATTTAATGTTTGTGTATTTATCCACCTTGCAGATTATTGTAACAGCAGACAGAAACCAAACTAATATGATTAAAGTTACGGGAAACCGAACTAATATGGTTAAAGTTAAGAGAAACTCAATTGATTTTATTACTTAAATTATCACTGGGAATCCACCTCTCGCTCCTAACAAAAGAGCGTCCTGAGAAATTCGTTAGTAAACTAGAAATCTTTAGAAAGTAATCTAAAACCCTGAGAGTTGTGCACATTAAGTTCAGGAAAACGTAACGAAGCAGGTGTTTCAGTTAATGAATATCCGGCGAGTATTATTCATAATAATTTCACCTGAGGACAGCCAGGGATTTATTTACTCGGGAAAATTGTATTAATTTCCCTTAAATGGAGGTAATCCCGCTTGATTGATGAATATTTTAACGCACGTGTGAGGTTTGCCGTGGAAAACTTAATTGGAATGTTCCAAATACGAAATTAAATGTACATTCAATCAATTTCCATTGGACGAGAATATTTATAATTGTTTTATTTTTTTACATTTTTAATTGATCTTTATTTTTTAAACTAAATCGAAGTACTAATTAATTAATTAAAATATAGTATTTGTAATGTTTAAGGATATCGTAAATAATCAAGTGGATGAATATATCAATTTTAGAAAAGCTCGGTACACTAAAGACAGATTATATACTATATGATACTGCGGAGGTCTATCGCCTCCACGGCCATCATTACCGCCGGCGACCTTGCATTTACGGATGCGAAAAACGAGAGCTCCTAACAGCCGCAAAAACACGCCGGTACTGACGTCATAATATCCAACGCGATCAGCAGCCATCCGGTAGGCCGGCTCCTGAGCGACACTGTTCTCGCTGTTGCTTTCCAGTTACCATTTTCATCTGCGTTTAGGCTTTTAGTTGTACGCCTATTGTATTTTTCTATATTGTACAATAAACTTGTGTCAACCGTAAATAGAATTTCCGTTTCTCGTCTGCTCTGGCCACACAGGCTTATTCAATATACTCCGCGATCTTCAAGCGAACGTGTGAGCGAATGGATGAATACTGGGGCCTCGTCACTCACATTATAATGTATCCTTATGATTCATGTGCCATACGCTCACACACACATCAAACATCATTCAACAAAACACTCCTTCATAACCGCGTCCTCACCTTAAAATATTTTGGATGAATGAATCTAACTTAGGACATAGTACACAATGCGTTAGATATATCAGATATAAGTAATATTTAATACCACAATACAAAAAAATAACGTGGCATAGAAAACACCGATTGAAAAATTTATCTTGTTACTTTCTGTTACAGAAGTTTTCTCCTAAACTAAACTCTAGCGAACTTATAAAATGTCGATATTCTAAGCTGTGTGGTTTAACATGTAAATAGCTTTCTTGACAAAATTCCCTGCGGGTTAGTCCTGTCACAGGACAAGTTTTTTTTTTCAGTACAAGAATATTTAAGAATCTTAAATTGAAAGTCGATTACAATTTATTTATCATATTATTGTATTCACTATGATTATTTTGTAAAAAATATTTAAACAAATAATAAAAATGATTTGAGATCTCTCTCAGTTTTAGTGAATGGACATGGTGGTATTAAAACTGAAAATGTCAAATTTTAAGCTTCTCTTAAGGAACATTGTAACATTATAAAAGGAGGTGGTATCCCCGTTTCATGATGTAGTTAGGGTGAGGATTTTATCTTGCACTCTGATTTGACTGAAACTTATGACTATTTGATAAAGCGGATAACACGGGCCAGTAATTTTTGGTAACGTTTAATTTAACCAACATTTAAGACCATTTCATATCGAACTGTGTATTGAATTATAATGCATATATACAGTATATCTTCTTGGGCATATTAAATAACCATACAAAACAAAAAAAATATTATTACACACAATTTATAAGTGATGTTATCCGCAACAACACTCCAATATCAACATTTTGGTTAAAATCGATCTACAGTGTTGTTGCAGGGGGGGCCTCGTTTAATTATACTAATACTAAATAATTGATATCAATCAATCATTTTTAATATTCTGTTCATGCACAAAATGTGGTGATAAAAACAAAAAACGTTATTCGATTAATTAAAAGTGTGACTTCTAGACAAAGCGTGACGTCACCCTTAAAACTGAATCCTGAAACTTTCCCTCTCGATTACCAAAATGTATTGATTTTATCTAATCACTTTTAATTCTCTATTATTGGATAAATGGCGATCTCTTTTAATTACATGGTGGAAACGAAGTGATTTTACGATGAAAAATATTAATCACCCTTGTGGATTTCAATTGTATTTATGTGATTTGCATTCCTGTTATTAATTCATAACCTTCAATATGAATTATGAGCAGTGTTCAAAATGGAATGTTTAACGAACCGAAACGGTCAATAATATCAGAAATTTTACTCTTGGTTTTGATCGAAAACTATACACTACATACATTACCTGGAACACAAAATGAGAAATGCTTTACCTTTCAGATATTTCTCTAGTTAATTTTTTTTATATTTTACCATTTTTTTATAATATAGTTTATTAATTAATTATTTTACAGTATTAAAGATACATGTTTTTTATTCGCTTACCTCTCCAAAAAAGAAACTAGCTCTTGTGCTTGGAGAGGGAGTTACACTGTAATAATTTTATATACAGAGTTTTACATTTGTAATCTATAATTATTTATTATTTAGTATTAAGTGTTCTATAATATTATTTGTTATCTAGTTATGTATTTTTGAAGTATTCATTTAATTCATTTTTAAACTCTTTTATCTCTTTAATTTGTATAGGGAGGCTATTGAAGTTTTTTATCCCTAAGTATATAAAATTTTGCTGATAGTGTTAGGTGTTACATTTAGAAATTTTAAAGTTATCATTATCGTTATAGTTTCTCTCTAATCATTGAATGTCGTTCGAAGTCGAGACATGATTGGTTCTAGATGTGGTATTATTATCGCATGCTGCGTGTACCGTGGACTGCGAAGCGAACGAATAATTCCATTCTTCAGGAACCCCGCACTAAATAAAGACTATAACATAAAGAAAAAAAATCTTACTTTGGTTATGTTGCTAAAAGAGTTGGATTAGTGATCAAGGAGAACGATCAAGGAAGGAGGAGGAATGGTCTATCTCCAATAAGATGGATAGACCAAGGCTGAGAGATCACAAAGAGTGGAGGCTAGTAGTTTGCACTATGGAAGTAAGAAACAGAAGACCACGATGCTCAGACATGAGTACATTGACCGAGACAAAAAAAGAGATTACAAAATATAAATTTTCTGATTTATTCATCAATTTTATTATCGTACAAGCCGTTGCTATATTTTCGAGAATCCGGCGAACCACAACTGTCTGAACAAGAGGGTGGGCAAAATACGGAATGTAGGAAGGATGCCAGAAATAAGGAACAGGAAGACTGAAAGACCAACCAGAACCAGGAAGAAACACTACCCACCTAAGAAATGCTCCTTTAGGTATTTGGATTTTTCTTCACTGGAGCCACAAGTCTTCTGGCTACAGAATACGTATTCTGTTGTTCCGCACAAACTACTCTCCTGTTCAAACATTTCAGTGATAGCGCTAAGTGTTATGTAACAAGCACCATGCACAATAGCAAAACATACTAATCGCCATGCACAGCAGCAAAAAACCGAATACATACAGTACACTCTCCGTCAATTTATCATTCCCAAACGGCAGGAAGACAATTCACGTAATTTTCACAGCCTACCATACCACTGGTAAACGATAAAACTTCAAAGTTCAACTGGTCCAAAAAACTACAGAGAACAAAACCACAGAAAAAGGTCATATTCTGGGTATAGGGAGAGGGGGTAGTAGATAGGTAATAGACAAGAACCATTATATCTACGCGTTCACGTACGCGCGAGGCGGCAATCGGTGATCCATGAATCATAAATATATAACAAGAAGCATATATGCGAGACTTACCGAACCAAAATGGCGTTCCGGTTTGTTCCGACCCATTTCGAGCCCTGATATGAGCATGCTAAATTATGTACATTATATTAATAATAAGCAATAGCTACAAAACACATCGCTTTAATAGTAACAGCATTTGAAGTAGTACTCTCGGTATCACGTAGACAGCCAACCCTTGTCTTTCATTTGTATTGTGAATATTTTCTGTAGCATAAATAATAAAATAGTCGACCGTGGAACGGTTGATAGATTGTGTTCAGCTTTAACCACTTAATACAATTCGTTTGTACCCGAACCAATTTCAATAAATAACAAACACGTGATAGTTTTTCTTCCAGGTGAGTGAAAGCGATGTGGAGAATATGAAATACAGAATATAATAATACAAATAAATGTTAAATAAGTCAATTGGCTTTGTAGACAGATATCTCACTGAAACAGCGTTTTAACTTCACACAGTCTCGCTTTATTAAACACATTCTAAATACAAATTAAATTATTCAAGAAGAAAGACATACCGAAAAAACCCAGGATTCAAACTTGGACCTTTTTCCATCCGTGAAATTTGCTGTCAATAAATTACATTTTTAACAAATTTTGAATTCTGTATTTCTTTATAATTGATACATGTAATATTCCATTATATTGCGATAATTAAATAAATCTATTTTAAAATAAATATGTCTTTTTAGTTGATTAATTTATTTTGTATTTAAAATACCACATAACTATGTTTTGAAATTGCACCTTAAAAATGTGTTTTCATCAAACAACAATCTGTCTATATTTACAGCATGTGTTATACAGCGTCATGTATGCAACTGATTCATCTCATTGTATTGTAAATAATTTCCATCTGTCTCACACAGATTTTTCTAGTAAGACAGTCTGACTAGTCTGCGCTTACCTATGCTTTTCTATAAACGATAACTATTATGTTCTAACTATGGCTTGTAGATCTTCTAAAATTCCAGGTAAGTGATGTATTCCGTTCACTTATTCATCTAGTTTCAATAAAAATCTACCATAAAAAATATAATTTCATGCTATAATTTCTAGCTGTATTGTAGTATATAATCAATTAAACCTTACGTGTGCACGTATATCTCAGAATAACGCACGCATATACCACAATAAAACTCAAAATACTAATAAATACTGAATTCCTACACTAAAATACAACATTGTAATAATTGTAATTTGATATTAGAATTAAGGAGTACTTGAGATGTCTAAATAACAACAACTATTCTGTATTCGCCAATCGTTTTTTGGAAACGTGAATAAGGGTTTATAAATTATACATACAAATACAAGGGGTTTATAGTTAGATAAATATGATATTATATAAATAAGAAAATGTGTTAGAAAAATATCAAGCTAAATATTATAAATAACCAAACCCTTTTTGTAAATAGTCACCTTTTAAATTGGTTTCGATATTAGTTCCTACTTAGTTACCCACCACTTATACTTTATGGTTTTGTTTTTATCTATGCTTGCATTTTTAATTTTTGTATAAATTGTTTCCTGAAGAAGATACCATAAGTATCGAAACATGTAGATTTATTAATGAATAGTGGTTTAAATGAAGTGTTTTGTCTTATTATTTATACATTGTAATATTTTGTTTTAAATGAAATTGTAAATATTTTCTTGAAACAAATAGTATAAAGGACAAATGTTTGCAGGTAAATTTTACCAATATTCAAATTAAATTAAACGAAACTTATACAATACAAGATATTATAAATTTATACAGTGACGTTACTTTGTACTCTGATAAATTCGTTACATTTGGCGCACTAACATGACATTCTTCCCATTTCGAGGGAGTCGTAAAACGGAATAGTTCATTCGTCATCCAACGTCCTGATAGTTGTCACAAGTCTTCAAGACGCCGGCGTCGGCATCGAGGCGACTTATCAGCGGTACACAGAGATGTCACTATACGAACAGGCAGTATCCAAAAGTTTGTTCGGGTGCGACTTAACAAATAAACTAGCAAAGTGATGTAAAATGGCGTATTTATACAATAAATTATTTATCACTTTTTACATTATGTAGAATCTACAAAATAATATATTTTATAACTGTTGTATATACCCGCTCTATTGTCTTATTTCATCGTGAGTACTTGTAATTATAATTATCTTATACAACCAACTTGTAAACTATGCCTGTCTCGCAATACATACGTTAACTAAATATTATATACTAAATGAATTAATTAGAAAGATATACATATAAAATAAATTGTATCGAATAATATTAGTTATTGCGCTACCGGGATTCAAAAATGTGTCGTCAAAAGTACTGTCGCTGTAACATAGTTGAATAATGCACCTTCCCCGGTTTGGAAAGAGATTTTTAAATATAAGAAAAATATAAAGATTGATATAAATATATTTTAGCAATGTGGTGCACCTTAAACTACAACGAACGGATTTTTACATAGAAAACTATTCTTTATTTTCTTGTTATATATTTATTTATTAAAAATTATACAATGTGAGACTAGTTATAAATATCCATAAAGATATTAAAGCACATTGGTATTAAAGTAGCGTCACAGTTTTCATTATAAATTAACATAAGATTAATAGCTGAGAGCATTATCAAACAAAAGTATATTTATTTTATTTCTACAGATATATATGTAATAAAGAGAGGATGAAATTAGAATAAAGGTGGAGAAAAAGCAAGGAGATGTGTATATTATGTAGGTAAAATGATTGGTTAAAATCGATAATAAAATTTTTCATATAAATGTTTTTAAGTGTAACAAGGTTGAAATCTGTATCTTCTATATGTATAAAGAAGAATGTCTGTGGATTTGTTTTTTATACATATCTACAGTTTTATTCCGACTTTGATGAAATTTTGCACACTTGACCTTCAAAACAAAAGGAAAGTCACGGTTTACATGATATTTCGAAGAACTATCCCATCCCCCGTTCCCATCTCTTAAAGCTGAACTTTGGTACTTCTTGATGAAATTTTTCATACTTGACATTCAAAACAAGAGGAAAATTATTGTCTACATCTGATTTAAAAAAAAAAAAATTAGCCCATCCCCCTAAATGAAGCCTCTTCACACCGGGGAACGCCGGGTACTTCGGCTAGTTTAATTAATATAAAGTAGAAATTTAATGTACTGTATGTAATGTAATGTAATGTAATGTAAATGTAATGTATTTAATGTAATTTGTATATATACACAAATATGCATATTATTGTATAGTATAATGTACTTATTATTTACTAGTTCTTCTTCTTCTTCATCGTGTGCTCAATGCTGAGCATCGCGGTCTCCTGATATTTTTAAGACTTGGTGCACTAACTTTTCCATCCCTCCCTGTCTTCAGCCATGTTGATTGATCGCAGCGTTTATAGAGGAACTCTGTAAAATAAAAAGTGTCATCTTTCAATCATATTCGACGAGTTATAAATTAAAATCAATAAACTACACTAGCAAATAGTTCATTTGTAATTTTTTTATTGTGACAGTTTAGTTTTTATTTTCTTGTGCCGCCCTAGTGTGACCTTTGGATCGCCCTTCGCGGATCAGCATATCTCACTGCCTCGTCCCGACAGACGACTCTTGCGCCTTTAAGCGAGATAGAAAAACGGTACCAAAGTTCCATTGAACCTTCTAGAAGTAAGAAACTTCCAAGTCTCCGCGCCTCTCCCTACACCCCTCTTCGCCTTTCTTTGAGCGAGTTTTCTCGGTTTTCTATTTACTTTTATTGGTGACAGAATCTAAAGTCCGTAGAAAATGTTTTATACGTAGCGTGGCTCCTCGGCAGAAAAAACCTAGCCAAGCAATGGATAGTGTATAACGGATAGCGACGTAAAAGATTAAAGTGTTTTTTTGCTTTTGCTTTATCTGGCGTCATATTTATTCTTTATCACCAATTCAATTAATGAATACAAATTTTTACATATTTCTTTGCGTATGCTTCGCTCATGAATGGTTCGAAATATTTTATTCTTTATACCTATTACATGGTGAATATTATGTTCCAGGTCGATGTTGTTTCTTAATAACTATAAAATAAAACACAAATTTTTAATTTAATTTTTATTAATAAACTACTTGATTCATTACAATTATGGTAATCATATTTTTCATAACATTGTTGCGCAATTCATGTGTTATTTCAACAATTTTATTTCGAATATTGTCTTGTAGTATTGGAATTGTTGTTGGCTTATTGGTGTAAACCTTTTATTTAAAATACCTTTACAGATAATTGTCGGGGACTGTCAAATTAAGTGATCACCACTTTTTGACATTATGCAGCCTGGAAAATTTTTTCGCAAAATTTCAAGCGTACGTCGGACTGTGTGTGAGGTGGCACCGTCCTGTTGAAACTACATGTGTCCCAATCGACCCGACTCGGTCACCAATAAGTTTTCCATCATGTGACAATTGCGATTTAGATAAAATATGTTTACGACTTCAACACGTTATTGAGGCGTTATATGCTCCATTATAAATTATAATCAACTACTCTCTACGACTACCAAAGGCGAACTGATACATGTATGCCAAACCAACATGCACACGAGATTCACCCCATAAATTCAATCAGTGAATTGACGTTGCGTTCTTAAAATAATCAACATACTTTGTAATTGCTAGGGTTGAAGCAGGTATGGGACGATCTATTTGAATCATATTATTTTAAACCAGATAAGAGATTTTATCTTTCTCTATTTAAAGGGTGCGATACTATAACACTTAAGGATTTCATGGGTTTTGTATTACGTGAGAGGATAGAATGCGTTAATCTGTGTCCAATTGACATATTATTAAGAAAAACAAAAAATTTATTATTTTCCAATTTGTAACATTTATTTTTCTCTGTTTAATTTTTAACACCTGTATATACATCAGCAACCCTTCTCATAGTTAAATTGATAGCAGTTTGCTTCATGTTGTCGTGCGATATATATTTATATATTTGTTTTATACGAGCGTACGGACATATGTCAATTATATATGTAGATTTCGGAATTCGGAGTTCGGAAGCTATCGGAATTCAATCATTTCGTTAATCGACAGTAACCGGTCAGCATTCAAAAATCACAACATGTAATTATAAAGTTTTAAATACTAAATTAATGAATTAATTATAAATATATACATATAAAATCAATTTTGTAGAAAAAATATTGTTTTTGCGCTACCGGGATTCGAACCTGGATATATATTTCCAATCCGGGGAAGTACACTACCAATTGTGTTATAGCGCCAGTATTTTTCATGACAAATTTTCGAACCTATATGTTACACTTTTTCAAATAATACATCAATCGTTCCATTATTTGAAAGCCATCTACTTTGTTTTTACGATCACAAATACCTTTGAGTAAACCGACTGTAGACGCCAGAATTATTAATTCATTTTTATTAAATTTTGGACACATTGATACAACTTATGTTATTACGGAAAACACATTCCTATTGTGAAGTTCTAATTATTCATAACATAGGTCTGTGATGTTTTAAATACTAATTGAATGTATTAATTATAAATATATACACTGCCACTCTATTATCTAAAATCTCATGATATATAAAGGGTTTTAATTGATATGAGACATATTCTGGTGAAAAATATAACAGGTTAAGTCATTAGTGAATGTTCTTGTTTACTTAAAAATAATTTATATTGCGTTGCCAGGGGCTGTATAAAATCGCAGGATCCTGCTAACCGATCCAGAAATCGATTTGTAGTGATTGTTTGTTCCAGGCAATCTAATCTGTATTTACATATATCTATATCTATAATAGTTTTGTCTTGCTCATATTTACAGGGATCTTTTCGTTGTCAATTGCAGAAAACAGATGTTCTTGATGATAGCGTGATTTTATCTATTTGAGAATTCTTATCACAAGAAATGTAAGGTACGAAAGAGAATCTCTTTTTAATAATTATAATGAAAAAAAATATTTTTATTAAAGGAGTTATTATTTACAATTAAATTTATCAAAAATTAATTATTTAGTAAGCGTTATATTTGGTATCTCTTATTTTATTTTAAAATTTTTTACTTCCATATTTTTAATGGAATAACATATTTCTAACTGCTTGGAAAAAATTAATAGCCAGATGGCTGATAGAGGTAGATCTAGAGCGTTTGGAGCTACTCTTGATTTATATTATGCGGTGAGTGGTAGATAATTTTTTATACCATGTATCTACATTCTTATTGTTTGAGTTTTTGTAATTTTTTTCCATTAACTGACTCTATTTTAATTCCATTCATATTCATATTCAATGCAATGTATTTACATAATCTAATTATTGTAACTGTTGTATTTACTCAACATTATTTTACATATCTATATCTATATTGCTTGAGCCACTGCAACTAACCTATTTACAAATTATACAAATGAATAAATGTAAATGATATAGAGAAAACTCTGGTTATCTCGATACGGACTCTGATCTAGTGAGGTGGGCAGGAAACATGAAATTTTTAATATATTGAAGAATTAAATAAATAAAATGATATTTATAATTTAATTACTTATGTTATTTATTATTATTAGTTTATTATTAGTATTAGTACAATGAACAAAAATCATTCTCTAACCCTCTCGTTAATTCATCCCGTAGTACATAAGATTTAGATTTTCTATCGTTAAACTATAATTACAACAGACGGAGTTGAAATACACATAAATTGAACATCACCAAAAATATTAAACACTTTTAATATTATTTCATGCATAACACGAGTTTTTTATTACTAGTCACATATTAAGAAAAAACTACGCAATGAACCAAATTCAAAAGTTATTATCAAAATAGTGGTTTGGAAATGAATCTAATAATATTGTTATTTCGCATTTATTCAATTGTACGTACACATATAGGAATACTATAGATATAATAGATAGTAACTGTTATCAGACATTGGATATATTATCATATGTTATTGGCATGTACCTATTTTAAAATAAATTGGTCGAAAAGGGAGGATGAATATATTTTCCACGACACACTAAACGCTTGAATCGAGATTTCGTTTTATTTTTTTATTTCAAAACAAAACGATAGAATTGTACGGTCCCATACGTTTTGTTTTTGTCTTCTCTGATTTTCGAATAATTGGACCGTTAAAGAATTGTATTTATTGGAATTTATAAATTTACGTCACGTGTCGTTTAGGATAAAAGCTATCAACTTAATAAAGATGAATGAATAAATATAAAAAATAAAATATTAAAAGCTAGGTCTACAGCCGTTCTATATTAGACCATACAAGATAAAACCTAATTTTCGGGTCAAATTCACTTTAAGAGAATTATAAACAAAATGTTAAATGAATAAGCATTAGGTTTATTACCATAAGATTTTACACAAGTACATATATTTCCGTAATATATATATATATATTTTAAATAAGGACATAGAATGTAATCTTTCTTATCAACATTTTTTCAAACTGAGCTTAACGCTCGACTGTACTCATTATATATATATATTTATTTTTTTATTTTTTTTAAATGCTAATTACATCTTGTTATATATATATATTATATTTTATACATTGAACATTGCATTTACTTTAAGTTTTACGTTGTATTTATATGTTATCTAATTGCATTTTGTTTTACTCTTTACATATATGTGTATTTTATGCACTGAAAAATGCGTTTACTATGTATTTATCTAATCTAATTGCATCTTATTTAACACTTTATATATTTATTTTTTTGTGCATTGAACATTGCACTTTGTTTACTACTATACCGGAAAAACACTGTCTGCTGTAATACAGTAAAATACTAGTATAGCAGGCAGGATACCCAAATATATGTCTTACTTTGCTGCAATGTTTATCCGATTATAACGCACTGTACTATGAATCAAATACATTATTATTATTCTTCTTATTATTATTAAAAAATCTATTTTGTCGGTCCCATATCAATAAGGATTGAAATGTTCCACCCTCTTGCCCATTTTATTCCGTTTTCCTAGAATCGTGAAGATCTACGAGCTGTCGCTAAAAATGCGCATGTTGATATTTCGATTGGTATAACGGGTGGGGAACTTCCTCAGTGCAGACTATTTTTGCATACACCACGTCATAATGACAGCACGTATGTCATCACAGCGGTGCGCGCGGAGAAGGAACCACGCCTTTGGCGACAGAGCTTAATTCTTCAAATAACAATACAATAAATACAAAAAAAAAATCAATAATTTTTATTTCTTTTAAACCTATAAAAGGCTAAACACTTGTACAATAATAATAATATGTTTATTCCAGCGTCATCGGGTTGTCTTTGTAAGACCCAATTCGCCTAATAAATAATACATATAAGTTTCAAAAATAATATTTATTATATTAAAAATAAAACACCACGAATTTTACTGAACGCCTACGGTTTCGCTTAGCTCAAGCTTCGTCACCAGTTGGCATTTAATAAAATACGTGATTTTATGCAAAGTGATTGTGTTTTATTTAATATAATATTATATATCAAACCACAAACTGATTACTTTTTACGGAAAAAAAATATATTTATGTTAAAAAAAGTAAAGAAAAGAAAATGAAAAACACGCAAATACATAAACAAAATATAAGTAATTGATTTCAATCAGGGCTATTATTATATCTGTAGCTACTCTGCAGTAGATGCCATTCTATGGTCAATGAGCCAGCCTTCTATGAGAGCCCGCTCGCACTAGAGAGTTGATGCTGAGCGCGATGTCTTAAAAGCGAAACGAATCCATGCACATGGCTTTCGGCAAACATTGTAGATGTACTACAACAACGGGCCAACCCGAAGATTAAAGTATTTGAGTAATTATATCGAATATGTAGACGTATTTGCCTGCTATTTGTCGCTTGCTTATATATCGACTAAAGCTCGCAAGTATACATGCTGGTTAAGAACAATTTAAAAAGAATGCTCTTCACTTCCTTAGTTAGAATGAAAATAAGACTAACTTGCTGGTCTCCTGGAATGAGGCTCAAACTCCCGACCACTGTATCAATAGGCGAGTGTCTTAACTACAGGACCAACAAATATGTCAACAATAAAAGTATTCATTACAGGCAAATCGTTGACAGTCTAACGTTAATAAATTGCTCCTACAGAATGGAGATATTTGTGCTACTTATTATTTGCTGTCCATAACATGCCACCAACACCGCATCTGAAAATCGTTAATGTGCTATATTTCCTTTATTTTGAGAGTCTCTGGTAGAATGCACAATCTTTAACTTAGTTATTTTGTGAAGTTTAGACTAACACTTTTTACCAACCCACGCGTTGCTTGATTTCTGGTTCAAAAAATACAATTAAATTATTGATCTTCCAGGACGAATTTCGAACCCTCGGTATCTTTGCCAATTGGCAAACAATTTTCTGCTAGATCAAATAAGCTACCTATTCAAGCCAACTAAATTCTACATATGTTGTAATATTTGCTACATAACTAATATGAATAATGTTAATACTATGTTACTAACGTATGTAATTGTGACTAATATATATTTAATTTATTAACAAATCTATACATCTTATATATAATATCAATCCAGTGTTTATTTATATGTCGTGCGTAGAAATTGAAAGAAAAACAGATACGATAAAAATATTTTGATATTTTTTAGTGTTTAATATAAAAAGGTGAACTACAAAAATACTAATAAAATCAAATAACATATCTATTAGAAATTAATTACTATTTTATACCACAAATTATTTTTTGCAATGAATGGAATTCAGATTTGACCTGGCTGCTTTGCTAGTCTTTCATCTCTTCTAAAGCAGCTGATACATTACATTAGATCAAAGTGTCAATTTCCTTTGAAATAAATAAATTATGTGAGCGTTAAAATAATTTATTTATTTTTAAGATACATTTTTCAAATGGAAGAACTGTTAAAAAAATTGAAAAATGTATATTGATAAATTTTGATGTATGCACGCTTTTCGTGCCAGACGTAAAACAGATTTTAATTACTTGTTACATTCTTCAATAATCTTATAATATACCATTACTTACAAACTATATTTATTTGCTCCCAGTTATGTATTCATTTACATTTCATGTAATCATTTACATGTCATGTATTTATTTACATTTTATGTAATCATTTACATGTCATATATTCAATTACATGTCAGTTCCAGAAATTAACATATTTTTAGGAGGAATACATTATAATTGTGAAATCGCAAATTTTCAGAACATAGTTTTATGATATTTTAATACAAATTGAATATATCAATAAGAAAGATATTCAAATAAAATCATTCATTCTGGCGTCTCCTATCGGATTTTACTCAAAGGTGTTTGAGATTCCGTAAATATATAGTAGATTGCTTTCAAATAAATAAAAATACAACATATAAGTTCAAAAAAATTTATCGTCAACTTATTATATTGGTGTAGTGTAATCAGTTAACGCATTTCACCGGATTCGAAAGGATCCAGGTTCGAATCTCGGTAGCAACAAAACATTTTTTTGACAAATTGATTTTATCTGTATATCTTTATATTGATACATTTAATTTTAATTTAAATTTACATACGTCAGTAAGATTATAAAATATATTTTTTAAATTTATAGATTGAAAAATTATTACTTGATTTGAACATGATTCAACAGATTTATTTATGAGTTATTAAGCTATCAGCTAGTATTGCAGATAAATACAATATTGAATTTGTTTGAAATATTTTTTTTGTATATAATTTAGAGTTTTACTTAAATTTGTCAAATTTCCCATTAATTTGAATGCTTTTGTTTTTTTTTTGTTACATTTTTCGCAAATCTTAAAAAAATACTTAACGTTAACATTTTAATGAATCCGTTACATTAAAAGCAATTCTCTAAAACATATTTTACTCCTCAGTTATCTGATAACCGATAAGTTTAGTTGTGGGTAAGTTTCAGTTAATTAGCACTTTATCTAAATGATTAATTATTATTGTTTACCGAGGAAACGCGGTAATAATAATGTACATCTTGATATAGTTTTTTTACAAGCAATCAATGACTTCAACCATATTTCTAAAACTGATGATAATCAGTATAATTCTAGAAACAAATAAACGATAAAAAATTACTGAAATAATTTAAGAATTATGAATTTTTATATGCTTAATTTATTTCAAAATCAACTTAAATACAACAGCAAAACAATTTACTTTGACGCGATAAATACGCATTTTTACGTGGTTGAAAGCTATACGGAGAGCTGTTTATATATATGTTTTATACGACACGGACAGATTTAAATTAGAAAAATATTTAAATAGCGACATTTAAAAAAATAATATACATAGTTATGTTCCAGATTTTTTTGTATATAGGGATGCAAACATTCTTACAGTTTTTAAATTCAGCTAAACGCTTAAATACAAAAAATACATTTTTCATGGCATAAAGGTTACCTTTTAATATAATAATTTATATGTTATGTACATAAAACAGCGTCAGTGTACATCGAGCGGGAAAAAAGTACAAAATTGATTCAGTCAAATAAAGGACGTCCAGCTTGCGTATACTATTTTTAATAAAAATAAATCACTTAATATTCTACTACATAACAAGTTATTTAAATTAAGAAAATTAATCAGAAAGTTGCGTTATTTATGTAACTATAGAAATAAACCACTTATACATATATTTTATGGCCCGTGTTCACGAAAGAGATTTTGGAGATTTTCGACTCGAGACAATCTTTGAAATTTAGATTTTGCTCCTATAAGATTCATTGGACACTCGGCTTCCGTAGTCCCCGTGTATACATCATGACTTAGAGATATGCTACCTTACGCCCTACTTCTATCTCGTCGTATAAGTCAAATGTCATTATCATTCATCAGTTGAGTGATTTTGAATTTTCTTTTCAGCAGTTAAAACTGAATAAATGTTTGTAATTTAATGCCGTATGATGTATGCTAATTTTTCAGAATAGATGGTTGTAAGGATCTTCAATGGTTTTAGATGTCTTTCATGTGCACGTGTCAAAGCTTACTATCAGATCGAATCTGTCTCTTTCTACCAATCTCAAGCTGGTCTCCGAGTTTATCTCAAAATCAAAAACTCAACACGTGTGTATGGTAGTGAGATATATCTAAAGTAAATCTCTGAGGAGACACGGACCTTTACAGATACATAATTTAATCAAGCCCGCTAGACGATCTCCTTCAAGCGTCGCTAAGTTCAATGAAATTTTAATCTCAGTTTAAAAAAGAAATTCTTTAATCTTCATTATTTTGCACTCTCCCTCGAATGTCGTAAATAAACATGAAATTATTCCCAATTTCACGACTCGCTAGCCGCTTTAAACATCAACGGAATTTGAAATCTAATCACGTTTTTCGGCATTCATAAAAACCCCACTGTGGAACGTTGGACGTGGTTTGTTGGAATTCAAAACACTGTGCACATTAGATCATTAATGTCTGTAAATACGCTACACCCATTGGAATTGACCTCACGACATTACAGAGTGATTTATGTTTGTGCTAACTGCTAGCTCAACAAAGCATTAATTGTTAAAGGTTCAGAGTTTTAAGTATTCGAGTAAAGTATCTTTTTTGTATGAAATATGATCGTGCCTGTCGTACGAAATGGATACCTATCTAATAGCTATAATTAGGGAGGAGATATTGTACTGCTTTCTGTTCTAAGCTTTATAATAAATGTATGTTTTGTATTTAACCTGGCATAGTTACAATGTGTAATAATTTATTCATATTTGTATTTGTTCATTGCTGTACACATTTACATGTGTTTAATATTTAATGATTTTTATAATCATTTAATAGGGAAGCTATAGGGGCCGCCACCGATCTAGCTGAGTCTGGATTCTATAAACGAATGTGTGTATGTTTCCTGCTACCTCGGATGGAATGATAATGGATTTAAGGGCAAACTCTAATTATCACATTACTTTATTTATTTACAATAAACACAATTTATCCCGATATTGAATACACGTAAAATTTCAATCTTCTTTGTTGAGATCAACTTTCCTCTGAAGTTTATCTATTTGCCAAACCTGCCAAAATTAACACATAAAAAAAAAATATTTGTAATAATAAGTATGAATCCGGATATTATACCAGTATTTTTACAATAATTAGATTTCAAATTTTTATTCGGAAAAAAACACACCTTCTTAGTGATAAGGGCTACAAAAAAATTGAATTATCTTTGTTCTACATTGGCACATATTTTTTCTGTACTATTGTCGTTAGATACTCGATCTTTTAAAAGCTTCCATTATCTATAAAAATTTAATAAAAGTTTATCTAAAATGTTATATTATGAAAAAGTTATGAGTGTTGAATTGGATGTTATAAGTGGTTATGAAGTGAATGTCCACTTCAATAAACCCATTTACGATTTTCTTCCATGATAAATTAAATTTCACATATCTTCAAATAAACATCAATTTTTTCAGTGTGTTATATATTAAATATATATATATTAAAATAATTGTAACGATTAAGAAAAGTAATAAAATTAAGAAACACAGATATGTATTTGGTTAGAACCTAAACTTACTGAGCGATACTTTTTAAATAAAGGTCACATAATTATGCATTAAAAAAATAAAAGACGTGTAATAATATGGTAACCATGTTTCCAGAAAAAAAAACTTTAAAAAAATGTTTGATTTCAATCCTAGCGAATGTGTTAATTTCATAGCGAATCTCTCCCATAAACAGGTCTGTAAAGTTAGTTGTAAGAATGGGCTAATTGGATAATGCCACCAAACATACAATTTGAATGGTAGACGTCAAACTCTCAGGTCAGCCTCTATTTCAGTTGTAGGAAGGGTTGTAGAACCGACCAACCGTTGCCAGATGTCTAAATTTAGTGAACGGGCATTTGCGGTGGCAGGCCCAAAATCGTGGAACTCTTTGACTTCCGTTATAAGAAACAGTGCATCAGAGACTTTATTTAAGAAGAAACGATAAACGCACCTTTTCAAAAATCATTTCTGTTGCGTAAAAGCATAGACGCCGGAAGAAACAGAATATTCGGAAGGAAGTTCCACTCACCACAGTCCCGTTCTTCTGGCACCTCCAAGGTGGACTGTAACTTTAAGTTTTGTTACACTATCTCCGTTCAGGGTCTTGAATCCTTCAGATTGCATAGGACAGACAATTAGACACACGTCTCACTCGTTTGTTATACTGCGAAATTTACTCGTTACCGCACTGGTTCAGGGTCACCGATCGACTGACACGGTGGCAGGTGAGGAAGGGAGGGGAGGTGGAAGGCACAGTACATTATCTTCGTTCAAGCATAAATATATGTCCCAAACAATTTCCATAAGTGAAAATAACGATTTTTAATTTTAAAAAACAAAGATAATTGTAGAACTATAAACAGTTTATATGTAAAGCGCCCTTGAGGTGAAAGTTTTTATGAAAATGGCGCTATTCAAATTATCCATTATTATTGCACTGAACAATACAAGACATAGGCCATTAATCGTAATTACCGTAAGCTAATTCCATTGTCTATTCGGACAATGTGCAATACATACTTTTGCAATATGCATTATGTAAAATCAATTAATAAATGCATGATGATGGAATACGTCTGCAAACATTGACAACTGGGTATTAAATCAACATAATTTCATGAAACGTCGGCTTTAATTTGCTCCGGCTCGCCAACCACACCACATTTCAGTAGCAAGGATTACACATAACTAGCCTATTGCACACATCCAATATATCTCATCTATTTAGCTGTATCAGACATGTAGTATTACACTTACGCGTACATCTCTCATTTATTTGATTATTCATGAACGATAAGACCTGAAATACAAACGAAATCAATAACTTTACAATGACAAGAGAATTTCTTTTAAGAAACCTTCACAAGCAATATATACTAAATATAATAACATTGTAAATAATAAAATGAAACAAGCACACAAAATATTTTAAATAATATACATTCAACAGTGTTTATTCTCGTACATACTTAGGGTAATGAATGGTCGCCCCTTTATATATCCATCAGATTTTATATTTAATGAGTACAATTCCCTAGACATAAGACAAATCTATATATTGAGACTCATCCAATATTTCCATGCTAACAACAACTCACCCCAAGCAATAAATCATGGACACAACATCTTCACGCCAGTTCCGAGAGCAACAACGACATTTTATCAAAGATTCTACACGTTCTTAGCTCCGAAACTGTACAACACACTCAGCACCAACTGGAAATCGTTCACTTCCAATAAGATTACACAAATATGGACACAATATATGATCCAATTGGGTGGAGATCAATCAGAAGCATCGCTATCCAACATTCTAACATAATTATCATAGTGTCTACACTAATTATTCACTAATTCTACAACACTCACTACATTTTTTTCTATTCTTTTTTATTCCTGTCGAATATTTATCTTTTTTGAATTAAATAACACCACAACAGAACGAAAAAAACTGGCTACTTTAACACAGACGGCAGTCTAACATAGTAGCCAGGACAATGCTGCACATATCAGAGGTGGAGTCTACTCCATCCCACATATATACTTAATTGCGATATAATTGTATATTATATTTATCATGTTATATTATCATATATTCACCTCTGTTACAACAAAAACATTTATGTCAATATAGTCTAATAAATAATAACAATAATATATTTTTATAGCAGTGCGGTGGCGCCGATTCAAACCCACTGCCATCATCATCGCTCCCAGTTGATCAACGATACAGGCAACATCTGGGCTCCTGCCGAGGGAAACCTCGACCAGTTTCGCTCTGTCGCTCGCCCCTACGCCAGTCTCGCTTCCACGCCATATCCGACAGGAGTCCCAATCAACCGCGAACAAATCGCTTCGCTACTATTTATACTCACGTGCTAACTAATATACCTATACTAATATATACCAGTTTGCATAATATACGACCATGCAAAACCCTCAGTTTATTTCACCAGTTACCTCCATAAACTGGTAACTCCGATGTGACTTGAACATGTAACCTTCTGATCAATGTGTATCTTTTAAACTAATGAATCATAAAAAAATCATTTACTAAGTCCACAGAACTTGGTTTCAAACCTGTTTCCAAATTACTCCGGCTAACTTGAGTATTATTCTTTAATTATATTTTTACTCGAGTATGATTATTCAAAAATAAAAAATATGTATAAATATTTACGGCAGTCTAGTTGTGAAATGATATGGGTTAACTAAAAATAGTTTCATATATAATAAAATAAACAATATAATTTTATAAATGTCAAAACAATATGGTTTGATAAATGACAAAACAATATGGTTTAATAAATGACAAAACAATATGGTTTAATAAATGTCAAAACAATATGGTTTAATAAATGTCAAAACAATATGGTTTAATAAATGTTGAAACAATACGTTTTGATAAATATCAAAACAATATTGATAAACGATATTTACTTAATCCAAATTGTGACAAATTTTTTTTTGCATATGTATTTCTAAGTGTGAATATATAGTTGCATGTTAGCTTATAGACTCGAATTCTTATGATCTCAATAAAATAATCCAGTTACGTTCGAAATTGTGATATACTCGTAGATTAGTTTGATAAATTGGCTTAATTAAGAAAATATTTTTCTACGACCTTATTTCAATATTAAGCTTAGATCTTATGAGGTTCATTTCTCTGCTCTCCGTCATAACAAGTCAATGCTCAAGAGACCACATTTGATGGATGAGGAGGTAATCAGTCCAATTCATCATTTCAATAGGAATAGGTAGCTTATTGATTGAAACACGTAAGGTCATTGAAATAATTCAGTAATTCGGTGGAACTGACACGTACCGTAACAGTGACATATGTGTTTATCTTAATGATGATATTGATATGCAGGTACCTACATAGTTAACTCGGCATAACGCACGTCATTCATCATTATTATTATTTATATTAATAATCATTATTCAGAAAGCAGATACTTGAAATGCCTAACCTCAATCTATTTGGTCCCTTTACTGAATATAACAGGATTTAATGAGATTTTCCGAGAATCAAATTTACAGGAACCCTCGTCAAAATTATTGAGCTATTTTTCATTAATTCAACTTCTTCGTAGTCTTCCTGAATGGGTTCAGCTGTAACGCTGACACGAAACTTTTCCATCATCCTGGTTGTTCGATCTTTATGACGGATCCATGGATCGCGGTCAACATGCGCGCGTGTGAATTTACCATCTGTTTTCCCAACCCCCTATACCTCCGAGCACGACCTCTTTTCTGTGTATTGTCTATGACTCTAATCAGTTAATGTTTCGCTATTGAGCGAATCAGACTGTTAAAGTTGACTTCTTTTATTGGGCGCTCTAGACTGCAGAGTTTATATTTGAGCGTGTCAGACTTGATGGTGTACATCGTGCTATTATGCATGGTGCGTGTTATCCTTTCTTCGCGCTTATCAACGTAGTATGCATTCGAGAGATTTTGTACGTAACAATGAAGTCAGAAGACTTGTGGTCACTGCAAGTAAGACATCCAGACAAGGAGTGAGACCTACCTGTCAACAGGTCGTGTTCTCTTGTCTGGTTGGTCTTTGAGCTCCCCTTACTTTTTCGCTCCTGTTTCAAATTCCTTCCATCCAACATCTATCTATTGCACTAACAGTGGTCATCTGCTGTCATCTATACTTGTTTCCACTGGAGATCGAACCTTTCCTCGTAAAGTTTCTTCATTGTCCACATATACATCAGCGTCCAACTGGCATTCTTCCTGAAAGTAATTAAAAAAATAAACGCGTAGACATTGTTTTCATTCTTATCTGGTATTTTATAATTATAAACATCATTATATTTATGCATATCTTATATAAGGAGATGTTGATGCAATACATGCCACGCGTATCTGTCCCGTGTTTTATACAGAAGTTGCCATAGGTGTCTACATTCGCTATGCTTATTATTTGGAAAATGTATTTATGATCTTTCTTTCTTTCTTCGTCCTTCAATATCTCCTATCTAATAATTTGCCCTAATCATCGGCCCCTTCGATTTTCAATGTCCATTATGTACTACTTTTCTTGCACTCTCCTCATTTGAAATTCTTTCGGTCCAACTTATTCTGTCCATCCTTCTGCAGAATCACATCTCAAACACTTTCAATCGTCTACCTGAATATACCTAATTAATAAAATATCTTTTTCCAACTATAAAAATAGAAATACATAGATGGGAAAACTTTTCATATTAATTTTTTTAAGGTTTTTCGAACGAATGTAAAAGGTTTTCGTTATTTAAAAAAATAATAATAGAAATTAAATGAATCAGCTAGAAAGATATACAGAATAAATCTATTTATCTAAAAGTACCGAGAATCAAATCTGAACTGCTTCCTATCGGAAGAAACGTGTTGACCATTACACTACAGCAATCAATTGCGATTATGACAAATTATATCTTTCTAATTGATTAATTTAATATGCCTTAAAAATACCACAGAAATAAGTACTGAAAATGCAACTTCACAACAAAAAAGTGTTTTCTTCTTCTTACTTATTCACCACTTTATAATTTGTTTTTATCTTTGCTTATATTTTTAATTTCTGTAAACGTTGTTTCCTAAAGAAGATACCATAGGTATCGAAACATATTGAATTATCAATAAATGGTGGTTTAAACAAAGTATTTTGCCTAATTATTTATAAAAAGTGTTCTCATTAAAAATAAAAATTACTTATTTGGTTGTCTCCCAGGACGAGGATTTAACATGACTACCCAATATTCTGGTTTGCCAATTTACTCTTAAAACATATTTTAGAATTATTAAGTAGAAATAATATTTCATTTCTACGTAACTTTGAAACGAGCCCAAATCCAGCAATAAAACTACCACACTCAAAGTTTTACAATTTCTTACTTTACTAGCTCCTGAAGTCAGCCAATTTACGAACATCCCTACCTTTATACTGCGGCAAAGGTAAACGTATTTTAATTTATACATAACGTGTTAAATTTTCGATTTAAAAATGAAATTGAGATCATAGGGTCGTCGTATTAAATTTCAAATAATGTTGCATCAAAATCGGCGCGCATCCATGATTGTTAGTAATTTATGCATCCAATCGGTTTGGGCAGCTGTCCATGGCTCCATGCAGTGAGGAGTTCAGGCAACTGGCCAAGTGCTGTGAGATTTATTACTGTACAGTGCACGCCACTCCACACGGTAATACAAGAATTTGTACAGAGATGCAGCTGTTCTGATTATATCTTTATCTCATCTTCATATAAACGATATTGTCAAGAAAACATCATAAATTCTATTATTTTGCAATCCACCAATTCAAGCCTTTCCGTAATCATAAAAACTAATTAAATTTTTATTAATAAATATTAGATTGTTCCAAAAAATAATGGTCTAAAGTTCTTTGTTAAGAAATGTGTCTTCACTTGTTTGGTAATTATGCAATTATCAAGTTATGTTGTTACCAAGCATGGATTCACTTAAATAAATAATTATTTATTTATTTATTATTATTATATATGCTTTGCTCTTCTCAGGCATTAACATAATTTGTAAAATAACAGAAAATTTCATCAGAAGTGTAATACACAAAGAAAAAAATTACATAATGTCAGCATGTATTTTCATAATCAAAATTTAAAAAAATATAACATGTTAAGTAAAGTAATATTTCTGTCACCATTGAGTTGAGACACAACAAATTGTGATAATATAGTCCTATAAAGAGTTAAATTTATGTCAAAAATGTCGACTACCTCCGCTTATTCATTCCCCAAAGAATGCATTCTGGGGACTGCTAAGTTAGGTAATGCACGAGTTCTGATATTACCACTGCAATAGAACAACGAATTATGTCGCAATGACCTCAATGGCGCGTGAAAGTCAAGCAGATCAACAATCTGGGGGCAGTTTATCATACCATTGATGATCCTGTACCGACTTAATATGAATATTGTTAAATATAAACATTAAATCTTCATTTCTACAATAATTTTGGGTAATTGTTAGGTGTTTATGGCAGATCAACAGATCGCCGATGGCCGTGTGCATGTGGATGCTCCATTATGTTTACTATACCTCTCTGCACCTCCCCTCTCTCATATAACCTTCACCTCAGAGCACGACTTTTTCTGTATATAGTCTTTGACATGGAAACTGTCAAGAAGTTAACGTCCTGCATTATGCTCATTATCCTGGTCTTATTATACAGTTACTGTTGCTATTGTGTGTTTCAGTTTTCTCACGGCATGTGCCGAAACTACTATTGTATTCAGAGTGCTTCGTGTGAATCGGCAAAGTTTTTCCTGAAGTTCGGGAGAGCTGTGAGTACAGCAATAAAATCCAGGTAAGTCGCGCTTCCTGGTTGGTCCTTGAGCCTTTATTATTCTGTCCCTATACCAAATTCCTATCACCCTTCCTACATACCGTTTCCCCACCCTCTTGTGCAAACAGTAATCTTTCCAATGTTATTCTGATTGAATATCGAAACCGCCTATTCTGAGAATTTGTTTATTAAAGAGCCATGGGTTAAAAATTCAGTTTTTAATGTGTATAGAGGATTTCAATAAGAAGTTAAAACATATACGCATATTATGTATTTACAGAACATTACATATATAAATCCCAAACTTTTCAATATTTTATTAACACAAAATTCCGCGTTTGTATTCCGGTGGTAACCGGATATTCTTTTAATAGATAGATTATTTCAGAATATCTTGGTAATTTAATATTACAAATTAAATTTGCATTGTCAGTATAAAAACATTATATAGTTTTTTTTTTCCTAATACTTATTTAACCTAAACATTATATTATTTAATTGTATATTATGTTTTAAATACTAATTTAATGTATTAATTATAAATATTATTTAAAATAGTATTTAAAACATCACAGACCTATGTTCTGAATAATTACAACTTCACAATAAGAATGTGTTCTCCTTAATAATGAATATAATGTGGTATATAACATGTATTTTATTAGTATAAAAACTAAAACATTTGTAACTATAGTGTATCTGTCTCACAAATCACAATTAATCTTACCATGGTGGAAAATACCTCTACACAGCCATGTTACCATTAGAAATTTGAGTTTTTTAATAATTGAATATTGTATAATATATACGAAGCATAAACCCGCTTACCACTAGATCACTAGGCCAGCGACTTAACCACTAGACCAATAAGGTACTCAAAATCGGTAAATTAAACTACTTAAAAATAGTTAATGTTACATGTTTACTGTACATATGTATTTCATATTGTGAGTATTTTTCATTATTACAAAACATAGACCTGTCGGTAGACGTGCGTTACTGTATGGCTAGTGAAATATTAAATTATCCGAAATAATATGATTTTCTATTTCAGTTAGTCTTGTCTATTTCAGTCTACTTTTCATTTACTAATACTTAATCTTTTCAGACGTGACAAATTGTCGCATAAACACATTTTTGATACCTGAGTCTCAAAAGATAAACATCTTCCATTTCTCCAACCGGACCATCACTGTTGTAATTAATTAGTCATAACAAGTATCAGATGGACCGGGATAAGCGGTAGCGTGCTCGAATCACATCGCCTCTGGGGAGAGTTCGCAAGAATTTCTTTGACATAAATATCGGGCGAAAAACATTAATCTTCTATTATAATTAACCGTGGCACAAGATAAGCAAACAGTCCGAATCCAGGAGCGGAATACCAGGAGGGGTGAAATTGGATATTTTTTACTCGCTGTTTGCTTGCCAGTCTCAAAGAGAGATGTTTTAGCATTGGGTATTGTACGAAGGTCAAATTCATTTTGCCTCGAATAATAAATCACTGGACACACGTCTCTCTTCTGCCATAAATAACGAAATAATGTTTTTTTTTTTGTTTTATTTTTTGCATATTTAATTTATTATTTAACTACCTGAAACAGGGTGGTCTTTGTGAAATGTGTTTTATGGAGATTATTAAAGGGGATTTTATTCACTGCTTTGAAAGCGAAGTTAACAGATTCTGTAAGCTAAAACACACTACGTTTTCAAATTAAAAAAGTTATAAAACTCGACATTTAATTAAAATTTGTCATTTTTTTTTCGGTAGAGTTGCAATTCTGATAAGACAATTTTTTATTTTGACAAAAGCCAATTTTTAAAAGATAGACCATATCAATAGATAAAACAAAACTGTTTATCTGTTCACCTGATGTTCGCAATCGGATCATTTTTAGAACATTTACTTAATTTTTGTAAGTACTTTTGAACTACTTATACAATTTTTATGTATGTCACAATATTTTTTTAAATAACATGTATACTAATTTGATTCCAAATATGTGACGTACCGGCGGAGAAACATGAAATGTGAGTACGGAATCCAAAACTCACCTTGCTGACGATTTTTCTCTTCACCTGTAATACATTTATAATAACTTGTGTAATTCGGATGGACAGGAATCTAATATACTTTATTAAAATATGTTACATTTAACTGTACTTGTTTATTATGAAAAGAGGAGAAAATCAGCATCACTAGTGTAACGTTATATTACAACAATAAATTTGCGCAAAGTCACATGCGCCCAACGACAATAGTAAAGTCCGGTTGCTCGGCGACGACCCCCCGTTACCACGCGTGAAGTCATATCTCCATAACCAGTCTATAGTCCAGTTGAAAATAACAAATGATAGTAATCCGACACTGAACGAAAAAATATAATAATTAAACATTACCTTGTACTCGGGACGCACTTCCTCCACATTGAACATGTTGTCTTGGTTTCTTGGTCGAAGCGTAATGATTTATAAGAGATTAGCTTGCAGGCCTGGGTTTCATCCGCTATCTATATCGGTAATTTTGGCCCACGATCGGACGCCTCCTTCGCATCCCATTTGCGACATCGTCCAACATTATTTCCAGAGTTTTTCCATCCCGGATCCAAGAAAAATATTTCTGTAGAAGATATGCATACAATACAAATTAGGATTTATCACAAGATTATTAGAAAATGGATGCATTAGTAATTATGACGATTTCTTACCCGGCAAAAGTGCGTCCAGACGTGAAACCCGTCTACAAGAAAATGAATTCTGTCGGCGACGCGCGAGCCAGTGGACCGGTCCCCGACCGCAACCGATCGCGCATGCGCAAGAGTGTTGCCATCATTTAATAGTTTCTTCTCAACCGAATTTATTTAGATGATATTAAATTATTGGAACGTATTTACAACGTTATAATATCTTATCATTGTTACATATATACATTGTTCATATTTATTCTTGGATATTATTTTCACTTAATTCTAGATTATCTTTTTAAATATTATTTTCTTAATTTTATTCATTTTCGTACCCAATTTTATATAATTATCTTGAACAACTACTTGTTAACTATAAAAACAGTTTATTTTAGTGAAATGGCATGGCATATAGTCCATCCATAATGTGTGTGCTTCAGACATATATTATATATCAAACCATCCATATATAGATATGTTTTTCTGTTGCTTTAAAGAGGTGAAGATTTTCTAATATAACTAAAATAGACAGATACTCGAGTGTTCTGGAAAATAAATTCCTAACATATTTCTAGAAATGCGAATGTCGTTTAAGTCAGTATATAGATAAACAAGGCGACTACTTTGACGCCAGCAGTAATCAGTAATAGGTATTATATATTTAATGGGTACACATATATTTTTATAAATTCATTCCGGGAATTAAATTGTACAACTGATGAATAATTATTTATAAAAAGTATATTAATAAACATCTGTGTTCACGTCTCATTCATGTTTGTCGATATATCAGTATGTACTGTGGTATCTTTCTTTCTCACGCAGGAGACCGGGTAGACTTTGATTATTATTTAATTTATATAACTGAATTTTTTTATGAATATTTTTTCAAACCATAAAAACGTGTTCTACGTAGAGATGGTATGTTGAGTTATTTTTACTTTTATAATTTATTATTTTTCTGACATTATTTCTCATAAAGGCTTAACATTTTCTCCCAAAGACATCGGAAATATCTTTGAAAAACCTTAACAATTATAAAATGGTTGCTTAATTTATCGATGAACAGATTGCCATTTTGCTAGGGGTTTATATTTATTTACAAGGGTCTTATGGAACTGTTTTATCCAAATAATTTGGAAACAATTAATTCCATAAAATCCAGGAATTTCTCATCAATATTCCTGTCAGGAATATCGCTCCTGCCTTTGTCTATGAATCGACATCACGACAATGAATTTGCCAAACCATTGAGTCAGCACTTTGGCATTGAGGCGTTCAATACGTTGTAGGGTTACCACTTTACTTTTTAAATTTGTAATTTAATTTAAAGAAAAATTTAAAATACTACTTTGCAGTTTAAAATATTAATATTTTTAAATAATTAAAAATTTCATCTACCTCTTTGATATTGGATATACATAATAATTTTGTTTCTAATATGGTTATATCGTGATCCTTAATAAGTGTAACAATGAATTTTTAACACTTTTAGTAACAAAATTTTAAAATATAAATTATAAATTAAATCTGGGTTTAATTATTTGAGTAAATTCAGCGATTCTTTTTAATAATTTAACTCTGTTATGCAAATTTAATAAATACGATAAAACACTGATTCCTTCTGAAAAAATTGAATGTTATATCAGTTATAGAGGAGTAGTAGGAGTACACGTACTCTTATATTCATCAAATGTAATCAAAATATAATATTTACTAATTGTGACCGACGCAAGTCGCCGGTCACCAAAAGTGATGAGAAATGAGGCGATGGAGGAGGGGACGGGGGGAACTTTCAATAGCGGACCAAGTTGTACTCATAGAACCAAATGATAGCTCAACTCACCTGGTTGGTGACGCCGTCTTATTACACTTTTGGAAGTTCACCCAATATAGTAAATTTACACTTCACAAAACTCTGATGAGTGTTATGTTCAAAATCACAGCGGTGTGTACAAAGTAATAATTCAACACGAATTCGTATGAGAACACAGCCTCTCCTCGACTTCCAAAAGGATAACCAGTCGAGACAAAAAAACAAAATGTACTAGGAAGAATAGGCTAAGGGGGTATGAATAACTAAAAACTGGTGACAATATATTTTATTTAACAATAATATGAATGAATTAATAAGTATAAAAGTATATGTGTTCACTTATAAAAATAATAATTAATTAAAATACTAATTAAATGTTTTAATTATAAAATCAATTTCATAGCTACCTGGATCTCTTTTCCAATTCGGGGAAGGTGCATTACCAACTATGCTACAGCGACAGTATTTTTGACGACAAATTTTCGATCTTGTTGAAATAAATATTCAATGTACATACATAGTATTCATAAAAATGCCATATTTTCTTGAACACCAATTCAAATGTTAAGAAGTACTAATACGTCGTAGTTCATTTTCATATTTTGCTTTCAGAGATAAATAAAATTATTCTAATCTGTAATCTAAATGACTGAAATATGAGATTCGACTTAACACAGGAATGTGCTACAATTTATTGTACTTTTGAACACTTTTTTCAACCACAAAATTTGAATTTCATGATAATTAATTGATTTCTTTTTTGTACAAATATTACAATCAATTTTTGATAAATCACGTTTAAAGATGAACAGAAAAAAAAATTATTGACTAAAATATGTTTTCCGATGTCCATATAGTTACTATATGTTTTCGATAGACGGATTTTTGTGTGCATTTTTTAAGTAATTTTTCTAAAATTTATTAATATCCAAAATGTGATAAAATTAATTTTAAATTATATTTAATTAGTATTAAGGAAAACACATTCTTATTGTAAAGTTGTAATTATTCAGAACATAGGTCTGTGATATTTCAAATACTAATTAAATGTATTAATTAGAAAAATATACATACAGGTAAACTCAATTTATCGATAAAATATTTTAGCTGCCGCCGGGATTTGAACCAAAATCTCTTCCAATCCGGAGAAGTTCGATAACCAATTTCACTACGTCAGCCTCGTAAATAGTTAGACAAATTTTCGAATATATATGTTGCAGCTATTTAAAATTGATACATCTTACATTCCATTTATTTATATTTATATGTACATCTTTCTAATTGATGCATTTAATATGTGTCATTATATTATTGTTAATGTTCGGAATAAGCATAATTTTTTTTTGTTGCAAAAGCGAATAAAAACCTTAGGGTGTGTGTATACAAATGAAAATTTTCTTTCGAAATATTCATGAGTAATTCATTCTCTTCATCACTAACTAATACTGACGTTAATCGACAAATCTCCGAGACTCGTTATCAATGCTTCATCCGTGTACATACATACTTTCGACCAAGCGTTCTGTGGTGTGGCAAGACTTCAAATAATACCACGTCACCAGTAGAATGTAGGAGTAGTAATATAGTAGATGTCGCCATGACGATACCAAATGATGTGCAAATGCCAGCCCCGTGAAACTTGACCAGAAACGTGAAGACTGCCGCAGATCTTTACTTGTTCCCAATCGGAGTAGACTTCAGATCACACCTATACTTGATTACGATTAGTATTTCTATAACGCAATCTTATTTTACCTCTGTACTTCTACAGTGATACCTCTATCTATCATTTTTGAACTCTCCTCTCTCTCTCTTTCTCTCGAAAATTCCGCTCATTGTTTACGAGTGTCAATAACCGAAACCAAGCATTTAGCTACGAAGTAAGCTGCGTAATTTAAACGATTAATGCGGTAAAATGATGCATAGAGGTACGATCCATGCCATCTATTTTTGGGTGTTGTGTATGAAATTAATACGGGACTGGAAAAAAAAACGATACATGCGGGAAAACAATTATTCGAGGAACGATTGATTGAGATTTCACTGTAAATAACTGAAGTTAATCTCTCTAAGTATCTCTAAGATGATTCATTCGTACATTCCATGTCCCATATTGAAAGACAATCGTAATTTATTTAGTTACTATTTAGAATTTAACACAGACCCATGTTGGCCTATGGACGAGAGTGCAGAAGATGTTACTCGGCCTAATATCGCGCCTATAGACCTTTTCATTTGAAATAATACATTTTTAGATATAAAAGGTGAATGGTTTTTGTGGGTTTTATTTCACATCGAATTCACTATCTCACAAAAAAATATGCTTTGTATCATTTTTACTGCTCATATAGGATTCATTTTTGCGCAAATTTTCTAAAAAAGAAATAGAATTTTCGCGTACATAAGATAGAACAGGAAGGCGTTATCTTTGGTGTAACATTTAAGGTGTGACAAACTTCTAAGGATGATAGATGAGTTTAATCCAAGGAAAAATTGTAAGAGATTGAAAAGGGTGTGCATTTATCTATTCACGAGATAATTTTTTTGGCAACGTGCTTTTTTTAAAAACAACATTGAATAAGAAAATTCCATTTTCACTACATTTTAGGAGTGAAAGTTAGTATTATTATTCCGGATGTATTATTTAACTTTAATTTTATTTTAATAAAAACAACTTTTCTTCTAATTGATTAATTTAATTTGTATCATGATCATGAATCATAAAGATGATTAAAATATGATGTGAGAAATATTCATCCAAAAAAATAACAGATATACACACTTTTAAGGTAAATATAAAAGTTGGTTTAATAAACACAATATAATTATTAAATCCGTGATATTATTACTTACCATCATGCCGTTTCTCCACGGGGGTAGGCAGAGAGGATAGAGCGCCACACTCCTCTGTCCTGACACACACTTCTCGCCTCGTCCACATACATACATCTTCTCATACAAGCTCGCCGATTGTTGAGGCTTCTAATAGAACCATCATCCATTATCTGGTTTACCTGGTCGTGCCAAGACTTCCGCGGACGTCCTCTATTTCTGGTGCCATTAACACTTGCGTCATATATCTTTTTTAGCGTTCTCTCCTCATTCATCCGTTCCATATGACCAAACCACTTAAGTGATCCTTTGTTAATCTTACTCATTATACTAACATCAACTTTACATTATTTCATTATTTCTTCATTATTTACTCTGTCATAAATAGATTTGCCACATATACGCCTAAGTGATCTCATTTCCACTGCATTCTGTCAACTTTCGTTCCTCTTGTGCCAGCTCCAGGCTTCAGTTCCATATATCAGCTTTGACAAATTCTCGTTAGATATAATTCCAGTAATGTAATGTATATTACACGTGTATTTATGTCTATATATGTATTCATTCGGTTTTTCAATTTTTTTTCATTTAAATGCGAGTTGGTACTTGTATGATTTTAAAATTAAAAGTGATAAGTCTAATAAAGAATGCAGTTTAATTTATTGACATAATAAATGATTATTTTTCATTAATAATTAAATTTATTCATAATTTTTCACCACTTACCACAAGGGAAAAGTAATTTTCACCGGCATTCGGGATTCAAAAAATGGAACGACATACATACAGATTCGAAAATTTATCGTCAAAATTACTAGCTCTGTAGCACAGTTGGTAATGCATCTTGCCAGGATTGGAAAAAGAAATGCAGATTTGAATCCTGATAGCACAATTTTTCGATAAAATTTATTTCTTGTGTATATCTTTATAATTAATACATTTGATTAGTATTTAAAACATCACAGTTCTCAATAATTACAACTTCACAATAAGAATGAAATACTATTAAGTAAGTAATTAAATTTGTAATAAATAGTATCAAAATACAATTAAAATCTTACCCCTATTATTGGCACGGTGCTGTGAAAATTACAAAATCGCCATTGTTCATTCATAATCGCAATAATTTATCTCTATATCTCATCCTAATTTTCCGTTAATACGATTGCTTTATTCAGGGATGTCAGGTTCGCAAAATGCATATATACTTATATATATTTAAGTTATTTTAAATGATTAATCAAAAAAATTACATCGCTATCCTAAATAGATTAGGAGGATATTATTTATTTATATTTTTTTATTTATTCCAACTTTATTACAAGTATATTATAATCTTCAATATTTTCCAAACTGCAGAATATTTTTACAGCAAGAATTTCCCTTCACATAGTAATTAACAGTGTTTAATCAACAAATTAAAAAAAATATTGAAATGCAACATATATAGAGGATAAAAATAAGTAAATGAGAATGTGTTCGTTCGCTTTATATTTTAAGGGTCTCTTTATTTTCATGATGTTAAATAAGCCTTTATTGATGTTATTAAATATTAGTGGCACAACCCTCTCGTTCTCTCACCGTACATAGTTTTCGCGATCGGTACTTTCGTAGTTCTACCCGACAATCTGACAATAGCTTTGGCGAGGGTCAGTATTCATATTTACATTATTTATCATCTCTTTTATAATTATACTATATGTTGCTTTTTTTCAACTGGTAAGATTTTGTGTATTGTACATAATTTTTAACAATTATCTTTATATAAACACTTATTGCAACTGTAACTGTTTAATTATATCAGTATATGTTTTATAAATAAGTCCATAGCTACTCACTCCATAACTGACAACCGAATCGATCATCGTAACGTACAGTGGGTACAGTTATCATATATTAACGTTAATAAAAATATTCAACATTGTTAAACTCGACTATTTTTTTAGCAAATAGCTGTGCCTTTTTCAAACCTGAATAATCGGAAAACCTACTGATTAAATGAAAAATTCATTTAAGAGGTGTACATCGCATATGAAGCAGAAGGAATGCCATAAGTACCGTTTTTCATTATTTATTATTATTAATGTTTGAAAATAACTACAATAAGTTGTTAAAATACGTAAAATAATACAATTAGTAGTTTAATCCTTCCACAGTCATACAGTAACACAGGTCTACTACTCGGTAAGATCGATAATTGTCACCGTTAGATTACATATGGATTATTGCTCCGTTATATTATAATATTTATCACTTTTAACGGCATTTTTTCTCACTTAAAATGCTTTAAGACATTTCTCGCGGTAACACAAGTTGACACTATGGCTCCGTACAGGTATTTTCTATCACGATATACCGAGGGTTAACAAATGTAAAATAAAAATGTATGTACTCGTAAGTGTAACTTTTTATTTTATATTACACGTAATATAAATTGACTAAAAATTACTTATTTTATTTAAGCAAATAAGATTAAAGACAGGTATTTCTTTGAAACTGGCCGAGAAAATTAAGAGTTAAAACATCGCCCTAATAGTATGTCCTTGAAACAACAAGGTAACGTCAAATATTTGCATCAAACTGAGATATTGAGCTTCAAAATTTTGAATATTTATTATTCGATTACTTCAGCGGAGTTTGGTTCATCGCCCAAGAGATGAATTTTTTACAAAAGTGTCGAGAAATACTTAAAACTTATTTTTGATTTCGGACACATTTTATAACACGATTTATAATTTGTATTTGTATCCAAGTTAACATTAACTAAAAATTAAAATAAGTATGTATCAACTTATTAAAGTATAACTAATAAAAAAAATTAAAAATTACGTGTCTGTAACACAATTTTTATGAGAAAATTTTTGTCAGATTTTGATACAATACATTCAATTTTGAGGTTCCAAGATCACGATACGTTAAACTAATAAAAATATCATCATCATTATTTTTGTCCCCTTTCTCAGAAGCCCAAAGTCTCGACCAGGCGCTTTCATCTTCCTCTATCTTATGCCGCTTCGGTGTTTGTTAACCAATCTAGACCCGATCAATCTTCATACACTATTTATTGCCGTTTCTTCCAGCTTAGTCTGGGGCAATCCACCCCCCCACTCCCCTGGACCAACAGCCCTTAGGTGTTTCCAAGAAGATACGTCTTGGTAGTCATTCTTCTAACATTCGCAAGATGTGTCCAAGCCACCTTCTTTGAGATTTTTTACGTAAAAGGAGCAGTATTTGTCTACAAGTAATAAAACTATGTATTAAAAAATGAGTTGAAATTAATATTCGATATAATTAAAATATTATATATAAATTTTAAGTCATTTTTCATCGATGGCAAAACATAAGAAATGGTTGAACGATATTTGATTCAAACTCTTTTCCAATAAACTTTTTTTAAACTCTCATAAATAATTTAAATAGTTAAAATTGTAAATTTGCACCCCTGTACGAAGCCTGATATCAACCAAATAGAGCCCCTTAAACTCGGAACCAATCGGCTACGCACGAAGAAAAACGATATTCAATTACGTGTCGACGGAAATTGCTCATCTTATAATTTCATTAAGATGTATATTAGATTTCACAATTGGGATGATCATTTTCAATACATATTAAATCTTCCTTCCACCATCTGAACCATCGTTTTTTTTACGAAAAAAAAATCCGGTGTGTTGACTGTTTTCAGTTTGTTTGTTAACTTTAAACTTCAACTGGTAAATCAAACTACAAATCAGAGTTTAAAACTGTGTGGGAAAATCTCCATGTGTCGAAATTAAAGTTTATTTTATTAAATAAACTTGGTGATATTTTGTTTTTAAGCGTTATTTGCTGCACTTAATACTAAATCACAGATTTACTTAGGTTTTTGCAGCAACTGAATGATTTACAGGCAGTCTTGTTGAAAAGAAACACTGGAAACCGTTCAGAGAAGGATTGAACTAACTTTAATACTATTAAAGAGAACACATTCTAATTGTGGAATGTGTTCTTAACGGAACGACAGATATATTAATTTGAAAAAGTGTAACATATAGGTTCAAAAATTTGTAATGAAAAATACTGGCGCTATAACAGTTGGTAGTGTACTTCCCCGGATTGGAAATAGAGATCCTGGTTCGAATCCCGGTAGCGCAAAAACATTTTTTTTTGACAAAATTGATTTTATATGTTTATATTTATAATTAATACATTAAATTAGTATTTATAACTTTAATACGGTTTTCATGGGGCACAGAGAATCATGTTTACTTCAATTTTCCGAAATATGCCGTAAACCAGATAATGTTGATTTTTCTATATGTCTTTATATAATTTTTGATATAATCCCATGAAACATTATGGCTGAAGAACTTAAGGCTATTGTCTACAGTAGAGTTTTCAGGGTCGCAGAAAACATGTGATGATAGCCAATATGACAGCCAACGTCATAAAAAGAAGAAGAAAACTCCACTCCAATATATCAGTTACCGTTAAATTTATGTATAAAAAAGGAGATAGTTTGATTCAATCCAGGTTTAATATTTATATGCGATAAAATAACTAGATAAAATAGAATAGTTATTATCTTATTCAAAAACGCATAATTCATGCAGTTCACTGCAGGGATAATGTTTCAGAGTGCCGGTTTAGCCAAAGCTGGATAATACTGGCAATTAGTTGTTCGTAAGAATGGGCATCTACCATTGCAACTAATATACTTTAGCAATAAAGCTATCGCTTCTGCCGACCTACCCACTTGACTCCGCCGAAGCGAGTCTTTGGGGGTAGCTAAACTCATTACCCCATTACCGGATTATGTTCGGTGGTACTGCGAACATTTCCACCCCTAAACCTCCGATATTTTTGATGAACCAATGTTGGCGAATCACTCGACTTATTTCTATATTGAATAATGAAATGAAAAAAAAATTGAGGTTCCGGCATTGATGTAAATAATGTCATTTTTAATTTAAAAAATTCATAACAGTATTATCGGAACCGACAAAACAGGAAAAATAACAGATATTGTGTACAATTTTATCACAGCAATAAATATATAACTTATAATGACTGGCTTTGATAACTAATACAGTATATAATATCTAAAACTTGTTAATGTTTGGCTTTGCGTCGTGCATATGTGATGGCTCGAATCAAAATCTTCCATGAGTAAAAAATGTTTAAATTTAGAAATTGGAAATACATTATGAATTTCTCATCAACATATGAGACCACCCTTGCAACAACACTGAATGTCGTTTTTGAGCAAATTATAATTATTAATGCCACAACGTTGTATATATTTTTGGGCATCAAATAGTATTATATATTAAACAACAATATAAAATTCATAAAAATACTATTAAACACAATTTCTACCTACATCAACAATATACGTAGTGAATATTATATTCCAGGCCGATGTTGTTTCATTTATCAAAATATCAGGCGTAGCTCGGGTTAAGTATGAGGTGGCACCGTCTTATTGAAACCACATCGTTGCAGACCCAATCCATCCAATTCAGCAATCAAAAAGTTTTCACAGTATTGCCTCTTGCATCCTGAAAGAAATAGGGCCCCATGATTCTACTGGCCCACGCGGTGCAACATACAGTAACTCTGCGTGGGTGTAAAGATCGTTAGTTTATCAATTAAGGATTTTCAGTGCCCCAAAAAAAGTTGTTTTGATTATTAACAAAACCCGCCAAGTTGAAATGGGCTTCGTCGTTGTGTTTGTTTTAATTTTTTGATGACTTCATTACGTTGTTGAGGCGTTAGATACTCCATAATAATTAGTAATCAAATACTCTTTATGGTTATCAAATGCGAACTGACAAATATCTGGCAAACCAAAATGGCAGCTAAACAAAATCGGCCTGGAACATAATATTCATCCTTTATATCATCCAAGATGGCCGAAGCTCCGTCTATCTATCAACCAATATAGTGTTGCAGGAGAGGGTCTCATATATTGTAATAATATTTTTGGATACATTCAGATAATTACAGGATTATCTGTACAAATATCATCAAAATCTAATAAGGGTAAGGAAGATACCGATATTATAGACATTCAAACGAACATTTTTATTATGTTTACATAAGGTAAGATTATGGGTAGTTTATAATATGGGAAGTTTACTTCCATTGTGTATTTATAAGGGTAAACAATTGTTTAGGAGAATCAGCAAAGAGTATTTATTTAGCAGACTCCGCGCATCTTTAGATAAAAAAAATCATATACGCAAGAAAATCTGTACCATATTTATTTAATTTTCTCGATTAGATGCTTTTTGAACAATATTACTTAAAGGAAAATAAATCAAGATGTTAATTTAAAGAATCTTTACACTTCTTACATTATTCTTTACAAACTTATGTATGATATCTCAATATAGATGTCCTATTGTTCATTAAATAAATAAATAAATATGAATTAAATAAATTAATTAAAAAGATATACCTATAAAATCAATTTTATCGAAAAATATTGTTGTAGCGCCACCGGGATTCAAACCTGGATCTCTTTCCTAACCGGGGAAGGTGCATTATCCAACTATGCTACAGCAACAATATTTTTAGCGACAATTTTCGAACCTATATGTTACATTTTTGATATTAATACATTTAATCGTTCCATTATTTGAAAGAGCCATCTACCATATTTTTATAGAATCTCAAATACCTTTAAATTTATTAATTTAATAATAAAATACAATTAACATTAGAAATGGAAAATAATTCGACCCTAAATTTTTTGGGTCTAACATTGATTAAAAATAATAATAAAATTGAATTCAAAATTTTTAGAAAACCAACTTTTACAGATACTATCATACACAATGAATCTAATCATTCATTATCACACAAACATTCAGGGTTCCACTCCATGATACATCGTTTAGTAAATATTCCTATGTCAACATCCAATTTCAATATTGAATTGAATACAATTAAAAAATTAGCAGTTAATAACGGGTATAATACAGGTTTGATAGACACTATTTTTAAAAATAAATTAAAAGAATATTATAATCAATTTTTATATAAATCACAGATAAAACATAATGATAATAATGATTTTTGGCGTAGGATTTTATACATAAATAACTTTTCGAATCAAATATCTAAACACCTACCACGAAACATTAGACCGGCATTTTATAGTATAGGAAATTTACTCATAAATTCTAAAGACAAAGATGATAAATTTAACAATTCTGGTGTCTATAAACTTAGTTGCAAGGATTGTGCTGCATTTTATATTGGTAAAACGGGTAGAAATTTTAATATAAGAGTAAGGGAGCATTTGAGATGTTTGAACAATAGTGGGTTTTTAGAATTATCTAATCATTTGATAGAAAATGGTCATGGTTTTGATAAAAAATTTGGATTGTCAATTTTGAATATAAACGGTGTTGGTCACAAATTAAATAATTTGGAATCGTTGAAGATAAATAAAGCGTGTAAAACTAATTAAAAAATTATAAACAACCATTCTAAAAATATTTCCTAAAAATTTTTCGAGTAAATTTGTATTAAGTAATGATTTTAGTTAGGTACTAAAAATTTTTTTTTATTTTTTTTTAAAAATTGATTCTGGCAAAGAAATAATAATATATGTTTTAGTTAGTTATGACATCCTAAAGAAGAAAATGGTATTTTTAGAAACCGGTAGACGTATTTAAACTCAATTTAGTGGTTAATAAAAAAAAATATAATAAATAAAAATATGAATTTTAACCACTAATAATATTGCTAATTTTAAAAGTATGATATATATATGTTCTTTTAAAATAAATACAACTTTCAGATGATGTAATCTGTTTTTATTTTCATCTTAAGGAACAACGCTGTCAAGCACATGCCGCATAGCATTGTTCTATTGAAAACAAGTTTCGTGTGTGCCTCAATCCTTTTACTTTCATCTTAGATTACAATTTAATAAAAAGTATATTATTATCATTTATAAAAAAAATTATTAAAAACACACCTCAAATATTATTTTTCCCATCATTAGATAAACAGTTTTTCTCGGTTCTTGTAAAATCATCAAAATGTGCCATACATCATTTTTCTGATGAAGTCTTCACTTTGGTCTTCTGGACTGAGGCTGGAATCCTCGACCACTGAATTTAATAAGAACAGCTGGAGGGGGGGAGGCGTACCCTTTCCCGGGACCGGTTTAGAAGCTAGGGCTTTCTTGTCGGTCCCACTCATCAAGGCTAATAAAAAATACGCGACTTTAATTTACATTTAATTACAATTACATTTTAACAATTACAAAACGAAAAAGGAGAAGAAATTCAAGATGGTTTAGCCCTCCAGCGTCTCTTAAGTGTTGTTCATAAAAAACATAGTACACATTCAAATGGAAAATAAAGTGCAGTTGTTCAAGAGAGATACTCAGGAGGACAGATTCATCAAAAACACTACCAAAAGAGGGACAGTGGACGAGACACAAAATGATTGAGTCACACTTACACGGACAGACTAACGGAGTTAAAAAAAAAACATATGGCATGGAGAGTGAGAGGTAGGTGCATAGGTGGAGTCCCACCCATACAGGCCGGCCTGACTACCCGACACATACCCGAATAAATTCCTTATATAGAACAAAATTCATCCCATTACCAATGAGGTCTGCATTCCTGGGCGGGCGGTGTCTAAATCCAGTCAAACCACCAATCATGCATTCACGTGCATCCCTAAGTATCTCACAATTCCACAGACTATGATTAGGCGTCTGTTCCACTCTCCCACATGTACACCACGGGGCATCCACAAGTCTAAACTTAAACACTTTAATCCGAAATTGTCCATGCCCCGTAATCATCTGACATTAAAATTGATTCAGATCTGGAGGTTTCACGACCACTGAATTACTAGACGAATCTCTTAACCACTAAACCACAAGTTTACGTCACATAATGCACACTTACTTTGGTACACAGATTATACGTGGGCTTAGGTTATGTATATTTTTTGAAAAGGTGATATAGTTTTCTCATTAAGGGACCTGTATCCCACCACAGAAAGGGGTCAATAAAAAATTCACGTAAGCAATGAGGGGAGGGCACAATTCACAAGGGAGAAGACTTGCCGAATAATGAATTCTTAAATATTTCATCCCTAAGAATACATACATATTACAGGTGTGCTAGAATGCTACCTATCGTAATAAACAAAATGTTAAATACAAATTAAATGTATTAATTAGAAAGATATACATATAAAATAAATTTTATCGAAAAATATATATGGATCTTGTTATGTAACTTGTATTTGCACAGCAAATTTATCAAGAGAATTGGTTAGAACATATCTACAAGCGTCTTATACAGGCAGATTATTATTCCTGCCCGCGTGATATATACAAGGTATGGTGGATGTGATACATATAGATACGTCTTTTACATGAAAAAATATGGGAACCAGTCGAACAATTGGGAGCAGGTGTTATTTTTAACCGTCAAATACGCCACATAATAAATGTCGTATATGAGGCCTTATATTTTTTATTTTTTAAATGAAGATGCATACACAGAATACATGTCACATCAATATTTTTACTATTTTTAGCTAAGCTAAGCACTTGTACTATAAAATAGTACTAATTTACTGGTTTCCTGGAACGAGGCGCGAGCCCCCGACCACTAGATCAGTAGGCCAGCATCTTAACCACTAAACAGACAAGCTACTTGTTTGTTGTTGCTAGATGGATCCCCTTTTATACACGTTCGTAACAACATGCCTTTTCATTTTGTTTAATTGGTGTTCATCCAGTAAGGCGGCTTTCATAAATGATGTCTGATGAAAGGGGTTTAGGGGAGGAAGAAGATCAACGAAATTGTGACAGTCTGTGATAGAGTGGTAAGGTCATAATATGATTCTTTGCGATATAACGGTGGAGTGTCGGGGTGGAGGGGGTTGAAATTTGACGAAAAACTTGTGACATCATTCATGAAAACCTCCTAAGGCGGATGTAAGGTCATTCTAAGTACTTGAGTGTACAAGTTATACGTTGACATTGTTTTATATATTATTTTGCTATCTTCTGTCTTTTTACATACATTATAATAATAATTGCCGTAAAACTGTTCTGCAGCTTGGCTAAGAATACATTTTTAATATATATAAGTATATGTAATAAATTTAAAAAAATATATATATATCTTGAATTCGAATCGTAAATCCGGATCGATAAGATCAAAATGAATTGCGCAAACTCTGGGTCGCACGTCCCGCGGAATAGAATACGATAATTCCGGTCATAAATCGGAATCAAACCGTGGTACAGGATGAGGTCGGTGAGAGGATAAGGATTCTAGTCGAAGGAGCAGTGATCTCGGGAACCGGGATTCGGAAGAACTGCTCGCCTTACCTTGTATATGACGCTTCCGTAATACCTACAGTCGCCGCCGAGATCACACAAAATGGCACACGAAATGAACCGATCTCCCCTTCCAATTGAATACGACGATGTCACAAGTTCACCTACGGCACACAAACAACAAACAATACGTGATCAAAGCACAATATCAAAAAATACAGTACTGGTGCACTGGAGCTGAAAGGTCTTGATTCGAAAAGACGCGCCAAAAGTGTGTTTACGAATTCGAAACATATACATATATGTATTATTATTATTGTATAACATTTTGCGCGTAATAATCAATTATTTAAATTATCAAATACAAATGTACTGTTTTGATACCACTATATTAGCTAATTAACTCATACCTGGCAATATTTACCTTGTGTAGATTAGCCAACATGTGTTTCCTTCATGGAATATGTACACATGTTCACGTAACTCAGTTTGATCAGTTTGATCATAGCATGGTCACTAGACAACGAGAGAAAATCGTTCTGATTTAATACAGAGATATTAATTATTTATTGAGCATTACTTTCTAGTAATTATGTTTCAAATTGGAAAAAGAATGACATAACTTCGTATTAATTAATATATAATTATTTCTACAATTTTAAAGATAATTACTAGAAAGTAACAATGATTTATACAACATTTCTTCAACAATCAGTACCATATTTTATATTCAATCTTCAATCCTACATTTGACTTTGTTTCGTCTAAACATTTTTTTTTAATGTAGTTCAAACTCAATAAAAGTTTATCTAGTAACATTGTATCTGGGTTCAGGCCTAATTCTTCCCAAAACAAATCAATTTAACGAATTTCAAACAATTTTATATAAAAAATATTTTTGAAAACGAATTCTTCTTATACATCATTAATAAATTAATTGAGATAAAGAGGGTGTATTTTTAATGCTGAAATAATTTAAGGTTTCTTAGTTACGTAGTATCATCCGGTACTTTACAAGTATATATAAATAATACTGAAACCCTTATTTCGAATCTCTTATTAATTTTTGTTACTTTTTTTTACATCGAACTTGAGCCACATGTTCTGGTGTCGCTGCTGACGTTGATGGTCCCGGAGGAGATTGGTTAACCATTGTCTCTTCTTGTCTGAATTTTTGAACCTATCACCAGATAAGTGCGTGCCCAGACCATCACTTACTCATCGAATATTAAAGTGAGTACAAAAAGTGCAACGCGCACGAACCGATGAATCACCGCACTTTAAATATTGCTCAACCGCGAACGTGCGGTGCGCTCCCGACCAGTGACTCACTGCGACTGGCAAATCACGCGCGTCGAACATTACTCCTCCCACTTATCTCACCTCAAAGGTTAACAAGCAACTACAATTTCGTTTTCATAGTTTCGTGATATTGTAAATTGGCTGGGCATATTTTCAATTTTGCTTTCACTGGCGCAGAAAGAGTTAATGTATATACTTTTAACGCTTTATTAAATAGATTACTCTAATAAAATATTTAATTGTCACAAAAGATAATTGTAAGCTGGAGTTTGTTGGGCCTAGGGCTTAAAAGAGTAACCATATGTTACGCAAATATAAATGAACAGTTATTTTAGTTTCTAAATAAATATATTTAATTATTGATCTTAAATTATTTATTGAATCCTTAACTATTTATGTTAATCATGTACTATAATAATTTATCACTATACTCGTTAAATACTTATTTAACTATATTAATTAATCATTGTTTTCTACTTTAATTTATCTCTTACTATAATATTATAAATATGTTTATATCTTTGGATCTATAAAAAATATAATATTAAGTAAAGTAGATAAAATGGTATAAATATTATTTTTTTCTTAACTATTATATTATATAATATACAGATTATTGTTGTGAGACAGGTATAGTCAGATTTCAATTTTATAAGTAATCTTTTATAGATAAAACAAATTAATATGATTCGTATTTTTCAATTGCTTTAGTGAAATATGTAGTGTTTACACAAGGTGGTAGTGAAGTAGGATATAAAAAGGGTGATAGTAATTTGGTATACGGACCGAATAATAAGGGCTCAAAGACCAACCAGGAAGCACGACTTATCTGGATTTTCTTGCTGCACAAAGCAGTGTATCACCCAATAGTGATTGTAAATCTTCGGCACGCACTGCATGAAACCGAAACACAATAGCAACAGTAACTGTACAAAACCAGATCAGTGAAATGTTCACTTCTTGACAGTTCAAAGTTCATAGATAATACCGTACAGAAAAGTCATGCTCTGAGATGTAGAGTAAAGGGAGGACAGGTATAGTAAACTTAATGAAGCATCCACACGTGCTCGGCCATCGGCGATCTGTGAATCTGTCATAAATACCGAACATGTAGAAAATGTTAATAATCATAATGTTGTTTTAAAAATATACCATAAAAAATTATAAAAACAGTAGAAAAACACCAGTATTTACTCAATATAAAAATGCCGGTATTGAGAGAAGTATTTAAATGCCCTAAAACCTATTTCATAGCACCGTACCACTCGATCTGGCCGAACTGCTACCCTACACCCCGTATGTATGTTTAATAAGGAAGTTTGAGGTTGAAATATTGCTTTAATAAGCGCCCTAGTTACCTAAAACAAACTTTCTCCAACTAGACAGATAGTTCCGAATCTGAATATATGTTTCGAAATTTATGCTCCGTATGAAGCAGAAATCTAACTCGTTAGTTAGCCTAGCGTCCATTTGTCTGTAAAGTTATAGTCGTGTGACAGTGGCTCAAATGATTCATTAAAAACTAACGGAATCATCATTTTAAGTTTTTTGTAGACTTTCATTATATTATACATTGACAAAACTTATTTTTAAAATGGTACTCACTATTGAGAGTATTTAAAATTATGAAATGTATCAATTGGAATATTTTTTAATTTTTAGATAACGAGAAAAAAATGAAAAAAAATTGCATGTCAACTTTAACAGATTATTTTGAACCGAGTTATTTTTTACGGTAAATTACTTTTTATTAAATTTGTATTTTTGTAAATTAACCAACGAATTGTTAACAAAATAACCGTTTTTTTTAACATCTAAAATATCGATATTTTCAGATCTAAAATTGGTATTATTTTAAATAATCTTCATAATATCAAAATGCTAAAGATATACATATAGCATATTTTCATGTTCTCATGAGATTTTTTTAATTGAGTTGCCAAAACAACCAATGAAACCAATTTAGTTGCCATAGATAAAAAACTTTAACGTATAAATTAATAATTTATGTACACGGTACTCCTATATTAAAAACAATAGATCCCTAACATAGAAGTGTATAAAGTTATTGAAATACTTAAAATAATAAAATGCGTAAGAAATACAATAATCACTTCCATGATGACTTTAATAAATAAACAATAAAAATATATAATGAAAATATATTTTTATTGTAAAGCTGCAATGACATTTAAAACAAATATAACTGTTTTACATCACCTCTCATCATCTAGAGGCTGCAGAACGAAGCTGAACGCACCCTACAATGCGGCACCTAAAACACAACTTCCACCAGTCATAAAGACACAGGTTACCAGCTGTGTACAACAATATACATGCGTCAGCCTGCACTCGGACGGGCCGAGATACAAGCCATTCTATCTATAGACGTGTCCCGTGCGGCAACTCCAAAAAACCCCCTCCGATCTTACCTCTGCTTTTTTACAATGTAACTTTAATAAACTGAGTGCATCCATAAGTAGGCAGTTTCTATTTGAATAACCTATCGTCAATCATACATTCATGCCCATACACATTTCCACATATTTCATACACATCACACTCCGCGATACAAAAGAACATGAAAGTATTGGGTTAACATTGGGGCAATTATATTCTCATACAAACCACACATCTTAAAACCTTATAAACCTAATACTTACATCACCCCGTAACGGGAGGAGACAATTGAGTGTTCGTGCAAATATGCTGTCACAGCGTTTCTACCGATGCAGTAAGGAGGTGAAGAGCATCCTGTTTAAATCATTCTTCACCAGCATGTATACCTGCGAGCTCTGGTCGAAATACAAGCAAGTCACGTATAACCGTCTCCGAATTCAATACAACAACTCATACAGAATACTGTTTGGATTGGCGCATTATTGCAGCGTATCTACAATGTTTAGCGAAGGTCGTATACATGGATTTGTTCCGCTTCTGAAACACCGAGTTGCGGGCGTAAAGATGCGGCTGGAGCTCAGCACCAACTCTCTGGTGCAAGCGGCGCTCTCACGGAAAGCTGGTTCCCTGACCAGAGAATGGCAACGCCTACAGAATAGGTACATATACAATAATGGCCGTAACTGAAGTAGTTATATATGTAACATTTATATTTTGTGTGTATATATGTGTGAACTTTTTACTTTTTATTTACTTTTTTTTATTTATTAATATTTTCCTTGGTTTTCTAAGAAACATATTTAGTGCAGCCAACAAAAGCCGGCTAGTTTTTATAACAAAATTAATATCAGTTGAATTAATTGTATTAACAAATGTTTTAAATATATTATATTTTACTAAGTTTTACACAACGCTCACGGAATCATATTTTTGTCGAGAATAAATTCTCCTCTGCGACATAAGTTGACGTGATTTTCGGTGACATTTTAATGAAACCACTTTACGGAATACAAAGGGTGCTCAGTGCTGGAAAAGTCGATGCCAAAGTATGAAACTCTACCGGAAGAATTTCGAATATTTCTCGACATTACCTTTCGCGACATTTTGCGATTTAATATGCTCAACAGTCGTGTCAGACCATATGCTGAAGATATTAAATAACACAATGGAAAAAAATATATACTTTCTCTCGACAGTTCCTGGGTTTCTGAAATTTTCTGCGTGTCTCTTTGTAATTAAAATAATAAATAATAAATACAAAAAAGTGCAATAAAAATAAACATACTTTTGAGAGTACTAATTAAAAAAAATTACTTTAATTATTTAAAATTACAGTAAGTAATACAAAGAAGTCACAAGCACTTAACCTTAATTGAAAAAAAGAGTTTTGATATAATACGCTTTCGCTGTCATAACTTTATTTAAAAAAATAAAATGATAGAATTTTTTTTCACAACGACTAAACTCATAAAAATGATTTCAAATAAAAAATTTAAAATGTAGTTTCAACCATTTCATCAAATAAATCAGAATAAAAATAGTTTATTTGATTCCAAAAACTATTCATAAATAGATAAATTAAAATAGTACCTACGTAAAATATCAAATTTTCTTTTCCGACAATGGTGAACCCGTGTTGTGGTTGGATAAAGCAAATAAATAAATACGTCCAAAGTATTATAAATACATATCTATATTTTAAAAAAAGGGTCAACCCAATCATATGAAATAATTACAAACATATGTAAATTTACCCGATGTTATGAAATTGTAATTAAACTCTTCTAAAATGTCTTAAAATATTATCTTTAAACTAATGCGTAGTTTATAGCAAAAGAAGCAAAAAGATAAATGTGATCATTATTATCTGCAACTATTATTATTAGTTTACGCTATATAATTAAATGAAAAAAACGCACTGCAGAAAATATGTAGGTTTATTTATTTAATCAAAAATTCTTTTAAATTGAAAATTTTATTTTTTGCATTTTTCTTTGTAATATTGGTATTTCAATGTCTGCATTTCTCTTAAATATCATTTTATACTCTATGCGTGTATATGTATAAAATATTTTGAATGTCGTTGAATTAAAAATCTAACTTTTTCAATATTGGCAAAATTACTTCGTGGCCACATATTACACAAATAATAAAACAAAATAATTTGTTAAACCGCTATTTCACAATCGGTGGTGTATAAATTAATTTGCAATAATTGCAATTATTTTTATATAGGTAAAACTTGCAAAAATTTTGATATTAGAAATAAGGAGCACTTGAGATGTCTAAATAGCAACAACTATTCTGAATTCTCCAATCATCTTTTAGGAACAAACCATTATTTTACATAAACATGGGTTAAGAAATTATTCATACAAATACTAGGGGTTTTCAGTTGGATAAATTTGAAATTTTAGAAATAATAAAAAAGTGTTAATAGCAAGCTATGTATTATAAATAACCAAATCCTCATTGCAAATATTCACCTTTTAAATATGTTTTCATAGTAGTACCTACTTAGTTACTCACCACTTTACAGTTTTTTTTACCATGCTTGTATTTTTAATTTTAGTATACATCGTTTCCTGAATAAGATACCATAGGTATCGAAACGTGTCGATTTATCAATAAAAAGTGATTTAAACAAAGTTTTTTATCTTATTATTTATAAAAAAACTTAAATTTATCGTACACAATTTCTACTGTAGTTCTATATAGGACAAATCTCTCTTTTTAGAACTGGTTATTTCAAATTGTATTACATAATTATTTTTATTATACTTATTGTACCAATCTGTAAAAACCTGAAATAAATATAAAATTCTGGAATAAAATAATAAAAATAAAATTGTCATAAAATCATGTACCATATCATACGTCCATAACAATATCAGATACTGTCTCACCATATCGTCTATATTAGTGATGTTATACATATGTTTGAAAAAGTTGGTACACTACTAAAAACTTTAAGAACACACGATTTAGCGTACCCACCTGCGTTTTAAGGCCATAAATGCAATGCTGCACTCAACAAAACAAGTATTGTAAGTAGAACAGTATAGATAAAAATGTAAGGTAATGGTTTAGAAACTGTTCTGAGTAGGCGTAGTTTCTCAGACATCTTCTTTACGGCACGTATAAAAAGATGACGATTGTTCAAAACTGATAATGGCTTATTTTATTTTAAAAAACAAACAATTAATCGATGTAAAAAATCATATTAAGTGTGTATTAAAAATTGAACCAATTACGTTTTCTATGAATTAACAATATACTAGATACGGTAATTCTTTATGTCGTTACATTCTACCTCGTACTTATCATGTTTTGTTTGTTCCCAGCTTGTTTCTTTTTTTTTTACTTCTTACGTGTCTTTAGTCTGTATCAAAAATTTATTTTGTTCAATTATTATCTCTACTTATTTATTTTAAATTTTTATGTTTTTTACCATTTAATTTAATTTTTTACCTTACTTCCAACATAAATTACTTATGGAACCTTATGGCTACCCACCTCAGAACATGTACTTTATATGTACCTAGCGAGATAGGAAGCGGCCAACAGGCTTGCATATAAATTAAATGTATTATAATATTTGTATTAAGGATTTTATATTGATGCAAGCTATAAGAATAATGTTTTAATAATAAACACCGATTTATCGACACTGAAAACAAAAAAAAAAGTGTTTGACAATAATTTGAATAATAATACTTATTATTGATACAATAGCTTATTAATACTTTAGTAAAAAGAAATAAATTTTACGCCGTATAAGCGATAGACGATAAAAAGAGTAAGAACTTTGCCTTCTACTGCAGGAATACAAAAAAATTAGTAAAAATAAGAGAAAGGAGAAAAAAGGTAGAAAATTACTATTTATTTATTTTATTTGTAACTATATAATACAATGTAAAAATATGTTTGGACTGTGCCCGTCTCACTAGAGAAATTCTGTGTCGAGACGGGCATAGTTACAAGCAATTGTTCAATTAATTAGAATTATAAGTAGTAGATAGAATTACATTTATTACTATATAATAGGTGTATGTGAAGAACAATTTTAAAGTGAACTTAATTTTTGGATCACTTTGTAGCAATAATTAATATTGGTATGAGTCAATATGTTTGGGTGAGTGCACCAATACTGGCTCTACTCATATTACGAATCCAATCCATATTTGTATTTTCTTTGGCCTATGTTGTATGTGCTCTCGGGGTTAGTAAGTTATTTGTATTTGTCCGTATGGAAATTATATTTTGAGTTGTTTTATATATATATATTATGAAAAAAGGAGGAAAGATTAGAATATTAGAAAGAAAAAAACTTTCCAGGGGAGCAGGAGGCTGAGGGGGAAAGAAAATGAGATAGGAAATAAAATCTTTATAATAAAAATAAAATGATGGCCATTAGGTTTATATATTGAATTTCGATTTAATTATAGCAACTGAAGTATTGAAAATGTCTAATTCATTTAAGTGTGAGTTAAAATAAAATGTAGCTAGGTAGAAGAATGACCATTGTTTGACATCGGCGTTACAAGAGTAGCTTGTTGGTGGAGTGGTCAAGACATTGGCCTAGTAATCTAGTGGTCGAGGGTTCGCGCCTTGTTCCAGGACACCAGCAAGTTAGTCCTATCTACGTAGCACAAGCGTTTAGCTTAGTTCTAAAATAGTATGAATATTAATGTGATATGTATTCCGTGTACGCATCTCTATTTTTTTTTAAAATGTGGAAGGTTAAATGTGAGATCAATTCTAGTTCACCTAGATAGCACTCGAATGGATATGCGTCTGAGTAAATCAGGACAGTCTACTTTGGAGTTGGCTATTTTGTGTAGAATGATAACATTGGCCGTGTTTCTTCGAATTTGTAGTGATGGAATTATGAAAATAATATATGACTCAGCAGTGCCGGTTGTTCGGTAAAGACTTCACGGTAAAAAAAAATGTTATTATATATTTTTCGTCACCTTGTTATCCGAGCTTAAAGTGCGCGACAGAAAGTATGATTATTTAACTTATTGCTGGTGTAGATGTACCCATTTGCATAATATTTATTTCACGCCTGCTTTTGAAAAAAAAAAACAATTTATCTTTACGGATATCAAATGTATTTTTATTATGCTTGTTTATTCTGCGTTTCGCCGCTATAATCCTGCGCGATGGCGGAAAAAAATAAATTTTGAAAAAGTCATGCATTACTTCTTAACAAATTTATCTTCTACCAAAAAAAATTCTCAGAAATATGATATGCTTAATTAAGAGTATTTTCTTTATTTGCGACCAAACTTTTGAGGATAATTGCATTTTAATATTCTATTTTTAAAAGAATATTAAATATTCATAAAGATTTTACTAGAAAATGAAACACAATTTAATTTAGTTTTTATTTGACATCGGATAAGTGGCCGCGTCTGGCAACGGCACAAGTGCTCTTTTAATCATATTTTTCAGAACATTACTTCAGCAATTTCATAGCATTAAGCATACTTCGCGTGTTATTTCAACAATTTCATTTCAAATATTGTCCTGTAGCATCGGAATTGTTGTTGGCTTATTGGCGTAGATCTTTCCTTTCAAGTTCATTCGCAGAAAATTGTCGGGAGCAAAATTTCAAGCGTAGCTCGAGTTGTATGTGAGGTGGCAGAATACTGTTTAAATTACATATTTTGCAGGTCTAAAAGACCCAATTCGGGCACCAAGAAGATTGTGACATGTAAAGATTGCGATCACCATTAATTGTTACAGCATTGCCATTATTATTTAGAAGAAATGCTTTAATAATTTTAAACGTTATTGAGGCGTTAAATACTCTATTTTAATCAACTACTCTCTACGTCTATAATATGCGAACTGACAACTGTTTGCCAAACTAAAAAGGCGGCCAAACAAAATCGGCCTGGAACATAATATTCACCCTGTATCTGACCTTGGACTGGCATATCTGCTACCACTTCACCTCGCATATCATACATCAATCACTAACGTTGATTTCATAGAGTTAGTAACGAATTGATCATAAAACATTATTAAATGAATCCGATTTTACTTGTTATATAACTGCTTATGTAAACGCCTTCGATAGCTGGTTCCCAGGTTTCCGATTAACAATAAGCACACATATGATATATGAGCTGCACTAACCTCTTTAATTTTGCTATCTTTCTGGTCCGATGTTGTTATTCTTTTATCTGGGTTGTCTTCTTTAGATTTCGACCGACCGAAGAGCGCACTAGTGGTTCATTTGAACCGTTGGAATGGTCGAAGCACGGGATATAATAAGAATGACGCCTGTCGGTTACCTTCTTCTTAGCCTTCCGAAAGAAGGGCGGCAATACTCACACACACTCACATGTACATTTTTATAAACCAAAAAACCCAGTGGTGCCAATCGAAGTAACAAGGCGCGTAAACAATAACTAACTTACCATCACGCCGTTTTCTCGCGGGGGCAGGCAGATAGGATAGAGCATCACACTTTTCTATCATGACACACAATTCTTGTCTCTTCCACATTTATGCAGCTTCTTATACAAGCTCGTCGATTATTCTTCCAGTATCTGGTTTACCTGGTCATGCCAAATCTTCCGTTGACGTTTAAAGTTGGTGGGGACGTATGGTAACTGAATCACAAGAACCACCCATCATTCACAAGTTCGTTTGTTACTGATCGCGTATGTATGGCTAGAGCAGATTGAAGAAAAGAAACTACCTACAGTTAACAGAAGTTTATTGCGGATTAATGGGACCGTACAATAAAAATACACGCAAGCAGTTAACGGAACTTGTGGTACTCAGGAGCCGGCCTTCTAAACGGCTACCGATACGTGCTATTGGTACATGTTGTTGTTGATTTTTGAAGTTGTCCGGATCTCTATTTTATGTCCATATATCTGTTGGGTACGTTCAGGGGTCATCGGCAGTGATGATGATTGTATATATCTATAAATAGTAGCTTTGTTTATTGTCTTATTTGAGCTTGTACGAGTTTGTATGAGAAGATGTACGAATGTGGATGAGGCGAGAATTATATGTAAGGACAGAAGAGTGTGGCGCTCTATCGTAAGTAAGTAAGTTTATTGTCATACTTTTTTTTATTTTTCCTGTCAAACATTTAAACATTATCTATCTAATATCACGAACAACTCGTACACGGGTCAAATTTTACCTGTCAATATTAACATTTACTTAGAAATTCCACAGTTAGTTCCTTTTCCTTTTGGACTAAGATTCGATAGCAAAATATAAGTAAGAAGATTGATCTCGCTTATAGTTTCTTAATACGTAATTAAATAAAGGATTGTGTTTTAGTCTCTAGAACCAGAAATACTATGTAACTTCAGACAAAGGAACCGAGTTTGTTCTCCTAGAAAGGAATTCCATTTAACTCAAGCTGAAAACACAATAGAATCAAGTCCTTTTTAATACAAATTAATTTTCGATAAGTATTTTTCACACTGGAAGGATGCTGGGATATGGGAATATGGGAGCTTTTGCTCTTAAATCGGTCCTGGATAAACGGTAAGTCACCGTTCACTGTCACCTTACATAACTTAATTGTAAGTACTTCGTTCTATTATGTATATTATAACGATATGTTATAGTTCCTACTGGCCAAGAGATATTATTTTGAATGGACATTTCCCAAGTGGTAATACTGTACCGAGGGAAGAAATTTCTCTTTGACATTTTTTCCGTTGACGGCTCGAGAGCGTGTGCAGTAAACTGCTTGTGAAATTATTATCAAAAAATGTGATTTCATGTTTAAAAAGGAAGGGTGAGAATAATATAAAATATAAGGCATCTGTGTTACCCTACACCATGTTAGTCTAGAGTTTTTGTTATCTTATTTGTGTATTTGCAGGATGTAAAAATCCCTTCCTGTCACGACGGACGTCTGTGAGGCGTAATTCGGATAATAATATTAAATTCTTCATGAAGGATTACTCACGAATTAAGCATGATGGGAACACGATTGGGTTCCATCTGCTCAATCTATTATATAACCCAATCTATTTTACAACATGAGGACGCAAGGGTTTCTACGCTACTTCTGGAACCATTCTAGAAAGCAGGTCACCCAACCTTTACGACGTTAGCGGTGCGAGGAGTCACAAAGTATACAACGGGGTGACTCGAAACATTAAAACTGAATTCTAATTATGAATTGCTCCTGAAGAGCATTCTTTTATTGAAATCACACTGATGTGATACTGTTTTTGTGCTGTATCACCTTGTAGACTCTTAACATTTTCTTATTCTATCATGCTCAAATTTTGTTTGCAAAAGCTAATTAATTATAATGTTGTAAATCTCTAACTTATTCTATTATTTTTTCCTTGAGAATGATTACCGATGTGGATGGGAGATGGTATGGTAAATTCTGTGCATCTGGACCACGCATCTCATGCTTTCCCTTGAGCAAACCGGAGGACGAAGACGTCACATGTTGGCGCATCCAACTCGGGACAAGGTCTCGTCATAATATATCTGTATGTATTACTGCCTATCATCCTCAAACATTTACCATTCGATATAACTACACAAACTAATTTTTTTATACATTATTATTTTGAGAAAACATAGGCCGACACTTCGCAATGGTAACACAATCATTATTAAGACGTATTATTATATTATCAATTGAATCGTTAAGCCTTGACAAGTTCAAGATCATTTAAAAGATTAACCACAATGTTTTTGTCAGTCAACATTAAAAACAATATAAAATACCATTACTGAACAATATATTTCGATTAAACGAGTGTCTTGATGGCCAATTAATAATTCAATAAATATGAATTAAAAAGATATACATATAAAATCAATTTTATCGAAAAATATTGTTATTGCGCCACCGGGATTTGAACCTGGATCTCTTTGCAAATCGAGGAAGGTGCGTTATCCAACTATGCTACAGCGACAGTATTTTTAGCGACAAATTTTCGAATCTATATGTTACCCTTTTGATATTAATACATTTAATCGCTCCATTATTTGAAAGAGCCATCTACCTTATTTCGCAGTACTTGGTGTGACTGCACCTTGCACCGGACGCGCACAAATAGAAATGAAAACGCGAAGGCAACCGTCGCATCGCTGGAAAATGCGAAATTTCATTACATAGGGCCGCTGACTGACAAACAAAATAAAGGACATTATTAAGCGCGGCCAGCCTCGTGTGGTACTGTTTATTGTGCACCAGCCGGGACATCCTGCAGCGAAAATTAGCGAGAACCACGCCGCAGGATTGAGGACTACGTCTGTATTTGTTGATTAATGGTGTTAGTTCATTTATTCGTGCGCGAATATTGTGCCCCAGTAAAAAATGTCACGAAAAATACTTTTTAAATTTAAAAAAAACATTAATATTAATTTAAAATTTAAATCATTTTGGCAGAACTAATTACATAAAAAAATGTTTTGTTACCCGCTTTACGTCAAAATATAATACCGTAAATTCTTCTAATAACTTGGACATTTTCAACTATAAATTGCTTCCCTTTAAAATTAAACTACGCCAACTTTTTAATAACTATTAACATAAATTGTATGTATAGGGTGTATGCGTATATATATATATATTTAAAAATATATATTACTCCTTACCCTTTCCACTTTAAATGTTCAATATAAAAAGACTCTTTTGTTTACCAGTTTTTGTTTAAATGTATTATTTATTAGTTTATAATGTACTATTTCTTAGCTTGTTTAATTCCGAAGAAACTTCACTGGTATTATTTTGATATATCATGTTATTAACAGTTATTATTGTTGTACTGTTTATTTCACTCTAAAATAAAAAAATAATAATAATACTCTCAGCTCCAACTTTTGTTTTATTTTCACATTTACCAAAACCGGGATCAACAACACCTTATTAAAATGAAAAATATTTTGAAGTCACCGAGTATCTATCCCGCTACCTTTCATTTACCTAGCAAACGCTCTTGTTCTTCTCCGGTTAGTCTGTGTCAAATTGTCATATAAGTATATAATGCTGATTCATTTCAAAATTTTATAATACTTCATTATTGTAAAGTTGCAATTTTTCATAACATAGATCTGTAATATTTTTAATACAAATTAAATAATTGAATAGAAATATATACATATGAAATCAATTTATCGAAAAAATATTTTTTTTAAAGAAGATGATTTTCAAATAATGAAACGACAGATGTATCAATATGAAAGTGCAACATATAAGTTCGAGAATTTGTCGTCAACTTACTATGTTGGTGTAGCATAATCGGTTAATACATTTCCTCGGACAGGAAGAGATCTTTCTTCGAATCCCGGTAGCAGCAAAAATATTTTTTGGATAAATATATTATATATGGACACGGTGCGTCTTTAGAATCCGGACAAAAAAACGTTATTGTAAAAAGTTATTTATTTAAGCCAATATACAAAGACACCAAAAAATGCTGCTAAATCTATGATCCTTGCTGGGAATCACGCTGCGCCTCTATCACCTCCTCGATCCTCGCCCTAAAGCGCGAGCACGCTATTTTCAACTGATCGCGGTTCATGGCCGTAAACTCTGCCTCGATAGCGGCCCGGAGGAAGTTGACGTTAGGGTGCCTAGACTAGTTGGTTTGTCTTTCGACTACGTCCAGAGAGTTTAGGTAGGGACTACTAGGAGGCCAAAAGTCCTTCGAACAAAACATGTCAACGTTGTCAGAAAGCCAATTTTGCACTAAATGGCTCGTGTGAGCGGGTGCTCCATCTTGTTGATAGATATACGGTTTCTCAGAGGCCACAGTCTCCATCCACGGCTTTACCACTGTCCTCAGGACCTCTAAATAAACCTCCTTCGTGACCGTTTCGCCCTTTTGGATGAAGTGGGGCGGCATGACATCACCCTCACTTGAGACGACGCTCAGGACGTGGATATTGGCCGGAAACTTGGTCTTGCTCACCACAGGGACATCCTTGGAGTTGTGGGTATCCCATACAGTCATATACAGTCGATCTGGGGTACTTGAAGAATATAATAATTTCAATGGGAGTTCTTCCGGCACGAAGGCTTTCTATAATCGCCGCTCTTCTATTGTACTCTATGTTTGGGTCTTACTGACATAGTTAACTAACTTTAGGGCTAACTAGCATCTAACCTTGAATTCAAATATAGCGAGAACTTCAAATACAATTTTTCTAGATTCTAACGGCACACCTGTATATTTTTTTAAACAATACATTTTAATTTGTATTAAAAATAGGTACTTTGTTCGAGATATCGAAGTTTTAGATTTTTTATTGATATAAACATTTATTTTTCTTTTAGCCCTTCCCAAACCATACAGTAACACAGGTCTACCATTATAATTAAACCTGTAATATTTAAGTAAATACATGCAACATAAAATTCATATTTTAGATAATACTAAAGAAAATATTAGCGCCTAGGAATAACTAGTGAAAAACCAATTATAAAAAAGGAATCATACAAAAACAATTATTTTTTCCATTCAATCCGTTGTAAAATTAATACGTTGGTAAAAATACCATTTGTCATATGAACGACAGAGATCACACACTTTTTTCACAGTGAAAAAGACAACAATCATACAAATATAATTGTCTCTTTCTCGCTAATTAATTGAAGAGAAATAAGAAGGAAGGACACATTATATAGAACTTAATGAATGCTCTAAATTATGTAATTAATCATTTTTTCAAAATTGAGTGCTCAATATTTAAAGTAAATTCGAGCCATTTGAACTAATTAACTAAATAAAAACATTTTTTCTAACTGTTATTTATGGTAACACGAGTTGACAGCATGGCTGCGTTCGGGTATTTTATATCATAATGTGGTAAAGGTTAATCATCCGAACCGTTAAATCTTCATTCATAAGTTTATTTGTGTAATAAAAAATATGTAGAAAAAAAACATTATAAGCTTCGTACTAATACAATCTTTGCACATTTCATAAATAAAGTTATCTTCAGAAACGCTGAGTTCAAGAGTACCAACAAAACCTGTTAGAGAAATTCACAAACTCTCACATGGAATAAGATGCAAGCCGACTTTAGAATTTTTTTAAAACATTTATAATTTTCAAAACGCAACAAATATGGAAGGAATACATTATTCTGTTGCATTACAATTCTGAAAGATCAAGAAAAACTTTCATATGAATTTAAAAATAATAAAATGTCTTATTTATTCGTTTCTATGATATTCTTTAAGTCAATACATGCTCTGACTTTTATAAATACTAAAACTACCATTATTAAGGAGAACACATTCTTAATGTGAAGTTGTATAGGTCTGTGATATTTTAAATACTTATTAAATGTATTATTTAGAAAGATATACATATAAAATCAACTTTATCGAAAAATATTGCTGTTGCTACCGGTATTTGAACCTGCATCTCTTTCCAAACCGGGAAAGGTGTATTATCCAACTATGCTACAGAGACAGTACTTTTGAGGACAAATTTTCGAACACTTATATCAATCGTTTTCTAATTAATACATCTATCGTTCCATTATTTGAAAGCCATCTACTTTGTTTTTACGGAATCTCAAATACCTTTGTGTAAACCGATAGCAAACGCCAGAATTAAAAATTATTTTTTATTAAATTTTGGACACATTTGATACATCTTATATATTATTAAGGAAAACACATTATTATTGTGATATTTTAAATACTAATTAAATGTATTAATTAGAAAGACCAATGTTCTGAATAATTACAACTTTGTCGTCAAAAGTACCATCGCTGTAGCATAGTTGGAGAATGCACCTTCACCGGTTTGGAAAGAGATCCAGGTTCGAACCCCGGTAGCACTACAACAATATATTTTGATCAAATTGATTTTATCTGTATATCTTTCTAATTAATACATTTAATTAGTAACTAAAATTGTATTTTAAGCAAAGCATTAAATTGGTTAACAATTTTTTAATATCTAAAAAAATGTTTGCTTAATTTGTAAAGTTAATTACATGGTGGATTGTGCTAATCATAACATATATAGAAGCAATTCATTTGAACACGCTAATCACGGACACTGGAAATTCAAAGAAACATACAACTAGCAATATTTGAATATGTCCAAAAACACACAATTACTGAATTTTCACCTACAAAGGCACTGTTATTAAACAAATAATAGATATCTCATAGAGACGAAGCTATTTTTCATTACATTTAATGGAAAGTTGTGGAATTATGGGTAATTACTGGGCTTATATTATATATTTATATTTGTATATAGTGATCACTAAAGCCAACCAAAGACAGGTCGTAGGCCCAGTAACTACCCATACTTCCATATCTTTCCATTAAATATAATAAAAAATGGCTTCGTCTGTATGAGATATTTATTATATATTTGTTTAAACATATAACTAGCTAAAATGACTATGAACAAATTTACGAGGTTTAGGTTAGATAAATTAGGTTTGTTTTTCCAATCTTCATGTATACAGCGCAGACTTGGTCAGTCCGTAATAGTGACAAGCATTAAATAGACGGCGTTGAAATGTATTGGTGAAGAAGGATTTTGTTCCGAATTCGTAAAACACACTTTTGGCGCGGCTTTTCGAATTGTTATTATGTTATTGACACATTTCCGCATCCGAATTCCCATCCATATATTTCCTAGTGCTCGTCTTTTCAGTGTGAATTGTGACCTTGACATCAGTAAACGTCAACTTGACCGATATTTGTTCTATCTCGACATCGCGATAGCATTCGTGGTGTGGACTTTCAGCTCCAGTGCACTAGCACTGTATTTTGTGATATCGTGTTTTGATTACGTATTGTTTTTTGGGCCGTGGGTAAAATTGTGATATCGCCGTCTTCAATTAGAAGCGAAAATCTGCTCATCCGCGTGCACAACACTGTGTGATCTCGGCGGCGACTGCAGGAAAACGGAGACGTCGTCATATACAAGTTAAGGCGAATAGTCCTTCCGAATCCCGATTCCCGAGATCACTGTTCCTTCGACTGGAAACCCTATTCTCTCACTGATCTCATCCTATACCAAGGTTTCCTTATTTCCCTCCTCTACCCCGCGGTGATTCTGATTTACGACCTTACATACGATTTACATTTAGATTCAGATGTTGTGTATGCGACCTTGTCTATGATAGTTACATTTACATTTTACATCTGCGTTCAGTCTATGCATTGGCACGTGGTTCACGATGAGTTCGGAACTGTGTCCCATGAAACAATTCTAGATGAACAAACTCAAATACCATCTCAGGAACTGGTTATTGGGTATTGTGGTGTTGGCAAAAAGGAAACATAGCAAAAATTCATGGAAATGATCACACGATACGAACATAATTTATTTATATTAATTTTCTGTGTTGTGTTTCATACATAGGATAGCGAGAATATTTTAATTAAGTTATTTGAATTATTTTACAAACCTGTTTACTTCATTTTTAATATTTTTGGCTTAGTTTGAAAATAACAATTTCATATTTGTATTATTAGATATAACGGATGAACCTGACTTAGTACAAACTTCAGTCTAGTAGAGGAGACAGTGAACATCTCTTACATTATGAATCTTGAATGGAATAGGTGTGTTTGAATGTTCGCTTTATTTGTATATAGCCTGGCGGTCTATCCTCCATAGAGTGAGAGTGAGTACAATGAGAGTGAGTACGCTGTCTCAGAACCTGCCTACTTACCGTAATGCTGAGGCAACCCATGATCATTGCTTGAAGAAAAATTTTAGTGTACAATAGAGAGGAAAACTTAATACTAAGAAGATGTCAAATCAACTTGGTTCATTTAAAAACAAAATAAGAAGATATGAATTAGATTCAACAATGAAACCACGTGGTTTTAATTCCAGTTAAATCAAAAGTTTAAAACGATAATAATTTAATCATCTTTAAAAGCATAAACAATAAAAATACAGCAGTCGACACGCTAATAGCAAAATACTTGATGACTTGACAACAATAAGTCAGTTTCCAAAACCAATATAATTCCATCACATGATGATAATTAACTCGACCAACATAAAAACAAAAGTATAACATAACTTGTAGCATCCATCAAATCTTTTTTTTTTTGTAGCATAAATAGTACATATGAAAAAATAAAAGTAACTACTTTACTAGACATGGTCTGTTCTAAAGCAATTACCTGTACAGTTTTTAAAAGTTGTCATTGTTTACAGGTAAAAGAAAGTATAATGTTAAGTAAGTTATAAAAATATTATTGTCTGTAATATACAATAGTTGGAGATAAAAATGTGTAAGTAGTTAGATTAGCACAAATGACAAATTAGATTCATTACTTCCCGTCTCCGAGTCGTCTTCAACGTATCACGTCCACGGCATGGCGTCTGGTTGATAAAAAGTTATTGATGGCCACGGAAGCAGTTTTAACAACCAAATCTTCATTCATCATCATCTGGAATTTTCATCCAAATAACGACTCCCCGCCTACCGCGCCGTCAGTCGCTATCACAGCACATAACAGATAATTGGAATCCAATTCTATAACAGAAAAATACGATACAAATTAAGTTTGTTGTTTAATTGCAAGCTCACTAATATCTTAAATAATTCACATTATCCCTTTAGTTTCCCAATGAATCTCCGGTCAAATATTAACAAGCTGGCGCCCGGCATTACAGCTGGCCAAGAGCCCGAGTGCGCACGCATACCGTCTTGTATTCTAACGTGACGGAGCTCACTCACACATACTCCGCAGTGTTGACATTTATAAATTAACGTGATTATTATAAAAAGATTAACCCCAGTACCTAAGTCACAATATATAATAATATTGATAAATATGATAAATTGATAAAAATATGAAAATTAAAAATATCACAGACCTATGTTCTGAATAATTACAACTTCACAATAAGAATGTGTTCTCCTAGTAATTAAAAAAAGGTCACCACAGATTATTGTATTTATATTAATAATATGTACGAATAAATATTTATTTTGTGTTTTTTTTTTAATAAGACAATGTTTTTCGTTCACCTTAAACACTCATCAATTCAAAATAAACCAATGTGCACGTATTAATGACAAGAGTGATTAATTATTATTTTCAATACACACAATGAAAATTGTCTAAAAGATCGAGAACTGTGTGGATGATTGCTGTCCGTGCAACGCCGGGTGTATCATACAAAACGAAAACGTTTGAAACCTTTTGTAACGCAAATTATATACCGACGACACAGTGATTTTCTATTAAAGAGTACATATTTTTTCTTTATACAAAATTCAATTTCATTTCGTGATTTAAACATTTGTTATATTCATATTTTGTGTTTTTTGTTTTATTTGTTTAAGCCAGGCTTTACATGAAGGCCTCCATCTCTCGAATTAACCACACTGATGTGCTCAAAACACCCAAATTAAAGCTCTTTCATTCCGTATAATATTACACTTACCCTGGCTAAAAATACAACATATTAATATTTGCATGACCAAGCGAGGTTCGTTGAAAATGAAATCAATTAATACACGTTTCCGGGTTCTCTAGTAATGATTTACCTAGCGCATAATAACTCTTAGCAAATGAAAATTAATCAAATCTTCCTTCTCCTCTCTGAGAAACAATAGTTAAGCAAATCGACAGGCCCATGCAATTAAAATCATTTGTGTCCTCGTTTTAAGATCCGTCGGAGGGTTCTAGAGAAATTGTGTAAATTGATTCAATATTATATGAATGTAGGCACGCACTACGCTGGATTGCGCCCCTACTGAAATGTATTTAAAGATTGAAATATCACGCATAAATAATTATTTAAGTTAAACATTTTCAACTTTATGAGAAATAATTATACTAATATTCTTCTTGAGCCTTATCCAATCAACGGGCGTTGGCTACGAGATCGTGTTGGCCCTCATCACTTGTTTACTGCGGCCTGCGGAAAACCTCTACAGCAGACTGGTTAAACCATTACTGTAGGTGCTTCAGCCAGTATGTTCTCCTTCACCACATTACGAGTGAAAGGATAGTAAGCCGCATGCATAAGTCAAGAGAATAAGTAACAACTATCAACCATCAAAAAAGCTGCACACTTCCGCAATAATAAATGTGATTTCTTCGTTGTGCGTCGGAAGATAGAAGGCATCAGAAACTTAAATAGAAACAAGTTATCTGGCTGTATAAGCTCAGAAACTGACTCAAAATTAAAAATGCAAGTAATAGACATCTTGCATAAGTTAAATCAGCGTACTGCAAACTTGATCGCCAACCTTTGATAGAAGACGGCCCATAAAGAAGAAGAAAGAGATATTCTTGTATTTTGTCCAATGTTAGGTTAAGATATCATGGTGTTGTATTATAATTTATTTCAATTTAATTCATTTTCTTTCATTAACATACCTTAGTTTACATAAAATCAATCAATAAACCCTCTTATTAAGGAGAACACATTATTATTGTGAATTTTTAATTATTCGGAACATAGGTCTATGATGTTTTAATTAAAATTAAATGTATTAATTAGAAAGATATATTATCAAAAAATATTGTTGTTGCTATCGGGATTTGAACCTGCATCTCTTCCAATCCGGGGAACGTGCATTAACCGATTATGCTATAGCATCATAGTGAATTAACGACAATACCATGGCATAACATGGCGTCTCTATATCTTCAATAGTTTTGAATCCCAGGCTATTTAAATAGATTTCAAACTCTCAGGTCAGTCTCTACTTAAACCGTAGGTAGGGTTGTAGAACCAATCAGCCATTGCGAAAAGTCTAAGTTTAAAGAAACGAGCATTTGCGATGGCATTATAAGAAACAGTGCATCAGAGACTTTATTTAACAAGAGACTAAAAACGCACCTTTTCAAAAAAATCATTTCCATAAGTTCAAAAACAATTTTTCATTTTAAATATAAATATAATGTGTGATTGACTATAAATAGTTTATATGTAAAGCGCCCTTAAGATGAATTTTTTACAAAAATAGCGCTATAAAAATTATTCAATATTATTATTATTTACTGGAGTATTTTTCGTTGTTAAATAGTGCTTTACCTCACATATCAAAACCCTACTCAAAAATTTGATTTACCTTGTTAATAATTTTGCAGAAAATATTTATTAAACAGTTTTAATCCACCCTCATCATGTTCGTAACAATTTGAATTTTTGTATTATGTTTGTAGCAGAATATTTTTATGCTCCGAATTTAATTAAAAAATTATGAAATAACAAAAAACACGCTTGATATAAAAAACTAAGCTAAAAGAGTTTTCGAATTAGGTATATTTTTTAAAAAAGATTTCAAAATCAAACATACCTTGAATGGCACGTAGAACCACACCACATCCGATACCATGCAGTTTCGTAATGTAATGCACGGCGTCGTGTTTTGAATAGCGCATAGGGTGGGGATGTGCGCATTATGAGTCAGGCGACAGGTGGGTGGGAGGTTAAGCTTAATTGCTATCGGAAATGACGTCATTAACACGATCCCATAATTGTTGGCGCATTTAGAATTCACTTACTCATGCATCCAATGTACAATATTTGATTTTGAAATAGAAACCGCGAGCGACTTGCAGATTAATACTTCATTACCGTGCTGAGACAATAGAAACCTTACGTACTTTGCGTATAAACTATTAATATAAATATTGTGACGTTGTGAGATGCAGCGTCCACGTGTGAAGGCCCAACAAAAACATCAGTGTAGAATGTCGCACTGTGTATGGGACCTACCGCTGCGATGATGGGGAAAAAGCGAAAGATGGAAGGACGAAACAGATAAGGGCCACAACGGAAAAGACCAGACATACATAGCATTTGTTAAGATGGTGGCGTGTTTGGTGCTGGAAAAAATTAAGAGTCCGACATTCAACGAACTTAAAAAGTAAAAGGTGTTTGAAAAAGAGAATGTGTAGTGAAAACTTGAAACATGAGTTGTAAATGTTAAATTATAGCTTGTAAAGTGAACAAAATTGTATATTATTGTGTTTCCAGCCTCTCCTTCAGACAAAGAAGCATCTCATGAAGTTGCTCTTGGACTTCACCCAGTAAGAATCAATAACTTGTAAGTGTCGATGTAGCTAGCCGGTGATGTGAAGACCGTGGCCTGGCATTCGTTCCATGGCATGGATAGGATGCCCGGCTAGCCCGAGCAGAACGTCACAATATATATAGAAAGTTTATGGTTGGATACCTGACTAAATTACGAGTCGAAAATGTTCAAGGAATATGTGCAAATTCTTACCGTTACGGAAAATATTATTGTTCGAAATTCTTACAAAATCATGTTAAGCTTCAAGTCTACGTATTTCTAAATAAATATGTGCGAAATTTATCCATTATTAATAATAATAATATTGGAACATTTGTATAGCGCCATTTTCGTAAAAACTTTCACCTCTTAATCTAAATCTTTGCTTCAGGTCCTAAATCATACAACAAAAAACATTCCGGCTGCTCTAAATTCGATGATCCTTATTTTTTGTATTCAATGTGCAATTTGGAATCTATAAAATATTTAAATTAATTGAAATAATCCCAAAATTACGATTGTTTTTTGAAATACTTGCGTCTCTGACATGGTTGAGATTAGGCACATATTTCTTGAACATTTTTGACTCGTAATTTAGTCAGGTATTCATTAATAAAATATTGTGAACTAGGCCTGTTACGGCCAGTATAAGTATATCGATGGCTTATTATCTACAAATTTAAGTTTTTAGGAGAGAAAAAAACAAGTTTTTTTCACGATTGAAGATTGATTTTTAGCAGTCATGAGCAAACCAAATTTAAACATATTTATAAATAGTATTTTCATATTTAAACAGACTGAAATGTTGTATATTTTAGATCCTATTTGTTTGGGACATATATTTATTTGTTAATTATTCTTGAACGAAAATAATGTACTGTGCCTTCCCCCTCCTCTCCCCTCCCTCTCCTCACCATTCACGCCGCCGACCGAAAGACGACCTTGAAACGATGCGGTAATTTGTGAAACGAAGTATAGTATTAAATTGAGACGTCGCGTCTATACAGTGCATTCTAAAGGACCTTGACTAAGAAAGTGATAAATTTACAGTTTACAATGAATGCGGGAATATAGAAAAAAGTTACATTAATACGTCATACTCTAAAAAACATACATACTTCACAGTGAAGTGCAGTAGGTATAGATTATTTTTTGACCGTTGCGTTATTGCCGTAAGTAAGCAGTATTTTTTCGATGTTGCAAATGACATTTTTTTCGGCATCAGTTATTGAATGTGCATAAAAAAAAAGATTTCAATTTTTCGAAGGCCGTGCATGCTTCTGAAAACAAAGATACAGGCGAGGAATTCTCTTCATCAACATTTTCAACGTCTTCTACTGTCTACTTTAATTCAAGAATCACTCGGGCGAGCTGCACAGTTGTCTACAAATAATAAAATATTGCATTGTTTAACGCGCATTTCTGTATCAAGGTCCCTTAAAAACAAATTTAAAATATTCGTATTTATTTATGCCTTATTGTTTACGTAATATTTAACGAGTAAAGTTATCGTACTCTTAAAACATCTAACTAAACACTCTCTTTTGACCCTTTACCGCCGTGGCAGGACTCGCTGCTTAATGTCAATGTAACGAAATATGCTGCGTAATTTAAACGATTAATGTGGTAAAATGATGCGTAACTGAACGATCGATGCGATCTATTTTTGCGTGTTTCATATGGAATTAACTTCGGGACTGGAAGAAACAAACGACACATGCGGGAAAACGATTATTCGAGGAACGATCGATTTCACTGTATATGTATAATAAAAATATATAATATGTATTTTATTAATTTAATATGAACATATAGCCATTGAATTCTATGCTAGTTTCTTATCTACGTATTCAGTATCATTCTTCCTTGGTTTCATTTCAGTTCTTAATCATTGATTTTACAAAACATTTTTTTTTTAAATAGCCACATTCGCTGAACGTTGTGAATAAGAAAATTACTATCTAAAAAATCAATCAAATCAAAAGTGTCTTAAATATGATACATATGTGACGTTAAGTATCAAAGTGTGACATCTCCATTTTTAGACAAAATGAGTTATGAATGTATTTTTGTAGAATATAAAACTTATGATAAGCCTATGAAATCATAACATTATATATCTTTATGAATTTAAAGCATTTTGAATTGTAAAAACATATATATTATCAAAAAGTGACATATTTGTTCATGTTTTTAACGATTATCTCAAAACTATGAAAATGGAGATGTCACACTTTGATACTTTAAGTCACATATATCCATGAATTTCTAACGAATTAATTGATTATTATGTTAAAATAACTTTTTTATACGAACTATATTATTTAATATTAAATTTGAGAATAAATTTTTACAAAGTCTACTAAAATATCCTATACAATTTATTGTAACATTTAATTATTTTGCCAAGATAAATTATTTATTTTAATTAAGTATTCATTTTTAATTCCGTTTTAATTCATTTTCGGAATACTGCAAATATTTTTTAATTAGATTTATATATAAATAATTTTGTACAAAGTTTAACGTATTTCAATTAAACTCTAATATTAAATACTTAATTAATGACAGACGATGGCTTTATAAAAAAATAGTACAATATTATAATGAAAAAAAAAGTTCTTCGTCGATTTCTTAAATAAAAAATCTTCTGTAGATTTGAAATTTCTTATTCATTATTTCCTCCTAATATGATTTTAAAACATTTTATTTTTTAATAATCCATAATTGTAAAAACATCCATTAAAGATATAATTTGATTAAAAATATATTAAAAAGACAAATCTCCAGCCTTAAAGCTTAAACTTTTAATAAATATAAACTTTAAAGTCACAGGCAAGCGTTTTTTTTTTAATTTTAAACAACTTCAATACAGTAATGAAATTAATATCATATATTATTTTTATAAGAAAAAACGTGGATATTTAGTGAATTTATTGCAACCCGATGCCGTATCTTAGTTGAAAAGAAAAGATTATTCAAAAGGAAAAATGTATGTTTTATTTTCATATTTATTTAAGTTTCCACAACCACAAGTATATCAATTTCTGTACGATAGACTTAAAAACAATGATTAAAATAATACATTTTGTAAAATAGGTAACGAAAATATTTATTTCTGAGATTAAGAGGTTATCTAGAGCACCGTCAGTCATGTGATCAAGGAATAATAAGTCTAAAGCTTAAATAATAAAACAAATCTGGAAGAAGCATTTAACGAAAAAAGTAAACGTGCCTTAGAAGAGTTAATTTCAGAAAAACATCCAGATACGTGGATCAGTATGCTATCAAAAAAGTTAGACCTGCCTATAATTTAAAGATGACTAGATCCAGGACACCTACACACAAGACAAGTGCATACATTGACAACTACGCACATAGTCAATTGCAATTGTTTATTATTTAGAGCTATGCGGGAGCGTGGAGGTGTAGCATTCGCTGTCAACTATCACCTCTCAGTATTGCTAGCTGCAGTTTGTTGATTTTGTTACTGGCAACACAAAGTAACGCAATACCAAGTCACGGCAGCATAGTATAAAGCAGATTGTATGCAGTTGTCTATATGTGCATTCATCACAGTGTGCAGTTATCTATGTGAGCACCTATCTTGTGTGCTGTTATCATGGAATCTATTTCAGTGACTTTAAACACCAATGTTTGACTAAACTATTTCTCCAACATTCCTTATTGTCCACCTCCCAAGATCTTTGTGAATTTATGGTACATCATTCTCTGTCATATATGTATTACCCTATTTCCAACATTCCTTATCGTCCACCTCCCAAGATCTGTGTGCATTTATGGTACACCATTCTCTGTCATATATGTACTACCCTATTCCCAGCTTATAGTGATTCATTCATTCATTCGTAGTGATTCATTCATTCCCACCTCATATTCATTCACGTAAAACATCTGTGTAATATTTCAGCGCTCTAGATATGGAATTATTCATCGGTTTTCTCTACTCCGGAACGTCGATAAAGCTGTTATATTCTTCGACTCGCAAGCAACTCTTGAATCTCTCTCTGCTAATATGAAAGTTTGGGTAGACAATGAGATAATCTGTTCTATCAGAAGATGTCTATTTAATTTAGATAGCAACAATAAACAGGTGTCGTTCGTTTGAATTCCTGCACGTAAGGGAATTCATGAAAATGAATGTGCTGATAAACTGGCCAAGGAGGTCACTCACTCCGGAGTTTTCTCTCATCAATTCCATATCCCAATGTATGACAGACTTATATGGTAAAAAATCGTACGAATTCTATTTGAACTGCACAATGGATGGATCCAAATAATCATAAGGGTAATCGGCTTATAATAATTCAAAGATCTATTCCCCGCACTCCCCTGATTCTCCAAAAGAACAATATCAAATATCTGTAGAATGAGAATTGGACATTGCCAGGTAGCCTCACATTTATTAAAATTGAACTTAATAGATTTCCCAATATGTGAGTATGGTACCCTTAGCCATATCTTTTTTGCCTGTCCATTGGGGATCACAGGTTTTTTTACAGTAATCTCGTCAATGGTAATTTTCAACTACCGGTTTACTTGTGTCATCTTCTTTCCCGCCACATTTATCTACATAATAGTCAATTTTTTAAACGACAATGGTATTGACTTGTAATATAATATTTCCTATTCTATAATATTGTTGTACTTTATAATATTCTGTAATTTAAGTATTAACTAGATTAATGGCACAAATCACTCTTGAAGGATGGATTGCCTATTTAAAAGAAGAAAAAAATGTGGAATTAGTGTTTGTGATTACGTGGTTCTGTAGAAGAATATTTAATCGTGCGATAAATAATCCCTGGCCTACTAAATTTATAATTCTAATTGTGTTTACATATAACCCATGTCTACGGATTTCTCTCGGAGATTCAACTCAAGTATGCTCAAAAGTACAGCGTTCAGCGCAAAGTGATTTATGAAAAATCAACGCACATGTTTTGCTCGCGAATTAGAATGACGCATTCAGAACATACCTGACTCTCAGACATTTATTGGCTCTCAAAGATCTAAGTCTCATTGAGAATAGAGGTGGTTGATTTTTGCGCCCCGGTTATTTTAAACCGGTTACTATCAAGTCACCAAGATACTCGGTTACTCGATATCCACAGAATCAATCAAGTATCAGAGAATACAAGAAACATTTTTTTTTAATATCTATGTCACTTTTTTTAAATTCTATTCAAGCTGTTTTATCGTACAAAATTTAAAAAAAAACAGTTTCTTAGGGATGGTGATTTTAAACTTTTCCATTATGTTAGAATCTCCCCCTTTCACTCCTCCACTAGTCAACAAATTTTTTGATGGGTTGGTCCATAATTAGTTATATTCGATCATGTATTTCATTATAATAAAAATATATTTATTGCAAACTTTAGATAGTGTTTTTTTATTTTAATATATATTATTTATAACTTTGTTTTTCACCACTTTGTCAAATTGTTAGAATTTGTTTTTAGTTATCAGGTAGAACAATTTGATATATGTTTTTAGTTAGTTTATTTGACATCCTAAAGAAGAAAAATGTATTTTTCGAAACCGTTTGGTGTATTAAATTTAACCCACAAAAACAAAGTTATAAATAATTTATATTATATATTGTGACATTACAAATTAGGGTCACGTTCGAAGTTGCCCAGTCGCTTGTTCTATTGCCAAGCACCTCGAAATCACAAATTGTTCCTTTTGCGTTGGTATCGCAATCCGTTTTCAAGGTTATAAAAATGGTCACCGTCTATGGTTCTTTTTCAAATCATCGAGCAAAGCTGTCAGATTTGCGCAGGTGATGCCATCTTGTCTCCTGATTGCATCGCAAAACGTCGAACTCGCGCCCAATCTGACGAAATTATGATTTGTTAATGTGGATTGTATCTTTATTTTATTTCCTTTGTTCGTGTTTCTTTTTATGATTAGATGTCATTTTTATGACGAATAACACCTTTTTATTTATCACCTCTAGGTATTATTTATAAATTTTCCTAGTTAAAGATGAAGGCAGAATGTGACAAACTAAGATGGGTATGTGTTTCTGAGGTGAAGAACTCGCGGATCTTATGTTCACCACTGACTAGCTGGTGAGAAGGTAGAACGCCGGTCTTTACTCTCACAATGTGTATTTCATTAACTGAATAAATTATTCAATATTCATCTAGACCTAGAACTCAAACTCGTGTTCCACCAGATCGACGATATCAAACATCTATCGATCTATCTTAAACATAACGGCCCGTTAAATGAAAACACCTGAAATTGGAGTTACACTTGCGCGCACTCATTTCTACATCCAGATAAGACAACTTTTTAGTTTTCAGTTAGTATATTTTTTTCCACGTTAAACAAGGATCGCTACACTCTGTCGCAAAGAAATTGTCCCACAATTGCAAAGCAAATTTAATATGAGACTTCCGTTTCCATATTCTCCTCTTCCTGCGTACACCGCACATCCGGAGTAGGGTTTACGGCTCTCTTGTGCCGTGAATTTTTGCTAGCTTTTTAAGATATGAAAAAAGGAAGTGCAGGAAAAAGGATTTAGAACTCCGCCACGATTCTGGCTGCACGCTTTAATAACTTACGGAATGTTCCAACTTCTCCCAGTTATACAGGAATATAGGTTACGAAGTTTTCTCTTAAGGATATTAAAAGATGACACACTTTAATTTACAAGAAAGCTTTCATAAATAACATTATTTATCGCTGAGATTTTTTCAAATTATGTTTTAAATACTATGTTAAATATTGTATTTTACCACATATTTTTTATTTTGCCTACAATTCTTATCGCGTTTTAAGTTCTATTTAAGATTTATTTTTTCTGATTTAAAAAATTATTTCGTAAATGTAATATTTACTTATTTTTAGAGAGCTAATTAATAAATTAGAAAGATTCATAAATATCATTTTATAACGCTGAGATTTTTTAAAATCATTTTTATGCTATCTTAAAAATAATATTTTATCACATTTTAATTTTAATCTGGCTACAATTAAAGGGTTCGGCCGAATAACGGTATATGTGGTTTTTTATTGCTTTAGAGAAGACATAAAAAGTCATCACTAAATTAGGGATTAGGGAAATTATGGCTATTCCAGCTTTGTAAAGTGGTATAGCAACGATATCTGTTGATTTGTGTAGGAATTTACTTAAGGAACATGTAACGGAGGCTACATAAAAAGATATTCAGTAAAAACCGGTCTTTACAAAAAATGTAACATTCCGTTATTCGGCAGAACCCTTCAATTCTTGTCGAGTTCTAAGTTCTATTATTGTAATGTTTATTTTTTATGATTTAAAAATTACTGCAGCTACACAACAAAGTGTTCTCCGTAGAAATCAAATACCTATTTTTCTACCCGATGTACTGTACACATAGCGCACACACATATTTTATCTAACCGTAACCTAACGATATATTTTCTTTTCATTATGAAAATCACTACACAATTCTTAATAAGGCCAATCAGTTAGCATTCTGTGCATTTTAGTATCAGGATCCCAGCAATATATTTAATACTTAAAATAGGTGCTTGAGGTTATACTGAAGTGCCTCCAGTCGTCCGCCTATTATCCCTTCTTCAATGTATTTTTTCCATAAAGACAGGCAGATTTTTCTTTGAGAAATATCTAAGGATTCTCTTCATGGACGAAACCTGTAAACCGCAGGCTTAGGATTATCTCAAATTTCTACGAAGAAATCTGAACTTCTTATAACAATATTCTGTGTAGAAAATATATCAAAATTTCTCATGTTTAATATTTAAGGAATTTAAATTAATCATCAAATTTGAGACAATACGAAATACATATACGTTTTGGATTCATAGAATATTTTATATAAGAACATTAATAATTGTGTACTTTCTATGTGTCTATTGTGTATAATTCTACGCGAATTACAAATTCTTTTAAGATGAGGCTAACTGTTAGACTTTTTATAAATTGCGTCAAAATAATGATGTTTTTTGTTACGTAAATAATGCGAGAGAGAAAGGATTTAATAAAAAGAAACGACAATAAAATTATTGATTTTTTCGCATTCGAGATATTTATCAAAAACACGTATATAGCGTTTTATCTGTGATTTTTTTATATTATATTGTGAAATAAAATATTATTTACGTTGTCTTTTAAAATAATTAATCAAGAATTTATTGAATTGCTTAGTTCATATTTATATATATATATATATATATATATACACGAATACGTTTTGAAATCAGTCAAAGTACCAATACAATTTTTAGATTGACGCTATAAAAAGGTCTACGTTCAAAATTATTATTATTAACATTAACAGCCTCAATTTTTTATATTGTTTATAGATCAATTTTAATATACCACGTTGTTTTCTAATTTTTAATTCAAATTGAATTTCTATAAAAATTCATTACAATTATCATTTATTGATTCTATTACAAGAGAATAGTTAAACAAATTTATATTACCTTTAAAGAAAAAACCTATAAAAAAACACATCAGATTAGTAATTTAATAAACTATAATTATGTTATTTTAAAAATAAATTTTACTTTAAATTACTACAGCTTATGAAATTAAGATATTAAATTTAATTAATACATTAAAAATTTAATTGTTCAAATATTTTTTTTTTTTTCAATGATGTTTATTCATCAAAATGTTCTTATGTTTTTACGGCCGTGCAGTTTTCCGAGGTTTTCTACCGTACGTCTCTAATCTCTCTGGCCGTCGTTTTGGTGTCTAATGTTTTGATGCCAACATCAGAAACGTCGGCTAAAGAAGTTTGAGATACGCGGCAGAATTACCCAGAACTCTTTAGAAAATCGTTTTTGAATTTGGTCAGTAAAATAATATATTTTTTTACAGTTGGTTAGTTAATATACCTGGACCTCGTAATTAATAAATGTATATTATATATATATTGATTAATAATTAAAAAACAAGTTAAATTATTAATAAAAATATCTTTCACCATTTGATGCAAGCAATCATAAAAGAATTTCAAATTACCTATTATAAAATCTTCACAAAGGCTTAAATAAAAATTTCGTTTATGAAACATTTATCAAATTTGCAACAAAAATTTATCAACTTAATTATCAAAGTTAAAAATTTAAGAAAACTCCGAAGTATAATTTAATTTATGGATATTTAAATTCCCACGGATTTTTCATTCTTCATTCGCAATTAATCCTGTAGCTATGAAGGACAGTTGAAACTCAATAAAATGACTTTAAACTTGTTACGTTTAATAAAAGAACTAAAAGTTTTACAGGATTCGAAAGTTTTCTCAACGAAACTCTAACTAAATCATTTTATAGATTATTCTTAATACTAATTTCCGTTTCATAGATTCTTTTTTAATTTCTGGTACATAGTTGAAATATAATTCAAAATAAATTTATGTATCTGTTCCGAATTTGTGAACACACCTTTTGGCGCGTCTTTACCAATCGGTCACGACCCATGTTATTGACACATTTCCGCATCCAAATTTCGATCAATATATTTCCTAATGCTCGTCTCGTCAGTGTGAAATGTGACCTTGACGTCAGTAGACGTCAACTTATATTTGTTTGATCTCGACATTACGATAGCATTCGCGGTTTGGACATTCCAGCTTCAGTGCAATAGCACTGTATTTGGTGATATTGTTTTTGATCACTCATTATTTGTTGTTTGTTTGTGCCGTAGGTGAAATTGTGATATCACCATCTTCAATTGAAAGCGGAGATCTGCTCATCCACGTGTCATTGTGTGATCTTGGCGGTGACTGCAGGAATTACAAAGGCATTATATACAAGGTAAGGCAAGCAGTCCTTCTGAGTTTTAGTTCCCGAGATCACTGGTCCTTCGACTTTCCTATCCCTTCACCGACTTCATCCTTTACCAAGGTTTCCCTACCCTGCGATGATTCCAATTTACGACCAGAACTGCCGTATTTCCACTCCACGGGATGCGCGACCCGGAGATCGCGCAATTCGAATTCGTTCATTTGGATCCGATCTATGTAGGATTTATATTTCGATTAGATCTTTGAATAGATTTTTTGATAGTGAAGCATGTCGGATTAGAAGTTATAACTTTGGTTAATCTAAGATTAATGCGATGAATTTTTAAGTAATTGAGATTAGTTTAAAAGATAGTGTTTGAACGAAGGATGGGGGGATTACGAGATGTAAGAAGGGTGAAAAAAGTTTTGCAGAGTAATAAGAATAGGAAACAGGTGAGCTGTAGGACTAACCAGAACCAGGAAGAACACAACCCACCTGAGAAATGTTCCTTTAGGTATCTGGATTTTCTTCTTCCAGGTGATCCACAGATCTTCTAGCTTCAAGAAGCCACATTTCGTTGATGGCGCAAAGTATTTTTTAATTCAGCAAGATGTACTGAAACCGAACATGCACAGTACACTCTACACCAATTTATCATTCCCACACAGCAGAAAGATAATTCACGCAATTTTCATAGCCTACCGCACCACTAGTAAATGATAAGTGTCAAACTTCGATTAATCTAAAACCATAAACAACAAAACTACAAAAAAATGACGTGTTATGGATATAGGTGAGGGGGGTATTCTATTACTAATTAATAGTAACCAATAGGTAATTAATAGGAATCATTCTCCACCGTTCACATGCGCGCAAGATGGCAATCGGCGATTCACGAATCATTAAGATTAGAAATTATTTATTTATTTATATTAATATTTTATAAATATTAATTAAATATATTAATTAGAAATATATACATATAAAATAAATTTTATGGAAAAATTATGTCGTTGCACCACTGGGATCCTAACCTGGATCTCTTTCCTAACCGGAGAAGGTGCATTATCCAACTATGCTCCAGCGACGATATTTTTAGCGACAAAGCGACCTTATTAATATTATATTAATTCATACTTAGAATATCACAGACCTATGTTCTGAATAATTACATCTTCACAATAAGAATGTGTTCTCCTAATATAAAATATTATATCCAAAAGCAGATTATTAAAATCGTTACACATAATACATGTAGTTGTAATATTTAATCGTCAGTTGATATATGATACCATAGTTTATCAAACTGTTTAGTTTCAATACTAATTATGATTTTTTCTTGATCTAAACAATAAACACATTTAACAATGTGTATTGTTTAGAAGTCACGAATAACATATAATGACGATAATATTTGCAATACAGAGTTGTCTTGATAATTCGTAAATAAATTATTAATAATTTTCTATTTAAACCTAGTTTAGGAAATAACAAATAAACAAAGATATATTTTAGTAGCACTTGTAATATTAAAATGTATTATAAAACGTGCCAATAATCAGTAATCAGTTTACTTTTTTACTTACTTTAAATTATAAAGCGACACTTTTGTAAAAATTTCACCTCTGCTACAAATCAAAAAAAATCCTGAATATTCTGTGAGTAATTTTTGTATATATTGAATTAAGGTGATTTCAGACTTTTATAAAGTACATACGATGGTGTACGAATTTCGTTGTGTTTAATATCCTATTACTAATGATATGATCGCACTGCGTTGCTATCCCAATTGTATTTCGAAATACAAGTGTCATTTTGTCATGTCGAACGTGTTTTTAATATCTCTAGTTTAAGATTACTTAAATATTTTCTTTTTTATATATTCAATAACAGTACGCAAATATATATTCAATTTGAAATGAAATGTACATTGTCTTTATTACGAGTAAGATAAAACATAAACCAGCTAAATCGTATGAATTTTTACGACTAGCAAGTATATCGACCATCAGTCATATCGCGTAGTCAATCAAACATATGTTCGTAATGTTTACATTTGTTCTGTAATTATTTACTTTAAACATGCTCTCAGTTTTTTCAAGAATGTCTTTAAGTGTAATGACGAAGAATAATTAATTAGATGCAAATATATATTATTCAAAGATGATAATTATGAACACTGTTTGTAGGATTCCGGGGAGAGCAATAGAGAATACCAATTTAATAAGGGTACGCAATGCAATTTCCGCAATGAAATATAGATTATATGGAAGCCCTGACAGCGCAGCCTTAGCCATAATAGTCGCCCAGGGATCTAGCAGCAAGCAACGGCGGTAGCCGATTGATTTTATGTTAATTAATTCTTTAATACACAATTCAATCTCAATTTATTTAAATAGTAAAAGTTCTTGAAAGAAAAATAAAAATAATAAACAAAACATAATACTTTTTGATTTGTTTTTAACTGTACCCTTGAAATTCATATGATCTTGTTTAACATAATATAACGTAATACAAATTTACTTATTTAATTACGAGTATATGATAGTATTTTTTTATGTAGGGCCGGTGTCGTTGTGATTGCGCAATTTTGATATTTGACTATTCTAGAAGAGACACCAGATTCATGTGTAATATATATATATATATAATGGATTATTTTCTGTGTGAACCCGCGTTAAATAGTCCTGAGAAGGACTTTTATACTCCCGACGTTTCGAGTAAATATCATTACTCATTCCCAAGGGTCTTTTATCCTAAATCCTGCTTTAAACTGACGAATATACTCGACCGTTTGAAGTAAGAGTCAAAATGAAAGTAAATAAAATGTTAGTATGTACTTAATATTATTAGTTGACGTCCCGATTAACTGTATCTAATGGTAACGAAAGATGCTTCTTAATTTAGTTATTTGTTATGTTAAATTGCCGGCTATGTGCATGCGTATTTACCTTACTGAGTAGTTCTTTGATTATTATATAGGGATTCTGTTGGTTCATTAACTGAATCAATAGAAATTTTCAAGCATAAAAATAACACATACAATAGAAATGACCTCAAAAGAATTCCACACACCTGAACAAATATCATAGATACAGTCGTCCACGAAAATACATCCATCCAAAAAAACCTATTATTAATAGTAAACTAACAAAATCCCCCTGTAATATACATCGGTACCAGACGTGTTTCTGAGGCTGAAGGGTAGAATTAGACTTCTGACTAGTTCTGCGTTCAGGGGCGTCGGCGGTAGTTCTGATTGTGGAGACGATAGATCTCCACAAGTAGGTATGTACTTTTTTTCTGAACCAATGTCAAAGATTGTTATTAAGCTATGAAGTTATTTTTTGCCAGAACCTCATTAATTTTTCTTGTGAGATAAATTGTCGTACTTTATAAGTGCTATGAATAACACTTTCTTTATCATTATACTACGAGTGATTCCAATATCGTGTTTTCATTCATGTTCATACGGTGTAATTTCTTATTTTATCAGTCAAGCTCATTTTAGCGTGCGTATGTAGACTCACATTTTGCACGCTTCAAGTTTCTTCAACACTGCTTCAACGAACGTCCAACTTCCTACATGGAACAGCAGGTCAAACATGTAAAATTTCCTAGTAGTTAGGAGATAACAAGATAACAACGATATACATATTTCACTAGGACTTTTAAAACTTTTTGAAAGAAAACATGTTGATTTGAATACAAATAAAATATGAGTTATAATATTATAATCAGTTTACTATATTATTCGTACTCTACATTATAAAGACGGGCGGTAAACTAAATTACGCCGAAGAAGACGACAAATTAAAATATTCAAAACTTTGAGCCTCTATATTATTGTTGAATGTAAATTTCAGATGATATATTATAACGAAGTTTGGTGTCAATAGTGACGAACTTGTAGGGACATGAATTGTATCATATTTATTTATTGTACATACCCTATTCAGGCATTAACATTTCTTTTTTTTTACATAATAGAGAATCACATCATACAAAGATAAAAATTATATCATATCTACATGTTTTTCATAATCAAAATTATTTTAAAAATGTCATGTAAAACAAATAGGAAATTATATAAAATGAATATTTATATTATTATGAATATAAATTGATATCCCAAAACTAAAATATATCGCAACTCAAAATCAATATATTTATCAAGGTATCAAATTCTTTAACAATCTCCCCATCACAATTAGAAAAATTACGGACTATCATATATCCACTGATTATTGAAATTGTATTATATTTTTAATATTAATAAAAAAAGAAAATATATATAAACATAAATACAAATACAGTTGGAAGAAGTATCATAGTTTTGCAAATTACATTCAACTAGTCGACAAGTATAATATATTAAACATCAGTTGCCAACATACTTGAGCTTAGACAATCAGTAAAACAAATTTATCTGTCACACACAAAAAATTGTAACAGTTTAGTCCTATAAACAGTTAAACTAACAGCAAAAATGTCGACTACCTCCACACATTTATACCCCAAAGAATGCAATCTGGAGACTGCAGAGTAGCTATGCATGAGTTTTGACATTACCACTGTAATAGAACAATGAATATTGTCTCTATGACCCAATGGTGCGTGAAAGTCAATACTATATATTTTCAACTATATAGTATTGACTTTCATTACTCAACCATATATTTTGACACAGGGGAAGGGTACCTGAAGATCAGTCATTTTTGTGTGTTTGATATTAACAGCGCAAATTTCCAATATCTGGATTAACTGGTTATTACAAATCAATAAAATCATTAATTTAAAAAAATAGTTAGGTAGATAGAAATAGTGACTTAATATTGTTGATATTTGCAGCGATAACTTTGCGGTTAGACATAATTTTATTCGTATTTATATTTAACCACTGTGTTGTTTTTACATCAACCGGTTTTGATACTAATATATCTTCATCAGGACTGGCGTACAACTGAACTATGCCATAAAATTTACACGACGTCCATTACGGGGTGTAGGCGGAGTAAGAGTGGGAAGGTAATTGACAGGGGGGCATTGAAATAAGGAATATATTAAAGAGCGGGTTGTTCGATAAACTCCAAAGACAAAATCAACCCGTTAAAACAATCCGGTATATATAAACTAAACTATAATGATTGTTCAGAGCTTTATATAAGTAAGATGACTAGAATAAGAGAACACTTAAGGTTCCTTAATAATTATAACTTTTCAGAATTATCCAACAATCTTTTAGAGACAGGCCACAATTTTGTAAAAGAAAATGGCATTGAAATTTTACACATTTATAATAAAGGCCTTAGATAGATAATTTATAAAGTCTATAAATTAAAATATTACTCAACACTAAGGGCAATATGATTAATAACCATTAAATAAAGAATTCTTTCATATTTGCAGGGAGATATTTAAAAAAAAAAGTATATATATTTTACTCGAAGCGTATTTCAATAACATAGATAGTTCAAATATATAAACATTAAGGATAAACTGGGACGAATCCTTCAATTTTTTGGACATCTTGCGAAAACGGAAGATAGTTTAATGAAACTTGTTGTTGTGGGCCACTTCGAAGGACGAAAAGGAACAGAAAGATTCCCTACACGTTGGTGCGACCAAGCGGAAAAAGCAACAGGCATTTCACTGGTGACAGCCTTAAGGTCTTCAGGATACCGAGAAAGTGGAGATCCTTAGTCATGAGGGACCGACATAGATGGACAATTGGATTAAGCCATATTTCAGAACGCATTTCATGATGGAATTTCCATCTCGATATTTTTCTGTTGTGAAATGAAAGTTTCCTAGTACGAGACTATAAATCTGTTACTGAGAAAGAGTTGACTCGTTTGGTTTATAAGAAAGGTTTTGATTTGTACATTCTCTATGCAATTAAGACCGTAATTTTTTTTTTGTTGATGAAACCGCAAGCGGTAATAGTTTTTTTTATGAATATCTGTTATTAGTTCTAATGTCTTAATTTTATATTTAAAAAAAAATTATTTTATCAATCTGGTGTATGGTTTTTTTTATTGTTTTTTAAAGTGTAGAAATATGTATGTATTTATATTTATTAATCATTATTTTTTTTTACATTCAGTTAAAATTTTATCGTTTACTATTCGATATTCGAATATTTGAAAGTAATTAATATTTTGAAACTCTAATCAGTACTGCGAAATCTTTGGGAGGGGGGAGGTGTGATTATATTGTTCTCGGAATATTAGAATCTTAGAATGTTACTGAGAAAAATTTGGATGATATTCCATTTAATACACAAATATATCGTGAGTTTGTAGTGGGGTATCCGGGGGGTGGGACGAATATTGGTGATTTCACTTACTCACAATGTTTAACAGGTTAAAGCATTAATATTTAACGCTTTCAGTGTCTCTCTCACGAATCTATTATTTATTATTATTTGCGTGTTCGTATTCCAAAAACATACTCACTCAGTTTTCATTATACGCAACTGTAATTCTGTAATACAAATAATAGATTATTAAGGCCCGCATGTTCGTGTTAAATATTTGATTATATGATTACATAAATTATTATTGAAATACACTATGAGACTCGAAATGTCAAAATTAAATTTACTAATAATTTCGGAGAATTGTACAATTGCTCCAACGTTAATTACATATGTAAGTACTATATTTATTCAAAATTTTCCCGTAATCGGTGTCCAATTTGATATTTTACGATAATTTTGTACTAACTTAAAAATATTAAATACACTTCAATTTTCTTCGAACAGAAATATCTGCTCATAAAAATATTTTTAATATAATGTTTGTTTTGTGGGTACCCCAGTAAACTTTTTCAGGAAAAGACGTTTCAATTTTTTTTTAATATATATTTTAATATATTTATATATCATGTTTTATTTTAGATTTACATCTTTAGTTTGTAATTGTTAATTATCAGAATTATTTGTCTTTTATTTAATTGATTTTTTATTCGTAATAACTTCATAAAAGTAATGTTATCATTTAAAAAAATTGTGGGCTTATGAAAAATTATCGTGTACTTAAATAAACTCAATTAAAAATTTGACTTCAACATTTTAAAATGAAAGTTCATAAGTTCTCATTTTCATAGAAATGTTAAAAAAACATTTAATTTTCAATATTATTATACTTTTAATATTTGCAAATTGAACTATGTGGTTTTTGTTCATTTTAATATATATTATTTAACTTTAATACATCGTCCGGTTTTGAAAAGTATTATTTCTTTCATCGGGATGTCAAATTAACTACTAAAACCATATATCACATTATTCTAATAAATACTAATTATTTAAAAATAAATCAAGTACCTAACTTAAATTATTACGATGATGAAATATGTGAAAATTGACTTAATCGTACAATATAATTAATAAAAATTATGTCTCAATTAGAAAGATATACAGATAAAATTAAATTATTAAAAAAATATATTGTTGACACCGTGATTCGAACTAGGACCATTTCCTATCCGGTAAAATACGCTGACCATTACACCATGTCAACATATTAAGTTAACGACAAATTTTCGAACCTATATGCTATACTTTAAGATTGATACATCTATTATTCCATTTATAAAATCAATCCACTTCATATTATTATTAAAAATATCACGAACTATGTCATAATATTGTGTTCTCCTTAAATATTAAAAATTATTATTAATTTTTTTAGGAAAATCTGTTTAAACTAGAATATTATTTAGTATTATTTTTATGGTATTTTTGGTATACCTAAAATTACTAGAAGAGGATGAAAATTGACGACTGGTATTTGATCTTCATAAAGAATTTAATGGAAGCGTCTGGCTCTTAATTGATATTCTAAGTATTCTAAGTCTATTAATTATTACGATTACGTGTAGACTATCTATATATTTCTAGAGGAGCTAACTTGTGTTCTACCTAACACTTTGCAAACCTGAATTGTAAATAACCAGTGATTATAAATGTATGTAAATATCTCTCTCTCTCTCTTTCTTGGACGATTTCATTCAATGCGTCTTCTAGTCTACTTCAACAACGAATACTTGCCTCCACTCTTCACGGTTCTGGGTCATGTGAGGCTTATCATATCTATCATATCATATCTTAAACTTGATCTGCCCACCTTATTGCTTATTTACTAATAAAGTAAGTCAGTCGGGGACAATGAGGGAAAACAATATTTTGGCTGATGTGCGGTATCGCCCTGTCATATATGTAGGGCGCTATCAAACAGCTGCCTAGTAGCATAAAAAAATTCCAACCAGGTGGCGAATAAGTAGACCTCATTTTCCATCTTGTTGGAAATTCTATCTATCTTCTATCTCTTGCTACATCCTTGTACATTTGCAGTAATCAAACGAGCACAAGTATGAAATATTTTTTTCTTAGAAGTTGTAGAGACCCTTTCTTTAGTACAGAGTTCCTGGTAAATAAAAATATTCGTTTGTCTTGTAGTCTATGGTATATGCAGTATACGACGCCAATATCGCAACGTAAAAATTGTATGCTTGAACTTCGTACAAAGCTACGGACAACACCAGTCCTTTAACCAGTTACTTGAGATTAATTTTTCTCCTTCGTACCGTGGCTTTGTACCTTCCATTTCTTAAGACGTGACATCAAAGTCACCAAGAACGATAGCAATGATAATGAAATTAGTAGATTCATAAAGATAAATTGGGTTGATTGGACCAGAAACACATCTGATTTTAACAGGACTATGCCATTTCACACGGAGTCAGAGCTACGCTTGAAACTTTTCCCGACCGCATAATGTCAAAAAGTGGTAATATCAACTGACCTCCTCGATCACCTGATTTTCTGTGGAAGTACTTAAAAGGAAATGTTTACGCCAACAAGCTAATAATAATTTCGATGCCACAGAATAATATTCGAAATGAAATTGCTGAATTAACACGCAAAGTGTGCGAAAATGTTAAGAAAAATATGGTTAAAAGAGCACCCATTTATACCGCTGTCAGAGTCATATTTGAGGCATAATTGTAATAAACTAAATAATTAATAAATAAATAAATTTAAATGTTTTACTTATTATTTATTCAAAAACAACATCGACCTGGAACATAATATTCACCCTATTTATATTATTTTATTTGTATCTATATAATACAATGTAAAAATATACAAATACATTATGCTATTTCAAATGAGCACGAGAGTTATGGATGAAATATTTTAACATCCACTACTGTTTACATCATTTACAACATAACCTTCAAAATGCTTCTGATTCACACATTCATCCGTCAGCCCACACACATTCATTCAACAATCCATAACTGCACAACCAATATTTCCCTCCAAAGTGTCTATTCCCAAATCCCTAAAACCCCACATTTATCTTTACCTCCTGATCGTGATCGAAGAAAGCGCATATAATTTTTCTGGAATTTTCGTCACGTAACCATATACAGAAGATAGTATTAGCTTCTAAAAGAATCGTGTGGTAGTACAGACTGTTGACCAACAACGTATAAAAATCTGGCAGCTTGTAAAACCACCCGTATCCGAGCGTTCCGCATAGCGTAACTCTATAAAATCCTTGAGGCAGCACGTGTCAAACGATTTTCATTGGACATTGAACAAATACTTGCGCTATAAGTATCTGGATATTGCGACCAAGTGCTGAATGGAATACACTTTGATGCAACGTGCTGAGTATTCGGCCAATAAGCAGAGTCGGATTAAGAGAATTGAGGCAATAAGAAAAATCTTACTGTACCGAGAAAACTGTATTGTAAATATGGAATAGTCTGAGTATAAGCTAAAATATTTACAATTTCAAAATAAATATAATAAACGGTCTCATTAAAATATTTCTAGTAGTTTTCGAGTAAAATAGAAAAAACTATTGTACCGCAACTAGCATATTTGTAATCATATTGATAATGATCAGTAACCATTGGTTACATGACCAAATACAGTCATCTTATTGGGTTAAAACATATTTGTCTGGGTTTGAATTTATTATCTATAGGATATGTCTGCGATTGAAGTATTAAGCAAATATTAATTGCATTTTTATGCAAAATTCGGTAATATTTGTCTATTTTCGATAGGCTAGTCTTATAGACATCAATTTGTTTTAAATTTGTACATACATACCTAACTCAAAAACCATAAAAAACGAACATGTCTTATTTTTAAGAGAACACATTCTTTCTTATTGTGAAGTTGTAATTATTCAGAACATAGGTCTGTAATATTTTTAATATATTAATTAGAAATATATACATATAAAATCAATTCTATCGAAAAATATTGTTGTTGTGCCACCGGGATTCGAACCTGGATCTTTTTCCTAACCGGGAAAGGTGCATTATCCAACTACGACAATATTTTTAGCGACAATTTTCGAACCTATATGTTACCTTTTTTTGATATTAATACATTTTATCGTTCCATTATTTGAAAGAACCATCTACCTTATTTTTACAGAATCTCAAATACCTTTGAGTAATCTGATAGCAGACGCCAGAATTATCAATTCAATTCAATCAACAAACTTTGGACACATTGATACAACTTTATTATTAGTAGAACACATTCTTATTAATATATTATTATTATTATTATTAATAATATATTTAAGTCATATTTAAAATAACAAAGACCTATGTTATGAATAATTACAACTTCACAATAAGAATTTTGTCGAAGAATTTGAAAGAAATTTGTCGCTAAAAATATTGTCGCAGTAAAATAGTTGGAAAATGCACCTTTCCCGGTTAGGAAAGAGATCTAGGTTCGAATCCCGGTGGCGCAACAATAATATTTTTCGATAGAGTTGATTTTATATGTATATCTTTCTAATTAATTAATTCATATTTAAAATGTCTTATTTTGATTATATACCTTACATATATAAAGTTAATTACAGTTGATAAACTAAATAACAATTATCAATAGATTGGAAAAAGAGATACTGTTTTTACTTGTGTCGTCGAATTAATTAGCTAGAATTAATGAGAAACCTAAAATACTGTAAGAAATATAATAAATTAAGGTCCGTGTCCACAGAAAGAGACACGGCGAGATAATCTCAGAGATTTAGTTTAGATACTTTTCAATGCCATGTCCACGTGTTGAGATTTTGATCTGGAAATAAACACAAATATCAGCTTACGATTGGAAGAATGAAACAAAAACTCAAACCAATCACGATGTTCAATCTGACAGCGAGATTTGATACATGCATAAAAACATTACGTAAAACCAGTATAGATCCCTAACTATCTATTCTGAAAGTTAGCATTAATTATTAAATGTTAACAACTGACTAACGACAATGATATTTACGTTCGAAGTAATAACGAGCGGAAAGTAAGGCGCGAGACGGCAAATTTCTGAGACATGGTGTGTACACGACGACTATGAAAGCTGGGAGTTGTCCTAAGGGATCTCATAGGAGCAAAATCCGTATATCAGAGATTGTTTCTGACTTGACTCGAAAATCTCTTAAAAATCTCAATCTGGTGTCTAGCTTATAACCTCCCCTACAAATAATTATAGTATTTTTAAATCGTGTAAATAAAATGTATTTTAAATAATTTTGTGATATATAGTAGTATACTACTAGACTTTATGCGAAAAAAAGTACGATAAGTCACACCGTTATTTAACTTCAGGCTAGTGACCCGAACAGCAATGGTCAGTGTGCCAATATTGATATTTGTTAGCTAAACAGAAAGAATGTACATTTTACAACGGTAAAACTAATCCGACCTATTGGACTTTTTGGGCGGGACAATGATTGGTTTTCAGTAAAGGTACGGATGCAATTTCCCTGGAATGCATATATTTGGTTTTTTTGTACGATAAAAGTTTTTGTGTTTCAGTACGGTCTAGTTATTTTTATACTTTTAAAATTAGCAATATTAACTTTGTGGTTAAAATTTATCTTTTTATTTATTATCATTGTTTTATTAACCACTTAATTGAGTTTAAATACATCTACCGGTTTCGAAAAATACCATTTTCTTCTTCAGTATGTCACAACTAACCAAAACATATATTATTGTTTCTCTACCAGAATCTATATTTAAAAAATCTATTTTAAAAAAAAAAAAATATTTAGTACCTAACTCATATCATTACTAATACAAATTTACTCGAATAATTTTTAGGAAAAAATTTTAAAATGTGACTCGTAGTTAAATTTAGTTGGTTGTTTATAATTTTTTTCTCCAACGATTCCAAATTATTTAATTTGTGACCAACACCGTTTATATGCAAAATTGACAATCCCAATTTTTTATCAAAACCATGACCATTTTCTATCAAATGATTAGAAAATTCTGAAAACCCACTATTGTTCAAACATCTCAAATGCTCCCTTACTCTTATATTAAAATTTCTACCCGTTTTACCAATATAAAATGCAGCATAATCCTTGCAACTAAGTTTATAGACACCAGAATTGTTAAATTTATCATCTTTGTCTTTAGAATTTATGAATAAATTTCCTATACTATTATTTGAATAAAATGCTGGTCTAATGTTTCGTGGTAGGTGTTTAGATATTTGATTCGAAAAGTTATTTATGTATAAAATCCTACGCCAATAATCATTATTATCATTATGTTTTATCTGTTAAAAATTGATTATTATATTTTTTAAATTTATTTTTTAAAATAGTTCATTAGTCTTAAATTTCTAAGACAGATATATCTATGTCACTCCATCGCGTTTCTTTCTTTGTATTTATCAATTATTATTTTACTTTTTTTGTATGTCAAATTATAGTATATGTAGATTAATATCAAATTTGTATACTAATATTTTATTTAATTTTAAAATAGTTAGCCCGAATGAACTTTATAACAAGCTTGTATCTTGTAAACAGCTATTTTCACAGCTTATTTGTATTTCTCTGTAGTGTAGTATCATGTGAGAGGCAGTGGTTTGGTTACTCACCAAGAAGATTTTAATTAAAATTTTATTTATTTAACTGAATTTATTAATATTATTTTCGAACCAGAAAAACATATCCTATACCGGTATGGCGTGATACATATATTCAAGACCTTTTGTTATGAATATCTTTCTTTTAATGATGCGAATAATAAATAAGACGTTTAAAATATTATTTGCTCGTGAGCACTGTTAATTATTTGTTAGTTTCTTAATAAACTATTAGATATTTTAACATGTACATAGCTTTATTTGTTTTACAATCCAGTTCACGCGAAATTACATAAATGCGCGCGTTTCCCTTTGTCCATGGGAAAGTAGATGGGCAATTTGCTAATCTATCAACAAGCTAATTTTTGATAGGGCCGCTACTGTTACTGTTTGTTGATATTGCGAAATAAATAAGAAAAAGTATTTACTCATTGCACTAGAGAATCCCTTCGATAGCTTGGTGTTCCCCGGGTTTCCTATTGATAATACGCAACCATAAATGTCACCACTAACCTGATATTAAAGATGCTTGACGCGGTAGTATTGTTCTTCCATGTGCTCCGCTCTGGTTTATATGCGCCGACTGCTGACTCCACGTGTTTTTTTCCAAAACACGTGGACCGGCCAATACAATTAACTCTCGTGGCGTAATTGTATGTAGTTATCCGACGGAATGCCGACCGCGAATGAACTCGCTGAAACAGCGGCAACTTCACACTCTCACAGACAATTATATGTACCAACATTCAAAAATTATGGGTGCCAACCGAAGGAATAATAATGGGCGTAAACACTCATTCATAACTAGATTTATTTGCTTATTTTTTACTTTTGTATAGCGATAGTTACATTATGATCCCTTGTTTAAATCGGAAGGATAAATGACTCGGTTTCTAAAGATGAATAATTAAGAAATTTAAAATATGTTTTTCTTAACCTTTCTCTCACTGCGTAATCTGTTTTTTGTTGTTATTAATAGTCACTATTTGATCTGTCAACTGCTTAAGTGGCAAGAAGAATGAACGAAAGTGGAGACAAAGGGAGACATTCTCCGGGGAGTGTTTCTATTATGATATTATTTTATTTACCATCCCCCGAGGACCTCGGAGGACCCTCGAGGCAACTCGGAGAAGAGGAGGTACTTCTGAATGCTTCGCATTATCGAGTCGGCTGCTTTAGTAGCAAAGTTTTGAAAGGCAAACTACGCCCTATTGCAAAAGTGCCCGAGTCAGCGGGACAATATTTTAGTCCGATGCTTTCATAATTGGTGATCGTTTTAAATATCGATCACTTCAAACGGGCAGAAATATACTTGATTGTTTTATTCAAAAATAAAAATAATAATAATGTTTAATAATATTGACACAATCACATTTTTATGACACGAATTGACCCAACTAATTAAAAATATTCTAGTTTAATGGTGTTTTTTAGAATAATTTAATGTACAGTAAATCTGATAATGAGTTAACAAAATCTGAAGATTAAACGTAGATTAAAAGTATAAATTAAAGTCATTAGTTTGTGTGCGTCACAAAATATTTTTTGAGTGAAATTTTATTGGCTCTTAATATCATGTGTAGTCACTAGGCTCCGTTTTCAAAAGTTTTATAATTCATTATAATGTCCATCATGTATTTATTCTTAATATAGTGCATACACAAATAAATTGTATATATGTTATGTTTCATGTTTTCACGGATAAAAGATAACGATTATTTTCTGGGAGAACCCGCGTCAAATAGTCCTGAGAAGGACTTTTACACTCCCGACGTTTCGAGTAAATAACATTACTCACCTTGAGAATGAGTTATTGTTATTAACTCTTGTTTTTCTTCTCTTTTTTAATAAGCAATCTATCCCTTCAAGAGTGATTTATGCCATTAATCAAGTTAAAACTTTATTTTATTGAAAAAAGTACAATAATATTATAAAATAGGAAATATTATATTTTAAGTCAATACCATTGTCGTTTAAAAAATTTCCTCTTACATAGATTAAATGTGGTGAGTTAAGGAAAAAAATGATGACACAAGTTAACCGGGAGTTGAAAATTATCATTGACGAGATTACTGTAAAAAACAACCTGTGATCCGCAATGAACAGGCAAAAGGTATGATCTAGGGTTTCCTCCTCGGCACCACACTCACACATTTCGGAATCAATTAAATTCAATCTGAATAATTGTGAGGCTACCTGGTAATGCCCAATTCTCATTCTAGAGATATTTGATATCGTTCTTTTAGTGAATTTCCTTTTGGAAAATCAAAGTGTGCGGGGACTAGATCTTTGAATTGTTTTAAGCCAATTACCCTTATGTTATTTGGATCCATCCATTGTTATTTACTCGCACCGTTAGAAGTGTAAAAGTCCTTCTCAAGACTATTGGACGCGGGTTCCCCCAGAAAATTAATCATTATATTGTATAAATTGTTACACATATTTGCTTAGTTTCATTTTGAATCTATGTAGTTTCTCTTCTTTTCTTATATCATCTGGCATTTCATTGAAAATCTTCATCGCACTGTACATCACTGATTTATATTTCTGAGAAGTATCCATTTTCCTGAATTAGGGTCAATAAATAGAGATACATTACATTTATAAACTGAATCAAATAATTAATAGTTTGAATTTTTATAACAGCAAATTATGTCAGTACTCAAAATTTTGTTATATAAGTTCTTATTTAACTACTGCTACTGATATAATTAGCTATTTTGAAAAATACAATCAACGATTATTTTTAAATACAGTTTGTACAGTATTCTCAGTAAGTACAAAACTTTTTCTAATCAAGGTAATTTTTTTAATCCTGTAATTAATATTACGGATCTCAAATTAATCGACAGCCTCTTTCCCATACTCCTACATATAACCCGGTCTACATTTAAGATGAAAATCGGGACAGGATAGATAGATACTAGTTGTTGGGTCAGGATTATGAGTACAACATAACAAAAATTTTCAGGATAAAAAAATATTACTCTTATCTTATAATTATGTTTATTGTTTATTGTTTACATACCAAAAATTCGGTTTGTTTCTCATACTTAAATATTGATATTATTAAAAATATTATTTCGCACATTTATTTTTCAAATTGTGTACTTAATATATCAATAAAAATACTGACCAGATAATTAACAATGTTTTCTATCATATCATATTTAAATTACAAAAAAATTGTATCGAAAAGCTGAAAATAATATAATTTTTATTTCGTCATACATTTTCTACAAGTTTTTCAAGTATTTGTAGACGTCCAAATCCCTTTCAGTGAATGAAACAATTAATCTATACAAAATTAATTTCATCTCTAGTCATGTAATATCAGCATCCAGTTCAACAACCCAATGCATCTTTAATCCCAGCAGATGGGGATAATTATTTTTAGATTAAATTTTCCTCTCCTTCCCTATGCTCCCTCTCCTCCAGGATCTGCGCTCAGAACTTCCAGAGATAACAGCGGGGGCGCATCTCCACGAAGATACCGATATGTTTATGTTTTCGCTTCAATAAATTACGGTGTACTATATGTTATTAGAAGATATGCAAAATTTATTAAAACAAAAATGTTTACATTATGTGAATAATATCTTTAGAATGTACATATTTGTTATCAGGAATATGACGGTGAAATCAAAAATACTTCGATCTACCATGAAAAAAATATATACTTAAAAAATATTACGTATTTATGTGTTTCAATTTATTAAAGATTTAAAATAAAAAAACTAAAAGTGTTATATGATATACTTACATAATATATTACATCATACCTTAATAAATAATATCAATTTTAAATGAAATCACATAAAAAAATGATATTGCCATTATTCAGAATTTATGTCTTTGATTATTATAGTGAATTACGAAATTCACTTAGAAAAATATACAAAAAATCTATTCATCGAAAAATATAGTTTTTTGATGGAAACCGAACCCAGAACACTATATTGCCGGTAGACTGCTCTACTAATTTCGCATTATAACCTGTAACATAGTTTTAGGAAAAAGTGGTGTGTTACCACTTTGGGGTTTTGGTTACAATGCTTATAAATGTATTATGTCAAGATGTGGTTGAGATATCAAGATATGGTCGAGATATCAAAAGACGGTATTATAGCGCGAGCGAACGAGTGCTCCATATAATTTACCGATACATTAACATGTTCGTTTGACGTGATTGTGTGTGTATATGGTTAGAGCAGTATGAACAGGTGTCACGAGTTTATTGAGACTTGAGCACAATTACAGATAGAAGTATATTGAGTAGGAGGTCTACAACGAGAAGCGATGCTAGTGATCTACTCGGAGATACAGCAGCGGGCGCGTTTTATTGGCACTTGTTGAGGTCGGTACCATGCGTGTTTTTGAAATTGGTGAGAGCCCCGTTTTACATCCAAATATACGATGGGTGCTTTCAGGGACGGTCAGCGATGTTTTTTATTGTGGACAGAGCCATTTCTACTATTAGGCGAGACTATGTGGAAAAAAACAATAATATCAAGTCAAACAGCGAAAAAATTTACCAAATTAGGAGAAAAAAAATGAAATAGTGGAAAAATTAGAACATCGACATGCTTTCAAAAGCATACGGAACAATTTAAGTGATCTCAAAATGAGAACTCCAAAGCTCATGGATTTATGCTTCAAATTGGAAACAGCGCTAACCCAGCGTACCCTAAAGGAGTCCCATATTTTCTAAAGGACATTGACGCGGCAGCTCTCTGCTCTGAACTTTCAGGAATAAGTCATCGAATACAAAAAAATGTGAAATCCGAATATGTGCTGAACTATCTGCGCTAAAACATGTTAGAAAATTATTTTCCTAATTTGTTCGTAGCTCTTCGTATTCTTTTGACTTTACCCTTATCCGTGGCAAGTGCTGGAGGAGTTTCTCAAAACTCTGATTAAAAAAAAACAATCTGCGCTTTTCAATGAGCCAAGAAAGACAATTGGGAGTAGCCACAATATCAGTAGAAAAATACATAACTTACCAGCTTGATATTAGAGATCTTATTAAAGACTTAAAACTAAAATAAAGACAAGGAAGATACCAGAAAAGAGAAATTTAAAACCAAATAAAATATAATTAACTTATTTAATTATTTAATGTTTGATGTGTTTTATTATTTAATTTTGAAAACAAGTTATTTTATATTTAATGTATTAATTTTTCTAGCTTAGATGACAGGGGGAGAGAATGACGGTAGTAAAAGGGAAGGAGCGGCATTTTTCATTTTACGTCTTGGGCGGCAAAACATCTAAAAACGGCCCTGATTGTGGAAGCGATATACCTTCACAGTAGTGTAGTAACCTGGTATAATTTTGCTTCGTCATTATCATCATCAACTTCAGTATCTTCACGTTTAGTACAGAACATATGCCTCCCCTTGGTTCTTGCGAGTTTCTGCTGTTACTGGTATCGCGACTCCACTGTAGGTCATCATTTCAGTAAGTCTTTGGCCTACCCATACTTTGCCTTCCATTCCAAGGTCTCTACCCGTCTCATCTTTTTAGTCAATTTGTTGACTTCTCATCTCATTAGATACCCTCCCAACCACTTGAGCTATGTCACCAGATGTCAGATCTTCAAGATCACTTGTCTCTCATTCACTTAAAGACATCCCCCAACACTGATCCTTCTGTAAGACGAAAAAATTTATTCAAAGGTGTCATGAAAGTCGTGAAGATAATCTTGAGGTTTCTAAAGCACGTCCAGCCGAGTGCTACAAACCACTATTTAATTTGCTTTGTACCAAGTCTAATCGGTTAAAGATTTCACTTTTTTGTCATCATCACCTTGGTCTTATCAATGTACCTTACAGATACCCACTTTATTATAATCAATGTTTAGTTTAGTTCAGTAAATCTTAATAAACTGTTATGTCAAGTAATCAATTTCACCTTCATAGCACAAAAACAACTTCAACGTTTGTCACTTTAAAACTAAGATGAACTTTAGTTTGAATTTTAACTTATTTATTTTTAAAGAAAAATTAAATAAAGATGCATTTACATAGGTATGATTCTGCTAAATATGTTTGGAAGTTTGCACAAGATAAAAATGGATGGTATTCGAGAATGAGAAAAGTAAGGCAACGTGCATAATACTTGTAGGTAATGAATGTTTAGAACAAGTAGATGAGTTTGTGTATTTGGAAAGTAGATTTGATAAAAACAGAATGACTGAGAAATATATCGAAAGGAGGGTGACTGCTAGGTATAAAGTAAACGGCGTTTTAAATGGAATAATATTTAATGAGAACTTATAAACCAAGGCAAGACAAGCGGTACACTATATAGTATAGACACTGATGCGTGGAAATGAGATCTGAATCTGGCAGAAGTTGAACGAAAATAGATTGAATGCATTGGAAATGAGGTCACTAGGCGTATATGTAGTAAAGCATTAAGAAATTAAGAGATAATGTAAATCAGTTTTAAGCTTTGTGGATAGGATTAACAAAGGGATTGCTTAGGTAGTTTGGTTATATGGAAAGTATTATTGAGGAGAGAATAGCAAGAAAAAAATATGACGCATAAATAGAAGATGTCCGCGGACGACTTTACACGACCAGGTGAACCAGATACTGGTAGATGGTCCTATTAGAAGCCCAAATAATCGACGAGTTTACATGAGAAGATGTATGAATATGTATGAGGGAAGAATTGTGTCACGACAAAAGAGTGGCGCTCTATTCTCTCTGCCAACCCCCGTGAGGAAATGGCGTGATGTAAAATTAATTAAATAAATATCAGATATCTCATAGAGATAAAGCTATTTTATTATATTTAAAAAAAAGATATAATAATATAATTTACAGGGCTTAAGACCTGTCTTCGGCTGGCTTAAGTGATCACTTTATATATATATTTATATATAACGTTCACTAATTCTCACCCTTCAATCTACATATTTATCAAAATTAATTAGTTGAATTAATATTGTACGTGAAAATACTTCGTAAATATTTAAATTTAATCTAGTCGCTATTTATATTAGTATTGTTGAGTGGAACCTGCAAGGGAGTATCTACTTCTATAACGGTTCCGATAAAGGGGGGGTCATTAGGTGCGCTACGTCAATTTTACGGTCGACATAATCGTCCATCTGAGCAAATAATTCGAATAACCATAGATCCTTTTCGCATCATGCATACTCTAATTGATAATACGCATCCGCAGAGACGTCGTACAGTGCGCACCGAGGAAGCTGTTGCTGCAGTGAAACGTAGTATTGAAGAGGACCCGAATGAGTCGATTCGCCATCGTGCAAAGCAATAGATCCACAATTACTGACATTTTCATTCCCTAATAGAATGGAATTAATGGAAACAACTTTTGTTTCAACAAGATGTCGCAAAATGTGATCGAAAATTTGACTTCCAGATTGCGCTTCATTCGAGCCAACCGCGGCGCCTATACGCGCGAAATCATATTTAAACACTAATTGCATAAAATTATCTTTCCAATAAAACAAATACCATGGCTATTACCATGATTTTTATGTATTTTATTTCATTTTAAAGTTTTATACCTCTAAAAAAACCACCCTTTATGCAAATGAAACGAGAGACAAACACTGTCCACCACGAAAGGGATTCTGATCATAAGATGAACAGGAAACAAACGAAAAAAACCTTGAATAATGTATTGAATAAATTAATATATGTATAGTTGTAATATTTTTTTAAAATAAAATAAGTACATTAGTAAAAATTTTACATATTTAAATGATATTTTAAAATTTCAATACTTACTTTAACAATAAATTACGTATTAGTAATTGTAATTTCATCACTTTTAGCAGGTGAGTGTGCGTACATGAGTTTGTATAGGGGAGATCAAATCAGAAGGACTAAATATGTGGAATGATTATCTGCTCCCATGTCTCTTGTATTTCAGTACTCACTACACTCATTCATTTATGCAGTGGAATGCAAATACAGAGGTCGGAGTGAAACGCTGTTGACCGGTTCAGAAGCTGCAAAAAAAGATAAATTTTACCGGAGGACCCCCTGAATATTATTCGTTAAATGAATGTCAAATGTTATATGTTAAAAAAATCACAGAAGTTTAGTCTCAATTGTGCAGCACTAAAAGTAGGAACGAGTAGCGTTTCCCTCGCGGCACAGTAGCCCTTGCACGACACGTCAATAAACGTCGCTCAGGGTGTGACACGTGACGATAAGAAAGTTTGCAGCGCGTCGGTTAACGTCGCTTCCGCACAACACGTCGTTAAAAACTGCGGACAAACTTTCTCGATCCGCGCATTCGCTCCGACACGGGACCTCAGAAGCTTTTAACGAAGCTTTGCATGTAAAGTAAAAGCTCCTCGAAATTTCTAACAATGGAGCAACTTGAACTCGCCACCGAGCAACGGTTGGAGCGTCACAACACGAGCGAGGGCTGTGTTGTCGCGTATAGAGCGGAAATTATTCCACCGCTAAAATATCATTGTACAGCCCTGGGTTGTTTATAAATAATGTTGCAACGTTAGACTAAAAGCCATATGTGTGCATGTATAATATTTAATAATATAAATATTTTTAAAAACCATTAGTAAATTCGTAACAATATTATTTTCAAAACAAATAAGATTTATTTTTATTTTTTAACTTTGTTTCATTAACCACTTGTCGAGTTTAAATACATCTACCGGTTTCGAAAAATACAATTTTCTTCTTCAGGATGTCAATAATAACTAAAAATATATGTTGTTGTTTCTTTACCAAAATCTATTTTTAAAAAATAACAATTATTTAAAAAATAAATTTAGAACGTAACTCAAATAATTAATACAAATTTACTCGAATAATTATTATAATCAATCATGGAAAATGGTCATGGCTTTGATAAAAATTGGGATTGTTAATTTTGCATGTAAACGGTGTTGGTCATAAATTAAATAATTTGGAATCGTTGGAGATAAATAAAGCATGTAAAACTAATAAAAAAAATATAAACAACCAACTAATTTAACTATGAATCCCATTCTAAAATTTTTTACTAAAAATTATTCGAATAAATTTGTATTAAGTAACAATTTGAGTTAGGTACTAAATTTATTTTTTAATTAATGTTTTTTTTTTTAAAATAGATTCTGGTAAAGAAACAATAATATGTTTTTAGTTAGTATTGACATCCTGAAGAAGAAAATTGTATCTTTTGAAACCGATAGATATATTTAAACTCAATAAATGGTTAATAAAACAAAGTTAAAAAATAAAAATAACGAATTTTAACCACAATATTAATTTTGCTAATTTCAAAAGTACAAATAAGAATAATCAATTTATCAGTTGGAAATATTTATAGAAAAAATATTATGTTACCATCGGGACACGAACCTGGAACTTTTTTTTTGCCATTACGCTTACTATGTTACCCATTTAACTTTACTACAAATTTGAGATTTATACTCATAGACATAGTTTTTTATTAATGATAATTGTTAGGTACACATGTTATTCCAGTTTTAAAAACGTCAACTTTATATTTTGCAATAAATCCTAAAAGCCTTTTGAGTCATAAGTAAAACTGTGTTCTAAAATTTCATCTTCACAATTAAGTGTGTTCTCATCAAAATATTTTTATTTTTATTTTCTCTCACTTTAAATTGTGTTCTGTTTTTACCTTAACCTATACCGGGATCGATATCAAGTAATTTTAGGAACTTTTAGAAATCAAAAATATTTTAAATGATAACCTTACATGCTAAGCAATCGTTCTGCAATCTAACTATTCCTGCATTTTTATTCACGATTTTATCTTGTGTTTTACTTTCACCTGTATTTAAATAAGTTTTGATACCGGGTATCGATTCCGGTACCTTGTAGTACCTAAGCGAGTACCCTACTACCCAGTGCCAATTTTTCAAAAAGACTATTATACTGTCTTATATTAGAATTCAATGCATTGATTATGTAATATTTATTATTTTTATATTCATAATTTATACTGTTTCCTAGGTAAGTTTGTAGAACTCCATATATGAAAATAAAAGACTTTTTTTTTATTCTACTCGTTTAATTTACCTGAGATGCGTTTTAAATCATGCAAACATTATATAAATTACAGAATACCAAAACTGTCACTCTTGCCGTATTGTTTTCTTAGATTGTAAAATTATATAGCTGTTCTTTTACAAATTACCCATGATATTAAAATACGATTAGTGTTGAAACTGAATGGTTACTTAGAATAATTAGAAGCATTCAAAATGTATGGAAATCTTCAGAATTCCAATGAATAATGTTGTCGCTTTTCATCTCATGCAAATAAAATTGCATATCTGTCCCCCATTATAGTTATAAATACAAGTTGTTGAGTTAAATTGTTAGATCGATAAGGTAAAATGGGTCTCAATTAAATTATATTAATTGAATCAAAAACAAGTGTTTTATTTTCACGTATGTATTCTATTTTTTTTTTTAAATAGGTAACCTTAGTAGACTTAGTAACAAGCCAGTAATTAATAAAGAGCATGATATATTTGTAAACGTGTAGCATATATTTCTCGCCAGTACAGTTGTAAGTATACTCTCCTATCACAATTAATTAATATAATTTTTTTAATAAATGAGCTGAATTGATAAGGTAAATATTTCAAATTAATTAGAAAATATTTATTTAAATATTTTTAATTCAATTATACTCAACAATTCGCCAAATAAACATTCCAACCCCTAACTACACACCATTACAGCTTCTAGAACAATGGTTTCAGCTTAAATCATCCCCTAATGTGGTTCTCGAAATGAGGGAACAATAACGGAAACATTTGTTAGACGCCACAGCCGAATAAAAAGCCTGCAACAAGGGATGCTCTTTTCACAGAGGCTGTAAGGGTGCTAAAAAGGTACTAAAATTGTACTTTAACCGCACTTAAATGGTGCTGAACGGAGAGTGTTATCTTGGTGTGTAAAACAGGGGTACAATAAAATTTTGCTCCAATTTCAAAAAACTGCTTTTTTTCAACGGTGCAAGCTTTTAGAGATCATTGATTTTCTAGATTTTAATTTCAGAATACAGTGTCTTATATGAGCTATAATAATTACGTTATGAGTTTTCGAATTTAAATATAGATTATATTATAGCTATATTATTTAGAATTCTTTGTCGATAAATATATTTTAATAAAATATGTTAGTTATCTTCTTTGTTAGTTAATATATATTTAAGATTGGAAATTGCGCGGGATATTGGAAATTTGTATATAGGACGGATGAAAGGAATTAAGAACAGGAACAAATAAAAAAAATCATAGGACTCGAGAACTATTATGTATGTATATAAGAAATAGATTTTTAAGGGTGGTACGTGATAAAATTTATATACTTTTTTAACTTTACACAATTTTTATTTCCTACATTTATTTACTGTGTATTACTTTTGGCATATATTTAATGATTTTAATTTTGATCGTGTACTTATTATTTTTATTCTTTATTTTTCGTTTTCATTTTACTTAAGTATTACTATCATATATTATGTCTAGTGTAAAAAGTTCAATTGGAGCAGTTAATTTAAAAAATAAGTAAATAATATAACGGTCTTCAGGCTGATCATACAATAATAATATATTATTTTAAATTGTTAACTTTCATTTTAAAAATAGATTGTATTAAAAAAACAATAACATATATTTATGATAAGTTAATGATATCCTGAAGAAGAAAATGATATTTTTCGAAACCGGTAGATGTATTTTAATTCATTAAGTGGTAATAAAACAATTGAAAATAATGGATTTTAACCACAAAGTTGATTTTTCCAATCTTAAAAATAATAATGTACCTAGATTACGATTTTATTTTATCTGTCATTCTTTTGCAGATATTTTAAATTCTTCTTTATTAAAAAAAAAAGAGAATTTTTATCCATGTTCTTGAAATTAGTATCTGTGATGCCCTTGGGATTGTATGATTGTGTGTGTGTGAGTGCCGCACCGCCGGCGTGCGTGCGTGCGAGGCTATAAAGGGCGGCGCGCGGTCTCTTTCTCTGCGTGTTCATCGGCTTAATCGTTTTGCCTATACTAGTGATATACCTTGTACTAAATTGTAACAGTATCAAATACTTATATAATCATATAAAATTATATGACAAGCAGATATTTACTAGACATTATTTTATTCAATATTTCAATTCCATTGATATTTTTCTCTTATCGTTATAAGACATGAAACAATGACGTCGTTGAGAGTTCTTTATTTACTGGTCGATCCCGATATTCCGGTCCAGTTTACAGTATTTATTAATATCGAGATTAGAACATGTAATCCTTGACTTAAACTTTCGGGATTGACTTATGTTTATTGATTACAACCGTTATTAGAATATCTAGTTACTCTATGTAAAAAATCGAGGTTAACTTTGTAATATCTAATGCACCTGCATTTTCCACATAAAAGAAGCATCTTCCGTTCACCTCAGTTCTTCCAAAAATATCAAGACATGTACATACGAATAGTATCATCTGCTCATCAATCTCACATCTGATAAAAAAATTAATGTAATCGAATGAAAATGGAGGCTCACGTGGTCATCACTGATCAACTGGTATACAAATATCTTATGACAATACGGTACTAAAATAAGATAAAGATACTCAATGATTTGCTGATTTTTCGTATGTTGTACATAATAATAAAATATTTTCGCATTTTTATTATTCAATCTTATGTTATTATTTGAACCAAAAAAACTGGCTACTTTAAGACAGATGGCAGTCTTGCAAAGTAGCCAGGACAATGCTCTATATATCAGAGTCTACTCCATCCAATATGCAATATGATTGTATCTTATGTTTATCGTGTTATATTATAATATATTCACCTCTGTTACAACAAAAACATGTATGTCTAATAAATAAATAAATTTAAATTATGTTTTCATTGAAAGATTATTTACTAGCTTAAATACAAATGTATGTTATAAATTGTACCTATTTGTTCTTTATGGAATTTTTTTATAAATGTAACATATATTTATATTAAAAAACTAGGGACGCATACACGGAATACGTATTACATTAATATTCCTACAATTTTCAAACTAAGCTAAACGCTTGTGCTATGAAAATAAAACCAACTTGATAGTCTCCTGGAATGAGACTCGAACCCCCGACCACTGGATCACTAGGCAAGTATCTTAATCACTAGACCAACAAGCATGTCATTTATGACATTAATAACATTAATGAACGAATTTCAAATTCAAACGTCAAATTTCAAGCGGTTTGCATAAATTTAATTAAAATTTTCAAAGAAAGCTAACACATTGTAGCTTGGCATTATAATTAAATGATAAAATATTTAGTTTTAAATCACTATACTATATACTATATTGTACACGCAATACAATATTTACTACATTGTTCTGAAGAAGGTTAGGTCCAACCGAAACTAGTTGACATTAGTGTATGCACATAAAAAAGTGGTTTAAAACTAAATATTCTATTATTTAATTATATTTCATTTTTTTTAATAATATTGTTAAATATGCAATGCATGTCCACGTTAAATTAACCGTCGCGTACAATGTACCCGCTCTCGTTACAATTGGGTTAAGTATTAATTTTAAACGCTTTTACAGCGTTTCAGTTTGCCCTCAGCGTGCGTTATTGGTAAAATAACACTTTGTAATCTCTCTTCGATAGTCAGTTATTTTTGTCGTTTGGCAGAATAATTAACGATTGATTTTACAACATAGTTTTCAATTACCCGGGTGTGGCTTTAACAGGAATGCTAATTAAAATTTCAAAGCTTTCATTTGTGAAATATCTGTGGGAAAAATGTATTATAATTAACACTGTTTTTTAATCGACAACACTAATTAAATAAATATATATATCTGAACTTTACCTTTGTAAACTTTTTCATTCGGTTCAATTTTTTATTGATGGCGTTTTATAATTAAACAATACCGAAAAAATTAAATTTTAGTTAGTAACCATTTCAAACAAGATTAATATATTTGTAGTTTAACATATTTATTTATATATTGTAAATGAAGAAAAATTTTAAATACATAATTTATATTTTTAATGAAAACACTTTTTTTTGTTGTAAAGTAGTTCTGTGGTATTTTATAACACATTAAATTAATCAATTAGAAAGATATAAAAATATACTATATATTCAAGAAAGGAAAAGGTCCAGGTTCGAATCCCGGTAGCAACCACATATAAATAAATAAATGCAAAAACAATATTTTTCGACAAAATTGATTTATATGTGTATATTTATAATTAATACATTAAATTAGTATTTAAAACATCACAGACCAATGTTCTGAATAATTACAACTTCACAATAAGAATGTGTTCTCCTTATTAAAACATATATTTTCGATATATTATTTTTTTCTGTATATCTTTATAATTGTTTAATTTAATTTGGACATAATTTATATTATACTAGCTGATAAGCAATCGGCGGTCGGCTATTATGGCCGTGTTTCGGACAAAGTGACCGCTGGGCGGTTAAGGTCTCAATAGAATCTATATTTCAATGATAAAACTTTTCCCAAAACAAGCCACACGTAAATAAAATCTCGATGTAATTAAAATTATTCCACCTTTGTAAGTTAGCTATCAAAATGGGGATAAATGACATGTAGATGATACGTAAGAATTGCGGATAGACAATAAACACAAAAATGCTATTTTATCAGTGTAATGTGCATTCAAATAAAAATTGAATGAATCGGATGAATGCTTTTCTCAGCAGATTTTGACAAATTTTAGGTCGCAAACATAACCAAAAATCGTTTTGATATTGCGACTAAGAAAGTATTTCATTCTATGTTAAGTAAGATTTCTCCTTTACCATAGACAGCATAGATAAGAAAATATGACAGATGTCAATATACTTGCCAGTCGTCTCTTATGATTTTGCTTAAAAAAATAATTTCTTACCCGTAATAAATATACTTCATTTCAAATTGAACATATATATACATACTGTTATTAAATATATAAAAAAAAAAACATTCAAGTAATCTTAACCTAAAGATATTAAAAACACGTTTGACATTTTCGCTGCTTTGGCGAATATTTTTTTACTGGCAAATGACACTGCATCCAAGAAGTCAAATATTAGAAGGGGAAATTCAATATTTATATTTTATGTTCAGGTCTATTTTAACATTAATTTTTTTTTCAGCACTTACTCCGTCATGAAAACTGCTTTAAACATAGCGCGTTTAAAAGTGTTTTATATACTTTTACCTTTATCTTGTGTTTTATTTTCGCATTAACGTGTATCAGGATTGATAATAATAAAAAAATAAGCGACCAGTATCGATCCCGGTACCTCTCTAGCATCTTAAGCCAACACTCTGCCAACATAATCAATCCCCTAATGGACAGTTGTGTGAAACTGTAATATCAGTTTTGAATGCTGATTTTTTGCGTTGGGATTAAATGCAATGATTTATATTTAATCGCTCCAGACTGTTCTAGGAAAAACAGCAACAAGACTACACGATGATATGATATCAGTAAGTGGTGGTGGCATAAGACAAGGGAAGATGAAAGCGCTTTGTCGAGATTTTAGACCGCCGACCCTTCTAAGATAAGGGAATCCTTGGTGGGTGAGGGGTCTAAAGTCAATAATGATGATTCATATTTTTGGTACACTTTATTATTTAAATTCTTAAAATCAAAATTTATTACAAATTTTTTTTTATTTGAAAAAATTTCATCCTAGTGAATTTTACAAGTTAACATTATTAATGATATGTAGATATGTATCGCCTTCACAATCGGCAACACCGCCGATGGCTCCTGAACGCACCCTCCATATATCTGGATGTAAAACTAGGCTCTCATCAGCCGTAAAAATACGCCGGTACTGACTAGATAACAGAACAATAATATTCGCCGACAACCGCCCGGGAAGCCGGCTCCTGTGCGCCACATCCCTCACGGCCGTCTTCCTGATAAGATCACTAGCAAACGCTCCTACACTAGATTTTTTACTACACATACTTCTAACTGTAACTATGCAATGATCAACTATAAACGTATGTCAAAAGTACGTAGTCTTTCTTATTCGACCTGCTCTAGACATACGCACGCACACACCTATACACACACTCCGCGTTATTATTTAAAATAATAGGTGAGCGTTGGGTGTAATTTATTAGAGGCATCAAGAGCTCATACACATAACCTTCTGACATGTACATGTAATTATAACATGCAATCGTAAACGCACTCTCAAACAAATCCCTAAACGTTTCATTCAAATTCGTTCATTATTTTTATTGTCTTGTCATCGTGTTTTGGGTCTTTCTATTTTTCCTTCCGGTGTATCATTGTGTAACCATTTCAGGGGGCGCGCATTGTTCATATGCTATGTACTAAAAGCCTGTCAATAATTTTATGAATTTTGTGACTTTTGGTTCATCAACCAGGTCGTAAAGTTCCTGGTTACGCCGCCAACGCCACGCTCCATTTTGTTTGACAGCTCCGAAAATTCTCACAAAATATTCATCAAATAGAAATTGTTAATTAATGAAAATCTAAAATGTATAGGAAACAACAAGAAATAATTGAACGTTGTTGTTATACATCAAACAGCCAAGCACAGATAACTCAAACTGAGGTAAAACCACTTTTGTGAAAAGCACGATTAATGAAATCATTAAAACAACTTAAATGTTCTTTACCTTCAAAACGACTGATTTTTGAGATTTTGGTATTTTTAAATATAAAAATTTATAGATTTTAAAGTGGGGTTTTTACAGTCAAAATAAATTTCAGAAGACAATTATTTCTATTATTCTGCGTCCGATAAAACAATATCTTATTTTCTTGAAAATTGTGGACTGACTTTCTCCGTAGCTATGTTTAATTATTAATAAATAACAAATCAAATCAGAACGTAATAAAGAAATTATAACCAAAGAGATGATTCTAAATATAAAATACTTCTAAAATAAATGTTAAAAATAATTCAATTTAACGGCAAGCCAGAATCAATTACAACTAATTGAATTTCAGAAATGGTCCAGATCAAATCAATATCGAATCCAATTTGCATTCGACTCCACGGGCAGAAATATATCTGATCAACCAGTCAGAATTCATCAGATCGTGACTAGCAAATTTGGACAGTCCTACACTCGCGCTTTTAAAAGAAAAAATATATTATCGAAGAGATTTTTTAAATAGAATTTTTCAAATAATTCTGTTGTGACCCAGTAATATAATCTCTTTTTTTTTAAAGTACGATTAATAATTGTATAAAAAAAGACCCCACATTATAGAGGATGATAATAACACTAATTTTGTTAATATGACTATTTATATTGTTGACTATTAACTTTTTATGTAACTATAATAATTGGTTATTTATAATACTATGTGATTAGTGAACAATATGTCCGTGATTCATTTAATTATATCATAATTTTAAATATATAGATGATATAGAATGGTTTTTAAACAAAAACCTTATTTATAGTAATGCACAATTTAGTCCAAACAAAAAGAGGGTGGTATATCCGGGTCGAGTGAGTGAGGTAGGGTGACTATATTACCCTTAGCTGTCTTAGAGCGTAACTGAATTTTTTTTGTATAAAAGTATATTTATATCTCGGGGAAAGGAGTGGTAAAAATGATAAGACTTATGATTTGTATAAGGTTCTAAAAAGTAACTATGCAAAATTTGTAACAGATAGCATTCAAAGTAATACACATTTATATCAGCGGTGAAGGTAAGTTAGCCAGGGAGAGGGTTGAAGTACCTATTTTTTGCACAGGGTCCTAACAATAAAACTGCGCAAATTGTAAAATTACACGTAAATAAATAAATTTATGAGTAATATATAAAACAATTTAATTTCGTGAATATTCAAGAATGTTGTTATTAATTTCTCTAACTGTGTCTCATTATATTTACGCTATAACCGCACACTTAAATGTGATCAGATCTTGTTTGTTATATATTGCTATGCATAATGGACAGATGAAAATAAGGAAATAATTATATTAGTGATATGGTTCCATTTTAATTGATCCAGAGAAATTGTAAAATATTAAAAATATAATACCTTCAGCTAGTATATGGTGTTTTATTATATGTGAGAGTGTCGATTATTAATCTGGTACATTATAAGTAAATTGATGTTCCTATTCCTTCAATTAGGTTGTTATAAAATAGGAATGTTGCTATTTTTTTAGATTATACAATATAATGTTAATATTAATACTTTGTAAGTACATAATATCTTATGTAAGTGCACAGTAAACAAATGTTTATCTGTAAAATTCCCATAAATGGAATAATGATATAGTACATAAATTCTTGATACAAAAAAGTGGCGTTAGGTATTTATTTTACCCCCTACCTCTATAAGTAAAGGAAGTGATAGATGGTTAGTCACTTTTAGATAGAAAATAATCTTTGAGCGCATTTCGGGGGCATTAATAAATATAATATAATTTTTAAAAAGTCTTACAGTTCATTGTACAAAAATATTTTTTTTTTATCAAAACCACATAATTTCATTTTTTTTAAATACAGCAGTGAGATATTTTACGTATGTTGAAATACAGCCATTGGGAATTTAATCTGTAACCCTTCGATCAATTTGCAAATGCTTTACCTGTTTACATCTGAGCCTGCCATATTTAATTTTTTTTTAATTATTAAACACACCATGCCAATTTACTTTGTGTCACAATTTTTATGATATATAGGTAAAGGTATATGTAACATTGTGTAATACTTTCGATCAATACAGTATCGTCGTTTCTGTAGCGTAATATTGCATTCCATTCAATTTACGTTTGATTTGTGCCTGCAACTGATAGATGCCTATAAGTGGGACAATCATTTACGTAAAATCAAGTCGTCAGTAATAATTATTATTAAATATAATCGTGAATACAAAACAATTTTAATATTTGTTGCAAAGTTTACATTGTAGTTTTTATTAGTTTTTATAAAGATTATTTAAATATAACATGGCAGTGCTTTCGAAACATACCAAAAATAAAAATTAAAAAATACCGTCTACAAAAACAGCATTTCAACAGAGAACCAATCAAATATTACTCCACAAAATTTTACAACAAACTATGAATGTAAATATAAGATTCAACAAATGGAATAATATTTAAGAAACTAATTAAACGATGAATTATAGAATTAAACAACGAGAAGATAAAAAGAGAACTAACGACGTGTGTTCAGAAAACAGAAAATATATGAAATCATCAAATTTTCTTATAAATATAAATAAACACCTAAATAACTTTTAAACAATAGCCCACCTCGACACAGGATCATCCTAGTCAGGGCGCATTATCAATAATTGTTAAAATATATATATCTATTTATATATGTATACGTTAGAGAGAAAGTTTCGGGTAAACGTTTAGGGTAGTGTCCGAACGTTTCGTGTAAACCTCATTACTCATCTTAAGAGGATACCTTATCGATGAAGTGTCACTCTAAAATGATCGTGAAACGCGTCTTTTCAGACCGGCAGTTCAGCGCTAATTGAATTTAACTAATCTATAATTATTATAATTAATAATATATAAGTAATAATGTTTGGCTTTTTGTAATTCAGTATATATACATTACGTCAACGTGCATTTTACAATAGTTTGTGTTTTTTTAAACCATGTCTATTGTGGTTAGTCACTGTGCAATTTATTTCTGTGATAAAGACATTTTTCCTGTTAACTTTTTGCTTTGAGTAGATTTATTTGATAATTTTGAGATGTTAATGTTCTGCGTTGGTATATTTTGTGTGTTTTGTCTCTATATCTTGTGTTTTAGTGCTTTTCTAGCGGTGTTACGATATCAAATTGTTTTGTAAACTGTTTTAGTTTAGTTAATAATTTAGAGATGTATTATTTCCGATGTTACAGAAATTTATCTATCGTTCAGCATAGTTTGCTCGTAGAATAGTGACCACCATACTTTAAATAATATTCGAATTGAAAATGCTCATTTTGACTAACTTTATTAATCAGCGTGCAGTTTGACTCACTTTGAAGTTATTATTATTGTTAAATTTACTTCGAATGTGTGCATTCATTAAGAGTCGATCTCAATAGTCAAATTCTCGTCAACCGAAAATCAGCTTAATGGATAGAGTTACAGATGGTATGATTCGAAATAATGAAAAAAAGAAATATGTCATATTGTTTTCCATTATAACTTTGTGGTAATTCATTATAAATATAATTAAAAACAATTCACTTTGTTTAAACACCACATTATAAATATTGAATAAAGTGGTATTAAAACAAAGTGAACTGTTTTTAATTATATATACAAAAAAAGTAGTCAGTGATCCAAAAATTTCAATATCTCTGGCGTATAATGAAGCAGCTAGGGAAATATCAGATCCTACATCGTAATGCTGAGAAAGATTGCTGGAATTCGAAACCCTAGAAGAAGGAGAATAATGTGACTGAACAACATGAAGCTAATAATAATAACTAATATTTATTTAAATAAAATAATGTTTTAGTTTTAAACCACTTTATTATGCACATATACTAAAGTCAACTAGTTTCAGTTGGATCCAACTTTTTTCAGGACAATATAGTATATAGACTGATATACTATATTGTCTCAGTACTATATTTTATCGGTCTATATACCTACTATATTATCCTAAAGAAAGTTGGGTCCAACTGAAACTAGTTGTCTTTAGTATATGTGCATAATAAAGTGGTTTAAAACTAAAACATTTTTTTTTTTATTATAATGTCAAGTCACAACGTGTTTGCTTTCTTTCAAAATTTAATTTGTTTGTTTTATTTATTTATTTAGAACAGCAACTGCTTATTTCAATATACTATATTTCATTAAATAAAATATATGAGTTATATACATGCAATAACAATATGCAACAACAGAGTTATGTACTCCAACATAAGAATGGTCTTGAATTATTGGGTTGGCTATCGATATTTATATAAATATGTGATTACGATCTATAATAATATATTGTGAAATTTAATAATAACTAATTTTTTTATTGTTGCTAAATTAATCAAATTTGTATCGAATTATACCTTTAAATATTAATTAAATATATTAATTATAAAGATATACAAATAAAATCAATTTTATCGAAAAATATTGTTGTTGCGCCACCGGGATTCGAACCTGGATCTCTTTCCTAACCGGGGAAGGTGCTTTATCCAACTAAGCTACAGCGACATTATTTTTAGAGACAATTTTCGACCCTATATGTTACCTTTTTGATATTAATACATTTAATCGTTCCATCATTCGACAGAGCCATCTACCTTATTTTTACAGAATCTCCAACACCTTTGAGTAAACTGATAGCAGACGCCAGAATTATCAATTCATTTTTATTAAATTTTGGACACATTGATACAACTTTATTATTTAGGAGAACACATTCTTATTGTGAAGTTGTAATTATTCAGAACATAGGTCTGTATAAAGCACCTTCCCCGGTTAGGAAAGAGATCCAGGTTCGAATCCCGGTGGCGCAACAACAATATTTTTCGATAAAATTGATTTTATATGTATATCTTTATAATTAATATATTTAATTCATATTTAAAATATCACAGACCTATGTTCTGAATAATTACAACTTCACAATAAGAATATGTTCTCCTAAATTATACCTTTGTTTTTAAAATACTTTTATCATTAATTATTCACCATCGTTTACATCAAATATATTTTCCTTCATCAGGACATAACTAAAACAATTTTTCAAATTGTTATAATATTTTCAAATTCAATTTTAAAAGAATATTAATGAATGCATAACAATTTTAAAAAATAAATCTAGTACCTAACTTAAATTTTTATAATGATATTATTAAGTATTATAAATAACCAATGAAATTTTACAAGTCCTATCTTAAAATAAGTCATTTTCGACATCTTTCATTATCGTAACAATTTAAGTAACGTATTTAAAAAAATAAAAAATTTAAAACCTATTGGTGTATAAAAGTTAATAAATTCAATATTAAAATGAATAACCACAATGTATAGTTTGTATTAAATATTTAAAATGTAATTAAATTAGATCTTACGAATAATTAAGACATCGAATACATAATTATTTATTTATTTTAAAGACCTTTAAGCCATTTCAGGTCCACTTTTTGTACACATTTATTTGCTGCTAATTTAATTGATTTCGGCAGTTGATGTGCTCATAATTTATATCTTTATGTAATCATCTTGTACGCGCGTGCTTGTGTGAGATGTTTGCTTGGATGTTCCAACTATTAATTCCATCAAAACAAATATAGCAAATATAATCAAAGTTTATTATGCCTTCGCTGGTCCACTAATATCACACCGAACCCTCGATCCAATCATATCCTTTCTGATACTCGCGCGCTTTAAAACCTTACATAGGATATCGATTATGAAATATGTAACAAAGCATAATTTAAATAATGTGATCATTTTTAGTAATAGTACACGTATTACAAATTAAATATATTTTTAATCAATTTACACAGGTATTTTTTTTGTCACTTACCATGAAAGTGAACAGCGACTTTCCAAAAATTTAGAAAGAAAAGTCAGAATGTTGCTTTATGAAAAAAAAAATAACAGTAGATGAATAAAATATTTTTTTTTTACTTAAAAAGATTTTTTAGGTAATTATTATATTTCTTTTTTTAAAAGTTTTGAATAGTTTAGAACAGATATAGATTTAAAAAAAACATTTATACAAAAATATACATAGGTGTACAGTGTGAATATTATGTCTCAGTCTGATTTTATTTGACCGCCATTTTGGTTTGTTAGTTTGCATTTGGTAGTCGTAGAGTGTAGTTGATTACAATTTATTATGGAGCATCTAATGTCTCAACAATGTATTGAAGTTATTAAAACATTTAATCTACATAATAATAGCAATAATGTAACCATTAATGATGATCGCTGTCGTCACATGTTGTAAAACTTTTTGGTAGCTGAAATAGGTCAATTGGGCCTACAATACATGTGATTTTAACAGGACTGGGCTACCTCATACACAGCTCAACCTACGCTTAAAGTTTTGCGAGAATTTTTTCCCGGTTGCATAATTTTAAAAAGTGGTGATACCGACTGGTTTCTTCGATCACCTGATTTCACGGCTTCCGACTATTTTTTGTTAGGGTACTTGAAAGAAAAGATCTACGCAGATAAGCGAATAACAATTCTGATGCTATGGACAATATTCGAAATCAAATTGTTGAAATAACACGCAAAGTGTGCAATGATGTTAAGAAAAATATGGTTAAAAGAGCCCGCATTTGTGCCGCTTTTAGAAGCAATACTTGACTAAAGACATATTTCATATATAATTGTAATAAACTATGTAATATATAAATAAAAAACAAATTGTAAAAGTGTGTTTTATTTCCTAGTTATTCAAAAACAACATCAGTCTGGAACATAATACATATATATTTAAGAAAAAATAATTAGTAATTTAGTCTACACCCACACCTTAGACACATTACAATGATATTTTGACAAAAAAATCGTTAGTCTTTCTTAGTAAAAAAATATGATCCCCGTATTTTTACTGTATATTCATCTGTGATCACAAACGGAAAATCATGGGCGGATATTATGAGGACAGCTAATACCAATGTAAACATACTTAAAACATACTTCGACCAAAATTTTATGTCTCTAAATACTGAGTAATATTATATCCCATTCTCTTTGAAAGAAAGAAATTTCGAAAACAATTTTATTATCAAGATACATTGCCAGATGCCAAATGTTTGTCCATAAAAAGCAAAAATAGTATAAAGTGTCATAGTAGATAGACAATTAGAACAAGTACAAAATCTGGTTACCAGAGAAATAAGAAAACTTATTTACATTCATTAGATTGAGAAATATCCTATCATCTAGTATGATTAAAACAATTTACTACTCTTTTTCCTAATCTATCTTACATTACGGTATAATCGGTTGGAGGGGGGGGAGATTTTCAAGTCAAACCTCTTACCTGTAGAAAAGATTTAGAGGCTGGTTTTGAAGATAATCTTTCGAAAACCATCAATATTTCCAACCTCACAACTATTTAACTCTCTAAAGGTTCTCAGTTTAAATAAAATCTTCAAAAGGAACGCACTGCTACAAATTCACAATGACCATTTCAATTCAACAATTTCCACAAAAATAAGTAACTGACCAAGAGAGTGCTTCTCAACACCATTACGCCTATCAAGGTATAAAAAATTTTAATTTTAATTTTAATCAAAACAAAAAAAAATTATAAAGCCTTCAAATCTGAAATCAAACAAGTATTAGAAAACTCTGACAGCAATTACAATTTCTTATTTGATTATGTTTATGTATTTAATAATTTAATTCTATATTTATATCTTACTTCTATACCTACCTTTACATTATTTTATAACTTAAATACTCCCCAATTTAAACTTGTGAATTGATCTTTCCATTGAGTTGGATAATTTTGTGTAAAAAAAATAAGTTGCAGTTTATTTAGGACAAGAAAAGATTAAGGTTCGAATCCCGGTACTGACAAAAATATTTTTTTGATAAATTGATTTTTTCTGTACCTATATATTTAATGTTTGTATTATTAATATTATTATGGTATAATATTTTTAGCTTATAAAGAAGCATCTACAAACAAATACTGGGTACGACCTCAAAAATGTACTCACTTACTTACCATCACGCCGATTTCCCGCGGGGATAGGCAGAGAGGATAGAGCGCCACGTTTTTCTGTCCTGATACACAATTCTCGCCTTATACACATTCATACATCTTCTCATACAAGCTCAACGATTATTAAGACTTCTAACAGGGCCATCGTTCAGTATCTGGTTTATCAGGTCGTGCTGAGTCTTCCGCGGACGTCCTCTCAAAAATTGTAAAAATAATATTTTTTTATGAAGGTTATGTTTTATTTGAACTATTAGAAATGTATTTTTTTATTACTTGAATAAAAAATATAAATTATCTATCAATTCTGAAGAAACGTGTCGATCATAAAATACCCATCTGCAGGGCCTTGTAGGAAATAAATTTATGGTTTTTACATTACTTTTGAGGGTTACAATTACAGGGTCTCTTTTACATTAACCTTTACCATACCGTGATATAAAATACTCGTACGCAGCCATGCTGTCAACTCGTGTTACCGTACGAAATTAGAATTCTATTTGTCTTTAAAATGTAAAAAAATGGTTAATGTCATAAATTTACTTTAAGTATTAAGCATTAAACATTAAAAAAATATATAATTTTATAATTCGGACCATTCATCACGTTCTGTATTGGAGGTTGTATTGTATAATACAACATTCCTTTTTATCTATCTTCATTTAATTAGTGAGAAAGAGACACCATTATATTCGTACGTTTGTTATTGTTAACACTATGAAATTAATGTGCGATTTCTTTCTGTCTTGCCATAAATGGTATTTTTATCAACGTATTAATTTTACAACGGAATGAATTAAGAATAATTATTTTGTAGGATTCCCCTTACATAATTGATTTTTCAAATTTTCTAAGCGTAAATATTTTCCTTTAAATTACTTAAAATATGAAATGTATGTTTCGTATATTTGCCGAAATATTACAGATTTAATTAGAGTGGTAGACCTGTGTTACTGCATGGTTTGGGAAGGTTTTATCAAAATTCTACAAAATTTTGATCTTTTTATCATAAAAACAACGTCTTCATTATATCAAGTTTGTATTTTCTTTTTTAAAACCTCAGTCTCTCCACTATTAAATGCAATGTTCATAACATTTGAGTACAAGCAATTCTTTTGAATTAATATTTGTGTCGTTTAAAAAGTACTCTCTATTACATATAGCGTTCAATGATAGTTAACAATGTTGAAATTTGATAAGGCATATAATGGTTTACTTTGATTATGTCTACGGTGAAAAGCGTTAGTTTAGTTTATTTTATGAAATACGATAAAGGATTCTCAATTTACAAATTTTAATGGAAAATGGCACGCAGTAATATTTGTTGTTTTATTAAGTTTCATTGTAATGGGACATAATTAATTTTCCGTCATTATTGGCGGGTTATGCTTTATGCGTTCGTGTGCTACTTTTTAATCGCAAAAAGAATTATTTTATCGACAAAAACATATTTGTGGAATTATCTTTGCATTATATATATATTTTTTTTTATTTATTTGACATTTTTACAATTTTTTTATAACATGAATTAATATTATTAAAATTACATGTTTTTTTTTCGCTTACCTCTCCAAGAGACTAGCTCTTATGCATTGAGAGGGAATTACACTATAATAATTTTATATAGAATTATACATTTGTAGTCTATAATTATGTGTTGTCTATTTGTGTGCTCCTGAAGTATTCTATAATATTATTTATTTTCTAATTACGAGCTTCTGAAGTGTTCATTAAATTTCTTTCTAAACTCTTTTATTTCTTTGATTTGTGTAGGGAGACAATTGAAATTATTTATCCCTAAGTATATAAAACTTTGCTGATAGTGTTTGATGTTACATTTAGAGATTTTAGCGTTATTTTTAAACCTTAATGATGTGCTTGTTTCAAATTTTACAATATTATTTCTTTTAATTAATTGAGATTTTTTTGTAAATGTTTTCTATTTTGGGAACTTTGCAAAAAATGTTTGTGTTGAAACAGTTTTTTTTTTAAATATTACTTTTATGAATGTTCTCTATATTATTTTATATTAGTCAAATTTTATTTTAGTAATACTCGTAACTACAGAAATTATAATTACATTTTAACAATTCAAAAGTAGCAATCATAGTATTGATTCTGTCAAATATGGTAATTAATTAATAATAATTTAGTAATAAGCTAATTCTAGATATGCTTTCTTACATGCATATATGTTCCTCGATAATCGTATGTCACGGTATTTAATAAATAATTTAGATCGTTATATTGATTTTAATAATTACTCGAAAAATAATTAGTACTTTCATGTATAAACGTCGCACTTGTGTGGGTTACATGTGTACACTTCACTGGAAAGGAATGTGAGAGTGAATATTTATTGCATTTTAAAAATTCATCTTCGGCGGTACCTCGTTACGAGAATGATGTCTGGCACGGTTCACGATTGTGAGTCCGAGTGTGGCTGAGGAGTCCTACTCTCGAACCGCATACCCGTAGCGCACGTGTATCCGCTGGGCAGGGCGGTTCTCAGAGACGGATCTTCCTCCATCATTTTTGTGAATGCGCAGGAGTGAGCCTGCCGAGTACATTGCCGCTCGACTTATTGGGGTTACGTGGATCAGTTTGAGGTGAGGGGTTGGTCCAGTGGCTAGGGTGGTCCGAGACGACTGGAGCTCTCCGTTACTTTGCAGCGTTTTCCGATCTATGCACAGGACTTTGTACGGACCTCAATACAGTAGGTTCCCAGATGCGTGCAGTGATACAGGGCAGCACCGCCGTCGAATGACATATTCGTGATAACGCATAAATGTATTGTAAATACTTTGTGAAGGTAGATAAAAGATTTGTACAATTCTTTAATTCAAATTATTAAAGAAATAAGTTAATACTTTCCGTTTTACAATGGAATACTTTGAACTGTATAAAATCATGTTTATGCGTTCGAGTATGCTCGATTGATATGCAAATAAGCTGTCCTAGGTAATAATTAATTTTTCAAGTTGTGCTCCGTTAACATAAATATCTATAGAATTAACGAATCAATTCATAATTGGTTTTATCTTTGAGACGCTTTTTCAATTCTGCTCTACTACTTACTTACATCTGGAACATTTAAAAAGATCATATCCCTTTTTCAAAAAGTATAAATATTATAAAATTTTCGGAATGTTTTATCAACAGTTCTGTACGAGAGCCGCGAGAATGGCGTCATTAGCGCGCGGATCTCGGAATTTGCTGCTAACGGTTTCTCGAACATGAATACGTTATCGTCACGCGCCTATGTCAGCGATAAAGTTTCACAATCGCGATCCTTTTTTTTACACCCTTAATATATACCCTTAAACTAACGCATTAAAGATTTTTTCTGCATTTATATAAAAAATCAAATTGATTACTAATCAATTTTAAATTGCTATGAAAATCAAGGAGTAATTTGAACGGATAATGATAAGGCACCATATTGTCTGTTTCATAATTTTCAACAAAATAATAGGTTTTGAAAGAATATCGTTGAAATATAGAAGAAAAAAATTCTAAAAATTAAAATACACAATAATCCAAAACAGGAATACAATAAAAAACTTGATATACATACATACACTCGTATATGTATGCATATCAACTTATATTTACGCGCATTGTTACTTCGATTGGCACCACAGGATTTCCTGATATATTGTAATATACATGTTTGTATGTGAGTATTGTCACCTTTTTACAGAGAGCAAAGAAGACGATAAACGACAGGCGTTTTAATTACATCCCGTGCTTCGACTAGTCCAGAGGTCCAAATAAACTACCAATGCGCGCTTCTATTGGTCAAAATCTAAAGAAGACAACCCAGCTAAAAGAACAACAACATCGAACCAAAAAGACAGCAAAAATAAAAAGGTTAATGCAGTTCATATATCATATGTATGCTTATTGTTAATCGGAAACTTGGGAACCAGCTATCGAAGGCATTTACATAAACAACTTACATATCATATATTTATACAAATAATTATACTTTTATAATTGTTTTTTTATCTATGATTGTATTTTTAATTTTAGTAAGTAGTATACATTGTTTTCTGAAGAAGATATCATAGGTAATTGATAGAAATAACAATTTTTTTAATCTGAAAGGTAAACCTGGATGTTATCTAAGATCGCTTTTATGTACATAATCTGGAGGCACTCTAATCATCAGTAACGTGGCAGATCGGTCTATGGCGCTGGTTTAAGGCACCAGTCTCTTCGGAGGCGTGGGTTTGAATCTCACCGCTGCCAAGATTTTTCTAAATGACTTACTGCCACACTCTTCCGTTCTGACACTAAGCTCTCACCACGTCCATATTCATATATTTTCTCACGCAAGCACGTCAATTGTTGGGATTTTTAACAGGACCATCTTCCAGTATCTTCAGTGCCATCTTGCTTTCTTACTATTCGCTTCTCATTCATTCGTTACACCTGACCAAAACACCTAAACGACCCTTTTTTATTATATTTATTAATTTATATATATTTTATTTTAATTACATCTTACGTGAATTATATCTTTAATAAAATTATGTTAACAATTTTTTTGTATATCTAGTACCTTAGTAGTATTTCAGAGATTAAATAATGTCATCTAAAAGAACATTGGATTAAATCAAGCGATTGCAATTCGACTTGACATTTCGATTGCAATTAATTTGCCAATTTATTTACGATTTACAGTCTTATATAATATTTAAATAAATAAAAGTAAAAGATACTTCGTCCCACAGTGACGTAAGACTACAATTGACTTTTAAAGAAACTTGATACTTCTATTTAAGGGCGTCCTTTAAAAAATAATTAATAATGTCGCATTTTTTTAAGAAAATGTGGGTTTTTATTATTTATTTATATCAGATGTTATACACTAGATTTGTTTTTTTTAAACATTACCTAAACAATATATTTACACTACACATTGTTTTTTTTTTAATTCAAATCTTTGATTAAAAAACAATAAAAAAACACTCATAAATAGGATCGATATAAATATTATTTAGTAAGAAAATATTGTCTTTTTGATATAAAACTTGATTTTAAATAGTAGCTGAAGCTTTAAAGCATAGAAGTAAATATAATATATTATTTAAAATAATTTGTATTCACTAACACAAAGTGTTTAAAACCGTCGAAAATTGATCTTATGTACAGCAAACTGAATTGTTTATAACTCTATTAATGTTTAACATTTATCTGATTTGGTTCAATGTAGATTTGTCTATTTTTTGTATTAAGGCAATTTTGTGGCACACGGAAAATAAATGTAATGGTCGCGGTTTTTCTTATAATTCAAACAACATTGCGAACAACATTCAGTTTATTAGTATTACTTTAGTGTAAAGATTTTATCTAAGTAATAATTTTAAAAAAATCAAATCTACTCTATAACTTCTGATATAAATGAATAGTAAAAACCCATATTTATATGAATTTTTTTTGAATGGGAACCTTAGTAAAATGTTTAATTTTTCTTTTTCAGAAAAAATCAAAACAATGAGTATCGCATTTTGAATCATAAAAATCATCATATTATGTTAACAAATGTTATTTGATTGATATATATTTATATTTGATATGTATTATTTTTTTAATTAATATGTATTTTTCATTTACTGCAAACAGTTTTTTTGTTTTAAGCACTGTATATTTTTTAATTCGAGTTTATAAAAAAAAGTTATCAAAATAATTTACCGTATTTAAGAAAAATACATAATTTATTTAATTACGTCCTCGTTACTACGAAATGTAATAAAATTAATTATATCTTCGTTCCTATGAAACGTAATAAAATTAATTATGTTATTGCATATTATTAGATTTTAGAACAGATTTCATCAACATTTTCGGTCATTATCTATGCATTGTTGAACGAAAGCATCTTCGAATACCTCTTGCTTTTGTCCATTATTATCGTTATCACGTGTGATGATATTAGATCTTTCCGAAGAGTTTGACGATTTCATCAGTCCGTCGGGTTTTATAGTTGCCTATCGGCCTTTTGATTCCCCTTGGGTACCACTGGATGCGTTCGTCCAATTTATTGTCCGTCCTTCGAGAGCTGTGGCCTGCCCATTGCGTTTTCATTCTCTCGGCGTATTCAATTACATCAACTACTCGTGTCTGCTCTCTTATCCATATGTTTTTTTTCCATTAATTAGATTAATTTATAATGAACCTGTTCGATATTAATGACAGATCCACAGAACGCCGATGACCATGCGCGTGTGGATACTCCATTATGGTTACTTTACTTTTGAATTGTCAAGGAGAATGGATGCTCGTTATTAACAAGAAGAAGTTGTACATTTTTATTGCTAGTGTATTCGGTTCCTTGCGTGTGCGTGCCAAAACTACTATTGTGGATCACAGTGCTTCGTGCTGAACATCGAAAAAGGTTTTTGAAGTTCAGGAGTTGTGACTACATGAAAGAAAATCCAGGTGAGTCGTGTTTCTTCCTGGTTGGTCCTAGAGCTTTGTCCTATCCCTATACCAAATTCCTATCATCCTTCCTACATCCCGTTTTCCCCTTGTGTACAGTATTGTATTAAGATGTTTATTACTTAACATCTTCTTAATACAATACTGTTTTAGGACGAATCGTTTTAAATAAATGCGAAAATTTATTATCATTATTTTTTTCCATTCATTCTATATGCTAAAAATGAAACTCGTTGAAAACACACAACCCCGTACACGCAGTATAAAACGCCAATGGAAAGAGTCGCGTCACGCGGATTATTTGATTTTGGGTTTGTAGTTTAATAGAGCCGGCTCACCAAGGCATTCAATCACGGTCCATTAGTCCATCGATTTATGGCCCACTGGCAAGCCCGGATTGTTGTTTATAGATTACACCGTGAACCGAACTGAATATCCCAACGGGCGAGAACCATTTCGGTGCTGGTGACGTTTATTGTTAAGACCCTGGTGGTGGTATTTGTTTAGTTATTGCGGTTACTGCTGAATGGTCAATTTCATCAATAATAATGAACTATGTGAATGAATATCGTATTAATGAATTACATAAATATTTTTGGATGTATGACGTCATACTAAAAATAAAGTTATTATTTATTATGTTAAGCGATATTTAAATTATTCAAACTATAGTAACAAAATCGCAACGCCATCTATTGACACAATTAATAATATTCTCCTGTGCAATGATGAGAATTCTTTTTAACAAAACTTTTTCCAATGATTTTTTTTTCTTAGCCTTTCCGATACAATAGTATAAGCTTACTGTATCCACAACTAGACCGAAGTACATGCTAAAGGAGACATTCATACGCTTTATCTAACAGTGAAATCTAAACTATATATTAAACGATTAATCTCTATTAGAATACAAGTTACAAAATTGAATAACCAGAATATATATATATATATTTAATTATTATTTTGAAATTTTATATAATATGAGTTTTTTAAATTTGTTACACAACTAAAGTTACATATTTTTGTGAATCGCTTACTTCTCTAAAAAAGAAACTAGCTCTTGTGCTTGAAGAGGGACTTGCACTATAGTTATTTATATAGAGTTGAAGTAACATATTTGTAATCTATAATATTATTTATTATCCTTTTAAAATTAGCAATATTATCTTTGTGGTTAAATTCATATTTTTATTATCTATTTGTGTGTGTCTGAAGTATTAATTTAATTTCTATTTTAGTTATTTTATATCCTTTATCTCTTTAATTTCTGTAGGGAGGCTATTGAAGTTTATTTATATATTTTTTTTCTTTTATTCGCTATTAATTAGTGATTTTACAATTGATATTTTACATCTTATATTAATTAATATGTTATATCTTTATGATTATTCATAAAGATATAACAGAAAATATTGATCTATCAAAAAATATAGTTACCACAGGGACTCAAAACTTTATATCGGCAGTGGACAACATTATCGATTAAACTACAGTGATCTTGCATAAATTGTTTTCTATGCACGACATTTTATCTCGTTGGAAGCGACAATATTTTTAATTACAATATTTCTCAAAAATGTTTGACTCCGCTAGATGACGCCAAGATTTCTAGAACTTGATTATATTAAATTTAATGAAATCATTTTTAATTTGTAATTCTAGATTTTTCTAAAAATAGTGGTATGTCTGGTTTGTTTTAAAAAATCTTAACTTCACAAATGTTAAATGTTACAGAGTTAAATTAATTCATTGTTAATACAAGTATGATTATATAACCTAATCTCAAACATTCAGTACTGATTAATATACCAGTTTTAATGCTAACATTTTGTAGAAAGCTATGTGTATATTTGTTAAGCTATATAGCTGGGACTAGGGCTTGCATTACCAGTTTACCAGTAAACCGGTAATGGGAAGAATTATTTACCGTTTACCGGTAATTGCAATTTGATGGTAAATTGCAAGCCTTAGCTGGAATATAGAAACCTCACAAACGAAATAGACAGGTGTGCACTGCAAGGATGAGTAGCATTTAGGTAACTAAAACGTATATTTAGATCGAAAATTTCACAATATTTCAAAATAAAAGGCTTCAGGAGACTTAAAACGTGCCTTATCCATAAATTCAAAATAACCCTGCTAGGCATGAAACGAACTACGTTTAAAGAGTTTTTGAAACTGAATAAAAATCTGAGTTACTTGCTGTAAGACCAGAGCAGAAGATCTAGTTCGCTAAATATCATTATTGAAATAGCAATGACATCTCAACCGTTGGAGTAAACAAATTCTAGGACAGAGGCCACGTACTGGAAGCCGAAACGTCGGACGTCTTGCAGCTCATTTATGACATAATAACTATTGCATTAAGTAACTGGATGTGGAGTACAAAAAATGGAGAGGAATAGCACTAATTAATATAAGTAAATTATAATACTTTGGGTACTTTCAAATAGCTGCTAAAATATCATCACAAGCATTTCTTAATTAGAAGCAGACAAAGAGAATGGAGCGCCAAAGTGTTCTCAACGACTGAAACTTGTATAATAACTGCTCTGAATATGTCAATGATTGTAAATATAGAAACTTGTTAAATCAGTGTTAATCCCACAGTGAAGCGATATTGACCACCCCGTCTCAAATCCCGTAAGCCTTTCCGGACACAATATGCACCCCACGCTCCAGAATAATAGGATGCAGACGTGATAAATAAATAACTTGCGGTTGACCAATAACAGAGTAACTTGGTTTAACCTTATAGTCTTATGTAACTGCAAAGATCCTCAAACAACGAAACACATCGAGGATATTCAAAATTCACTTCAACACTGAGTGAATCTCAGATGTTCACAACGCAACACCAGTTCAATTAGATACGAAACCTGCTAGTCCAATATTAAACTGCTAATAAATTAAGGCATATATTTTTTAGTCATGCGGATAAATTTCCAGTGCACCAAAAATTCCAGGAAGTCAAAACAATAAGGGTCGTGTTTTTTATAGGCTCAACTATTTAATACCATTCATGATAATACACGATTAAAATAGATCATCAAATGATTCTACGACAATACACAAATTAATTTTTAACGTAATCTTATACTAGTAGTATCTTGGAAAACCAAACAAATTCCAATAAATAATACTAGACGTGCTTGTGGTCTAGTGTTTGCGATACTCGCCTAGTGTTCTTGGGGGTTCGAGCTTGGTTCAGAAAAGCCTTCAAGTTTTTCATAGTCCAAGCATTTAGCTAAGTTTTAAAATAGTAAGAATATTGATGTAACACATACTCCGTGTACGAATCTCAATTATTTTTTTTCAAAAAAAGTTGTTTTCCCTTACGTATTACATAAAGTCTATAAAATAACTCATTTATCCTGTTCCACGAATTAGTTGATCAGAAATTTTTCATGAAATATGATTTTTTCGTCCGAGGCATGCAAATCCATAATGCCTAATCGACTAGAAACCTATTTGTTAGAAAGCGGATTCGGGAATGGATTCCATTTTGGAAATGCAACGGTTGATTGAAACACGTGAATCGGGTCGGCGATCTCTACCAGTATTTACGTAATGCAATCAATTTGTCAACCCAGTTGACAAACGTACCGACGCTGACGACGCGCAACGGCGACGCCGACGGCCGGGCCGCGCGTCAGCCGTCGGTCCCACCTGCAGCTCTAGGTTGATTTATAGTAAAACTAGAACCAGTAGTGGGAGAGATATCTTCTGAACAGGGGTATAAAAGCAATAGTGCTATTTATCAGGGTTTAAAATGTACTAATCTGTTTTGGTGAATAAAAATATTCCTGTATACTGTGCACTGTGTATGGATTTATAATATAAGGCTACTGAGTGTTTACGCGCATTGTTACTTCTATTGACACCACTGGCTTTCTTGGTTTATAATAATGTACATGAGTGTGTGTGAGTATTGCCGCGCTTTTATCGGAAAGTTAAGAAGACGGTAACCGACAGGCGTCATTCTTATTACATCCCGTGCTTCGACCAGTCCAGCGATCCAAATAAACCAATAGTGTGCACTTCAGTCGATCTAAATCTAAGGAAGACAACCCAGCTAAAATAATAACAACACTGGACCAGAAAGACAGCAAAAATAAAAATGTTAGTGCAGTTCATATATCATATGTGTGCTTATTGTTAATCGGAAACCTGGGAACCAGCTATCGAAGGTATTTACATAAACACTAGGTAAGACTTGGATGAAAATGTCATTATCCACAAGCATTTGCATTAAATGGGTAAACAAATCACTGTGAGGAATGATTGGAGTTTTTTCAGGTTCAGTAATACTTCAGGAATTTTCAATTTAGCCTAGTTTTAACGGAACTGAGTCAGGTCTTGGACTATGCACCTTTTTTAAAAAAAAAAAAATAAACCATACTTTGTACTACATACATGACAGTTTATTATATTTATCACGACTATAGTTTCGAAAGATACAGATGAAAATAACAATTTAAACAATTTGCACCGTAAAGTAACTGCCGTATCAATTAATGGTCATATTTATTGAAATATTTTTTTTACTAAGATCCCATTAACATGTTTACCGTTTTTATCGTAATTCACTTTTCCAACGTCATCTTTAAAAGAATTGGAATAATTTAAATACACTACCTTCAAACAAACCAGTAGCAAAATGAAATACTTGTAGCTCTCTAAGGGAAAGTCCTTATTAGCCTGCTTACTAATCATCGCATTGTTTCCCCTCAGGACAGATAGAGAGGATAAACCGCAGTCTGGCCTGTACTAAAGTAATAAATCTTCATCTGTCTAGCTTACTGGACCATCGTACATACATAATAATATAAACACACGTTGTATTAATCGCCTTACACAACTTGTTCTGAACCCTTGAAACAATTTGCGTAAGTAATAAATAATAGTTTAATCGAAGCTGTATGCACAATATACAGTAAACTTTAACTTGGAAACTATGTTGAAGAGATTTTATAAAGTTTTAAGTTAGTAATAATACCATCTGGATTTCGAATCATGTAGTCCGTAGACTAAACTTTTAATGAAACCCAACATGAACATAACATCTAATTCTGTGGTATATTCTATTACAACTCTTCAGAAAACTATCAGCTTCTTAATCCCTCTTCTTGCTTTCTACGTTCTGGGCGAAGGGAAAGCTATATGATAATTTATAAAAATAAAATCAAAATTCTTTACAATTAATTATACAGCTAATCTAAGATTAAAGATTCATACCCTGACTAAGTAAAGATATTTTGTAAGACTTTAAAAAAATAATTGTACAATAGCAAAAATTAACAAAGTACTATTGAATGCTGAGGTATATAGTTTTTGTAATATAATTTAATGGTGAAATTGTTTTCACTTCAGTTAAATGATATTTTTTAAATACTATTGACTACTAATTTTTAAATACTATTGACTATTAAATACTATTGACAAAATATACGATATAAATATATAATTTATCAAGGTATGAAGAAGATTTGATGTCCAGGGAGTATGGCTCGGGATGACTGTATTTTTCTCAGGATCCTTGAGTGCAACTTAGAAAAACTTGTCAAATATATCTAACTAACCTACCATGAGGTAGGCTGATGACAGATTGCCACACTCTTCAGTACTGACACGTAACTCTCGCCTCATCCAATTTATACATCTTTTCGTGTATGTTTGTTGTGTATGGGGGCTAAGGGGATCAGGGAGAATGTTTACGCAGAATCTTAAGAATTAACTCTGCAAAATTTGATTTACATAGCTCAAAGGTTGTTGGAATGTGTATAAAACAGACAGACGATAGAAGAAAAATGAATCACATAGATTTTTATTATCAAGTAATAATATTCTCAATATTTCTAAAATGCTCAATATCTCTAATTATATATTGCAACAAAGTATTTTGATTCAGTAAGCTCTACAATTATTTATATGACATTATTTTTTGGATGAGTTAGATCATTAAAGCATTATTTAATTAATAATTATACAAAATACTTTGTTCAAACAACTATTTATTAATTTTTCTACATGTTTCGATACCTGTGGTATCATCTTCATAAAGGACGATATTTAAAAAAAATCGGGGGTTTATGCAATTATTTTTATATAGGTAAAACTTGCAGAAATTTTGATATTAGAATTAGGGAGCATTTGAGATGCCTAAATAACAATAACTATTCAGAATTTTCCAATCAGCTTTTGGAAACAAACCATTATTTTGATATTAACAAGGGTTTAGAAATACATACAAATACTATTGGTTTGCAGTTAGATAAATTTGAAATTTTATAAATAATAAAAAGTGTTAATAGTAGTTTTGTTTTTATCTATGTTTGTATTTTTAATTTTAGTATACATTGTTTCCTGAAAATGATATCATAGGTATCAAAATATGTAGAATAATTAATAAATAGTGGTTTAAACAAAGTATTTAGTAAGTATAAAATGAGGCCATAAAGAAATTTAGCAAATATTGAAGAAGTCACTATTTAATTATTTGATAAGCGTACAATAATTCGTGCCTAATAGTCCATATTCTGACTCAAGCATTGTGCAGTCATCATGCCCGAATAAGTAACTATTGTACATCATCTCGTTCCTACCATGGCCTGTATCAACCACCATCATCCCACCAAGAGAATAATATTTCTGTATTTCCTTAGTGCTAGATCACCTTTTAGTAATGTTCCATAACAATGGCTTTGTTATTTTTAATGACGCTGGTTATACCCACTTTCATACTTTACTCATTCTTTTTTACCGTCTATTCATGTACATCTTAACAAATAAAACCCGTTGCATCTTAACATCAGGTAAAGTCATCCGGATATTTTTTTTGTAAAAAAAAAATATCAAAAACTTATATACGAGTGCATGTAATTTTTGCCTTGTTTACTTTTATGTGCATCAGTTAATCATTCCCCCCCTACATACAAAATACAATATACAACGCATAACAGCTCGCTTTCCGCTCGACTCAATTTTTTTTTAATATTAATTTCAATAATATTTTTTTATTCTCTTGTAGTTTTTTAAGTAGGTTCATATGTACGATACAGTTAAAATAATAGATTAATATAGTTGTGCTTCAAATTATTTTATCTCCTATAGATATGTAAAGGTTTTTTTATTTTAAGCGTACATCAACAATATTTTGATTTTTGAATAATTTTCAGTTGTTTTTATTTCTTTTCCATTAATAATCCTATTATAATCCTTTTTTACCAACCTTTAACCGTGCTCCTTTGTAATATTAAAATTTAAATGCCTATGTTGATAGTTATAGTTTTTTTATGGAAATGCACGTGATTAAGTAAAATTATTATTACAGCTTTTAAATTATAAGCGTTTATCCCCAAATTCCATACAATAAAAATCACCAATCAATGTGCTAATTGAAGCCTATTAATTCATTTTAAATTAAGTAATCATAAATTTAAAAATTCACACTAAGTAAAATCAATCTCATCTTTTTTGTGGGAAGTTTTCATTTTATTATTTTAAAATATATTATATCTATCATAATAGTTAGCAGTAGCAGAGAAAAATTTACTGAAGGTTTTTTTTAGATATTTCTTGTTTTTATGAATAAATTAAATCATATTTAAAGGGTAAGACTTTGGGGAGGACAAAGGAAATAAAGAAAAACATATTCTTTTATGACTAAAAAAGTTTTAGAGAAGGACGTTCATGAATCAAAAATACAGTACAAAATTATATCGACAAACATACTTTTAACGATAAATCACATTGAGAAAGATAAAAATCTGAAAACAACTATAATAATATAATATTTACATTTTTCAATAAAATATGTGTTCCTTGGAACATCGCAACTTTTTTTCAATGCAAAATAAAAGTGAATATAATTCATTATTGTAATAAATGGATTATGGAAATAAACCTGAAATGATAAAATTGAACAAAGTATCATTGAGAGTACGTTTTAATAGATCAGAACACAATATAAGACAAGAAGAGCAGGGTTATATAGAGGAAGTAATAGAAATTAATGCATAACGTCCACACAAGTTGATCTTATTTTCATGTACACATCTTTATTATTTTATCTGATTTAATTCACAATTTAGCAAGACAGACTGGTTATTTATACTATTAATATTTTTATACTATTATTGACATTGAAGGCACTCATCATTTTTCTGTTTTAGAAACTTTTGATTCCAATTTGTACATATTAAGTAATTGGGACCGTAAGTGGTATTTTAAGTTCCCTTTAAAATGCGGTGATCAAAAAATCAGTGTTAAGTGTCAAGACAAAACTGACTGTTTTTAAATATGTATATAGAGTCACTTTAATGTATGGCCACCAAATGTGGATCCTTATGGTGACAGTAAAGTCAATAATCCAAAAGTGTAGCAGGATTATCATTATTGAACCGAGTGAGAAGTTCCGGTATAAGAAAGGAAAAATTTCAATTAAAGAAGTTTGGATACTTCTTTAGAATGCCAGAGGAATGACTACCATGATATATCTTCTTGATAGTCGTAACTCCGGAGGAAAGTCGGTTGGTGAGTCTTGTCTAATCTGAGATAAATAACAACAAAAACTGTATAAAGACAGATTAGATTTTGATTGGTAGTAAGTTTCTAAGCGGCACGAATAGGAAAAGATGGAATCGCCATGTCAAGACTTTGGGCCACCAAACTTTCTAGGATACGGAGATGAAAATGATAATGAAATTAAAAATATTTACATAAATAATAAGACAAAACACTTTGTTTAAACCACTATTTATTGATAAATCAACATGACTTATACTTTTATAGTTTTGTTTTTATCTTTGCTTGTATTTTTAATTTTAGTATACATTGTTTCCTGAAGAAGATACTATAGGTATCGAAACATGTTGATTTATCAATAAATAGTGGCATAAATAAAGTGTTTTGGCTTATTATTTATATAATATGTGGTAACAAAGTAATTTTGTTAATATTGAAGAAAAAATATTTACGAATACAATTGAAACTTTAAAACAATGGCGGTAACCCCATACTGAAAGGATTTTATAAACTATTCTACCTGGTACTAGAGAGCGACATGTTCCGAAGTCTTGGAAATAACCGTAGTTGTTCTCTTTTTCAAAATGGAGAACAAACCTCTAATAAAAACAACAGGCCAATATCATCTTTCATCTAAGTGTAGAAAGTTTTATTTGACGTCATCACACCCAGGTTTACCCAAAAATTAAACCTGAGTTACTAATTACTAGTGTCATTACAACCAGATAAACCAATTCAAAACAGATTCAGAAAAAAACTACAGAACCATACATCATATCTATATACTCAGTCAAATTATCCAGAAGACTGAGGAGTATAATAATAAAAATGGAGTATAATAAACACTGTATTAACTCTTTGTAGATTATTATAGGCTTTTGGATAGTAAATAATAATAAATAATAATAATAATAATGGATAATTTTTATAGCGTCATTTTCGTAAAAACTTTCACCCCAAGGGCGCTTTACACATAAACTGTTTATTGTAGACATTGTTATTTTCACTTATGGAAATGATTTTTTGAAAAGGTGCGTTTTAGGTTCTTCTCAAATAAAGTCTGTGATACACTGTTTCTTATGACTGAGGGCTAAGAGTTCCACGCTTTTGGGCCTGCCACCACAAATGCCCGTTCACTAAATTTAGACTTCTGGCATCAGTTGGTCGGTTCTACAACCCTTTCTGCAGCTGAAGTAGAGACTGACCTGAGAGTTTGACGTCTACCATTCAAATTATCTGGAATACAAAGTTCTTGAAGATACAGAGGTGCCATGTTGTGTGTCGCCTTGTACATCAACCAGCACAATTTAAATTCAACTCTTTCAGGGAATCAGTGTCAATGTAACTGATGTAAAAGGGATGTTATGTGAGAGAATTTGAAAACTCCATATATTATCCGTGCAGCCGCATTTAGAATAGATTGTAATCAATCCAGCTAAAACATTGGCAGGCCAGCATAGATACTGTTACAATAATTTACACGTGACATCACAAATGCATTAATAAGTAGACGGCCTTCCTCAAAAGGAAGACTACTTTTTATCTGTCTCAGTTGATAAAAGCATGCACTGACAGTTTTACTGATTTGTGTATTAATTGAAAAATCTGAACGTCCAACAACTTAACTACAGATTTAGCATTCGCAGACCTTGATTCCATAGCTGTTTCTGTCCATAATAGCTCTGTTTTGGATGGATTCAATGTAAGTCTACTTTATGCCATCCACTCGCCTATTTTATCTACGCATCTTGCAATTTTTCTTTGTAATACCTCTGTCTCAACCGGCTAACAGAAAAAATAAATTTGTGTATCGTCTGCATAACAGTGGGGCCATAATCCTGACGATATTATTATATATTCTATATCTTTCGTATATAAAATATACAATAGTGGTCCGAGAACAGTTCCCTGAGGTACTCTGATATTAGAAGTAGATCTAGGGGAGGGGAGTAATCCGGATAGTACCAATGTTACTATAGTGCTGCCAGATAGATTATTGGTATATTAAGGTCATGAAATATCTCTGTAATTTCGCAACAATGATAGTCCGGCTACATGAGGATTCCAGACCACGAATAAGATTTTTACGAGATGTTAATCTCTAAGACAGGAAGTATCCTCCCATGAGATTTTCTGAAAAAGACTCTCAGCTTTCGTAGTCCACTGTGTACATACAAAGTCTCAAGAATTCTAGCACCGCCATTTGTTTCGTGCCTAACTTCACGCTTATTCTGCGCCAAAGTTAATCCGTTCATCGATTGAATTTGAATCTTCCCTACAATAGTTAAAACGGAATAATTTTTTGTTATTTAATGGCATATATGCCTTATTTTACAGAATAAATTATTATATATAGTTTTTAGCGACATCCGTGTGCGCTTGCACTAGTTTCGCTGTCAATAGCCGTGTAAACGGGTCGGCCCTACCAATCTCGAGCTGTGGCTCCAGATTAAAAAGTTAACACATATCCACGGGACTGAGATTTATATATCTCATCGTATCTCATTTCGTGCACACTTGCCATTAGAGAAGTAGTATCCTTAAACCTATATTTAAATGCTCTAGAACATGTTTTATAAACTTTATATTATACCACAGATTTTCTGACAACACAGTCATTTTTGAAGAATCATTAGAAGAATTGCCAAACCAAAAATGCCAAATGAAATGAAATGCTAAAACAAAAAAAAAACAAAAAATTGACCTCCGAATAAAAACGGATCGTAATAATAAATAGCCATATTCCTCAGACACACATCGATCGAAAACAGCATTACTAAATTTGTGTAAAACTGTTTATATCTTACCAACTGTACATTAGGGATCCCTAAAGCTACAATTCCACAATGCCTCAAAACAAAAGTCTTCAATCAATGCGTCCTCCCCGTCCTAACCTAACTCGCTTAAACTTGGACACTTACAAACAAGCCTGACCCTCAAGTTTAAGGTAACCCAGCGAGCCATGGAACGGATTTACGAACTATGCTCAAAGTGTCCTTGCGGGATAGAATAAGAAATGAAGATATTCACAGTATGAACAAAGTAGAAAATGTAGTCCGCTAAATAACAAAGCTAAAATAGCTGGCACACCTTAACCGATGGGATGAAAACTATTAAGAGTAAAAAATAATCAAAAACGTACATAGATTATCCTCACCTAACTGAACTGATGACATAAGTAGATCGCAAAAAGCAGCTGGATACGAAGGATGAAGGATTAAGAAGAATTGTGGTCCTTAAGATAGTGTTGAATTTGGACTGGAGAAGAATATCCCCTGGATAGGAATTGTTAACTGGAAAAAATAAAGTATGTATTGTAACGTTATAAATACGTTCCTATAATTGAATTATTTAAAATCATCTCAATAAATTCGGTCGGGAAGAAATTATTACATAATGACAATACTCTCGCGCATGCGCGATTGTTTGCGGTCGGGGACCGGTCCAGAAACGCATCGAGCGGCGCAAACAGCGTGGACGAGGGCATTTTACTTGTTGACGGGCGTAGTGACTGATCACACTTTTGGCGTTTAGGTCTAGCCGATCGCCAAGATGGCGGCGCTACCGGCCGTTAATTTAAACTCTTAAATTTATAGATCCTTAATGTTTATACTATTTAAAAAAATATTCATAGTTAATAATGCATCAATATTCTATTAATCTTGTGATAAATTCTAATTTGTATTTTATTCACCTTTTTTCAGGAATAGTTTATTTCCTACTTAGACCCGGGATAGAATAACTCTATAATAACGTTTGATTATGTTGCAAGCGGGATGTGTATGGGCATCCAGTTCTGAGTTCCGTACTCACATTTTATGTTTCTCCACTGATCTAGCCGGTGAGTGTGAACGAGACTCAGGTCACGTACATCACAGTAAATATGTGTATAAATAATATAACAAAATAATTATATAATATATCGAAAGCATGAATATATATAAATTAAAATATACTACAAAAAATACAAAATTCGTGAAAATAACCAGGAACCATATGATGATTTATATAAGTTTTGTGAGTTGGGACTTGGGACCATTCCAAAGAGATTATGTGGAGAATAGAAAAAGTCTGAGCTGTAAATGAAATACGCTCATTGTTATGACGATCTTGATTTTGAACTTTGAGTAATTTATGATTTAAAGTTTTCAAATCAGCCGTATGGTGGAAAGTTGTATTCTTACTAACTGAAAAAGCTTAAAGTTGAAATGTTGATACAATAAATAATACAAATATGCTGGACAGAGAGGATGAAATGACACCGAACTAATGAAGAAAGACAAGGACTCACACCATAATGATAAAAATACTGATGTACTTTGGACATGTCATGAGACATCCAGAGACTAATGAGATACTGTACCTTGTTATACAAGGAGCAATCAATGGACGACTAGGTCCTAGCAGGAGAACTTCTTGGCTTAGTAAATTTAGAAAATGGTTCAGCCAGACACCTGATCCTCTCTTCCGGGTAGCTGTAAATAAAGTCCGAAAAGGAAGGGATAATCCATTGTGAAATGATACTAAAATGTTAGTTAGTTAATGTATATGTTTTTTATGTAGAAAGTCTTGTCTTGGAACAATACAGAAGGGTAGAAGCAATTAGTCTTTCGCTGGCAGGAATTTCGTAAAGCCATTGTTATTCCAATTACAAACTTTATTTCCACGATTAGGATTATCCTGTGGTATTAAAACTTTCACAGTACTGTGAGAGAACGGGACATGACTCCCTCGCTCTCTGCAAGTTAATGTCACTTACCGTAAATTGTTGGTGTACTCGGTGAACGCACGGAATTAATATACTAGTACGAGTACAAGAAAGTGAGACGGGAAAAATCTGTTTTGTTTATCAAAATACCTTGTGATATTTATTTATTCAACATTATTTGCGTCTCAATGATGGAATGTATGCTATCGGTTTAGAAAAGTATTTTTTAATAGAAATATTAAAAATAAAACTGCTAAAGCATATTTAACAAATGAAATATTAAATAAAACACTTAGGTATATAACATGACCTGGGTATTATTTTTGACTCCCATCATTGCTTTTACATACACACTCTTCACATATTCATCGGAGCTCAAAAAATGACAGGTTTTGTACTTCGTACTACCAAGCATTTCAAAAATCCTCAATAATTTCTTATATTGTTCCAATCCGACCACAACTTAAAGACGCGTCCAGCATCTGGAATCCTTATTATAACTATTAGGAGAACACATTCTTATTGTGAAGTTGTAATTATTCAGAACATAGGTCAGTAATATATGAATTAAATATATTCATTATAAAGATATACATATACATATAAGATATACAGGTTCGAAAATTTGTTGCTAAAAATATTGTCGCTGTAACATAGTTGGATAATGTACCTTCCCCGCAACTGGCGCAACAGAAATATTTTTCGATAAAATTGATTTTATATGTATATTTTCAAATTAATAAATTTAATCTTTATTATAACGTTCATAAATTGGAAAATGTTCAAAATAAAATCATGCAAACTCTAAAGTATAGATTGCAATAACCTCGGGGTACTAACTACTGGTAGTGCTATGCAGATTCACTGAAAAAAATCATGTAAGTTGAAAAAACAGACCAATAGCTCTTTATACTTTAAACTTGTACTTTAAAAATCTGTCGAAACCAGATAAAATGTCCACCTTCCTTTGTCATGAATAAATTTTTATGTCCCATCATGAGTATCAATTGTATGCATTATATCAATTGTATGCGTTATTAGACCCGATACCTCAGGTGATTTGTCACTTTTTAGACATTAAATACCAAAATTACAGTTTTGAGTTGAATGTATCATGGGATACGTTCTGAACAAGAAAACCAATCAAGAATATTTTTTGCACCTAATATTTACGTATATTTGAAATTATTTAGTCTATTTAATTTAATTATATTATATAGTAACCTATAACGTATTTACAAAGTTTTAATGAATGTATTAATAGATTGTTAACTTTATTTTATTAACTACTTAATGAATAAAATACATCTACCGGTTTCGAAAAATATCATTTTCTTCTCAGGATATCATCAATTAATCAAAAACATATTATATGGTTTCTTTAACAGAATCTATTTTTAAAATACCTCATTTTTTTTTTAATTTAGTACCTTACTTAAATAGTCACTTAATATAAAAGTAATTAGAATAATTTTAAGAATTATTAGAAAATTATTAGAATAATTTTGTATCAACTAACAATTTAAGTTAAGTACTAAATTTATTTTTTAATATATATTTTTTTCTAAATAGATTCTGTTAAAGAAACAATATAAGATATGTTTTTGATTAGTTGATGACATCCTGAAGAAGAAAATGATATTTTTCTAAACCGGTAGATGTATTTAATTCATTAAGTGGTTAATAAAACGGATTAATATGTTAACAATCTAGAAAATGGATTTTAACCACAAAGTTGATTTTGTAAATCTTAAAAATATTTCATGAATTGTTTGTGTGTCACTTCTTCTTTAACGGCATTATAGGACTTTGAATGCCATGACCCCAGACACTACAAATCGCAATGCCCCTAATAGTTAACAATCTATCAAGCACTCGCCTATCCATTGCAGATTCATTACTCCATATTTCACGATGTTTAACTTTTAACCTCTTAAAGCTCTAAAAATATTTATCAAAAATTTATTTTGATATTTTACATCAACATTTCCGTGAAAGAGGTAATTTAACTTGCATGTAATATATCAGTTTGATTTGTAAATACTTCGTTTTGATAAAAGTACATTTTATACAATTCCTGTATTATATATAAACATAATTTTGTGTAAAAAAATACGATAATTTGTCATTAATGACGGGTTCCACATCAACCGTGCCAAAAAGAAGTTTCCCCGCGGGGATAGACAGAAAGAATAGAGCGCCACACTCTTCTGTCCTGACACACAATTTTCGCTTCATCCACAATCATATATCTTCTCATACAACTCGCCCGTTATTGTGGTTTCTAACAGGTCCATCATCCAGTATCTGGTTTACTTGGTCTCTATTTCTGGTATTATATATTTTTATAATAATAATAATATTCCTTTTTTCAATATGACTAGCTCTTAATAAACTAAATGAAGCGTTCAGTCACTCTGTACGATGTCGTGTCTAGGAAGTCTTACGCCAATACGGTTTGCTTAACTTAACTGAACTTATTAAGTTAATGTAACATAACTTAATGCGGAAAATGTTCTAGCGAGTAGCGCTGAAGCACCAGTAAGCATCACGATTTTTGTTTCACAAACTGTCAGAATTCACAACATCAAAAACAAAGGCTGTCAAAATTCCCAACGTCAAAAACAAATGCGACATTATTTAAAATGCCAAGACAGACCTCAAGTATTTTTGGCAACAACTATTTAGTATTTTATTTAATGACTGTGATTTTAGTACTGCCAGTTTTATAAGTTTACATTTAGAAAGAACGCAACAAAGACATTTAATGGAATATTTTTTAGAGACATAATTGATATGACGGCATGACATTGAATGATGGATTTCACTATTTAAAGCCCACTTAAATGATTTACGTTTAGTTGAATACTGCCAAACATAAATATAAACACTGTACATTCTTCTAGATGTAATATATTGATAATCGAACTAATGGAATTATATTTTTTTCGTATTGTATGTTTCAAAAAATTTACATCCTAGAACAAAATGATTAAATTTGTCTAATGAAAACACATTTTATGAAGTTTTAAGAATTTCATAACATAGTTCTGTGATATTTTAGAATCTATCGAAAATATATTTGGATAGAAAAAGTTCTGGGTTCATATACCAATAGGAATCAAATATTTTTTCGATAGATAATTTTTTCTGTACATCTTTCTAGCTGATTCATTTAATTTGTTTTAAAAGTATTTATTTTTAATTAATATAAAATCATATACGTCACTCTAATTAAACCGCAAACACTAGTGTTTAAATCCCGTCCTAAGACATCGTTTAAGCGTCTCTTTTTCTGAACTGGATCTTCTTCGATAATAATTAAATACCACGAACTATTTATAACAAACGTCAAGAAAAATAAACTAATTTTAATTTTTAACTCTTTATTTTGTTTTTTATTTTATTGAGGCATTTTGACAGTGTAAACATAATAACTATTCAACATGTGATACTAATATTGAAAATCCACAAAAATATTTAGATACATAAGTATGTTTAGATGCAGAAAATTAATGAAAATAAAAAAGAGGGAGAAGGGTGGGGAGGTTGCAACTATTGTTGCGATAAAGGGAGAGCAACATGTGTTTTTATAGATAGAATGATTGGGCAAAATTGAGATTGTGGTGGTTCGTTTAAGCGCAGTATGGCTAATGTTGAACGAGTCAATTTCTGCAAATTTCTCATCATGGTATTTGCATGACCGGTAAACGTCAGCACGTGTTCTTCGATGTTCTACGGTTTTCACATTGTGGAAGTTTGCTTCATCTAAAAAGGAATTGAATGATAGATTAAATCTAACATTCAGATGTCGAATAATCCTATTTTGTATTCGTTCTAATCTCGCAATATATGTCACCTGCCATGGGTTCCAGATTTGAGAAGCGTTCTCTAAGTGACTACAAACGAATGCGTAATACAGTATTTTGAAGCAGTATTGATTTTGGAAATGTTTGCAGGTTCGAAGTATGAATCCTAGCATTCTATAGGCCTTGGAGGTAATTTGGTCAACGTGATTTTTGAAAGTAAGTTTGCTATCGCTTTTATTTTCTAGCTGAGTGCTGTCTATTGCGTAAGTAAAATTAATATTGTTAAATTTTTTTGAGAATGTTATTTGAAAACACTTTTTAGCATTCAGGAGGAGTTTGTTCACTTTACAGTAGGCTGCAACGTTCAATCATTTTGCATTTTATGGCAGTCATCTAGGGAGCTCACTTTGGCAAAGATCTTCATATCATCCACATTAACAAGAAAGTTGGCAAATTAAAAGTATGTGTATATATCGTTAATATAGATTATGTATAATAATGGACCTAGCAAACTCCCTTGAGGAACTCCGGAAGAGATGCGCGCCTAATCTGATTTAAAACCACCGATGACCACCGCTTGGTTTCTGTTGCTGATGTAGGAGATAAGCCATCTTAGTAGATCTCCATGGTTTCCTATTTTTATCAACTTGTAAATTAATATTTAATGGTCAACCTTATCAAAGGCTTTATTGTAATCTGTGTAAATTGTATCAGTTTGCGCCCGTTGATCCATTGCGGAGAGCACATAATGTGTAAAGGTGGACAAATTAGTAACGGTGGAATGCTCCGCGAAGAATCCATGTTGTTGCAGGTTTACATGAGGCTTAATGGCACTGAAAACCTGGCTTTAAACAATTTTTTCAAATAGTTTTCTGAATATTAATAGTTTTGATATAGGTTTTTAGTTAGTCACATTATTTTTTTGACCAGATTTAAAGATAGGATTCTTTACGAAATAATAATAAGCTACTAACGTTATATTCGTAAGACATATATAACAGTTAATTTTAATATTCACTTACCTATCTACAGTACAGCAGCATTAAGCGGTTCCAATTCTCTATGTATTCATTTTTAATAGTATAGCGGACGCCCAGAATAACCAAGCTACGCTAGGAGATGGTAGTGCACGCACTTGCCAGTTATCACCTTACTGTTTTCCCGGTCTCACACCTGTCAGTAGCTTTCGGTATTCACTCCGTTTCAACGCGTATAATAAATAAGTTGATTTGAAACTGCAAAATTTAACTCTGGATAAATCCCGGTAGCAACAATAATATTTTTCGATAAAATTGATTTTTTATGTACATCTTTCTATTTAATACATTTAATTTGTATTTAAAATATCACAGACTTATGCTCTGAATAATTACAACTCCACAATAAGAATATGTTCTCCTTAATAATATATAAGTTGTATCAATGTGTCCAAAATAAAATAAAAATGAATTGTTAGCTCTGATGTCTCCTATTGGTTAACTCAAAGGTATTTGAGATTCCTTAAAAACAAAATAGATGGCTTTTAAATAATGTAACGATAAATTTATTACTTTGAAAAGTGTAAGATATAGGTTCGAAAATTTGTCGTCAATCCACTGTGTTGGTATAGCATAATCGGATAATACACATTCCCCGGATTGGAAGAGATCCAGGTTCAAATCCCGGTAGCAACAACAATATTTTTCGATAAAATTGATTTTATATGTATATCTTTCTAATTTTTATTTAAAATATTACAGACCTATATTCTGAATAATTACAACTTTACAATGAGAATGTGTTCTCCTTAATAACTAACCTTGTACTTATACCTATCCTGTCATCAATCATCTCGGTCAGTACTAAGATATAATACACGTTTAACAACATATCTACATAAAAATACAGAACGATGACTCGACATTGGTGGCGGATTACCATTTGCATCTCTACCTTCTGATACCATCCTCATTATGCATTACATACTTTCCCACAGCGTAATACCACACATCAATTATACGTTACATATTGGTCGATTTATCAAGATTTGTACTCTATTCAATGATTCAGTTAAAGTGTTCAAAAATGCTCAGAAGCAAGCAATAACGATTTAAATGGGGAAACGATACCAAAAAGAATTTATTTAACGTGGCATATATTTTCGCGAAGTTAAAGCTCTCTTCACAGAATTACCAAAACGTCTTTGTATAAATGGTCTAGTAATGAGAATTAATAAGGATGATGGTCCGATAACCCGGGGACGGGAAGGTTTTGTCCCTTCTGAGGGCACCCCTTAATAATTGGACAAGGGTAGGAACCTCTAGATTTACACCGCTAGAAATTACAATTGACAGACCGACTTGGGTTAAGTGAATATTATACGGGGAAGTGCTTTTTGATGACTTGGAAGATATATTTACTCCACTGTGCACCAGATCGCTCCAGATTCAACATCCTGCTTCATTCGAATATAAAACACCTGTAAAAATTATTGTTTTTTTTTTACTTATTATACCTATCTCTTATTTACAATATTTTGAGATGGTTTTGCAACTTCCGTTACTTTGGTTACGATTGTTGCCAAAAAATTCACAAAACCAATTTTAAAAGATATATAAATAATTAGACAAAATACTTTTGATTGATCACCTTTTGATGGAACAAACCATTATTTTGATATTAACAAGGGTTTAGAAATACATACAAATGCTAGTAGTTTGCAGATAGAAATGATAATTTTGTTTTGTTTTTATCTATGTTTGTATTTTTAATTTTAGTATACATTTTTCCTGAAGATGATACCATAGGAATCGAAACATGTAGGATAATCAATAAATAGTGGTTTAAATAAAGTATTTTGTTTTTATTATTTATATAAAATGAGACCACAAAGTAATATTGCAAATATTGAAAATATATGTCACTTTGGTATTAAATAGCCTTAATCTACTTGTCGGCTAAATAATAATTTAGGAACTTATTGTTGTACCGTACGCAGTCGCATGAAATGCGGTAAAATTTTAATTGTCGCTTTGTTTTTATTTACGTATTTGGAATTTTTTTTTGGATTCATGTTTTATAATATATAATATTTTTCAAATATAGGTAAATATAGAAAAATATACTAGAATTAGCACAAGTTATTAAGGAGTTATATACAATTATTAGTGACAAAAAAAATTTCATACTAATGAACAAGTATGTTAAATTACCTTTTGGGAATTAAAATTAAAACTATTAATAGTGCTTCACTACTACCTTAATTAAAAATACTAAAAAAAATAATTCTCCAAAACATAAGAATAAAAAAAATTGTATTTAAAAATTATAATTAACTGTAAATAGTATTTATCTGGATGTCTGGATCTGTCTATGGAATGGAGTGATACAAGTTTAACAATGTTGTATTAATTTTACTGCGAATATATGTATATTAGTAATAGATATATAACTTTTTTAATATTTGCAAAATAACTTTGTGGCAACATATTGTACAAATAATTTTAAAAAAACATTTTGTTTAAAACCACTATTTATTGATACATCAACATGTTTCAAGATCTACGGTCAATTTTTCTTATTTTAAATTTGTTTTCACAGTAGCTCCTAATTAGTTACCTGCCACTTATATTTTTATAGATTTGTTTTCGTCTATGCTTGCATTTTTAATTTTAATATACATTGTTTCCTTTTTTTCTTATTATTTATAGTTATATAACTAGTTGAGTGTCATAAATCATTCCATAAGGATGAACTGCCTTAATAAATGACAAAAATCTAGTATGTTATTAAGGGTACAAAGTTTTTTCTCACTTTAGTGCAAGAAAATAGGTTTAGCGCAATATTTTATATCCTAAAATGTGATAACCTAATCGATTAATGTAGGAAATTAAAGAACCTGAAACTTCGGGAACATTATACCTATCCAGATATCCCGAGGATGCTAAAAATAAAGTTACAGATAACGGCCACGGATAATAGGTATTAAAGCAAAACATATTGATCGAAGTATTGAATGGATGGTGTTACTCAAAATACTAACATCGTTGGTATCGCGAACTGAACAAGGACAGCAGAGGATAGATAGGGACAGAGGACAGAGGAAGAAGACAGGGCCCATACTGGGCTGTAACGCCATTGGTTACGGTATCAATCTCAAAGCTCTCATGCACAAGCTAACAGGATCGATATAACCAAGACGTTAAGACGTAGATGAGCGAATAATCTTAAAACAGACCTCCAAAAAGTAGGCGAGTGCCCGGAAGACTTGACTACAAATGAGATGTCACAGGATGAATGATACTCTATTGTGACCGTGGTCGTGAATTTCCGAGTCCTATGAGGTTGCTAAAAAAGAAAAAAATACGAATATAAATATATCGGTACTAGGGAGACTTTACTTTTCTTAATATTATTCATTTTAAACTAGTTGAGTTAATCCTACTGTTCATTATCAATCAGCAGGTATTGACCCAGCGACGAGCGGAGCATATGCGTTCCAGAAGACCGGCAAGTTAGTCCTATATTCATAGTACAAGCGTTAAAAAAGTTTATGTGTGTCATATAGGTATATGAATATTTTATTAAGGAGAACACATTCTTATTGTGAAGTTGTAATTATAATTAATAAGAATGTATTCTTCTTAATAATAATGTGTCCAAAATTTAATAAAAATGAATTGATAATTCTGGCGTCTGCAGTCGGTTTACTCAAAGGTATTTGTGATTCCCTAAAAATAATGTAGATGGCTTTCAAAAATAATGGAACGACAGATGTATTAATTTGAAAAAGTGTAACATATAGGTTCGAAAATTTGTCATGAAAAATACTGGCGTTATAACACAATTGGTAGTGAACTTCTCCGGATTGGAAATAGAGATCCAGGTTCGAATCCCGGTAGCGCAAAAACAATATTTTTCGATAAAATTGATTTTATATGTATATATTTATAATTAATACATTAGATTAGTATATGAATATTTTAGAAAAAAAAAATCTTTTTAATTAAATAAAATTAATGGCCTTAGTTCCCGGAAATTCCCGGGTCACGGGTATTAAAAAAAGTCGAGTATACAGAATCCCTAATCGGTACGTATACAATCAACAGAGAGAAATTAAATTAATGATAATCTTTGAACGTGAAAACGAAAGCAGATCATATCTAAAGCGAACTGTAATGATGATATAAGTATTAAATGAGTAAAATTTATTTTTCCATAACAATACTATTATCATTATAGGACTATTTTGGTAAATTTAGTATTAGGGGCTGCAATCAATGATCAAAAATATTTAGCGGTACACACCCCTCATATTGACATGATATTTGTACATTAGAGTCTCGTCAATCAGATGATTGATGGAATCTAATGGAACTCTAAACAGTACATAATATTATATATCCATAATATGATATATCAGTGGATATTAGAACATTAAGTACATTATACTGTCACACGAGGCGGAAAATTTGAATGAAGGAAGTAAGGAATCATTTTATTATGTATGACTCACTTAATAACTCATCAGTTTATTGGACTTATGGAGTTAGTAGATTAGTCTCATTGGGATAATCTCAGAAATTCTTTTTGCTGCATTTCCTATTTACAAAGTATTTTATTATTTGTTAAACTGATGCCATGTTATTGAGAATATTTGTTTTTGGGTATATCTTTGTGGCATATACCAGTAAATGAATATACATGAAATAAAGTTTACATATAGGAGAGGGGTTTGGAACGTTCATTGCGGGACGAAGGGCATTCTACACATATTCTTGGTGGAAACATAAATTCAATAGTTTATGACAAGTTTATGCCACAGTCAAAGTATTTACTACTAATTTAATGTATTAATTATAACCAATTTTGTCGAAAAATATTGTTTTTTCGCTACCGTGATAACAAAATTGATTTTATATGTATATATTTATAATTAATACATTAAATTAGTATTTAAAACATCATAGATCTATGTTCTGAATAATTACAACTTCATAATAAGAATGTGTTCTTCTTAATAAAGTATTTAAATGTTTATATAAACAAGACGTATTTTTTTAACATTAATGCATTTTATGTTGTCAGCTTTTAAATTTTCGTTCCAATCAAGTCATATTTTTAAAAAAGTAGCAAAGCTATTTGATTGCGTATGTGGTGCCAAAGTGATCACGTGGGTGACACCAACATGAAATTATTGCGATAAGCAATTTGCGTTAGTTCATGTCTATATATTTGGTGGTATGTGCTTGGTGGTGATTAAATTTATTTGAACAATTACCTTATTTTGGTTATTCAATAATTGCAAAATTACTTATATTATAATTAATTATATTAATACAAATTAAATGGATCAGGTAAAAATAACTAATGAAAAAAAAAATTGGCATCCGGACTCGAATCAAGTAGCCTTACTATCTGGGAAAGTGCGCTGACCTATTACGCCACGTCAACATTGTAAGTTAACGACAAATTTTCGAACCTATATGTTGCATTTTCAAATTGATACATCTGTCGAATACCATTATTTGAATACAATCTACTTTATATTTACAGAAAATCTCAAACACCTTTGAGTTAAACCTGATAGGAGACACTTGAATTAAAATGAATTAATTCATTTTTATAAAAATTTGTAACGAATAGATTCAAAAACCTAGTGTTTTACTTTCATATATAACATATCAACTCCTCATAATAACAAGGTTCCATCTGACAATGATACTGTTTTGAGATAATGAGCTCAAAACTATTGATTGAAAATCAACATATATTCATGTATATTTTGTGTTGAGTATTCAAATATGATCAGTTTTAAGGTCTTAACTTATTTTCACTATTATCAATGACCACTATGAAATGAGGGAAATTAAAAATAAAAATAAAATTGTAAATTAACAATAATGAACCATAAATTGAAATAAATAACTGATGCGGGTGGAACTTTCAGCTCTTTCTATTTCCTTTAATATCCGTTAAATAGACTCGGTGTATATGGAAGAAATAAAGAATAATGCATTTGGAACCCATTTCACGCAATAACTCAAAATAGCCCAAAATGTTATTTGGAACTTTGTTATTCTAAGGAGCCGATATGACAACATTATATTTTGATTTAGTTTCATTAACTGATAAACGAGAACCGGTTGCATTAAAAAATTTAAAAATCCTTTCCTTACATATACAAAAATATTTTATATTATTTATTAAATGTTTTGTCGTAATTTGACTACGTTTAAAACCGGTATATTTATGTTAATATAACAGCACCAAGTACTGTAAATGAAAAGCACACACTTTACAAATAAAATTAGTACAGTGCGATGAAAATTTGAGCTAACAGAGATAAATCATATCCCCAGACTCAACTTGAGTTTATCTCTTGGAGCATCTCTTGAGGAAGTTTAATTACTGGATGATATAGACATGACTCACCGTTACAGCTTCGCGCAGTGAAACTCCGATAACAGACACAGTGAGATAAATCTAGTAGACACCATTAACACCATCAAAACAATTTTAAAAATAAACACAATTAAAACCTTATATATTATTTATTCATATAGCTATAGAACATACCTGCCTAGAAAAAAACTAAATTTGTAGGAAAAAAATTCCGTAACGTAATTTATTTTATTACCAGAATTTCATTTATAAAATTCAAAGTCTATCTGTGAGGTATAGAATCAAAATCAAACATTTCCAGTTTTATGGTTTTTGAGTTAAGTATGTACAAATATAAAGAAAATTAATATCTACAAGACTAGTTTATCCAAATTCGACAAATATTATATATGCATTTAAAATTTTATTGTTACTTCAATCGCAAACATGTCCAATAGACAATTAATTAAAACTCAGACAAATCTGTTTTCAACCAATAAGACATTTTTGTATTTTACTCGAAAGCAAGTAAAGTGAACATGTCTGCTTTTGATTCTGGACCTCACATATGTCTGTAACCTCCTACATCTATTGACCGAACTAAACTAATTTTTGTATAGTTAAGAAGCCCAATAATCGGCGAGCTTGTATGAGAAGATATATGAATGTGAATGAAGAGAAAATTGTGTCAGGACAGAAGAATGTGGCGCTCTATCCTCTCTGCCTACCCTCGTTGGATAAACGGCGTGACGGTAAGTTAGTTACTTTTGACGATCCGGTGCAAAACATAGGAACCCTCCCTTCTCTCCCTGGCTACCTCATTCCCACCCACCGACATAAATGAGTTTTGGATTGAATGCCATCCATTCATAGTTTCTACTGACGCAAGTCAAGTACTCCACGTCCATCCAACAAATCTTAATATACCTTTCCCGTTTTTGCCAACTAATACTTTCGACCGACGCGGGACAGATTGTATTTCAACGCGGACATGTCATCACCTTTTTTTGTGGATCGAAAGTGTCGCCGTGCATAAAATCCGGACCACAAAAAAGCGGTTTTCTACAGCATCCTGAAATGCAGTGATATCTCCGTTCTTCACCATAAAAGTACATGTCAACTGGAGGTATAAATTATCGTCCAACAAAATAATAATATTGTTTCATTTATATCCATTTATTATGATGAAACTCTACAAAGTTAACACCGATTCTATCAGAAACGTGAAATTGTACATTTTTATTCCGTCTTAACTGCTGCTGGGGAGATTCAAATTCATCTAACGAACGGAACATCAATAGTCAATGGGTTGTAATTTGACGTTTGATGTTCAACAAGCGTGAAGTGAGGCGCGAAATTGCGAATCTCCGAAACTCGGTAGATGTTGACTTTTAAAGCTCATGGGAGCGTAATCCTTGTTTCGGGTAGAAAGTCTCATAAAAATCTCATCTATTTTTAAAGGGACTATCGTTTCCCTTCTTTTCCCCCTATGGGTGTCCGTTCCAAAATATTTCACCGCATTGCCATTTCTCACATCTGTGTGCTGCATCTAACTACAGTTTTGATGTATGCTCAACTTCTTTAGAGCCCTTTATGATCTCCTCAGATGTAAGATGGAACGATGGCTGGGTGTCTTAACAGCGAGATTGATGACTGGACCGAGTGTTGCCAGCAGTTGCTAGCACGTCTGCATTTTATGCTTAATGTAGAGAAGTCGTTACTTGCTCTATCCGTCTCGTTAAATAGAGTAACTATGTACATAACATAAAATGTATACAGATGGAATAGGAATTTAAACGTCTTTCTCTCGTTTGTAATGAGAAAATGAAGTATCTCGCAAATCAGAAGCCAGACCAAAGGAAGACGTTGGCGGAAGCAGATAGAGCAAATTTGTAAGAAGTGTGTAATACAATGTTGTGTTTATGTAGTAAAAAATCTGAAAATATAAAAGTAAACAACTCAAGACGAACTAATCCAAATTTGAGAAGCCTTAACATATTATAGTCTGAAAATATTAAAAATTACATCAAATACTAGTTATGGAGTGTAATATTTTTCAATTTAACATATTATATATGTCTATATATTGACAAAAAATATTAAGAGTAACTCATTGTCCATGAAGACTTTAATTTGTGAGAGTTGCTAAAGATGCGTGTGTGCTGAATGCAAAAATTAAATAAATCATAAATTTCTGTTTATAGTATATATAAATCATATACATATACCGTATTACATCAATTATAAGACGTCACTGGTTTTAGAATGCACCCATAGAGGTCACTCGCTTCCACAATCAGCAACACCACCAACGGTACCTGAATGCACCTTGCAAATTCCAATCCCTACATGTGCCTGCAGCCATCCGGGAATCCGGCTCCTGAACGCGCCATTTTTCTCGCGGCCGCCTTCTCGCCAAGACATCTAAGAAACGCTCCTTGTTGTAGATTTCTTATTGTATATTTTCTATATGTAACTGTGCTCAAGAATTATTAAACTTCTGTCAAACTGCAGTATTTCTTGTTCAACCTGGTCTGGCCGTACACACACAGAAACATGAATACTCCGCGATCATATTCAAAAGAATCGCGAGCGCTGGGTGTAATACATGAGGTGGAACCAGGCCCTCACACACATAACCTTCTGATTAATGACATTTAATCCTAACTGCATCCTCACTTATCCACATAACTAGTGATCCCGACGGGATTAAGCCAGAATTTTAAAAATATGATATATTTTAAAAACTGTTATGAATATTAAAGATGTTATATTGCTTTCATTTCGATGCAGCTTTACAGTGAATTCTTTTTGGGGTAATTTTATATAACAATTATATGAACAATTTTAATAAAAAAAAGTATTGCGTCGACCATCACCGAACGCTGAATGTGTCTGTGGCTAATGAAGAAACCCATCGCTAACCCGGGACCATTTATAAGCAAAAGCTCACGTATCGGCCCTACTCATTCATCGCCACGATGGCATTTTTTATGCTAAGCAACCGTGCAACGCACCTTAGTGCATGAGCACCCAACCACCGACTCACGGCTGCCACCCAAAGCATCCGTCATTACACCTATGACCCCATATAAAAACCTTCATTACATAAAATATACAATGCATGGAAAAATAATAATAATAATACAACAAAACTACAATAATAACACACAAAAGTCGATGGACAGAGGGGCAATTAGGGATTGTACGTAAATCCACTCCCTCACGGGAAACAAGACAGGCACAAAAATAAACGACAAGTAACTGATTCTCTACCCGAGCACCACTCCCGGCATCCAGGAAACAGTACACCAGGTCTATGTTTAAATGCAAGAATACTCATAATTGCTTTATTTCATTTTTTTAAACATGATATAATAAAAATTCACCACAACTATCAGACTCGGAGCAAAACTAAAGAACATGTTATATTTAATATGTCTAAATAAGGAATAGGACAGAGACATGCATCATTCATTTCTCCTATACTGCGTAACCAACTGCTAAAATCAATTAAATTAGCAGAAAATATAAATATGTACAAAAAACAGGATCGAAAATGGCTTAAAGGTCTTCAAAATTATTAAATAATTATGTGTTTGACATCTTTCCCAAGTTCTAATCTGATCAATTTCTTAACATTTTTTATATTTTGTTGTATTGTATATATATATATATTTATTTTTTATTAGTTGTAAACAATTTCTTACATCTAGTAGATCTTGATCTTGTTTTACAAAAAATATTGATAGCCACCCCATAATTCAAGATCTTTCTTATTTAAGGGTGCATGGCCCTATTGTTGTTTTATATTGTCAAATGTATAAATAAATTAATGAATATCATTAAATGAATAATTATATACACATGTATCGGTGGCTAGCCCATCCCCACTTCCAAGGATTGTTAACAGCAAGTTAATTTTGACAGCGATTGAAGACAAAACGCCATCGAGTATAAGATGCGCCATGAATACAGACACCAAAATATGAAATATTATCGATATATCACGCCGTTTCCCTGCAGGGGTAGGCAGAGAAGATAGAGCGCCACACTCATCTGTCCTGACACACGATTCTCGCCTCATCCACATTCATACATCTTCTCATACAAGCTCGCCGATTGTTGAGGCTTCTAACAGAACCATCCTCCATTATCTGGTTTATCTGGTCGTGCCAAGTCACTTGCGTCATATATATTTCTACCCATTCTCTTCTCATTCATCCGTTCCACATGACCACACCACCTAAGTGATCCTTTCTTAATCTTACTAACTATGATAATATCAGATTTACATTCTTTCTTTATTTCTTCATTATTTACTATAACATAAATAGATTTGCCACATATACGCCTAAGAGATCTCATTTCCACTGCTTTCGGTCTACTTTCGTTCCTTTTCTACCAGCTCTTCCTCACTTTCATACATCAGTGTCAGTACCAGAACTTTATTGTGCACCGCTGGTCTTGCCTCGGTTGACAAATTCTCGTTAGATATAATTCCATTCAAAGCGCCGTTCACTTTACGCCCTGCAGTCACCCTTTTTTCGATATCATTCTCAGCCTTTCCGTTTCTATCAAGTACACAAACTCATCTACTTGTTCCAAACATTCATTACCTTCAAGTATTTTGTATTTTTATATCACAATATATATAATAGTTATGACTTACAACTAACAAGCCAACTGTCAACCATTGTTAGCAGATAATTCATTTCATTCTAATAAAACGTAGTGATTTAAACAAAAATTAAAAACTAATTTATTTCCCAGCGTGAAACCACGAAGACCAGCTCACTAAGCCGTGCTGATAAATTACGTCATCAAATTTACAAGGGTCCTGATTTTCCCACCTTTATTTGAAATTCTCTCGCAATTGCAAAATCCGGAGCGCTAGGAGGGGATCTGGAAGCTGGACAACCGGATACCTTCTCGGGCAAACGTAATTACAGCACAAAATAGCGACCGGCGGAGAACCCCTTCGTGATCATGTTCTGGGGTAGACCATCCTACTCACATTTCAAATGGGTTTCAGAAAGACAGAAATACCAATTTTATAAAATTTTTAAAAAATACATCAATTTTATTTTACGTCGATGTGAAAAATTGTAATAATAATACAAATTAAATGTATCGTATTAAAATATCACAAAACTTCATATAATAATAATAATGTGTTCTTAAAAATAAAAATACATATTTTTTAAATATTATTAATGAATCAACTATACTTATACAGAAAAAATCTATTTAAAAAAAAATACTTAATTGCTACGGGAAATCAAACCTGGACCTCTTCTTATCCGGAGAAGCACGTTTACATATTTCACTGTAGCAATCGAATACATTTTCGGCAATTATATCTCTGTCCTGGTTAAAATTTGGCACCACATTATTACACGCTGTATATGTAAAAATGAGATGCTTCAGTGTATATCTGAACAAATTACAATGCAAAATACGCGAAAGAGTTGAGTAGCATTTTTGATAAAATAATCGTCTCTTGTAGTGATGAGAAAAAATAGTACTCTTAACTCACTGGTGTGATTGTGATTGATATTCGATAATATCAGTGATTGAAAACTGTGACTGATCACAGTTTCATTACTAATACGCGTGCCCCGCATGATATTACAATACACGAAATAAAAAAAACGTATTTATTTATATTATTCAAACTTCATTTGCCTAAAAAACATATTCTAGTATATGTAATTTAATATTACAAAAATAATGAAAACCCTTAAAAAAATGTGAGTTTATTTTTCGGGTCAAATTCTCAGCAATTTGAGTCAAATGCGTAAAACGTTTTGGCAGAATCTACTAGATGGCACTTACCACGAATAATAACGACATTTCTTCATGAATATTTTCGTTTCATATGCACATGCGCCGAATCATGGTTCACAACCAAATATAAGTCAAATAAAAAAATGTATCACGATATTCCCAAATATTCCATCACTGATATCAGATATCAGTGATTGACTCACGGTTCGTGATTTTGGGTTATTCACTAGTCTCTTGTCAATTGCTTTCTGCTAGTTTTTTTTTGTAATCAATGTACACATATAGCACACAAAAAATAAATTAAACAAACGTGTTCAATATGTTACATTAGTCTTCTCTGACGTATAATTCTTATACCTACCCGGTGGTCACGACGACAGCAAGATGGATCGCTAGCGCGCTGCCCTGTCGTGGAATAGCCCACACTTGCATTTGCTAGCGTCACTGTTGTAGCAGAGCCTTTGTTAGTTTACACGATTCTAATAAAATTGCATTTAATTACGCTAGCGTTGTTGTGACGTTATTAAAACCAAATTCCGCCCTGGCGTGCAGAGTAACAACTAGTTAACGTGAAAAATAAATAAACTCGAAATTAAATGCACTTCTTTTTCACACTTTACCTGAAACAGCTTGGTGGAAAAGTAAAAAATATAATGTTTTAATGTACATACAAGTATCGTTTATTTTTATTTTGAGTTTTTTTATTATACTAGCGTATATTTATTCACTTTAGTACATACATAATAAAGACTGTATTTCCTCTTTTTTTATTCTTTTTCAAGTGCTGGTTTGTCAACTGCAAAAACCTTTACCTAACTGATACTGATTATAGAGAGATACGTGAAGATTACATATTACTGTTTCTGGATACAGTCCGACAATAAAAACTCAGTACACTGTTTGGATACATTCAAGGGAACTGCTTAGAAAATATTTACAGGCGTCTTATATAGACAGAATTCCTGCCTACGTGCTATTTACTAGAGTATGGTGGATGTGACATATATAAAGATACGTGTTTCTATATATAAAATAATGTGGGAGTTGGTCGGATGTTCGGGTGCAGGGGTTCTGTTTTTGCCGTTAAATACGGCACACAAGAAATGTCGTACATGGGGCCTTGTATGACACTTATAACTTTGTAGATAGGTAAGTTCTCGGTTATACACGTTCGTAACACACTTACTAAATATATATATATACAATCTAAATGAACAAACAAAGGATCTTTAATAACAAATGGGGGGAGAATACGAGGTAGAAAGAAATGCCACAACATGGTCTGCCGTGAATAATCTCAAAAATTTGACAATACGGTTATGACCCAAAAAACGTGCTTTATGATTTTATGGTTAAGATACTTCTTGATACTTGATACTAGTCAATACCCTTATTTACTTAATCTTTCTCTACGATGATGGTGAGATAGAGAGAGTGGGCTTATCAAAATAATGCTTCACGCATACCTTCACATATCTACTGTAGATTAATTATGCTTGTACTCTAGTGGTTACCAAACTCGTCTGGTGATCTAGTGGTCAGGAGGTTCGAGCGTCGTTCCAGGTGTCCATCAAGTTAGTCTTGTTTTCATAACACAAGTGTTTAGCTTAATTTGAAAACAGTAAGAATATTGGATGTGATGCGTATTCCGTGTACACATATTTTAATTATTTTTTTATTCAAAATAATCTAAATAAACCGTGAAGACGTAACAAATGTTTCAAAATGCCGTTTGTATTCCTCATTATAAACATTACCTAACATTCTACGGCTTGGATTCCAATCAGTCGTAGCGACTAATGCATTTTTTAGTGGAAGATATTGTTCAGTGGCAAAATCTTACAGTCATTAATCAATTTAAAACAATAACATATACCTATTAAGCTGGTAGCTGTTTTACTACCCGTTGAAAGGATAATTAAAAATAACTATTCATCAGATGAATTTATTCAACGTTTAAGTCCCTTGTCATTATTCGAATACTACACTTTGTTTTTTATAATGAAATATATTTTTATACTTTTAAAATTAGCTTATCTTTGTGGTTAAAATTCATATTTTTATTTATTATCTTTGTTTTATTAACCACTGAAATGAGTTTAAATACATCTACCGGTTTCTAAAAATACCATTTTCTTCTTCAGGATATCATAACTAACTAAAACATATATTGTTTCTTTGACAGAATCTATTTTTAAAAAAAAAAAAAAATTACAAACTTTTACAAAATAGGATTGGTATGAAAAATACAAAAAAACACATGAGCAGCTACACAAGTAGCATGTAATATATATATATATAAAAATTGAATAGAAAAATAGAAATTAAAAATAAGCAAAACAAACCATAAAAATAAAGGTTCAAGACAGAAAAAACAATAAAAATTTAAGTTGAAAATCAGTTGTATCTTTGACTCTTATATTTAAACATTAAATATCGGAATATATTAAACCTAAAATTTAAAAAAAAATACACTTATACACGTAGATGAAATCTAGAGAATACACTAAAACGGTTCTAACTCTTATTTTTATATTTTATCCAGTAAAAAAATAACGATTATTTATTATTTTGACAGAAGATTTTATATATATTTTATTTTAAGCTCATTAATATATTTAATGACCCTACAATAGTATCCGAAACAGACAGATATTCAGTATTATATATATATATATAATAATTTTGAAATATTTTCCGTGATTCTGAATTTGAATATTTATGACAGAGATATTAATGGAACCTCAAATTCTACTACAATATTGTTATCCAAACAAATGTATTGCCATGCCAGATAAAACAACATTATTATTTGTTTTACAATGTCGTAAATTTTCTGTAATATTTTTTGTAAATGATACTTGTAATATGATGTCGTTAATTATTTTTTTTGTTTTGATATTAATTATAAACCTGGACCTACCATAAATTCAATTAGCATTAAAAACAACTAAATTAAAAAATGTATGTAAACAGATCGATTTCATTATTGTAGTTTTTCTAAATTATTAAATATAATATTATGTCTACGGGAAGTAAACACAGTATTCTGATTATATTATTTACTTTGTAAACGACAAAAACTGACATATGAACAAAAATATTTTGTATACAATGATTTAAAATAGTATGTTTTACGTTCGAAGATTTATAGTCATAAATCTCGTATTACTTACCTAAATGATTTAAAAATAAATGAATTGATAATTTTAATGTTATTCAAATTATCTATGAACTATGCCATCTTTTGGGTAGCATGAGATGATCATGTCGTCATGAAAATTGGATGAAGAAATACATATATTTTATTGCATTGCTTTTTCTATCACTAATAAGTATTCGTATTTTGATATTATATCTAAACTTACATGTTTTCTTTTAGTTATTATTTAATAAGAATAAAAACATAATCTAACTTAATAATCAAATTCGTATATGTTCAAAATGAAATTTCTAAAAGATTTTAGTGGCGATCGATTTTTTTTATATAAAATTGCAATTTTTTTCATAAGTACCATCCAATCAATAGCATGAATAGTTTTTTTTTACGTCTGTTTAAGTACTCTGCTACAGCCTGCATTGTTAAGACTGTTTCTCGTTTACTTGCTAATGTTGTTAGGATGGAACATAAAATAAATATTGTTCTATTTATTATCTGTGTTTTATTAACCACTTAATTGAGTTTAGATACATCCATCGGTTTCGAAAAATACCACTTTCTTCTTCAGGACGTCATAACTAACTAAAACATATATTATTGTTTCTTTACCAGAATCTATTTTTAAAAAATCTATTTTTAGTACCTAACTCAAATCGTTACTTAATACAAATTTACTCGAAAAATTTTTAGAATGGGACTCGTAGTTAAATTTATTTGGTTGTTTATAATATTTTGATTAGTTTTACAAGCTTTATTTATCTCCAACGATTCCAAATTATTTAATTTGTGACCAACACCGTTTATATGCAAAATTGACAATCCCAATTTTTTATCAAAACCATGACCATTTTCTATCAAATGATTAGCAAATTCTGAAAACCCACTATTGTTCAAATATCTCAAATGCTCCCTTACTCTTATATTAAAATTTCTACCCGTTTTACCAATATAAAATGCAGCACAATCTTTGCAACTAAGTTTATAGACACCAGAATTGTTAAATTTATCATCTTTGTCTTTAGAATTTATGAGTAAATTTCCTATTTGTATAAAATGCCGGTCTAATGTTTCGTGGTAGGTGTTTAGATATTTGATTCGAAAAGTTATTTATGTATAAAATCCCAACAGTAAGTAAGTAAGTAAGTAAGTAGGTTCACATGTTTATTATCAAAAATGTTTCCAGATTATTAGATGTTACTTACTCATACTCGTGCGATATCTTGTGCGTTATGTGTATCATGCGTTGGTAAATTTGAAAGAATATATTATGAAATAAAGTCTCAATTTCTTTTATATAAATTTGGTGCATACGCGACATTTTTATTTTGCAGCTATTTACATTTCTCAAACCGAAAACAAACGAGTCCATTTGTATCATCACAAAGTATTATTATAAGTACAATTGGTGTAATATAATTCTTTTAATTAAACTGGTTTTAAAGACTAGTTTTAAATAAATACATATCAAATTCATATTAAGAAAAATTTTCGATGTCAATATACAACTTACAGATATAAAGTACTTTAATTTTAATTTTACTTTTTTAATTTATTTAAATTGAGTTAATCCAATACGAAATTACAGTAAAAAAAATACAAAGGATCCTGGGCGAGGTCCGTTAACACCTGCGGAGAATAATTCTGTATTTTCGGAGCCTATTTTTCAAAAGGAGCTTAACGTAAATCACGTCGATAATAAAAGGCCAAGTTGTGTATCGTTGCGCTCACATAAAGGGTTATAACAATAATCATAAATAATTCCGTCCACAATGGGGGACAGCGATATTGTGGACCCTTTGTTCTCCACAGTCGAATGCACTCGTCGTGCAATTAGGTGATTCGGCCGTTCGCAACGGCGATGTGATAATTTTGATTGTCAACAGCATCAAAAAAATCCGCAATTAAAGAAAATTGAAAACCTAGAAACAACAGTGGTAAAAGGCTTAAATTCCTACATCATTTAAGTTTTCAATTTTATGAGTTAGCAATATTATAACTTTTTTTTAATCTATCAACTTTCTTATCTACAAAACACGCAAGGAGACGCCATAATTAAATTAAAACCACTTTATTAAATGTTGGTACAACTCACTATTGGTAACTAACATTTATATTAAATTATACATCAGTACTATAATTTTGTGTTAAAATAAATTACTTATGTAATATCTAAGTTGCTCAAGTATACTAATATGTCGATTTGACAGTAAAATCCATTAGAGAATTAGTTGAGTTGGTAGAACCTTGGCTTAGTATGTGAGAGGTACCGGAATTAATCGACTTCTTTTAGTTTCAAAAAGGTTTTGGAAGCGCCTGGTATGAGAATATAAAAAAATGTAATAAATTTAAATAGTGCTGTTTCTTGCAGTTTTCATGACAAACTTTTCTGAGGTACCCGTTGAATTCTACGTTAAAAAAACGCGGTATTAAACAACCTAGCTTACTAAGCACATTTTCAAAATTGTCCTTATTTCCAAAATCTTTAATTCAATAACTTTGACAATATTTCAAGTTATATGACTTTTGTACTGAAAATTAAATATTTTTTATAATAAATATTTTAAATTTGTGTTCCTTGAGGATTATTTGTGTAATTTTATACTTCAATTTTATCCATTCAGATTTTTAATTCATATTTTTAGCAATATATTTTTATATTATTTCTGTCAAAAAAAAAGTAAATTTGTCAATGGCATTTAATATTCATTTTAATTTTATGGTCTATGTATAAGTCATTTCTCTTAAAGTAACCATAATTACTTATTTTATTGACATGTTATTTTATACATCATATTACATTTATAAAATTATTCAGAAAATAAATCACTCTGTTCATATTTCAAAAATAATAACCATTACTGGAAGCGCGTTCTGGATTATATTTGAAGTACAGTCTTCACAAACCTCAAAATAACCACAAGACACATTCTTACAGAATCCAACATTCTTTACATATTCGGTTTTATACAAACACAATCTGTGCGCATACCAAAGCTAAACCAGGGATTTATTTTGTCACAAAATGCCCTGAATACTTAACACACTTTAGATTTAGTTTTAATGTATATTATATGTGTTTATAAAACTGGGTGTCAAAACGAGATGAAGTAAGTGTGATAGGAATTTGGTATAGAGACATAATATGAAGAGCTTACGGACCAACCAAGAAGCACAACTTACCTAGATTTTCTCCTGAACTTCAGCAACAACTTCGCCAATTCACACGTAGTCTGTAGATGACTGGATTCGCCTTGATCATTATTTGTTGAACATATTTTTATCCGAGATAAGAAGGCTAGTCTTCTTTTTGAAGAGGTACAGCGATTCACAAAAATATGTTACTTTAGTGTTATAACAGATTTAAGTAACTTAAATATTATATAAAATTGTAAAAATAAAAAAAATATTTTAAAAATGTCTTCTTCCTTAAATTACATTTTTGAGGTATGCAATGTATCTAAGAAAATGTTATATTTATTGGCTTCTTCGATCTTTGATAGTATCTCTTACGGATCTCCTTTCTTATTTATAATTCTCTCGGTCCAGCTTATTCATTCCATCATTCTCCAGCATCCGATATATATCTCTCTCGGTTGAGCTTCAATTTTTTACTTTCATAAAGTGCTATGCTCCACATGTAGTGCTTCTGTTTATTTGTGATTTTTAAAATATATATTTATATAGAAAAATATACAAAAAAAAATATTTATCGTAAAATATTTTAGTTGCTACCGGGATTAAATTTGACATCTCCTAGCACATATTATGTAATATAAAGATGATTTTTTTTAAATGGAATAACAAATTTATCAATTTGAAAGAGCTACAGCATAGAAGTTTATTTATGTTTGTTTTTTTTTAATATTAGCTAATCTATTTTAATAATAGCTATAATTAATTTTACTAATAGTAGCAAAATCAATTTTGTGATTAAAACTCATTTTTAGATTATTTATCTTTGTAACTACTTATTTAAATTAAATACATCATTCGGTTTCAGTTAGGTACTAGATTTATTTTAAAAAAATATTATTTTAATTTATTTTTTTAACTTTTTTTTTTATAAAACATTAGAATAACATGACATATATGATTTTGGTTGGTCAATGTGTCATCTTGAACAACCGGTTGATGTATTTAATTTAATTAAGCGGTTAAAAAACAAAGTTAAATAATCTAAAAATAAATAAAAAATTCCACAACTGGGAGCATTATAATAAAAGAATTTAAATTCCGCGACATTTTTAACTTCCCGCTCGTAAAACATAATAAATAAATAATAATTTCACATTAATTCTCCATTTCGCCTTTGCACGTCGGCCCGCGAACGGCCGTCTCCTCAGATGCAGGCGTCGGCGTCGCGACGCTTCGGGAAATGCAAATCCCACTCTTTGTCCCCGAAACAATCCACCCTAACGGCACTTCCCGGAACAACCTCCTCTCAACGGAACGAATCCACTGTGCATTACGGAACGGGAAGTTAACAGCAGACAATGCGTCGTTATGGCATTTGTTTTGTTATGTTGGTGTGAACGTATCCTTAAAAATCTAACGACCCGACAGTTATTGCCAGTATTAAAAAATGAATACTTTAATTGACTAGTACATCTTTTATTATTGTATGCAGCAAAATTATTTAGAAGTTTTTGATTATTAAATAAATTAGATAATAATTATTTCCATCAAAAAGCTCGTGAATATAAAAGAAAAAAAAATGTAGAATACTAGTTAATTAGACAAATAATTTTTATTTTATGGAAGTGCAAGGTACTTTATGCATGTTAAAAAAAATCTCCCAGATTTAAAAAAACTTAATAAAAATTAATACTGTTACCTTTTGTTTAATTTCATATTTGAAAACTATGCTAAGAAATGTTTTTGGGATTCTTATAAAAGTATATTTTTTTAGAAAATGTAAATGTTTACTTATTACTAATATTCACTTTAAAATTTTAAGATTCAACGCGCCGAAAACATACATAATATCTTAATAGAATATAATTAACTATTTTAAATTATATATATAATAACTTGCTAAAATTTATATGCATGTATGTGAACACTTTCCTTTTTCCACGTACCGTATAGAAATTAGCAAAGAACCGGTGGAAGACAAATTACTAACATAAGCTTTATACAGTTTTCAAATACGAAATATGGGAGGCGCATGCAATTTATATATATTAAACTACTATGTATATTACATCCATATAGACTAACATTGCATTTAAGATCACAAAACTATGAAAAAATCCAAACGCCAAAGAGAACACTTCAATTTAAATTCTTAATAGCAATTTTTTTATACACTAAATACTTGCGTGTCAATTAATATTTTATTATTTACAAAGATATAGATATATTGGTTGACCAGGTAAGCTGACAATACTTTTATTATTATAATCCAATAAAGTTTCCTTTTTTCAATACAACTTCTAGCGATACAGGCATAGTAATAACAATAGTTACACATAAAAAATAAATAAATTTGTTTAATAAACAATGTTTAGAGTTAAATTAAATGAGTTAAAAGTATGTATCACTTAAAATATGCCAATATTTTACGTTAATGGTTTTAGATCTCAAATCAGTGATCATTTAATCACATTTATATTAATATAATTTAATTAAACCGTGTTTGAACCTAAATTTTTTTTAAATATGATTTTGAAATGTTTCCTTTGTCTTTTTAATGCTCATCGATTAATTATACAAATAAATATCTGATTTGGTCATATTAACAACTCGATACACTTCAATCACAATTTTAGTATTTGGTAAATAATTTCCAAATACAAATTAAACAATGACACATTTAACATAATGATTATTTACGATGAAAAAGAAAATTGAAAAAATGGGAAATAAATTCAAGAAAAATAATATTTCTTTATAAAAGGACACTGTTACATTCCTTTAAGATTTTTTTGTAAAATATCGCCGTAGGATTTATCGTAGAGCCCCTCCAATACATTTTTTCTCTTCAAAAGCTAATCATCCATTATTCCATTCCACTGACTCATATTATTACAAAGCTTTGAAAAGTATAAGCTCCAACCCTCGCCAATACTGGTTACCTGAAGAGAGACTCGATTTTAATTGAAAAATGGTAAAAATTCAACCATTAAGGAGCTAGCGTACTATTAAATAAACCGTTTTATAAGTATTGCTTAAAATAAAAAATAAATATGTATAGTAATAATCACGAACACATTATTACTTCCAAATCAATATAATTATAATTGATGGTTGCAATCTGCTAATGTTTGCTCCGATATAATTGCAGAGTAGCTTCAGTTTTGTTTATCAAATTTGAATAGCTAACCAATCCAATTTCTATTTACAGACACATATTAATTAATCAATTGCATCATTTGTAATCATTTGATTATTATATAGTACCTGATGCAGATATCAATGGATCTAAACATGTTTAATTTAAAATAATATTCTTTAAAAATGTGTGTTTACGCGTTTTTATACTTCGATAGGTAGACCTGGTATTAAAGTCTGAATATGTGCATTCCATTTGTGTAAATTTTAAACAGGAAACTAAAACAAAACTGCTTCTGTTCAGAGACGTTTTCGGGGTCGGTCTTATATTTTAACGGCGGTGATATAAAACATTTTGTGTATTGTATTTTTCGGTTATCGGTTGGGTAAAGTTTCGGAGGCTGGCCAGCCGAGTTTTCAGAAGATTCAAGATAACAGGGAGAGCGACCATCGGTAGAAGAATCGGCGAGTAACAGCCCAGTTTCGCAAAAGTTGGTGTCTTTTCACTTACATAAGTTGAATGAATATATTCAACAATTCAAGATCCAGAACTAGCTATAGAATTGAATTACGGCAATAATGTAAATTCATAAAATAGTGTTTTAAAAAATATATATATACGTTAGTCATGATTTAGATACATTCATTTGAACTGTTTCTTTTTATTTTTTATATGTCTGAAAAATCTTTTAGTCTTTAAATATAGATGTATTTTATTCACATTCACGACCAAGTTAATCATTTTCGGTAGGAGTTTTTCTGCCATGGCATCTGATATAAATTACTTAACTGAGATTCTAAGATAAAGTTCATCAATTACGCAAATAAAAATTAATACAATGATATTGTAATTAATATGTTAGTCGCGAAATTCTTTATTTTTTTGTGAAAACTGAAAATATTTTTACTGATTTTGGTGATATTCAAATGTATTTTCCGTGCATAGAATTATTTGACGTGTCAATTACGCATACGATCGCCATTCATAAAGCAAATTTACCACTCGTTTGTTACACAACATATTGATATCAGAAGCACTTGTTTACAATTTATATCATTCCATTAACGTTTGATTAGAGCATTGATTACATTCATATTTTAAGCATTCACAACATGTTCATCATTTTTATAGATATTAGATTTTTTTTTTTCAATAGATTAAATTTTTATTAATTTAAGTAATTAACTTTTAAAAAAAAATTATACAAAATTTTAACTTTTTGAAAAAATTATTTCATTATTCAAATAAAACACAACATTGTTTATTTCACACAATACTTTGATTAAATATTAATTAAGGCGTTTTCAACGCTTACTCCGTAATCGTCAGTAATAAACTAAAGTTTAAACTAGAAGATAGACTGTCGTCTATGTGTGTGTGGGGCGGTGGCGGTATGATGTGTTAAAAGTGAAAGTGACAAAAGAGGTGATGTAATAAGGGTTGTTTGTATGTTAAGTACATATTTATTGTTAATATTAATCTTGATATTCTATAGAATGTCTAATTTTCTCACCTTTATGCATATATAGAATGATCGGCGGAAAAATTTCAAGATTAAATTGTAATTGCTCGTAAACCATCATGGTGAGATAAGTGGGAGCAGTATTTTTCGACGCGCGTGATTTGCGGGATTGCCAGTCGCAATGAGTCACTGGTAGGGAGCGCACCGCGCGTTCGCGGTTGAGAAATATTTAAAGTGCGGTGATTCTTGTACTCACTTTAATATTTGACAAGTAAGTGATGGGCAGAACACGCAACATTTCTGGTGTTGGGTTCAAAAGTTCAGACAAAAAAGGACAATGGTTAACCAAACTCTCATGGGCGAAACGATGAGGCATGACACTTATGTCAATAAACTTTTCTTGTAAGAGTCGTCAGGGACGTGGAGATAAAGAAATAATTTAATTATTGAGAACACGTTCTTATTGTGAATTTGTAATTATTCAGAACATAGGGCTGTGATATTTTAAATACAATTTAAATTTATTAATTAGAAATATATACATATAAAATGAATTTATTGAAAAATATTGTTGTTGCTACCAGGATTCGAACCTGGATCGCTTCTTATCCGGGGAAATTGCGTTATCCGATTATACTACGGAAACAGGTTCGAATTTCGAAAGCAACAACAATATTTATCGATAAAATTTATTTTATATGTATTTCATTATAAATAATACATTTAATTTGTATTTAAAAAAAATGATCCGCTATCATTTAGAAATTCCCTCCCTGCCCGCAAAAGTTGCCATCAAGTGTTGTCAAAACCGCCAACTACGTCGTTGCCCTTATTTGTTTGAAAGTCGTACAGGTGAAGCGGTTACAGCCAACAAGGGTGCAGAAATGTGGTGAGTAATATTTTCACAATAGACGCAGTTGCTAACGTATTTATGCGGTTGAAACCAGATGGATCCACGGCGCATGCATCAAAGAAATCCGTTATAATTTTGCGGACACTTTTTGCAGACCGTCATATTTATTCAATCCTGAATTAATTGACCAGAAAAGTTTCCATTTTAGTAAGAAGTGATTTAATGTTTGGCATTGAGCCAAGGACTCTTAAAAAATAAGAAATATCTTTTTACTTAGTGTTTATGTAAATGCCTTCGATAGCTGGTTCTCAGGTTTCCGATTAACAATAAGCACACATATGATATATGAACTGCACTAACCTCTTTAATTTTGCTTTCTTTTTGGTCTGATGTTGTTATTCTTTTAGCTGAGTTATCTTCTTTAAATTTCGACTTACCGAAGCGCGCATTGGTGGATTATTTGGACCGCGGGACTGGTCGACGCACGACATGTAAAAAGAATAACGCCTGTCAGTTACCGTCTTCGTAGCTTTCCGAAAAAAGAGCGGTAATACTCACACACACATATATACATTTTTATAAACTAAGGAACCCAGTGGTGCCAATCGAAGTAACAAGAAATTGCATTATGGAAATACAGTCGGTCATGAAATATACTTTTAGCAATAGATAATATTTTTCATTGGTAATACGTATATTTTTAAAAATATTTTAATTAAAATTTTAACATATTAATAGATGTTCTAAAAGAAATTTTAAATTGCATATTCCGGTAGAAAATATAAATTACGATTATTTAATGAGTCTACTTCATATGAAAAAAATAGCCTGGAGAAGAAATGTACGCGATATAGTATATCTATATAAAATTATCAATAGCATGTAAGACTGCCCTGAGTTAACACAAATGGTTTCGTATAAAGTACCAATGCAAATGAGACAACATGAAGTGTTTTTTGTTGGTACATATACAAATAATTATGCTATTAACTCGCCAATAATACGGATGCATCGGCTTGGTAACAAGTTGAATTTCGTTGACGTTTTTACCTGAATTAAATAAATATTAGTACGTAACTTACATTTAGTTTTTTTTACGTTATATTTTAAACTGTTATATTACAAATGTACTGTTATATTTAAAATAAATAAATTTTTATTCTTGTGTAAAAGTCCACAAGGGCGTTGATTGAAATAAATATTTATTTACGATTCCTCAACAAAATAGTTTTAACCTCATACTCTTGATCTAATAACTTAAAATAATTATATTTATAAAAAGGTATTCTTAATTCAATGCTCGTACATACGGAAAATCGTAATTCTTACGACTAAATCTCATTTTTCTTTGGAAATTTAAATTGTTTAAATAAATATTTACAAATTAAACTTCTGTATTACGATTTAATTATCACAGCATACGGTACTTATGTGAGTAAAAAATCTTTTTTACAGTCTGTATTACACAAATCATTTCTGAATATATACAGGGTTACTAATAATATGATACATTTCTTTGAAGACGCAATAATAGGTATCGTTAGCTAACACTTTATATATTTAATTGCTTAGTAAAATTTTTTTTAAATTCGCTTATTTCCGATAAAGAAAAACAATTTTTAATATAACGTTGTAGAGTTTTAATGTGCTGTTCGAAAATATTTGTTGTTTTTATGGTTCATAATATCATGTGAGCGTGGTGTCTAAGAATAAGAAAAAAAATTCAACCATACATGTGTAGTTTTTTTTTTATTTAACTTTGAAATCCAAATTTTTGAAGTTTTGCCCTAAAACAGGCTTGCCGAGTTGGGCAATAAATTTAAATGTGTGTAAATATGATACCTTTTGAAAGAAAAATTCAGCTATAATACTATTATATTATATTAATGATAACAAAGAAATAATCAATGCTATCAAAAAATACTTTAAAGATTAACATGTATCCCGAAATTCATAATATTTTTATATGGTTATTATACATATATTGCATTTTATTTTATTATAAGGTAGTTATTGTAAACAATAATTATTAATATGTAATCCTTTTTTATGCACAAGTACATGCTTTTTAGAGAAGTTGTAAAACTAAAACAAAACTTATTATTGTATTGTATCATTGTAATTATAACAGATTAATAAAAAAAAAAAAAATAAAAAATAATAATTGATAATGTCTTAGGAACGGTTAATATTTGGATATGACAATATGGGACTAAATTGAATATTACGATCCCAACTAGTGTGTCATTAACCTTTCCTCTCTAGTGATGTAAACTGAGTTGACATTGCCTCTAATTATGTGAATATATCGGTAAATATATTAAATACAGAGTTCACATTTTAGGTATTCTTCTATAATATATTTATGTTTAGGATAAAATAATTATAATGTATAAGTACCATACGCAACCAAAAAAAAATGTTTTCTCGAAGAACCTGACGTGATTTGTATGTGTACGTTTAATGTACTGCGGCTCTCGGCTTGCATCGCCTATTTTTATGTCGACACGAGTAGTCTCGTTTCATCTCGCTTCGCCTCGCACGCCACGCCTCGCCCCGTCCACGCTCCGTTCAGGTCGGTGCGCAGACGAGGCGGAGCGAGGTGAGGAACCTCGGGGAGAGTGGACTGCTGGCGTTAATGGCAGAGCGAGAGCGTACGCTTGCTAAGCTAGGCGAGTCTTATGCGTCTTTGTGCTATCGTTCCGCATGACTAATGTTTTTCTCATTCTTAGCACTTTTTCACAATAGTTGATATATATATTCACTTAGATATATATCAACTATTATTTTAATTATTAATATAAGTAATAAATGTAAAAATCTCAAAAGTTTCCATGTACACTGAGTTTACAGCACCGGAGCGCGCGTTATTATTTCAGCACCGTATGGGAAAGGTTAAAGGACTGTATCGAATTACCAATAACCCTTTTTAGAATGTTGCAATACTAATCAATTAATAATTATGTTCTAGCAGAATTCAATTGGCACGATTTACAGTCAATTGTTCACTTTCGTTAAGTAGTAATCACTTCGAGTCTAATGTTGACCAGCCGCCGCTAATTTTTACATAAAATATATTTATAACATTGAAAATATAATTTATTACAAAAAAGGGAGTGGTCTATCACAGTCCGTATTGCAATAAACGCAAATATTTTTTACATAGCTTAAAATTTCCGCCTTACACCTGCCATTTCATCTGGTGACATATTCTAATTTCGGAAGATCTCACCGCCCTAGTGGCGATAATTATTATTATCAATAGATCCGAAGGGTCTGTATCTTGGATAAATATGATTATTCAGAATGATGAAGATGAGTTATTGCATACGTAGCGTATTCAAGTATATACAGGGTGTAACAGAGCTAGTCCACAATATTTTAGAGTTGAGATGAAAATGTTCAGACAGAAATGACAGAGATATAATTGTCAAAAATGTATTCGATTGCTATAGCGAAATTTGTAAATGCGGTCAGGTCCAGGTTCGAATCCCGGTAGCAATTTATTTTTTTATTGATAAATAGATTTATTCTGTATATATTATTATAATTGATTCATTAATATTATATTTTTATTTTTAAGGAGAACACATTATTATTGTGAAGTTGCTATTTTTTAGTATTTCTTTTTACTCAATTTTTCACATCGACGTCAAATAAAATTTATGTATTTTTTAAAACTCAATAAGATAGGTCTAAAACTTGTTTGAAATGTGAGTAGGATGGTCTACCCCAGAACATGATCACGGGGGGGCTCTTGTGGTGAGGTGGATATGGGGGTGGTGATGGAGTTAAAATGAATAAGGGGGGTGGGGGGTGTAATGTAATGTAATATTTTGATGTTTATTATTTTCTTATTGTTATTCTTCCACCTCCCTTAAGCTCCAGACATACTCTTAATAACTGTCTGAAAATATTTACAACTTTAGTAGAATTGTATTATTGATAGTCGGAAGATGTTTCCGAAAACGTTCTAACGATTAATATAATAAAATATAGTGGAATAAAACAGTGTTTTGACTCAGTTTACAAAGTAATCATGAAATTCCACAAAGTTTCACCAAAAACCTTTTAACAGTTATAATATTTTATATTCACCTATGTTACAACAAAAAATAAATAAAATCACTAGAGCTTTGAAGGATAAATGAATAAATCATTCGTAATCTGGTTATCAGATATTATTCTATTTTCAAAGTTCTCGGGTTCTGCATATAATTGAAAATTTAAATCTTTGCTGAGATAAATGTAATTCCACGACGTCATTCCACTCTGCATGAAAACATGTGTTGAGAAAAACAATTCTGCGCGCAAGTGCATCCACTTTGCCACAGCATCCGTTCCGAATGCCACTCGCGCTGGGGCGGCAAATGGAAAACGCAGCAATCTCCATAAACATCGCCTTACATTTGTCCGCATTACGTTTCGCGTAAGCGTGTGCATACGTCTGTGTATGGCCATGTTTACTCCGTGATCCCAGCTTACCAGCGGCCGCTGCCTGATTGCGCTGTCAGCGGATATGTATACGGGTCAGCAAAAAGCATTTTCTAAAATGGTGCACTCGCCGAAAGATAATGTCGAGCAATTCTAGTTATGCTAAATCAGTTTTGGTAATTCGAGCTACGTATCGTATAATAAAACTTATTTTATTGTAGAAACTAATGTCACAATTTCATTTTCCGTTTCAAATAAATAGACTGCAGTATTGTGGGGTTACCGTGCGTCCTGTTTTCTTTTAGGCGGGTTTAGTTACATTAAAATAATGTATTATTGCCTGTTATTTTAATACATTTTTTCGTTCTTAATATTATTGAACCCTTTTCTACGCTTGTAAGGGCCCGTTGTGTGATCAGTATTATATTTTTATCATGGTAAATTTTTACTACAGTAACTTTTTTCCTTTTTTTTAAAATCGATTTCGAGTTATTAGTATGTCAAATTTACTACTATCAAAGACAACCTCGCCTCTCATTGTGAAAGGCGGATAATCATGAAATATGCTTTATCTGTGGCTTTATTCGCCCCCGCGTTCGAGACCTGTCGCTTCGGTGGCGAATTTTTTTTTGATTTTGTGCTAATGTATATTAAACAACGAGATCATCATCGGACAAACTCTCATCACTAAAATAACGAGATATTGAATGATTAACTGTCGTATACTGCAGCTTTCAAAGTATCAATGTGACAGATGACTTTTGAAACAGCTGTGAAGAGTCCGCCATATTAAACCATCGATTTACATTTTTACTATCGGATATCGGAGAGTAAAATTGGTTTACTACTGGATATATTTTCGAGAAGTAAATATTTTTTAGCAACGATCAAACAAACGTTTTCGCAAAAAAATTACTTTAATAATATTTTTTAGTATTGTAAAAAGTTACTACTGATCACACAACTGGCCCTTAGCTTTTACTCTCACGTGATAAGTTCCTGCTTTGTTTCAAATTTTCATTTTAAAAAATAAGATCTTTGTATTTGTACTCGAAATTATTTTTTTAAATATATGATATTTTTAATTTCACAATATTTACCTTCCAGTCCGAGGTCTTCATTCAATTTCTTTTTAGCACTCTGCCCCTCCCACTACAATTTTTACTTTGCCTCGAGACTCATTAGTCTCGTTGACGTATTGAAATAACCAACATGGATCTATCTTTTCATGACTCTTTGGGCGCGTTGACCATAGCATAGGTAGGCTTTTTTTAAAGACGTTGTGATATGTTTTATTTGAAGACAATATTAATGTTTTTTTTAAGTTTATTACTTCATCAAGTGTTAATTAAAATGAATTTGGTATAATTTATTAACAAGAATCAGATTTTAAGAAAACAATTTTTATGTATTAGATATCAATAATGAATAAGTAATATCAGTTGAGAGTAATTTATTTTAACGGTATGTTATATTAAGATCTGTGTCACTAAAACACACATAAGAAAACTTTTAACTTTACTGAATTATTTTTGCAGTGAGCAAGACTCAAGATGGCATTGAGTCTACTGTTCAAAGAGATTTTCGGGTGCGGTTATAGAAATAATGTATGGTAGATTATTATTTTTGTGAGCGTATAGCAGATGAATCAGAAGGATATGTTGTGGTGTGAGTGATGAGTGCTCCAAAAACCACCCATCACTCACATGTTTGTTTGAAACTGTTAACATAAGTTTATTGTGAAGCACAATTACAGATTAGAGATATACAATAGCCATACAACGAAATGACTGCACGCAAAGGCATTTCCTGGAGACGGTAGCTAGAAGAGGCGTTAAGGAGTCGACCGCTGCTGATCGCATAGTTATTGTGCATATACTGGGTATATTTTTGCGGCTGTTAGGATATATGGATTTACGCACCGGTAAATGTGAGCTGCGTTCAGGTATCGTCAGCGGTGATGAAGATGATAGACCTCCACAAGATGTATATTTTATTTGTATTCAGTTTTTTTGTAGGATAATTAAAGGATAATAAAAAATATTTATACACAATTATTTTTTTAAATCGTATTTGTGCAGACAATCTATTATATTTACAAGTATACAAATTATATGAATCAATTAGAATGATGTTCAGAAAAAATTTATCTTTAAAATTGATTAATTTAATTTGCATTCAAAAAACATAAAACTATGTTGTGAAATTGTAAACACAAAAATAGGTTTTCACAACTTCCCAACAATATCTATATACACTATTCCAAGTTTGAAAACATTTTTCATTTGTTTTAATGTTTAAATTATTCATTATTTATATATCTAATACTATGATTGCGCTTCGTCGCTATTGGATCTGTATACGTTAGTATCATTGACAAAAACCAAAGTACTATTTAACCCTTCCCAAACCATGCAGTAACATAATTAAACCTGTAATGTATCGGTAAATACATGCAACATAAAATTCATATTTTAAATAATCTTAAAGAAAATATTAACGCTTAGGAATGATTAGTGAAAAACCAATTATGAAAAAGGAATCGTACAAAAACAATTATCTTTTTCATTAAAACTATTGTAAAATTAATATGTTGGTAAAAATACCATTTGTGATATGAAAGATGGAGATCACACACTATTTTCACAGTGAAAAGAACAACACACATACAAATATAATTGTTTCTGTCACACTTATTAAATGAAGTGAGATAAGAAGAAAATACACATTATATAGGATTTAATTAATGCTTTAAATTATGTTATTAATAATTTTTTCAAAATTGAAAGCTCAATATTTAGAGTAAATTAATGCCATTAAAGCCATTTAAGCTAATAAAAACATTTTTCTAAGTTATGTTATTTACGGTAACACGAGTTGACAAGATGGCTGCGTTCGGGTATTTTATATCATGGTATGGTGAAGGTTAAAAAATAGCAGTTCCTACAGATTAGCAAAAAATTATACTGAACATTTATATTCATTTACAATCGTGCAATAGATGTCACTGATTAAGATATCTAATTTACTTAAGATTTTAAATTAATGTATTTATATCATTTTACTAATATTTTTTTACATATTTTTAAAGCAATATAATAAGGGATTTCCACATTAAATTATAAATTCTACGAAAATCCTGGGCGCAAAGCTTCGCCACTATTGGCTGCGAAGTGGCTACAATAGCCGCCCGCAGGGCCTAGCAGCAAGATATTTATAACCGATATGCTTTACTGTTAGTTTGTTTATAGTGTGTCGACGTCTGTTTATTATAATGTATTCCTAAAACACCCGACGGGACATCCTGAAATTGAAAGGTCGGCCATCTACCCTGCCTATCCTAGTCGAATCTTTATGAACACTTTAAATTAATGTTACATATGAAACGAGGGTTAGGTAAGGACCTCGTGAATTACTAAGCTGTTGTGTATACTTTATAACCAATCATTGTGTAATATAAAGCTGTAGTTCGGTATAAAATGCTTCAACTGTGAAATATTAGGTTCCATAATACAATTTATTATTACATATTTTCATAATATATTTTTTTTATAAGGTACATAGAAATATAACGTACCTTTTATTACATTCTATGAAATTAATTTCATAGTTAAAATTTTAACATGAATCACAGAATTGTTGTATTAAAATTTCTGTTATGAATACCCACGTAAATTTAATTAAAACCTTTGAAGCTGATATAATTTGTCCGAGAAATTGTTGCCTCCGCTGCATTAATGGTAGAAATTACTTATTTTATATATTATTGTCTGTCTTATTTTTTTTTATGTCTTCACTATACCCTCTCTTTTATCCAATCAAAATGATCAAAATTATCTCACAAATTCAGTTTTAAATCAAAATTCAAACTGATAAAACGAAAAAAAATCTCACTAACGCGCGTATCCAAAACATATTTTAAAAAAATTGAAAACCGCAATTACATTCATATTCTATGGATACAAAGAAAATGGACATTGATAGTTTTTTGATCTTATTTTATGGCATTACTTATACATTATCTTTAAATGATTTTTCGTAGAATAAAAATAAATATACGATGATTTAATTATGTTTTCGTACACTATTATATATTTATGAAGATTTCTAAAGGGATTCTTTTCTCACCTCATCTACATTCATACATTTTCTCAAACAAGCTCGCCGATTATTGTGGCTTCTAACAGGACCATCTTCCATTATCTGGTTTACCCGGTCATGCCAAGTCTTTCGTGGACGTCCTTTATTTCTAGTGCCATCAACACTTGCGTCATATATTTCTTACCATTCTCTCCTCATTCATTCGTTCCATATGACCAAACCACCTAAGTAATCTTTTCTTAATCTTACTCACTATACTAATATTAGATTAACATTATTTTCTTATTTCTTAATTCTTTACTGTCATAAATGTATTTGCCATATATACGCCTAAGTGATCTAATTTCTTTTGCATTCAGTCTACTTTTTCGTTCCTCTTCTGCAAGATCCAGGCCTCACTTCCATGTACCAGTGTCAGTACCAAGACTCAATTGCAAACCGTTAGTCTTGCTTCGGTTGTCAAGTTCCCATTAGCTATAATTCCGTTCAAAGCGCCGTTCACTTTATTTTCTGCGGTCACCCTACTTTCGATATATTTCTCAGTCTTTCCGTTTTTATCAAACATCAAATACGTCTTAGTGCCACCAATAGAAAAAAATCAATGGTGGGTATATTAGGATGAGTATATTGTTTTTAAAAACAGTAAAATATCAATAACTACAGTGTATTTTTTTCATTTATATTATAGTTACGTTTACATAAATAAATTAGAAAAACAAATTTTTTAATATACTCACTTGATTATGAGCACCTTAATCAACAAACGTATTCTAAGAAATGGTACTTTATCTAATCCTGTATTTAACAATAAGAAATTGTATTTATTATAATGTGAACTTTAGCTCGAGGTATTAAAAATACAAACATGAATGCATGTTGTATTTGCAACGTAAATCCTGATCGATAAGATCCTATGAACGAATTGCGCGATCTCCGTTCGCGCGTTCCGCGGAATGGATTACGACAATTCCGGTCGTAAATCGAAATCGCCGCAAGATAGGAGAAGGAAGTAAGAGGGAAACCTTGGTACAGAATGAGGTCGGTGAGAAGATATGAATTCCAGTCGAAGGACTAGTGATCTCGGGAACCGGGATACGAAAGGACTGCTCGCCTTACCTTGTATATGGTGGCTCCGTCACCCCTGCAGTCGCCGCCGAGATCACACCAATGGTACGCAGTTGAGCAGATCTCCGCTTCTAATTGAAAACGGCGATATCATAATTTCAAAACAACAATCAATGCGTGATCAAAAACAATATCAGCAAATACACTGCTGGTGCACTGGAGCTGAAATGTCTACACCGCGAATGCTATCACGATGTCGAGAGCGAACAAATATCGGTCAAGTTGACGTCTGCTGACATCAAGGTCACAATTTACACTGACAAGACGAGCAAGAAGAAAGGTATGGTGTGAATTTGGATGCGGAAAGGTGTCAATAACATGGGTCGCGGCCGATTCGAAAAACGGGCCAAAAGGGTGATTACGAATTCGGAACACATGTAAATATTATATTAAATATCTAAGTATTGTATAAAATTTTAGATTCACTGCCTACAAAGATGGAGACTTCGAGTAACTACTCAATATTTAGCAAAAATGTTCCTGGCATTATAACATGAACTATTTTTATTCAAATGCCCCAGTAAAACTTGTCACGCAAACTGTATTAAAAAAAGCGCGTTAGAAAATGTCGTCATAACTTTCACCTTAGGTTTTATTTTCATCTTTACTTATACTAAAATAGATACCAGGCACCTCCAAAACGTTTTTGAAATCAAAAATATTTTGAAAGCGCTAATCCAGGTACCTCTCACATGCTGAGCGCTCAATTATCTTAGCTATCCCCGCAATTCAATGTGTTGTCAATTTATCGTAGAAGTATATTTTTTGAGCAAGAATATATTGCATTGATTTGTATTTTGGATGCATTATATTATTATTTCTACGCATTTAACATCAAATTTGACTTCTTATGTTTAATTTTATTTTAAAAAATTGTTTAAAACATATATTTGTTATTAAAAAGAACACATTATTATTGTGAAGTTGTAATTATTCACCACATAGGTCTGTGATATTTTAAATACAAATTATTAGGAGAACACATTATTATTGTGAAGTTGTAATTATTCAGAACAGACGGTCTGTGATATTTTAAATATGAATTAATAATACAATAAAAATGTGTTCTCCTAATAATAAAGTTGTATCAATGAGTCCAAAATTTAATAAAAATGAATTAATAATTCTGGCGTCTGCTATCAGTTTACTCAAAGGTATTTGAGATTCTGTAAAAATAAAGTAGATGGCTCTTTCAAATAATGGAACGATTAAATGCATTAATATCAAAAAGGTAACATATAGGTTCGAAAATTGTCGCTAAAAATATTTTCGCTGTAGCATAGTTGGATAATGCACCTTCCCCGGTTAGAAAAGAGATCCAGGTTCGAATCTCGGTGGTGCAACAACAATATTTTTCGATAAAATTGATTTTATATGTATATCTTTCTAATTAATATATTTAATTCATATTAAATTAATTAATTAGAAAGATATACATATAAAATCAATTGTATCGAAAAATATAGTTGTTGCTACCGGGATTCGCACCTGGATCTCTTCCAATCCTTCCACCTTCCCCGGATAGCCACAACCGATAGCAACAACAATATTTTTCGATAAAATTTATTTTAAAGGTATGTCTTTCTAATTAATACATTTAATTATATCTATACGACAATTTTTTGTATTCCTCGGTGATGTAATGGTATTTATAAAACTGAATTTATTTTTATTTTCGAACCAGATAAACACATACGATTCAGTGGTGGTATGATGCATATGTCTGAGACATGTTACGCGTTATTTTTATATAGTTATATTCTTACTCTAATTCTCGAGTAGATAGCACTTGCATTGACTACCGGGAATGAAACGGCAATTTTCTCGACATTGAATAAAACCATACTTCAGAAGAAAATTTTGTCCTCGTATAATATTAAATCGAACGCCTAGAATTACGGAAATATTCTTTGAAGTGTGGTCTCAGCAAATGTTTCCCCAGATTTTGTTTTCGTCCACAACTTTGATATTCTCATCTCACTTTATTTCTGAAATTGCGCGACGACAATCGCATTTGTTCATATTCCCCGAGGCAGAAGAGCTCAGAATTATTCCGGTTTCTGTATTTTGTAACATTATCTCGATTATTGTATTTTGTTTCAAGGATAAATTCTGGTATTCTACCTATCTCTTTACTTACCTAAATCGGATGGAATTTTTAATTAATTGATTCAACTAGATATACCCGCAGTCAAACTTAAATGCAGGTCTTAATTATAATAATAATATTGTATAATTTGTGTAGCGGCCTATTCGTAAAAACTTTCACCTCGAGGGTACTTTACACATAAACTATAGTCCTACATTATCTTTGCTCATAATATGACAATTAATAATTTATTGACTTTTTATATAAAACTATTGTGATTTATTTATATTCACTAATCGATTTTTTTTTAATTTAATATTAAAACATATAAACATGGTTGACATATGATTTTAGTTAGTTTTTTTTATCATCCTGATGAAGGAAAATGTATTTTCTGAAACCGGTCGGTAAATAATAAATAAGTCACAGTGGTTTTAGAAATAAAGTTAATAAACTATTAATTATTAAAATAAACCACAAAATGTTTTCGTTTTAAATATTAAAAATATATAACATACCAGTTTTTGGATAACAAATGTTATTGCAAAAATAATCTCAATAATAATCAAACATATAGATGACAATGACAAATTCATTAGTATATTTATAGACCTAATGCCATCGATAGCATATCATACAAGAAACTACATAACACATTTAAAAATATTGGCCTTGATAGCAATGTTTTATCATGGCTAATAAGTTATTTAACATACCGAAATCAAAATGTAAAAATAAATGGACACAATAGCACATCTAAAACCACTGACTTTGGCATACCAACAGGTACGGTACTTGGACCATTGTTATTTATTTTTTTACTCTAATGATATATTTAAACTCAAATTAGATGGTTAAATTATATCTTATGCAGACGATACAGTACAAATAAGTAATGAAATAACTTGGACTGACGCTAATATGTCTGCAAATGAGGATGTTAATACCATAAAAAAGTGGACGGATGATAACATACTATCAATTAATACTGATAAAACATACTTTCTACGATTTTCTATTCAACAGAAAGATAACACTGAAATTAATATTAAAATTTATACCAAAGCCTGTACTCGAGAAGACTCTTGTGACCAATGTTCATCAATTGAAGAAAAATATTGTATCAAGTACCTAGGAATCATAATAGATAACAAACTAAAATGGAAAGAACATATTACTAATCTTACAAACAAAATAAGGAAAACTGTCTACATTTTTTTAAGACTCAGTAACATCTTATCACTTACAAATCTGAAAATAACATATTTCGCGTTTGTACAGTCACATTTGCAAAACGGTATTATTGGATGAGAAGGAGCATATAAAACTTCAATGTCACAATTAGAAATCACTTAAAAATGAAAATAAAAAGACTATCCAAGTATACAACTCTTCACAGATTTCAAAGTACCAATAATAATAGACATATACAAAAAAATTAAATAATCTAAATTTTCAAAATAAAAATCAATTAAATTTTAGAACCGAAGTTTCCGATCTACAAGATTTAGATACCAAATTGATATTCCAAAACTAAAATATACCGCAACCCAAAATCACTTTATTTATCAAGACATCAAATTTTTTAACAATCTCCCCATCACAATTAGAAAAATTACCGACTACTATAAATTTGTATCTGAAGTAAAAAAAATATGTACACAGACTAACTGAAACATAAATTCTCGTATATACTCATTCTCTATACACGAGTCTTGAAATATATATATATATATATATATATCCTACTGATTATTCTAAAAATGTATTATTTTTTCTAATGTTAAAATAAATAAAAAATTTATTATGAGTAAGAAATGTCGAAAGTACTTCTCAACAATTCGAAGTCATCATCAGATACAACATAAAAATCTTGCTAGCAATTTAAAGGTAGATTAAAGATAAACGTATAAAACTTAAAATTAAAAATAATTATATGATTTCTGACAAATACGATGAACTTGGGATCTAAAGCAAAGATGTAGAATAATAATTAAATAATGTCTAAAAGCTTAACATGATTTTGTAAAAAATCTCATTCAATAATATTTTTCACAACGTTATAAAATTTGTACATTTTCGACTCATAATATAGTCAGTCATCTACCTATAAACTATTGTGGACAAGGTATGTTACACTCTGTATATAACAATGTATATTTCTTTGACTACTGTTATATCATAAATCAAATTTAATATTTCAGAACAATGATATATGTTTTACACTCTTTGACATGACAAAAATTAATTCAAATAACTTTTATAAATATTAAGGGATGTATTATACAATACACTTCATAGCACAGTCCTGCGGCCACTTGCATCGCAAAGAAAGACATTACAATGCACTCTAGCCCGCTTTATATAACCCGTTTCATTTCAGAAATGCAACAAAATATTTTAGTTTCATTTGAGAATTGTAGCAGAATAATTTTGTCACTGTTGCATTGTAAACTTTTTCTCTGCTCTGATTTTTCATATTGCTCTAATATTAATACACTGTACTAGCAGCCCGTGCCCGGAATTGCTGGGATTTAGGGGGATAAGGCGGTGGGGGGGAAGGAGAAGAAGGGGGGAGGAAGGACGCAAAACTTGGTCAAGGCAGAGTCCGAGGGAAGGGGCAGGGTTCTAAAGTTCAACTGAGCTAATTTGGAACGGATAACATTCAGTATATAATAATACATTTGATAGGTGGATGCGGTGGGACGGCCATAGAGAAAGGAGAGGTGCCTATTTTTACGGAGGGTCCTAAAGATTAACTGTGCAAAAAAATAATGTATATATATATATATATATATATGCGTGTCACATCAATATTCTAACTATAATATTTGCAAACTAGGTTATGCTATGAAAATAGGACTGACTTGATGACCTTCTGGAACGAGGCTCCTCTGACCACTTATACTACGTTAGATTGATCCAAAGTTATAATATTGTATAGAGGATAGACTGATTTACTTATTTGCATATTAAATCACCGTATTTTAAAACTATTTCTTATTGTTAAATGAGAGCTTTATCTCTATTACAAAAATACGAAATTTTTAATAAAAGTATACTCGCGATGTGAGAATTTAATTCCCGGAATGCACTTTTACAAAAGTACATGCCTAAGACTGTGCACTAGTGGCCATTGTTGCCTTTTTGTTTATTTATACGCTGACTTCGACTGGTTTCCATTTCTCAAAGCAGTCCTGAAACACATTTTCTAGAATACTGGTGAGTACCTGCCTGACATTCTATTAAATATCAGTTACATTGGAATATCTTCGGCCCTTTAGGGTAGCTTTTAATTTTGGTAATAGCCAGAAATCACATATAAATAGATGTAGTTGAATAATTGCTATTTTGGTCAGAAATTCTCTAATAATGAGCGCACTGTGACTGCTCTGAATTGTAACCGACCATTTTACGGCAAAGTGCACAAGAAGTTATTTAAAATTTACGCATGTATTAGTTCAAACTTGTACAAATACAAATACGAATACTTTCGTGGTGGGATAAGATCCCGTGGACTGTATCGATTATAATAATGATTAGTTGACGCAACCCGAAGTGGATTCAAGAAGGAAAATAATGGCAGATGGATCTGACCTACTTTGCTCTAAAATCCTGGATTGCACGTCGTTTTCACCTCCAGTTGACTAACACGTTTTTTCTGAAGAACCGAGATATCACTGCACTTCCAGAGCTGTTGAAAACACCGCTTCTTCGTGGTCTTAGCGTCACGCACGGCGCTGCTTTCGAACGGTAGAAAAATAACATAGATCTTGACAGTTTGGTCTGTCCCCCCGTCGGCAAAATCACAAAGTCATTAGTTGGCCAGAGCCAGACAGGTTTATATTGGAAGGACAAATGTACAGGGAGTAGGTACTCGACTTGCGTTAACACTTTCGTGATTTTAACACAGTTGTGTCATGGTCAACACAGGCGAATTCGCAGAAATTCCGCCAATTAAACAATCCTACTTAATACATATGTGTATGATAAATGAATGTAACATGTAACATCGCAATTTTCAATGTGATTTATTTTTAAGATTTTTATTTCTCCTACCCTGAAGGAGTTAGTATTGTGGATAAGGAAATAGTGGACAGGTTTGGCCAATTTCTTGTACATAAAAGTTCTGTGTACTATGTAAAATTCAAATTATTCCAGACGCCATCGATCTTCTGGTTAGAAAAGTGGATATAAAAATATTAAAGTATTTTTTATAAATAAATATTAAGGGATACTATAATAAAAAAGATGCTGGTAAGAGAGGTGGTTATAAGAGATACGTACAAATAAATATCACATCAACATTCTTACTCTTCTTCAAAGTAAGCAAAGCGGTTGTGTTCAACATATTGAACTAATTTGGTGGTGTCCTAGGATGAGACTCAAACTCGGAGCGCTTTGTTCATATGTGTGTGTCTTACTGCAAAGCAAACAAGATTTTTTTATGGGTTAGTACTGCTTTCGTAGTAGAAACTGTTGAAAAATTCCAAATCCCACATAAAATCCAAAAACTACGTACTTAACATATAAAATGGTGAATATGAAATAAACGTAGTAATGTCGTATATTGGTTATGGCTCTTATAACGTTAAGAACGATCATTGAATTTTATGTATTGACATCTCGATTAAATTTTATGAAAACATATTTTTAAAATTCTAAATTAATGTACGAATTTATTTTTACAGAATTGCAGATAATTTCGGGTGTAATATAAAAAGGTAACGGTGAGGGTGGACCCGCCGCTTACCCAGGACCGTTTATAAACAAAAGCTCTTATATGGTCTTACACATTCTCCGCCCGGTTGGCATTTTTTAAATGCTACTAGGCAGCTGTGCAACTTCGTTTCGCACATGTGACAAGACGGAGCCGAACAGCTTGTTAGGTAATTTCTTCTTCCTGCCTCGGCTTCATGTTCAGGGGAGAGGCATCTAGCCTAACTGGTTCTTTTTTAAATATTGACAAGTCCAATAGTTATGAAATAAAAGAATATTTTTATATAAGAAAATTTATAATCTATATTTTAAGATACTTGCATGTGTTAAAAGTGGAAAATGAGCAAATTACTTTAATACTTATAAATAAGGCTATTCAAAAATAATTACAATTAAATCAACATTACACACAGATTAAATATTTATGTTCGTCATGCCATTTCTCTACCAAATTGCCTATTTTGACGCTTGTCTGATGTAGATTATGCAGGTCCCTCGCATAAGGGATTACCTCTTAGGATGGTCCTGGATCCTGGACGTGAAGTGTGGTCAGCTCCTTGTGGTACCAGCATAGGGTGACAGAGTTCAGGCTTGTAGTTGATGACAAGACGATGCCCAATTATTCAGGCAAACCGGGACTCTGGACGCGATATTCTTATGCTATAGCGACAGTCTAAGCGGCGAGTCCACTCTCAATATACGCTTATTTCGTCCCGCCGGATGTTGCTGAGATGGGCGATACTGGGAAAAGCAGTTCCAGCAGCATTCCACTGACTCTCTCTCGCACCTCTTGCGATCTGGACAGGATAAATTACTGCCGTACTGTGGCCGATTTCTGCGACTGCAACACATAAATGTGACGTTTACCTTCCTCTTTTGTGGGTGCATGATTTCTATACCTTCTCTCTGGTCTTACGTCAAATTGTACAGGTATGGCTCTGGTGAGATGATACCGGAGCCAACCTATGATGTTATTAAGATAAGATGTAATAAAAACATAATATTGATCAATTGTAATAATAAAGAAAAGGAAAAAAAAAATTAATACGAAGGAAAGCCATAAGGTTTTAGTAACTTCCGGAACATAACTAACTGCTTTAAAAATATAGTCCAAAAACAAGCCTTAGGATTTTGTAAAATATTGCACGCGTTCCTTTGTTGAATGGAATCGAAACCAGGGTAAACAGCTCTCAAAACGATTCCGGGATAGGGTGGGACTCTTTGGGGTTTCCTTCATGTACGCTTATTTTACACCAACTATTTTCGAAATTAGCGCTCTTGCTATGATAATAAAACTAACTAGCTGTTGAACCCCACTTCGACGAACAGGCATATACATCTATTAAAGCAATAAATTACTTATATTTTCAATGGCAATATTGATGTGACTTGTACTTAATGAACGCAAATTTATTTATTTCATTATTTTTCGATAAAATTTATTTTATATGTATATCTTTCTAATTAATATATTTAATTCATATTTAAAATATCACAGACAGACTGAATAATTACAACTTCACAATAAGAATGTGTTTTTTTAATAATAAAGTTGTATCAATGTGTCCAAAATGTAATAAAAATGAATTAATAATTCTGGAGTCTGCTGTCAGATAATAAGGTAAGATGGTTCTTTCAAATAATGGAACGATTAAAATGTAATAATATCAAAAAGGTAACATATAGGTTCGAAAATTTGTCGCTAAAAATATTGTCGCTGTAGCATAGTTGGATTTGGAAAGAGATCCAGGTTCGAATTATATATCATTCTAATTAATATATTTAATTCATATTAAAATGTTAATAATTCACCGGTAGCCGTATTTCATTTTTCGTGAACACCCTGTCGATTAACATTTCGGCTGACGCTAGAGCGACGTGACGAGAGTACTCTCTGCTGTCTCTCGTCAATGGCGTCGCAAAGAACAACAAAATTGATTATTTTACACTCTTTTAAATCTTGCATTTAATGTTTATTGGACTTAATCATTTTTCAACGCTGGCCGTAAAACGGTCGTAAACGGCTGGGGCCAGCGTCACTCGGCCGCCGCTGTGAACGGTTGTAATTGGAGTCGTTAAAACTTGATGTCCTCAAAGTAGCATTAAACTCCGAATTTACGACCCGAAATGAAAACTCGTGGACTCAACAATTAATCTTGATAAACATTGATTACCGACGGGTGTTCTGGCGGGGCATTGCTATTTCTAATGGCAAAATGGCGTTTGCCGAATGATCAAAATGGCTAAACGACACGCCTCGATTTGCCGTGTCTTTCGATTTCCGATTAAATTCGATTCCGAAATAAATAAAAAAAAGAACATTTATACAAACAAAGGAACAATAAACCATTTGATTGGTAAGTACTTAAAAATCTGAAAAAAATGTAGTATAGGATGATTCAAATGATTTCTCACAAGATCCAGCAATTTAATTTGTCTATAATAATAATACCTTAGTCAATTCACCACCATCATCCTCAGTCATTTATATCTACTGTTAAATGAAGGCCTCCCCAAGCATCAACTATTTTTCTCTATCCTTTTCATTATTTTCGTTTTTTCAATTCCAAATGCTTGTATTTTTTCTGATGTGATCAGGTCTGGTTCAGCAGTTTTAGTTGTCTTAAATTGTCTTGTGGGGAGATCCCCACATTTTTCATAATCAGTTGTCAAAGCTAGCGAGTAGGATAGCCTTGGTTTCCAAGGCTTTCACTATAGGACCATTTTACCCCATTGGTAAAGATATCAAACTTTTGAATCAGTTTAAATATCTGGTATAGAATATGACAAGAATAATCTTTTCAGACAAGAATACATTGTAAGGATATATACATTTTTATTATTGTGAAATTGCGGTTTTTTCATAAAATAGTTTGTGGTATTTTAATACAAATTACATGTATCAATAAAAGATGATTTTAAAATTTGGCATAATAGATGTATCAATTTGAAAGAATTACAACATATAAGTTCGAAAATTTGTCCACAACTTACTATGTTGGTGTAGTGTAATCGGTTAACGCATTACTCGAATAGGAAAGGATCCAGGTTCGAATCCCGGTAGCGACAAAAATATTTATTTGATAAATTGAATTTTCCTGTATATCTTTCTATTAGATTCATTTTAATTTGTATTAGAATATATAGTTTTTTTTTTAAGAAAAACACATTATTATTATTATTATGAAGTTGCAGTTTTTCAGTGCAATGTTCTATTGTATTTTAATACAAATTAAATTAATTTACTAGAAAAATATACAAATAAAATATAAAGGTGATTGCTTTTTGAATAACAGATGTATCAATTTGAAAGAGCTACAGCATATACCAAAAATTCAAAAATATTCATATATGTTCAAAAATTTGTCGTCAACCTACTCAGATGATGTGATGAAACTGGATAATGCGTTTCCACGGATAGGAAAAAGTTACGATTTCGAATACTGGTACAAACTAGGATAAATATTATTTTCTGTTGATTCATTTAATTTATATTAAGAATATAAAATTAGGAAATGCTTTATTACTTTGCTTTACATAAATTATATCTTCAGTCTTATATTTTTGACAAAGAATGCTTAATATAATATTAAACTATATACAACGTTAATACAGGCGATTATTCTTTATGGTTCTGAATTTTGGCCTGTTACTTTTACCCAGCCTTGAAAACAAATATCAGATCTTCGAAAGTAAAGTATTGTGTAAGATTTATTAGATGATAACCTAACTGGAGAACGAAGGTAAAAGAACTTGGAAACTCGGGAATAGTATGACGCTCTAGATATTCTGAAAGACGTGAAAATGCGGAGATACAAAGAGTACATAGAATATGTAACGAAAACAGATAATTACGGTGATACTAGGGATTCTGTATTCTCGACTTTTTTCAATTCCCGAGATTAGAGAGTCGACATTTTCAAGTTCCGGGAATTATTTAATTTTAAAAAATACATATTTTTATAAATATTCATATGTAGTATGTATAGTAGTTATTAGGGATATTATTCGTATTAAATCGAATAAAAATTGTTTGATAAAATAATTATTAATAGCTTTTTAATTTAAATTAAACCTACATTTATAAATTATTACAATAAACAAATACCTACATCTATAAAAATTACAAAAAATGTTTTTTTTAAAATACAAAAATAAGTATTGATAAAGAAACACATCGGAAGATAATAAGGCATATATTTTACGTTTAACCTTTTTCAAATAATTCATTTTAATTTTATTTTGTCAAAAGAAACACGATTCTATCTAAAATATTTACATCACATTTTACAAAGAAACATAATCACCTGTTTGAACAAACCGACAAAACTATTCCCTTCAGAATCTTTATAACTGACTATATGACAAGAATTGCACATACGTGCACCGCTCGCCGCTACCTGATGTACCGCAATGGTCAGCAAACTAAAATATTTGTTGGATAAATAGATTTTTTTCTATATATCTTTCTAGTTGATTCAATTAATTCATATAATTTAACTCGTTTAAAATGAATAATATCAATAAAAATCAGAGTCTCGAGTCTCGGATTATTTTTTTTTAATTTCCGGGACTCGAGGCAGCAAAAAATAATGGGATTCCAGGGAATTTTTTCACGGGCTGTCTCGACATAGAATTTCTACAAAATACTGATAAAACCCTCTTATGTCACATGATCAATACTGAGGGGAAGACCGATACGATGGTGGATAGATAAAATAAAGACGGTCTGTTGTGACTATGGTCATTGAATTTCATGTCCTAAGAGGTTAGATAACTAGATGAAGAGAGTCTTAATTCAACGCATGAATTCAATATTCTAGTTATTGATTGATTTATTACAAGACTAGTAACCGAGACGTTGAAGGTTCGGTTTTTCTTCTCGAAAACCAGTATGTTATAATACGTATTTATAATATTAGCAAAATCAACTTTTTAACCACTTAATTAATTAATACATGCGACAGCACACAGTACTTTTGACGACAAATTTTCGAACTTATATGTTACATCGTTCCATTATTTGAAAGCCATCTTTATTTTTACGGAATCTCAATATCTTTGAGTAGTCCGATAGGAGACACCAAAATTAACAATTCATTTTTATTCAATTTTGGAAACATTGATACAAATGATATATTATTAAGGAAAACACATAGTAGCATAGTCGATTAATGCACCTTCCTTGAATTAGAAAGAGATCCAGGTTTAAATTCCGGTAGCAATAACAATATTTTACGAAAAAATTTCTAATTAATACATTTAATCGGTAAATACGAATTAAATTTATTAATTAGAAAGATATACATATAAAATCAATTTTATCGAAAAGCATTGTTGTTGCGCCAATCTAGCCATCTACCTTATTTTTACAGAATCGTATTTGAGATTCTGTAAAAATAAGGTAGATGGCTCTTTCAAATAATGGAACGATTAAATATATTAATATCAAAAGGGTAACATATAGGTTCGAAAATTGTCGCTAAAAATGTTGTCGCTGTAGCATAGTTGGATAATGCACCTTCCCCGGTTAGGAAAGAGATCTAGGTTCGAACCCCGGTGGCGTAACAACATTTTTTTCGATAAAATTGATTTTGTATGGATATCTTTCTAATTAATATATTTAATTCATATTTAAAATATCACAGACCTATGCTCTGAATAATTACAACTTCACAATAAGAATGTGTTCTCCTAACATTTAATTAGTATTTAAAATATCACAGACCTATGTTCTGAATAATTACAACTTTACAATAAGAATGTGTTCTCCTTAATAATACAATACATTTATTTAAAATCCGTATGTAATTGATTAATTTGTTCTGAATCAGTCAGCATGACAGATTATAATTGGTCCTAATTCACATTTAATAGTAATGACTGTTGTATTATGGAATACTACCCAACAAATTGGTAAGCCCAAACAGTTAGCTAATATATTCCATTCATCAAACGATAATAGCGCGGATAATCTGACAGTTCATCTAATGAATAACGAATTACTCTGGCCCAGAAGTCAGTAAAGAATACGGGTGTGGTTAATATTTTAAGAGTGAATTTGTATTCATTTCAAACTAATATGGATAGACTTTGTGATGAGAGTGAATGTATCAGAAGGCTGTACAGCGATGATTCGGCGTCCAAATATTTCAGTATTCCGCTTGTCTCAACAGTGAGGAATAAAAGGGATCAAGGCGTAGCGTAAAGAAAAGGGAAAAGTGCACTCACACTTGATTTTTTCAATGAAATATTACCGAATCACGACAACTCGAGCTCGAATTACAGATTCACGGAACTCGATAGAAAATATATATGAACTGCGCCCACCATAAGCGCCACGGTCCCCACTTTTCGGCGTGATGCGCGCGCCGCTGTGTCGTAGTGTTAAATAACTTAATACCCACAGATGTCGTTTTGTGTCCAGCTTATCAAACTATTTTTCACGAAAATTTACAATAATAACAAGTGTAAGTGGAAGCTTATATTAAATTTAATTGTGACGTGTTGGTCGCCAAAATATGACGCCGTATATGCACATCCACCGACTTGCTCAGGGTATTACATGAAGTGCGTGGGTCTGGTTTACAGAATTCACCATATCGACTGCCACTCACTTTAGCTAGCATTCTCAGGGAAAATAAGAAGATTATTTCAAATTTTATAATCACAAAGTTTAATAAAAAAAACAAGAAAACAGAATATTGAAGTAGAAAACAGTAAGAGATCTATCACTAGAATGTGATGTGATGAAATAGATCAGATTGGCAATTTTTCCACAATAAAATAACGAAATTTACTATTATTTCAATATCTAAATCAACATAATTTTGTACAAGTAATAATGTGCTAAAACACGTGATTCTTAGTAATGTGAAATCTTTACCTAGGAAATAGTACACATAAATTTGTCACCTGACAGTTTGTCGGGTTAGATGTAGCACAAAAATAACTTCAATAGGTTCAATTGTGAAGAGTTCCAGGAATCACTAAAATAATCAGAAACTAAAGATTGTTCGGTGTCGCCCTATCGTAGGTAAAGTTATTCATCACTATGGTCAACCTGAAAATTACTCATTCAGCCTAGCTACTTTTTAATTGTTTGAATTAGGAATTAAAATTTGAAATAAACAGAATACTTTAATAAATAACAGAATACAATGTGTCTGTTAGTAAACGCTGAAAAGTAAACTGAATCCTGTGGAAACGTTGTCGTTATTCTAAAGGCGCACATGTGTAAAATCTATGTACGTATGATAGAGTAAAGAATTAATTAATTAAACATGAATTAAATATATTAATTAGAAGATATACATGTAAAATCAATTTTATCGAAAAATATTGTTGTTGCGCCACCGGGATTCTAACCTGGATCTCTTTCCTAACCGGGGAAGGTGAAATTATCCAACTATGCTACAGCAACAATATTTTTAACGACAAATTTTCGAACCAATATGTTATATATTTAATCGTTCCATTATTTGAAAGAGCCAAAATCATCTCGTTTCTACTGCATTCAGTCTGCTTTCGTTCCTCTTCTGTTAGCTCCAGGCCTCACTTCCATACATCAGTCTTGCCTCGGTTGACAATTACTCGTTAGATATAATTCCATTCAATGCGCCATTCCTTTTATTCCCAGCAGTTCCTTTCGATTTATATTAATTAATTTATTCATTCATTATTAGATTCAAATATTTTTGTTTACTTTTTAAAGCAGATAATTTTCCTAATATATTAAAATAAATAAAATAAAAATGTGTGCTTTTATAAGTATTCTTTATTTTAAAATAAAAGTTTTAAGTTATTCACTTTGTTGTCACAAAATCACAGCTGTTTTGCTTAAAATATATTAACTATTTAAATTAATAAATCAATTCACCGAAATTTATACATTTCCACTAAACTTCAATCGGCGAGACGAGGTATTACTTCCCTTAGAAATAAATTGTTTTGCATTCATTTAAATAATTCCCAACCAATTAAAATGTCTACAAATACGGGAACATCAAATCACCTAAGATCGCCGACAACTTAAATGTCGGTAGATTTCCGTAGACTTGTAAATAACTCCCAAATCCCAATCTTTTTATCAATCAATTTTAAAAAAAATCCCAATACACATTGACACATGCCTTCCAGCTGCTGATACATCTGCTGATGTAACATCTGCTGATCTTACTGATATATCCGATAATCACATTTGTTTGCGTGTGCAATATCGTGAACTCTTTTAACATTGAACATTTTTAAAACAATACACTTTTAACATATTTAATAGCTGGCATCCTGTGGCATTTTGAATCTATGCTGTTACGCGTTTGCGTTACGTTTGAAGTCTAATTTGTTCATTATATTTGTTGTGACATTAGACATCAGATGTACAATCAAATCCAATATTTTACATGATATCGTCAAATATAAACAAGATCAAAATGTTTATTTTTACTACAACTTATCTTGCACATATTTGCTTAGTTTCATTTTGAATCTATATTGTTTCTCCTCCTTTCTTAAATCTTCTTGCATATCATTAAAATTCTTCATCGCACTGTACATTATCGATTTCTGAGATTTAGCCTTCTTCCTGAATGGCAATGTCAGTCTATCTTTTCCTCTTGTATGACGTTTGTGTTCATGTTGATTTGCATCAATCTTTCTTATAAACTCTGCCGATATTTACTTAGTGAGGATTTTAAATATAAATACCATACCATTGAAATATATTTTCTGCTTAAAGGTCATCATATCCGAGTATATCTATTTTGTTAATAATTATTCTCAAAGCTTTATTTTGCAGTACTAACATTCCTATTTATTAACTAAAAATAAAATGTATGTATGTAGCCGTGAAATTGAATGTCTGTCTATCGACAGACAGGCAGACAGTTATACATCTATCTGTTTTCTGTACAATTCTACACCTTTTGAACGATCAACACCAAATTTGGAATAATTATTCAAGAAGATACGACACCAAAACACAGGCGCCCCAATCTTTCCCCATACAGAAATGCCAATTGAATGCCATCCGTTCCAAATATTGCGTGATTACTCTTAAGAAATTTGCAAAAAGCAACGACATCCTCCCCCTGACTACCCCATTCCATCACCCTTATATAAAAGTATATTATTTTGAATGCCATTTTCTCAAAATTTTGTTTAAATTGTACACTTTAGGATCATAATTCAATTATAGTCCCAGTCCACCACCTTGCTTGGACTTGAATCATGATTATTCGTAAATATAAAAAAGTTAATATTTCTTCTCTAATATTTTATTTGTATTTTTTATGTCTGTATAAGAGCGGCGATTCAAATCAACCGCTAGCATCGCCGTTCTCAGCTGACCAACGACCCGAGCAACATCTGAGGCCCCAAATAAAGAAAAAAAGCCCCACTCAGTCTGGCTCGATCGCTCACCCCGACGAGTCTCACCCGGTACTCGACTGAGACCGAGTGCCGCTGACTCGCTCTTCATGTTTCACGCTGCACTCTTCTTTTTTCATCCCCGACTCAATAAATGACTCTAGACGAATCGCACGTTTCACTCGCCACCAAATGCGCCCCCCATTTTAGTCAAGTTAATTAAAATCTAAAAATAAAGGAGATCTAATTATCACAGATTATATTGTTGGTGCCCTGATCTGCATTATATCCGAATTAGACTATATATAAATATAAATCAATGCATTAAATTGACACAAGAAAATAAGCATGATATACCTACTAATGTACTTATTTGTCACAAACATCTATTAGAGCATTAGCTAAGATGGCAGATCAATGGCTCAGCACATGAGAGGTGCCAAGAAAATTCAAAAAAAGATATGAAAAAAATTTGGGAGAATCTTGGAAGTAATCCCGGTACTAGTAAAAAGGAAAATAAAACACAAAGTAAAAATGAAATTGTTACAAATTTTTTTACTGAAAAAGTGAAAAGTTACAAATTTTTCTAAAGCGCTATTTCTGATGCAGTTGTTGTAACAAGTTTCACTGGAGTACCCGCTGAATAAATATATTCTATGTTGAAAATCTGTATGAAATTGTGTTCACGTTGCTTGAGATGAGCGACCATCGCGCCATATCTGGTTGATATCGATGGTAATTTTACGGTTTTATTGAATTCAGTGCGTCATAAAAGTAGAAAAGGAGATCGTGTTTGCTAACGTTACGGTTGCCGATTGTACATATCGCGTAATCCACTTATTTCTAATACCTTTCTGTTTTTATTGCTAGCGTGAGCAACTATTGTAGAAGCAGAATACACGCCATGGCAGCAAACAGGGGTGGGTGGAAAATAGCGTAACTGTTAATGGATAATACATAGTTTACTAAAAGTAATAGTAACTAATTTAGTTTTTCATGGTGCTCAAACCATTATCGCTACTTAAATTTAAACCCCACCCCCTCCAGTTTCGTTTATATAGCCGAGTGATGCCATATACGTGTAAAAGTGTTCTCTCCTAACTCGGTGCGTTTAAAAACTTCAACTTCTCAATCTCAATGTAGAAATTTTGTGAACATGTTTTAACTTGTTTAATGGCACAAATCACTCTTGAAGGGTGGATTGCCTGTTTAAAAGAAGAAGAAGAATAATTCTCAAAGTTTTTATTAATTTCATCTATCCTTCAAAGCTCTCAAGTAAATTTGTAAGTTCACAACTGAATTAATTAGACATTTATTACTTATTTTTATTATTTACAATATTAACTATGTGGTTTATTATTTTATAGATTATTTAACTTTGTTTACATAAAATTAAAATGTAATAATTCTGGTGCTTGGTGAAGATTGTACTGCTTTCAATATTGGTAAAATAGATCGAAATTTTAAAATAAGTGTGAAAGAGCATTTAAGGTAATGGTTTTTCAGAATTTTCCAATAATTTATTAGAAAATGATTATCCTTTTGATAAAAATTCGGGATTGTCAGTTTTACATATACATAATGATGTTATTAAATTGAATAATTTAGAATCATTAAAAATAAATAAAGTATGTAAAATTAACCAAAATATTATAAATAATCAACTAAATTTAACCACAGTTCATAATAATAAGTATAATTTACATTTACCGTATAACGTATTATAATAAACGTATAATATTGTTACCTGGAAAGACTGATTTTCACTTACAAGGAATTGAGACCCAAGTAACGAGGCGATAAATTTGGTGGTAATCTAAGAATTATTACAGATTTTTTTTAAAATCATTTGAATAACGTGACATATGTATATCTTTTGGTTAAATAATTTTACATCCTGAAGAAGAAAATTGTGTTTTTCGAAACAGGTTGATGTTTAAAAATTACTCATTAAGTGATTAATTATAAACACAGTTAAATAATCAGTAATTATTTTTATAATCTATAAAATAATGACAATAATTATCATCATCACTACTAGTTTAACAATCCCTGGTGGGTCTTAGGTGTCTTGCCCTCTTCATCGATCCCTTTTTCACTCCGTGTCTCACTAGACCACGATTTCTAAAAAAGATACTTTCACATTGCAGGACCTATCAAATGTGAGCCCCAGTACACCGCACTCGCGTAGTTACGCCGTATGAGTTTTCCATTTTGAGGAATTTGTCGATTATGTAAATAATATTGACAGGCCGTACGTAATATGGCGATACTTACGAGATTTTGAATATTTAGTCGAGTGTTTTAGCGGTTGCTAGTTGGAAAATTCAATTTAAGGTTTCGCATGGAGAAAAACATATTCATGAAGATAATAATGCCTCTATTGTTTCCAAATTACGCCCTAATTGATAATTATACAAGTAGTATGAAAAGGAGACTGCCTTAACTATCTGAAATTACTATTATAGACAACCACCCCTTACCCTCGTCACCCCAAACCCTCCCACTATCTAAATGTGTGTATCTAAATATTATATAGAACGCTATTCGTTACACATTTTACTAAGTTACTCTTTAGGACCCTGCAGAATACATGGGCAATCTCTTCTCTTCCTCTGTTCAGCCTACCTTCTCCTATGAAAATAAATATGTATTGTTATTTATAACCTTTGTTTATTAACCACTTAATTGAATTTGAATACATCTACCGGTTTCGAAAAATACCATTTTCTTCTTCAGGATGTCATAACTAACTAAAACATATATTATTGTTTCTTTACCAGAATCTATTTTTAAAAAATAAATTTAGTACCTAACTCAAATTGTTACTTAATACAAATTTACTCGAATAATTTTTCGGAAAAAAATTTAGAATGAGACTCGTAGTTAAATTAAGTTGGTTGTTTATAATTTTTTAATTAGTTTTACAAGCTTTATTTATCTCCAATTATTTAATTTGTGACCAACACCGTTTATATGCAAATTTAACAATCCCAATTTTTTATCAAAACCATGACCATTTTCTATCAAATGATTAGCAAATTCTGAAAACCCACTATTGTTCAAACATCTCAAATGCTCCCTTACTCTTATATTAAAATTTCTACCCGTTTTACCAATATAAAATGCAGCACAATCCTTGCAACTAAGTTTATAGACACCATAATTGTTAAATTTATCATCTTTGTCTTTAGAATTTATGAGTAAATTTCCTATACTATTATTTGTATAAAATGCCGGTCTAATGTTTCGTGGTAGGTGTTTAGATATTTGATTCGAAAAGTTATTTATGTATAAAATTCTACGCCAATAATCATTATTATCATTATGTTTTATCTGTAATTTATATAAAAATTGATTATTATATTCATTTAATTTATTTTTTTAAATAGTGTCTAACAAACCTGTATTATACCCGTTAATAACTGCTATTTTTTTAATTGTATTCAATTCAATATTGAAATTGGATGTTGATATAGGAATATTAACTAAACGATGTATCATGGAGTGAAATGTATTTATTATGTAATGTTATAATTTAAACTCAATTCAGTGGTTAATGAAACAAAGATAATAAATAAAAATATGAATTTTAACCACAAAGTTAATATTGCTAATTTTAAAAGTAAATATGTATTATATTGTATTAAATATCATCCCTTCTTAATTAAGTAAAATTATTCTATAGACCCTGGGCCAAACATGGGCACCGTCTCTCTGGCTACACCTCTCCTTACCCCGCACATCGACCCCACCTACGTAAAGTATTGTAAGTAAATAATGACATTTTTGATCATTAATGAGAACACATTCTTATTCTGAATGTTTTAATTATTCATAACATAGGTCTGTGGTATTTTTTTAAATACAAATTAAATGTATTAAATAGAAATGTATACATATAAAATCAATTTTATAGAAATATATTATTGTTGATACCGGGATTCGAACCTGGACCCCTTCCTATCCGAGGAAAATGTATTAACCGATTATGCTACACCAACACAGTGCATTCAAATTGTTGAACCTATATATTACACTTTTCAAATTGATACATCTATCGTTCCGTTCGTATGTGAAATATTTTTCAACAATAGTTTTCTATAAAATTGATTTTATATGTATATCTTTCTAATTAATACATTTAATTTGTATTTAAAAAACATTTTTAATCATTCTAATATTTTGCACATATTTTTCAAACATTTTTAAATGGCTGTATTTTTTTAATATTATGGTTATTAGTACCTACATCATAGAATACAATATATATATTTTTTAATCTGCTACGTAAATAAGTATCAAAATTATTAAAAATAACATTTTTTTACTAAGGATGCTTTACGCATGAGGGGTCGACATAAGAGTGTATTAAATTGAACACCATTCAGATTTTGTTTAGTTATACTCTAGGATCCTGAAGAAACATAGTCACCCCATCCCACTTCTAAACCAAATTATGCGTACATTGTTATTAAATCACCGTCGAAGCATTTTAAAACCCTATATCAAATTATAACTAAATCTGAATTCAAAGTACTTCCAGCAATTGATTACTGACTACATAGGTCAATATTCATTAATAAGTTGGAACCAGGAATTTATGCAGTGAGTTAGATAAAATTTGTAAAAAGAAATACATCATAGCCATAGCCAAATAGCCAAAAAATTTTGATTAAATACTTATTATTTACTTTCATATTTGGCTTGCGTTCGTAGGAAATCTTGAACAAACGTTCAGACGAAAGAAATTATATTACGAAGCTATATTCTTTGTACTATATTTGTATTGGGCACGTATTGTTTCGCGACTATTGCGCCAGTTCACAAGAGAAGCTTGCCAGTTCCTTCCGTGTGACTAACTTCAGATCCGTATGGTCGGTGAAATAGTTGGGTTGGCGCTGGCGAGGCATCTGATTAACTGTGTTCTGCTCGAATAAATATTAATCTCTGCCCAACAAACTCTTGTTCCATACCATACATATGTCAAGCCTTTGACTATAGCGGCGCAAGTCAAATATATAATTGGAATCACAATTAAATAAGATAAAATATTTAAGTTGCGTATATGCATAGATGCAGGAAAAAGTCAGAATACAGAAGGAGTTTGGCACTCACCACAATCCAGATTCTGTAGGCACCTACAAAATGTGGGTTGTATTTTGTTCACTATTTCGTCATAGGTTCCTTTAGATGAAGACAAAGTCTCAAATGTATAATATTGTAATTCTTTCGATTCACGTATACCGCACTCGTTCAAGGTTGCCAATCGACTGATCGGCGGCATGCCGGGAGTGGAAAGGAATGGGGGAAATGCACAGTGCATTATTTTCGTTCAAAATAAATATTTATGTAATATGTACGCAAATAAATATATGTCACAAACAATTTAGTTACGATATTATCTTGCAAGCAAATCACAGTTGACAACATTTCATATATTGTACAATAGTAATGTGAAATCAAATGTTGCATTGATCAAGCTCATGCAACCTTTATCCGCATGAAAAAGTTGTTCTACATTCATAATCTCAATCTTATATTACGAATGCGAAATTGAGAAAGAATATTTTAAAAGTAAGTAAAAAAAAAGTCACAGTACCCTTAAATATAGGGTATCCAGCGAAAAAAAAAAAATTTGCTGATTTGCCAATCGTAATGAGTCACTGATCGGGAGCTCACCGCGCGTTCGCTGTTGAGCAATATTTAAAGTGCGGTGATTCACTTTTGTACTCACTTTAATTTTCTACGAGTAAGTGATGGGCCGAGCACGAAACTTATCTGGTGCTGTGTTCAAAATTTTAGACAAGAAGGGACAATGGTTAACCAAACCCCTTCGAGACCATCAACGTCAGCAGCGACGCCAGAACATGTGGCACAAGTTCGACGTGAAATTATGTAAATCTATAAGGAAGATTGGAGCCTGAACTGGAATAAAAAAATCAATAGTGCACGTTGTTTTGAAAAAGAAACTACAGTTTCACCCATACAAACTGCAAATCGTGCAGTTTCTCAACGAAAATGACTATTACTTACGTGAAACCTTAGCGAGAACGATGCTGGAACGTTTTGGAACAGCACAAACGCTTGGAAACGTATTGTGTACTGACGAAGCACATTTTCATATCGATGGCTATATTAATAAATAGAACATGAGATACTGGTGCCCCGACAAGCCAAGGCAACGCCATCAAAAACGTTAGCATTATCCAAAAACGACAGTGTGGTGTGCAATTTCTGCCTGAGGGATAATTGGCCCTAATTTTTTTAACCAGCGAGAGACAGTTACTGCTGACGTATATTGGCTCAAGGACATCAACAGGTTACAATTAAGGAACCGACTATAGAACAAGATGGTGTTTAAATTTTTTTTTTCGTCATTGACTTTCACTAACATTTATATATAAACTAGCAGAAAATCTATTTTTCAATGTGGAAATCCTGTATTACATTTCTTTAATAATGCACCATGTAGTGTATTTTGTCTTTATTTCTAGTAAGGAAAAACAAAATATTAATCAAATGATACGTGCTATTTCAAATAATAAAAAATTCAAATTATGTTACAACAATCCATTTTATTTATGCTAAACTTCTCTTGAAAGCGTATACTTGTATAGATTAATAAAAATTATTTTTTACAAGAACTCTAGCATTAGCGATATAAAAATATCTTAAGTTTAGAGGATAGATATAGCGAACTTAAAGAAATTAAATAATATTTGGACAGATAATTATTTTTTTAATATTTCAAGTTAAACTTTGTGGTTAATGTTCATTTTTATATACCACGTTTCATTTTTACCACTAAATTTGATATTTTAATACACCAACCGGTTTCGTAAAATATATGTATTTCGTCATTCTAATGTTTATTTTTTAATAAAAAATAAAATAAAATATATATATATATATGTATTATTTAATCTAGTACCTAACGTAAATTGTTACGATTATGAAAGATATGGATATAGACTTAATGATAAAAAAATATTTTTAAAAATTAGGTAAACATTTTATAATGTGCCTTTCGGTTAAATTTAATTGGTTATATATAATATTTTGGTTAATTTTACACGCTTTATTTATTTCTAATGATTCTAAATTATTCATTTGAAGATAAATATTTTTTATATATAAAACAGACAATCCTAAATTTTTATCCTCAATATGATCATTTTCTAAATTGAGTTAAAACACTGTTTTATTCCATTATATTTTTTATTGTGTTAAACGTTAGAATGTTTTCGGGAACATCTTCCCATTATTAATATTATAATTCAACTGAAGATGTTCCCGAAAACGTTCTAACGTTTAACACAATAAAAAATATTGTGGAATAATACAGTGTTTTAACTCAATTTACAAAATAATCATGGAATTCCACAAAGTTTCACCAAAACAGTTATCATTTTCTAATAAATGATTGTAAAATTCTGAAAAACCATTACTATTCAAACATCTTTAATCCTCTTATTAACTTTAAAAATTAAACTTAAAACCTCGGATGAATACAATACTTTGTGTAAAAGCGTTTTAACTATAATACTAAAATTATCGAGTAATATTAGACATCAGTGACATCTTTTGCACAATATAAAAAGATTGTATGTGAACATTAATATACATTATTATTTTTGCTAATCTGTATTGCTATCTAGCGGATATTTTGTGAAGATACATTAACGTGGGATGCAACGGATACAGTGGATACAATGGATACGAAACGCAATTATTTATATTTAAATATTGCACACAAACTGCAGCTTTGAAAATGTTTTTCGAACGAACTAATATATTTTTTTGCATTCTCGCCTTAACGTCTTGTGAAACAATGTATACTCGAACAGATCAATAACCTTGAAATGCTTATAGATCAACATTGCTTTAACTTATTGTCCATTACGATAGTTTAATGGAGATGACGGTTATATGTCAATATAATTCTGAACCGCATAGATGGATAAATCAGATACGCGCATTGATGGGCGGTACAGAATGTATAATTCTGGATCTCATTTAAGTCCATGATATTGTGTTTGTTGATTGAGTGGTGTGGAGCTACAATCCGGTGGTTAGTTTCAATACCTTCGGTGGCAGAAGTTGCCGACTTGATCGTATTATTGATCGCACTCGTAACTTAACATGAAACAATAAGTAGTTCGTCATATATATGATTGAATTTTGCAACTATTGTGTCCCTAACAGATGTAAACTTATAACTTTAATTCAATATATTATATTTGCCGATGTGTACGATTTTGTATTAAGCTATCTGATGAAAACGTCGCCGAACGTTACAAAATTGGATTTGATAAACTCGTCATTTTAATAAACGACTATTCTGTAAATTATAAATTAGTTTTTTGATTGAAAAATATTATCTCTCTCTGTTGTAGTACACTGCCCATAACATTGTATATTCATTTAGATTAACTAATGCGAAAATTAATTTATATAATTAGAATTCTTCTCTAAAATTGTACATAATATGCTCTGAGTTTGTTTTCGTTATCGGTTGTGTAACAATTTTTTTTTTAAAACGGCGAATAATTACGCTTCGACCTAATATTTATCCTCCAAACTATCTTCATTTTATAGCGCTATAAGAGTAGGTATATACGAAGAACTCCATTCGAAATATTATATACATATATAGTATACAGCCTGTCTTTGAACTTGAGCTTCTGAAGAATGGACAAGCTTGTAAGTAGAACCATTACAAACAATACATCCAGTATATCTTTCTCCTTTACTCAGGATCAGAGGAGGAAAACACGAAGTAGTTTACCAAACGCAACATTCACGTGGTTATTGAAGTATTTGTAAGAATAAAAACTGGATACAATCTCGGATAGACCAAATAAGGAGTTGATAAGATCCTCTTTAAAAGTTGCGATCAACATGGCTTGAAATCGGGAGGAATGGAGACGTATTGTGCATATTACAGGATAATTTTTTAGTCATGACACATCAAAAATGTGTTGTGTATCGATTATTATATTTAACATGTGATTAATATTATGTCATTTCCTATTTATAAGATTTATTTAATGCTGAATTATTTTATGAATAGTGAATTAAATAATATTAATCAAATCCTAATAATAATAATAATAATAATCAATACACAACACATTCTTGAAATGCCATGACCAAAAAATCTACGTTCTGCAGATCCCAGATATTTCAAGCGACTACGACACTCAGCATCGAGTACACGATGAAAAAGAAAGAAGACGATATATCATGAAATTATTTAAAAGAATAATTCATTTTAACTTATTAAAAGTGATAAATAATATTTTCATAAAAAGTTAAGCGCTGATTGATAAGAACTACTACATAGTTTTTAATTTAATATGAAAGTGTGCAAAACAAGGGAGCAGAAGAGCAACGTAATTTTTTTTTTTATGTGACATCAATATTCCAAATATTTTTTAGCTACGCCACTGTCCACAAGTGATCAAACCAAAAGCTTTCCCTAATATGACAATATGAATTTACATAGGATCTAATTCAATACGAACAGAACTAAATAATCGCAGTGAAAATTATTGGTCGGTCAAAATTATTGGATTGTATCTTGTTAAGCGGAATTGTCAATACGTATCAATGACGAAATATAATAATTTAGGTATATTAATGTTCGGTACCTCGTGTTCGTAAATATTATTTCATAGTGATGCAAATTTGCTTAAATTTGCAAATTTATTAAAAAATACTAGTGCCTTATTTTAGTTTACTTTAAAACTAATAATTTCAAGACGTATTAATAGTAGAAAGTGACAAATAGATGACATATATTACGAAAATATTTTAGTTTTTATGGCCCGTATCCATGAATGAGATTTTTGTCTCGAGACAATCTCTGAGATAAGGATAATGCTTCCATCAGATTTTTTGGAGTTTTCATAGGTACACTACATACACTAAACCTCAGAAATTAGAGCATAGTCACTTGCACCAAGATATAGTTTGATATTTATTTTGTCTCGCGACTCACTTCACGCTTGTTTGTTCACACGACGTAACGTCAGTTAGGTGAATGTTGATGTTCATCCGTTGGATCAATTTGTGAATAATGTCGGTAATATATGTTCATAATTTATTACCTTCTGTTTGTCAAACTTTCAGAATAAATATTGATAAATTTCTATGTTATATTTGTCTGGATATGTGACTCTCATTTTGTAATAGAATACCGTGTACACAAATTTGAGATTTTTCTCGTCGTACAATACACGAGAATTAATATCAGGACTTATCTCTAGATCATAATCTCAACATATGTATATAGTACTGAAACGAATCTTAACCTTAATCTCTGAGACTTATCTCACCGTATCTTATTCCATGACTCATCACCGGTGAGTTAAGGGTTATTTACATAGTCGAATCATTCATAAAACGGTATATTCCTTATTATTTATTTTAAATGAAAACATATTTTTGTCGTGGAGAACAAAACTCTTTAGTATTTTTTATAATAATATAAATTAAATAAATCAATTAGAAAAAAATATTTTGGTTACTGCCGGGGTGATAGAAATAATTTTTTGATGAATAAATTTTTTTTATGTATTTTATTTTTATAATTAATTTTTCTAATTTGTAACATTTATTTTATTTAAAAAACAGTAGATATAATTACGGTTACTACAATAAGTATTTATTTTATATATTTAATCACTAACAATTTACATACCTTAAATAATAGCATCATGCATATTATTTATAAATAAACATTAAATTATTATAAATCAGGAAATTTTAATCCAGTCTAATTTTAAAAAAGTTCTCAAAAATTATTTTTTTAAGTCCTAATAAAATGCAAGCAACTGTGGTGACTCTGCACGCGCCCATAGACATGACCATGTAAGGACTCGTTTATCAACCATATAGGGCCCAAACCAAAGCGACCAATCAGCAGATGCAATAAGATTATGCAACAAGCAACTAACGAAGACTCTTCCGCAGGCCGTCCTCTCATATACATCTCATCAGCGTAATCGTTTATATTTTATAATCGTGATTATATATATAATAAGATTTTATTAAAATTTAGTAACCTAATTTAAATTTCATAGTTATAGACAGTCCGCAGTCAAAGTGACGTCAGCTAAGAAATAGAGATAATCCTGGTCATAACTTTGGGCCAAAGAAGTCCTGGAAGAGGCCACAGAAGTAGATAAATGTATTGCGTCTGGCTGGAGAGACCCTAGACTTATTACCGATACCTACTTGTAGAGGTGCATTATAAGCCAAATCTCATTTTATTGAGGCCATTATATTAAGTCAATACTGAAATGAAGGAGTAAATAACATATACTTATATTGATCATGATATAATTTAGATTGTACATCACAGACACTGAATGGTGAAAAAATAAATGCCATCTAGCCAGCAAATTAAAATAACTGATAAAGGGGCACTATGCTCACAAAACTGGCCTGGGTAAGTGGTGGGTGGGTTACCATTCGTATGAAAAATCCGCAGTTACTTTTTTATATCTGACCCGAAATTATCTGCAATAATTGTGTAAAAAACAAATTCGTACATACATGTTTTCATAAAATTTAATCGACATGTCAATACATAAAATTCAATGGTCATTTCTAACGTTATAAGAGCCATAACCAATATACGACATTACTATTTTTATTTCATTTTCACTATTTTATCAGTTAAGTACGTAGTTTTTGAATTTTGTGTGGGATTTGTTTATGATTTGGCTTGGAGTTTATCAACAGTTTCTACAATGAAAACAGTCTGACAAAAATATTAACTCATATTTAAAATCTTTTTAACCTAGTAGTAAAACATATACTAGAGATTCTGTGTCGCGACAACCCGAGAATAAATTCCCGGGAACTTCATGGTTTTTGACTGTCTCGAGTCTCAGGGTTAATTTTTAAAAATTATTATACATATTTCTATTAATATTATTCATTATTAACATGTTTAGTTAATCGTACTGTCTATTGGTATACAGCAGGTAGTGACCCAGTGAAGAACGATGCATGAGAAGTATAGTTTATATGGTCAACCATAAAGAAATCCATAAGGAGAAATTAGTCCAAAGATATTTACAACTAAAAAAAAATCTGAAGTAAATGTTTTTTTCGGTTTGTTGAAACAGGGAATTTTGTGTCTTTATAAACCTTTCACATTAAAATCGCTACAACTCCATTTTCATTGCTTTACGCATTTATAAATATTTATATTTAAATATTTCCATCTAGTCTTCACTAATTAATATACATTTTAACATTTAAAAATAACTGCTTGTAATACACAAATTAACCGTCTCTTGAAATGTTCTAGAATGTTTCAAATGGACAAATTTAGTGTGCACAACACCCCCCGCCACCGCGTGCCTGCAGCAAAGAATTGCGCGTACCGCAGTAATATTTCATACGAAATCGCAATGGAAATGACCTTTTTTCATTGCCCACGCTGCAATTCACGTTTTTGCCTTATCCAAATGGCCCATCAGATGTGATTTGTGACGTAATCGATTGAACAACTAAATATTTTTCAATCGTAATTATCGTTCATTCCATCATCAGATCGTTTCGCCAGATCAACAAACAATTGTCTGGCGCCGCACCCGCCTCCCTGAAAAAAAAACGTCTGAAAAAAACACTGAAATATTATGACTTATGACCAAATTCAAACTATTATACTAAACAAACATCATATATCTCATAGTAACAAAGCTATTTTTTATTATATTTAATGGAAAATATATGGAAGTATGGAAGCGAGTCCACATACTAACAAATATACAACTTTCAAAAATTTGATAAATGTGGAGATTGAGAGATGAGAACTGGTGAACATTATATATATAATGATCACTTAAGCCAGCCGAAGACAGGTCGTAAGCTCTGTAATTATCTCATACTTCCATATATTTTCCATTAAATATAATAAAATAGCTTTATCCCTATGAGATATCTGATATTTGTTTAATAACAGTGCCATTGTAGGTAAAAATAAATTCAAATATTGCTAAAATTAAATAGCTACTCGTATTTGAAACAAAGTGGATAACTAGGTAATTTGTGACTTAAAAGTGACAAAACAGATACGCCATACTCGTAAAAACGGTAACTGGATACCTCAGGTATTCATTACGAATGTCACTATTCAATTTTACACTTATATTAGAAGATTTAAATATATTCTTTCGGGTACGTAGGTAAAGAACTTGTGAATTTGTGAATTCAGTAGCTGCATAATACCTATAAATTAAAACAATCTAAAAAAATTCATTCCTAGTGCTTAATTCTTCTACTTCCACGGCACTACATACCAGGATGATATTTGACCTTCTCGACTAAGTATATAAGTCTACGTAATACTAAAACATCACAACAAGGAGATGGTAATATAAGTAACGACGGCCGACACAGAATCTTATCACGCATCTCAGAAAAATGATCAAGAATCTAGTAAATATTATGAGTCTAGTGGTGATGAGTCCAGTAATCAAATAGCTCTTCCGACTCCGCCAAAATAACCACAAGTCCCCACGAGAAATCTTTTGAATATTATTTGGTGAGATAAATAATTAATCCAGGACAGGATAAAATGAATAAAATATAAACCTCCATGACAGGGAACCAAACCCCGATCTTCTGCGTGACAAACGGGGATACTTACCGTCGCACTACTATCGAATACTGAATGGATAACCTAATGATATGTGACTCACAATAATAAGATGTCTAATAAATTGACGGATTCCTCTAAGTCAAAAGAGTCTTCTTTGATGTGTTATTACTGTAGAATGGCGTGGCATCGTTTATAATATGCGCAGCATATATCTCCAGCGTCACATCTTAAAGTCATCAATCCGTCTTCTTTCCCTCGCCTTCAGGGTCCACCAATTTCAACACAAAAATGTAGTCAGATCAAAATCATATTTTTAAAGGAGAATCGTAACGCGAACGTGGAACTCACCCTCGACCTTTTATGAAATCCGCTCTCAACAATCAAACAAAAAATCTTTTTTGTTTTCTTACGCGAGCGGGATAAATTACAACCGAATCTAAGAAAGCACTTAAATTAAACGAACCCATTTCAGCCCTGGACCATAAACCGAAGAATAATTGCGAATCTTCAAGAACAAGTTCACCAGGACCGGTCTAGCAACTGGGCGTTCAAGGCTGCAGGTCTCAAGATCTGAATTATAAAATTAAACTTCGGTCGAGGCGCGGCCCGCTGCAGAAAACTGTTTATCCTTCCTCAGTTTTTTAAGGATCGCAGTTTAATGTTTTTACGCTTTTATTTAGCTAAACAAAGAATAAAGTTTTAAGTTGTTCTGTTTACGGGTACGATGAGACCATACTTAGCGTACGTAGCGCACCGATCCCGTCTGTGAACAGACCCATTTTACCATTATGGTGGCGTGAACACTAGTGCACAGCATACCCGGTTTTTGATATGCAAATTAATTTGTTTTATTCTAAGACTAACAATCTAGTCACAAAAATGTACGTTTCGTACAGAAGACGTCTGCAAACAACTTCAACAGTCGAAGAGCATGAGAAGATGTATGAAAGTGGACGAGGAAAGAACTGTTATGGCAGAACAAAAGAGAATGGCGTTCAATCTTCTCTGTCTACCCTTGTGGAGAAACGGCGTGATAGCAAGTTAAGTTAAGCATCCGTTAACGACCTGGAAGATCACATAAACCAGATATTGGAAAATTTTCTGATAAAAGTTTCAACGACTGTAGAGCATACATCAAAAAATATATGAAAATGAACGAGACAAGAGTGGTGTTATATCCCGTCTGGTGAATATAAAATATTATAATATAAACTTATTATAATTATCGTGTGGGATGGAGTAGGACTCCACCTTTGATATATACAGCATTGTCCTGGCTACTTTACTAGACTACCATTTGTGTTAAAATAGCCAGTTTTTTTCGTGCTATTGTGGTGTTATTTAATTTAAATTAGAAATCGACAGGAATCAACTAGAAACTTAGAAACCTCTTCTTATCCAAGGAAGTGCTTTGTCCACTTTCGCTATAGCGATCGAATATATTTCAACAAATTTGTGAACTTGTATTCTGTAATATTTCCAATTGATACATCTACTATATCATTTTTAAGAGCAATCAACTTTTAGCAATATTATTATGGATATTACGGTGAAAGTCAAATACCTTTGAATAAAGTCCGATAGGAGACACTATAATTTAATTCATGAATTCATTTTATTTCATTACTTTCTCCAGACAGGAAGAGATCCAGGTTGAAATCCCGGTAACGACTAAATATTTTTTCAATAAATAGATATTTTCTGTATATTTTTCTAGTTGATTAATTTAATTTATATTAAAATATCACAGAACTTTGTTCTGAAAATGCAATTTCACAGATAAAATGTATTCTTCGTAGTACATATATTAATCATTAAAATTAATTATTATACAACACTTAGTAAGACATATGTCCAGAAAAACCTATCTACCAAAAATACAACATCACAGATTTAATTTCATATTTCAATCATCATCATCATTATTTGACGCTATGGACCATTCAGGACCAAAGCGGACTATAGAAATATTTTTCAGGTATTCTTGCCTCGATCCAAATCTCTCCTAATTCCGAAACCTACAATCTATAATACCTGCATCATTGTTCACTGCATCCACCTATGTCATGGGTGGTCTAGTGCTCAAACCAGGAATTCACAGATTTCTCGCTTTTCATAATGTGACCAGAACATTTCAGTATCCTCAATCTCATAACTGTCACCATTTTGGGCTGTTTGTATATCTCATGAAGCCTTGAAATAGTATGAATACTCCATTGGATGTTGACCACAACTATTCAGAGAATTTTGCCTCCAGGTTCTGCTTCCATATACTCTTAACTTTCGATTTCACGGTCATGTAGAACCGGAATTTAGTCTGTCTGAATAACTGTTTGAACCTAAAAAGGTTTTGTATTACGAATAAGACGTTTCCATTCTTAATCCTCTCAGCGAGTTCAAAAGGAAGGCAATTATTTTCGTATATGTTTGAATAACCCAAATATTTAAATAAACGAGTATTGTCAAATAAAAATTCAGATTTCAGGATACTAAAATTTTTATAGAATATTTCTTGGTTTTCCAGACTTTGAATTCAATAAAAACCAAGTCCGGAATTATATGTATACTTTTAAAATCGTAATTTTTTAATATTTTTTATTTTAAATATAGGTGCGTACATGGAACCCATCTCACATCAATATTCTTACTATTTTCAAACTAAGCTAAACGCTTATATTATGAAAATAGGGCTAACTTGCTGGTCGCTTGGAACGAGGTGCAAACCCCTGACCAGGCCAGCATCTTAACTACTATACTAACAAGCGGTTGAACATGGATGTCATAAAAAGATTTTCAACACTTGCTTGACGAAATAAAACAAATTGTGAAAAGGTTTGCAATCTAAAAATTCGTTGAGATTATGATTGTCGAAAAACAAGATATGCGTTATTCATTAATTACGTAATTTATACCAACAATACAATAACTTTTCTTCTTCATCATCAGACATTTTACACCCATCTTTGATTGAGTGTAAATCTTTCTCAAACTGTGCCAACGTCGGGCTGTTCTGATCCATAAAATGACATAAATTTTCTTTCACATCGCCAGCTCACCACATTCATGGCCAACTTCTTTCACTACCCTCCCACGGATACCACTGCAGTATCCTCCAGAACTGTATCTTATCCATTAACTTTACTGCGTTACCAACGTAGTCATATGTACAATGTGTACATAGGCATAAATATTTTTTTAGTATTAGGAACAATGAACAATTACGTCATATAAAGGAATCGTACTTATTCTCTCCTAAGGAATAATATAACAGTTAGATTGATGTCACCAGAACCAAATAAGTTTTCCATGAATTTTCCTGAATCCGGCTCAGGAGCTTTTGCGAAGATTTCACACAAAATTGTGGATTCAATTTCTTTTTTTTTTTTTGGAAAATAAGATATATATTATTTCCGAAATGAATCTCGTTCCGCTGAGTAAACGTAATTCCAGAAGGAATTGTGTCGACAGCTCGCCCAAATCCCGGTGCAGGCGGCAGCGGGATATAACGGGACGCCGTTTTTAAAGTGAAGCTTTGGGTCGAAATCCACGACCGGATTTCCAAAGACAAAATATTATTCGCAGATAGCACAGAAATAGTACAATTTCAAAAAAAATACCATGAAACAAGATGTTTTTAGAAATCTAATGTTGTTGGAGTACTTTATATTAGGTCACATTAATATGAAAAGAGTCATTTTCATCACGTTTTTCGGCGATCCCTCGTTACGAGGTGAACTGTACACCCTTCTTCATATTATGAACGTATAAGGGATGGATTTGCTTCTTCTTTTATCCTTCTCTTTTTCTCGGTTACTGCGATTTTTCGTTCAAAAGTTTCCCCAATATAAAGGAAACCCCAAAGGGTCCCACCCTATCCCGGAATCGTTTTAAGAGTTGTTTACTCTCGCTTCGATTCCACTCAACAAAGCAACGCGTGCAATATTTTACGAAAATCTTCAAAACTTTTTTGGAATATATTTTAAAGTTAGAGCAGTTAGTTAATAAAACCTTATTGATTTCTATTTCTTTATTATGTGGCACAATTATTACATTTGGTCATTTATACATTCAGTCATTAACATCATAGGTTGGCTTTGGTATCATCGTATCAAAACCATTCATTTCCATAAGTTTTCCCGATGTATATTTTTGACACCATTGAACTCGGTTTCAGGCTGTGGCTTTCCAATGTTCAGGGTCTACGCTACAACTGTTCAACTGTATTTGAATCTTTTTATTTTATTTGTTAATATTAATGGTATTTTTCGAAACCGGTAGATGTATTTAAACTCAATTAAGTGTTTAATAAAACAAAGATAACAAATGAAAATATGAATTTTAACCACAAAGTTATTATTTCTAAGTATTGAATCTTTTCCTTAGCCCAACCTGTCTTCTTTGAAATAAGATGAACTACTCAGCTTAGATGAGTTCTTATATGATATTCAAAAAAGTTGTAAACAGCCCACGTGTACTGTATTTTTATGCTTATTTTTACTAAGTACAATTTTTTTTCGAACATAAATCGACGTTCAATATTTTAGAAAAATCTTTTTAAGTGTAAGCCCTTCTGTATCGCGCTTGTGAAAGTTCACCTTTCAATGTCATTGATGACTTTGATGTATTTATTGACTAGTTTTCATTGTGTCACCTCTTCTCTGGTTCTAATCTTTAGACTAGCATTTATTGTATTTATTTTTTACATTTAATTAGTGCCAACCTTTTTGAACCTAGCATAGTATAGTAATCTAATACTTGTTTTCATCAAATCAATAAATCTCGCTTCATCAATTGCGCCAAATTATTAACGTGAGGTATATTACGTCAACTAACGGTACATCGTTAATTATGTGAACGAGAATACACTTCGACAGCTGACCTTTACAATTTTCAAAAGTTGTAGAAGTGTTAAAATGTCAAGCGACAATTTAAACGGCACTTTAACTAATGGCATCATGGATTAGATATAAAGAGGAGAACACACCTTGACATAGTTTCATTCCCTTTTTATACAAAAAGTTAGGTCACTTTTTCGGGACAATGAAGTATGAAATCGAGGTGAGAGCAAAATTTGATCAATTCTTCATACTATTTTATATTTCTTAAAAATATCAGAAACTCCCGCTCACTGTAAAACAATATTTACGTATATATTATATTTAAAAAGATCTTACATCTGTGTATATTTTATTATATTCACTTATTATTTTAATGTATAAATGTTCATTTGTGTTGTCTATTGTAGTAAATCGTTATATAATATTTATTCTCTGCAAATTAGTCGTGATTGCTCTATTTTGATTTATGTCGGGTTGTTGCGGTAGTTTTGTGATGTTCTTGTATTATACTGATGTGTGATGTTGCTCCGTAATATTTAGTTATCCAGCTTTTTTAAACATAAACTACACCAATTCACCATTTCACCAAATATAATGATTTATTTATTTAAGCCTAACATTGAAATGAATAAACCATCTAATAGGATATGTACTAGTTAGTGTTGAAATACAATGTGTCCCAAAAGTCTTTTTCATTTTGGTTCATTTGCTGCACTAATGCAACGAGCGGGAGATCGCTAGCCGCGTCCTTGGGAGTTCAGTCGCTATGGAGCGTGTCCTTACCAGATATTCGTGAAATTTTCCCGGGAAACTGACATAAACTGGCCTCCATGTAACCCCGACTTAACACCAATGAACTTTTTTCTATAGGGCTACCTTAAATCAAAGGTAAACAGTAATAATTCTCCCTCTCTGGACCAATTAAAAGAAAATATCCAAGAATAAATATCAGCGATCACGTAGAATACGTGCCGAGCAGTCCTTAGAAATGTGTCTTCCCGTTTAGAAGAGTGCCAGCGAAATAACGGATCACATTTAGAAAACATATTTTTTTAGAAATAATTCCCAAGGACTGTACTTAAATGTAAAATAAACATTTTTTTATTATACCCATCAATTATTTTATTTCAGAAATTTTATTATGAAAAAGACTATTTACTTTTTCCAAAGTCAAGCTAAATTTTTAAAAAATCGTTTTAAAGATATAATTATGAATACCTGTTTACCGTCGGAAAGAATTAGCTTTTATTTATACCTATAATTAATTATAGGTTTTATATTTTCAATTTTTTTCCATAATAAGTGCTAAATATTTTTAATCTCTCCACATAATTCTTTTTTTTCAAAGCAACCGAAAATTTCAATTTTATCCAAGTAATTTTAATATTTATTTAATATGAGTCAAGTTTTGTTAAATATAACGTATAAATAAAATGTTTATGTCGTATGTAATTCAATGTTCTTGTCTTTCATCTTATCTTCATAATTCCTATATATATATATTCATTAATATATTAATATAACCTATTGATTTTAGTGTTCAAGCCTAGTTAATTTTCATTTATATTAATTTGATGTATTATTTTGTAAACTCTTTCATTTTGTGTCAGCTAGTTCCAAGTTGTAAACCATTTACATTATTTTATTTTATTAACTTTGAGGCGTGCTTACATTTATTTTATTTCCGGTTCCCAAAAAAGGTAGCGAGTATCCTATGTTACTCGTAACATTACACTTATACCACCCAGTACTTGATAATTCAAAATAGAATATTTACGTGTCGCGTGGTATTGCTGGAAAGACAGGTGTTGGAATTCTGACGATGAATATAAAATGTCTGACATCCCAACCATCCTAGACCAGTTTCGTATTTTATGCATACCTTATTTAACATTACCTCGGTAGTTTAGCATCCGATTACTTTTATTCATTGTGGTGGGCAACACATAAACTGAATCCTGAATGCCACCACTATACTCCATTGTCGACCCAGTGAAACTTTCTGGCTACGGGAACATTGCAAAAGCTGCTTACAACTTTTAACAACAACCTGTCAATACGCCAAAAACACGCATGTTAATACCGCATAGGTATAAGATGAAACAAAACAATATTAATTTTTATGAAAATGAAATAGTTTAACGGCTGTTAAGCTAGTAAGAGTAAGATATTGTTAGTAGGTCACATTTAAAGCGAAAATATTTAAATCACATTATATTCACAAATGCCAAGTACAAATTTAATTCACATTATATAAAAATATAGCGTACTTTTACGGTACAAATCCAAAATTTTCAAAATTGAATATTTTATTTTTGATATGTAAGACGGCATATTTGTGCATTTTTATTAATTACTTTTGTTTGTCTATTTTAATTTTATCATTTGTTTTTTCTTATTCCTTTATTATTTTATTATTTGTTCGTAGTCCAAAACACGCACCTCTTTTACACATAAAAAAATATAATTATTGCAATAATATAAAATAATATATGTGTATATGTATAATTTTATTTTTTTATATATTATTTTGCAATAAGTTGTAATTTAAAATTTTCTTACTGTTCAAAAAGATAATTTTGTAAATTTATTTCTCACTTTATCAAGTCCACCTCCCGTAAACACGGTTTCACCTAAACATTTTCACAAGCACGTACACCATGATCGTCAAATAATTTAAAGGTACTATTAATGCTATGATAATATGTTTTTAATTTCTTAACCATATAAAAGTGTAGGTATTCTGTAACATATTATTCCTCAAATTATCTTAAAATATTTTTACATTATACACATATTACTTTCCCGTTAGATATAATTCCATTCAAAGCGCCGTTCACTTTATTTCCTGCAGTCACCCTCCGTTCGATATCATTCTCAGCCTTTTCGTTTCTATCAAACATACTTCCCAAAAACACAAACTCATCTACTTGTTCCAAACATTCATTACCTATAAGTATTTTGCACGGTGTCTTGCTTTCCTCCTTCTCGAATACCATTACTTTCGACTTGTTAACATTTTCTTGCATACATCGTACATTCAACTCACTGTAGTTCTTGTTCGTTTTCGCCATTAGTACTGCATCATTGGCGTACAATAAAATCGCCCATTTTTGCTCCTACATTCATGCATTCCAGTCCTGATGAAACTTGAGATAAATTTCATTTCATTTTAAAAATTACATATTATTGTAATCTAACCTAAAAATTCTAACTGGTGTACAATACAACAACATTAAAATTTTATCATGATCGACTCGCCGGGCTCTCTCACATATATGTATATTATACTGGGCGCAACGCAGCGCGATTTGTAACTTTCCAACCAAGTAACGGGGTGCAAGTTCATATATTTATCCAGGCGAGGATCTCCGTACTTTCAGGTTTGCCTGTTCAGTCATAGATCTTACCGCGAGATATTTGGTAAAGAACAACATTCGTCGCCGTCTCGCTCCTGACATGTTTTCTGCTCGGGCCGTGTACTTGCTCGCTTCGAGCGGTACTCGGTAAATCGCGTATCTTGGATTTTGTCGAACAATGTTGAGAAACTTGATATACGTGTTCTCTCAAAATTGCCTTTAGAGATATTTTGTATTTTTTGACGTCACAATATATATATATATATTCGTATAATTTAGGATGTCATTTGTGACTATAAATAGGGAAGAGTTAGTAAGTATGGAATAGTTTTAGTAAAAATAGAAAATGCTAACACAGAGTCGAAGCTATTATTTTTATTTACATGGGAAGGTAAGTATGTAAGTCTTGAGCATTACAAGGCTTACGACCTGTCATTGGCTGGCTTAAGTGATACATACTTACCTTCCCATGTTGATCCGAATTCGTAAACACCCTTTTGGCGCGTCTTTTTGAATCGGTCGCGACCCATGTTAGTGACACATTTCCGCATCCATATATTTCCTAATGTTCGTCTTGTCAGTGTGATTAGTGACCTTGGTGTTAGAAGACGTCAACTTGACCGATATTTTTCGATCTTGACATCGCGATAGCATTTATGATGTGGTTTCAGCTCCTGTGCACCAGCACTGTATTTGATGATATTGTGTTTTGATCACATGTTGTTTGTTGTTTGTGTGCCGTGGACGAACTTGTGACTTCGCCGTATTGAATTGGGATCGGAGATTGGCTCATTCGCGTGCCATTGTGTGACATCGGCGGTGACTTCGGGGATTACAGAGGCATCATATACAAGGTAAGGTGAGAAGTCTTTCCGGATCCCGGTTCCCGAGATCACTGGTCCGCCTATCCCATCATCGACCTCATCCTATACCAAGGTTTCCCTACTTCCCTCCCATACCTTGCGGTGATTCCGATTTACGACCGGAATTATCGTATTTCACTCCACGAGACGTGCGACCCGGAGGTTTGCACAATTCGTTCATTTAGATCCTATCGATCCGAATTTACAGTTCGAATTCACATGTAATTAAAAATAATAGCTTCGTCTTTGTGAGACATTTATATCTTGATGACATTCCCTCAGGGGATAAATCCCAGTAATTGGTTCCTACAAAGATTTTGACATACTCAAAATATTAGAAAATGCTTATGTTTTTAATGGAGTTTATTTGATATGATTACAAAACTGTAATACTAAAATCCTACACAATAGTAAATAATAATCAAGTATATTAAATGACTTATAAGGAACTATATTGGCATACTCACTATTCTATACCTCTCAATAGTGGGAAGGATTAGGACAGCTTTATATATAGGAGGTATGGAACACCGTACATGGATTTAATTTAATTAATCGAAATGATAAAATCTTATTTCAAAAACAAATATTTCTTTCATTATTTTTGTACTATTTTGTTCTAAAACTACATCATTCGGTGCCACCAAAGAACGGTGTTCGTGGATTAGAAATACAAACTCTTCAAAGCCAGCCGGCATCTACAAAAATATAAAATTACATATTAAAATTATCAAATTTATAAGAAAAATAATAATCTAATAATTTTCACTGCAGAAGGTATGGATTTTCGTAAAAATGTTCCGTCTAACTGTATATGTATTCTGTCTCTCTCTTTTGCATATAATTTTATATCCTGTTTTCCTCGATATTCCATCTAACTGAATATGTATTCAGTATCTCTCTTTCACGTGTAATTTTATATTCTATCTCCCTCTTTTTGTATATAAAAGTACTATATTTTTGTATTTATTGTTAGTTTTAAATACGTCCTGACGAAGCTTGAGCTATAAGCGAAACCTATTGGTGTGTTATAAAATTCATGGTTTCATAGGAAGTGATTGTATTTTATTTAATATAAAGCATTTTTAGTTATTTCAGAACATGATATCGTCTTTCTTGCAAATTGGCACAGTATTCCATTCTTCGGGCGTCACTTCTTGGTTTCGTATTACTTTCTTTATTAATACATAAATTTGCCTGTGTAATTGATTCCCTCTGTACTTTATAAGTTTATTGTGGTTTTCATCCTCACCGCGAGCTGTATTATTTTTCAATTATTTTATTATTAAGATGAATTCTGCAAGTATCCGTTTCTGGATATCTGGTGTTGATTCATGGAAAAATATTTCAACTTTGTCATCATTTTTGGGTGACATAGGATTTAGTTCATTCTCGAAACACCATCGATATCACGTACATAAATTCGATATTTTATGTGTTTTAAACTAATTTTGTATTAGATATGTAATTTATTTCAAAACAAAGTATATCGCTTTCAAATAACGGAACGATATATGTATTAATTTGAAAAGTGTTACATATAGGTTCAAAAATTAGTCGTCAATCCACTGTGTTGATATAGTATAATCGGATAATGCACATTCCCCGGATTAGAAGTGATCCAGGTTTGAATCCTGATATCAACAACAATTTTTTTCAATAAAATTGATTTTATATGTATATCTTTCTGATTAATTAGTATTTAATTCAAATTTTTCGTTATTGGGGTATTCAGAAAAATAATTTTAGATTGATTAAATTTTGGCGTCTCCTAACGTATGTTACATAAAGTTATTTAGGATTCACCGCAATAAAAAACGTAATTGCTTTTAAAAATGAAACAATAGATGTGATGTATCAATTGTAAAAAAGACTACAAATAATATGTTCAATGTTTATCGAAAACATAATAGGTTTATATATCGAAATTTCGGTGAATTTGGTTGAATCCCAGTAGCAACCAAATAATTTTTCTTATAATATTTCTAATTGAATTATTTAATTTGTAGATATTAAATAATTATCGTTACTCTCTAGATAGCCTCTCTTCCTCAGCTCTATCCCAACAAAACAGTGATCTCTATCCCGCGGATACTTCAATTTAAACTGCTATATAATCATTACAAATCTACTGTGGTCTAGTGGTTACAACACTCGCCAAGTGGTCGGAGGTTGGAGCCTCTTTCCAGGAGGCCGTCAAGTTAGTCATATTTTCATAGCACAAGTATTTATTTTAGTTTGAAAATAGTAATAATATTAATGTAACACAACTAATCCGTATACACAACTCTATTTTTTTTTCTAAAAAAATTATATATATAATAAAATAAACTTATCTTAACTACTGATTAAAACTTAATTAACAAATAAAAAAATGTAAGTAAAAGTAAAAAAATCAGTATAATATTAAAATCAGTCAATTTCGTTTCATTTCATTAATAATAAAAACAAAATATTTTGAACTTTAAATATTTACAAGTTCTTTTTTCATATATTATATTTATAATTAGTAGGTATTTGAGAATTGTATTAGATGTTCTTTTCCATAATTAGATCGTACATGAATTTTCATCTAAAATATCTACGTTCCATTTGGTTCATAAGAAAAACGACTTTAGGTGACTTATGACGACACAAAGGACGTGTTTTATGCGAATAAATCGTACAATTTGCCCCAATTTATATCATAATTCGGCGAATTTTATTCCGCAACTTCCTTATTTTGGAATTAATATAGGGTTTTCAACTGTTGACGTATTTATTTGACAAAGCCTTGGTTCTGTTTTTCAAGAAAATTGTCTCTTGGTTCGGAGTTCAGAGAGAGGCTTATTTAAATAACTACTATAAATCACTGATATCCATTTTGAAATAAAATGAAGTCTACCTACGACCGAGAGGACTCTTAATGATCGTGAAGATGTAGGATGATTATTATGTTTTTAGGACATTTTGCAAATACATTAAACGTATTTTTGGTATTGTTAAATTTTAAAAATATATATTTATTTTATTTAACATTAGAATAACATGGTTCCAACTAACATTTTAGTGCATTATTCATTATTTCTTCCATACATATACCAACTCGATTTAACGGAAATGAAAGGAAATAGCAAAAGCTGAAAGTTTCAATTACATCAGTTATTTATTTCAATTTATTGTTCAATTATTATTAATTTAGAACGTTTTATTTTTATTTTTAATTTCCCTCATCTCACAGTGATCATTAATAATACTGAAAATTAGTTAAGATCTTAAAACTGATCATCGATGATCATACTCAAAACAAAATACACAGGAATGATGAAATTTAATTAACACTTTTGAGCGCATTATCTCAAAACAGTGTCAGTGTCAGATGGAACCTTGTTATTCTGAGGGGTCGAAATTAATTTTTTTTTCTATTCAAAAAAGTTGTTAGTATAAAATATACTATTGTAAATAAATAATTATATAATACCCCTGACCTAAGACTCTATAGAAAAGAATTCATTATTTAAAAAAGGTGTAAGTCAATACTAAATGTTTGCAAATAAACTTCATGATTCTTTCAACATTAATAGTATATTAATACATTTCTCGGTAATTGAGATGATGGTCCCGGTTCCTCCAGATTTATGTCGGTTCCACAAGCATGGTCGGCTATCCAAAATTTTCCAACGGCGCGCAAAAACTGTTTGTATGTTAGTCTTTTGGTTGGATTTAATGTTTTGTACACTTTAAAAGAATTAAATAAGGCACAATTCAACAAAAACATCACAACTCTCTTGGTCCATTTTTTTGTTTTTCGTAATACAGAGTAATACGATAAATACTGATCTGCACGATCAACGCCTTTCATATATTTATTATATTCTATTACACACTGAGGTTTCCAAATACGTTGTTTTGTAGTCCAATCGATGTTGTGGCTTTCTAGGATAGTGGACGAATGTATTGTTGAGATCATTCGAACATCTTTCTTAGATTTCCAGTGTTGCAACAATACATCTTTTCGTCGACGGAAAATACTTTGGCCTACACTAAGATTCGCCGTTTTAAAACATTCTGGAAAACCTCGGTTTATTCTCATTGTTCCGCACGTTCTTATTTTATGTTGTAGGAGTACTTCACTAGTTTGCACACTATTATAATAATTATCCATGTATACGTGATGCCACAAATTTAAATATGGACCGAGAAGCGAATGAATAGTCTCTAATAATCGTCTTCCTTTTCCGCTGTAAATTTCGAGGTTGCAAATGTATCCCGTAGTTGCTTCACTAACCATACGCACAAGAACCCCATATTTTATTATTTTTGACGCATTATACACTTTAAATGAAAGTCTTCCCCGCCACGGTACAATACTTTCATCCAGAGACAGTTCCCTTTGAGGGTTGTAGACAGAAGAAAACTTTGGTATAAGGTATGTCACAATTGGTCTAATTTTTTCAAGTCGATCGCTGGGATTCGCGATGTTCTCATTATTAGAAAAGTGCCACGATTGCCAGATCTGTCTAAAACGATCACGACTCATTATTTTTGAATAAATAGGTGTTTCGATACACGGATCTGTTGACCAATAATCATCTCTTGTGTCTTTTCGAACTTGTCCCATAAGCAAAATCAGTCCTAAAAATTTTTTCATCTCTACAAGACTTATGGACTTCCATTTGATGGATTTCTTCATTTTTTTGATCCGTGATTCGTTTTGTGTGCGGTATCGATGGCTTTCCTCTATCATCATCTCAAGTAAATCATCCCCGATGAACAGTTTTACTACGTCCATTATGTTTTCGGGATCGCTTGGTGGTACACGAACACCAACGTGACCTAAAAATGGTTCAATATTAGGTGGATTGTCTATTTCAGACCATTCCGTAACTTCCTCTTCCTCCGCATCACTTTCTTCAGAATCACTGAATTGTAAGGGCATCACTGGCACCCTCCTCCTGCGAGGGAACTCTTCACTGTCACTTGTGTCGTAACTATCACTGTCAAATTCAGGCAAATAATCGCTAGAAAGATCAGATAAATTATCCGCGAATATTTCCTCATCACTTTGATAATTTTCTGAAGTCATTTTTTCGAGTTTAAAAAGAAGTAATATAATTATATTCCGCTAAACAACAACACGCCCGTTTTATAACACCGTATTTAAAAACTAAAATTCGAAGTGACTTGGTGAATTTCAGAAATACAAATATTGAGATCCACTTGAGATGATTTACTACGGCGGACGGCCCGTAAACCTACGTTGGGTTACACACTTTAAATGCAACAAAATAAATTCATTTCGATCGCTATAGTGAAATCGTGCATTCTCACTCATTTGTGAATGAATAATCAAGTACAAGACAGAGACAAATATAATTTTACCATAATATACCTTCATTAGTCATAAAAAATATACCGCTTATCTACTCGACAGAAACTTCGTGCGCTCACTAATTTATTCAGTAATTGAGTGATTTCTTAAAATTTCTTTACCAATTTCTTACTCTGTAAAACTTAAAGCATGTATTGACATATTCCTTTTTATAAAATCATTAAATTTTGTGTATTTTTGTTTAAATATTCATGTACAGACAAGCTCTCGTAAGTTAATTAATAATTAAGGATACTCCGCTGCAGCCAGCGTAGAGGTCGCATGCAAGCGATAGCAAACAGATGGGCTCGACGGAATCCACAGTAACAAGATGGCATCATGGTAACCTCCTGGAGGAGGAGATCACTTCTGGTACGGGGGCGTGGCGGCCTGGACCAAGGCTGCGAAAACATTTGTTGCATCTGCCTTCCTCGCATTTGCTGCGACTTCACTCCGTAGCAAACTGTTTATAAATCGGTACATTGTGTGTCCTTAATAGAAGGAGAGTTTGACTCGAAGAAAGAAGATTTCAAGGACAATTAGCATGCTTACAATGTCGGTATTGTTATGTTTCATGGTATTAAAGTGTGATTAATGTATAAATCAGGGCTGTTATTGTTTGAGACCTTTCCCATCCATCCGAGTCAGGGATACTAACACCACACACACATTACCCACAGACTGAGTCTAGCCAGTAGCGTTATGCGGTGGCGTTCGATCCACGGGTGCCAGCATATTACGTAACAAGAGTGAACTAATTAGATGTGAAAGTGACGATAATCTTAGCTCAGTTAACAGGGTGAAGAAGAGGTCTCTAATATGGTTCAGCCATATGGAACGAATGAATAAGGAATGCAAGGTAAGAAGAATTAAAATGCAAATCAAAATAGAAATTAACTACGATGTGAAGAAGTGAATCGTCAAATGAAGCAAGCCGCTGAAATCGCGATCCCACTCTACGGCGTGTTGTGCGTGCCGCTGTGTCGTCACTCTATCACCCGCAAAAGACATCGAAGTGTTAGTTTTGCTTAGCATCCACAGATGCCGTTCTATGTCCAGTTCATCATAGTCCTAAAAAGATTTTCGTCATTGATAAACGATTGGTAGATTTTGTTTATATTCATAGTGAACTGGGCAATAAAAATTATTGTTTATGGCAGTAGTTGTAAGTAAATTGCACAATTTTATAAACAAAAATTTTTGTGTGCTGTAAAATAGTAATATTTCTTAAATTTAATTGACGTAAATATAACATTGTATTCTTATGTAATGTTGTAACACTTTATACCTAAATCTTTAATTACAAAGAACATTTCAACTTTAGCTGTGTATATAAGTCGTATATTATTTATTACATACCTTCCTATTATTTTGATACAGTCCCCAAACTTGTCTCATTAAATCCTTCTGCGTAATAAATTTGAATGTAAATTAACATTTGAATTTCTTCGTATGCACAGTAACTCCTTTAATAAAGCCTTTAAACTTCCTCAGTTATATAATTCAATCAAAATCACAACAGATGTCACACACTGCCGAGAGAGTTGGGTTACTTTGGAATTATTTCTCGTCCAAGTTTTGAATTCAATTGACATGCCTAGCAAATGAACGGTCGTTTGTTTAAGCCTAATGCTCAACACCTTTACGGGGTTGTTGGAACAATATCTTGTAGTTTGATAATTAAATACTGTTATGTTTCAATGTATAGTAAATCATTTTTTAGCAGTATGCTACCACTCAACTAGCCTTCAGGCTATACCCAGAATTTATATCCAGTTCTATATTCAGACTTGACAATATATCTAAATACAGTCAGGCTTGTGTAGTCTCCGGTGGATTCAGTATATTTGTATAGTACGAAATCGTGGACTCTGAAGGTAAGGGAGAGAAAACGGATTAATGCTTTTGCTTAAGAGACGAATCTATAGGTTACGATTACTTCAATTTGAGGTAAATATTTATTTAATTTGAAATGAAGTCTACATTGTAAATCAAAACATTGCGAAATCGTACGATTTTTTTATATGGTCGTTCTGTCAGAAAAAGATGCCACGCTGGCTGGCAGTTTGTTATATTTACGTGTGTTTAATAATTATTTTTGTAAACATGATTTCAGATTTTGCAAAAATGACCTTAAATTAAATAAATTAATGAGTTATACTTATAATCTAACAATAATTTCAGGGAGGATTTATGTGTTTATTATTGACTATCCGCGAACAAAGGTGGAATAATTTTAATTACATCGAGATTTTATTTACGTGTGATTAGTTTTGGGGAAAGCCCTAGCATTGAAATATCGATTGTTTTGAGACTCTGACCGCGCAGCCTTTATCAATAGCCGCGCAGCGTCAAGGGCCTAGCAGCAAGCAATCGACGATAGCTATCTAAAACTATTTAATCTGAAAAGATAGGTAAACAGAAGCATTCAATTACAAACATTTATTTCGTTTCAATAATTGCTGGGGTGATCCCACAAACACCAACAGTCAACTCAATCGACTAACATTTGACGTTTCACGTACAACAAGCGTGAAGTGAGGCGCGAGATGGTCAATCTCTGAAAGTGTATAGACGGTGAACTACTAAAAGCGAAAAACTGTCGCAACGAGAGCATAATCCACGTCTCAGACATTGTCTCGAGTCGAAAATCTCATAAAAATCTCCATGGACACGAACCATTAAAATTATAAAGATTAAATAGAAATACAAATATATTATATGCACGTTGTAAAATGAATTCCAAAAATCATACAATTTTATTTTAACATAAATATATTATGAAGACAAATATTGGGGAATAAAATTGCGAAACCCGTAGAGAATCTCATGTACCAAACGCATTTGAATAGAAATATCGCAAGTCACGTAAAAGGAAAAGCGTGATGTCAAAAAAGGATAATATTTCATTTGAAAGATATTTGTGATTTTTCTATTCGTACCTAATTTATAGAAAAATCGGTATCCAGGAAAAGTAGCGTGGAATAACCTTTAAGGAGAGACACATCAAATCTAACATTAAACTATTACTAACATTAAACCATTCCTTACTAAGGCAGCGGCGTAACTACAAAAGTTGGGCCCTAATGCAAAATTGAATAAATAGATAAATATTATTCATATGAATTTGAATATTAGTACTGCGTGATTTATCCATTAAAAAGTAAGAATAAAATTATTATTTTTCTTTTATAATATTTACACTTTGCAAGGTAATTTATATGCGCTTGTAATTAAATTAAATTAAAAATACTTACTTTAAGGCGATTTTCACTCTACTGTGATGATCTGGTCCCCCCCTATCCCAACATATTTACGGAACCCTACTATATACTGGGTATGTAAATATGAAACCGGTATTTTTGTATAGAAAATACACGTTTATCCAATCCAATCATCAAGCTATTTTCGTACATTTTTGTAAGAAGTGAAGCGCTGCTCAGCAAGTGCGTGTCCGTACAAACGGAGCCAAGTCTGGTGAGTAAGCAGCATGCGAAAGTATTTCCCAACTAAACGACTCAATCGTTTCCGTACCGGTTTTGCTGTGTGCGATGGTGCATTATCATGAAGCAAAATCTCTTTGTGTTGCCATTTTTGATATTCAGATCGTTTTTCACGCAAAGCTCGATTTAAATCGATCATTTGTTGTCAGTAGCGTTCAATATATAATAGATCATACCCTTCTGATCCCACCAAACACAGAGCATTGTCTTCCGTTCATAGCAATTTTGTAAACCACTCAAAGCACTGTGATTTACCAAGAGCATATTCATCGTAAGCTTCTACAAGCATTCGATGCGATTTTGCAGCAGTTTTCATCAAATGGTAAAATAAAATCAATGCTGTCCGCAAATCGTAGTTTCCAGGCACAAAATTCGACATGTTCAATACTATTAAAAACTATGCTGTTGTATGAAACTTGTATTGTTATGAGTTGAAAATCTTTGTCAGATGTCAAAACAATAAAATGGCGGCAATGACATGGTTTGACGGTAACTACATTGACAGCTAGGACCATCTATGGGCAAATTCCGGTTTCATATTTACATACCTGCTACATTGAAAATGTTTTCACGTATTTTTTGCTGTACACGTGAGAAAGTTTTAAATGTTATAATTCCATTTCTTTCTGAGAAAAGATACTATCGATTTCAAATGGATTTTAGGGTGCGAACCTTTTGGACCTCTGTCTGACGTGGGTCCCAATGCACTGCATTCGCCACTGAATATAGGAAATGGTTTAAACAGAATAAATATTGAATCACCGATAAATTATTACTAAATAATTGTTATAAGTATTACCGCTGTGGAGGTCTATCGTCTCCACACCATCAACACTGCCGACTGCCCCTGAACACACCTTGCAGATACTTGGGCAGATATGACCAAATCCGAACTTCTCTGCCAGTTCCTCAACAGTTGCGATGGGATTTTATTCCACCAGGGTTCGCAACACGACCTCGTCGAGCTGTACAGAACTCTCGACTTCTAGGCTATAGTTTCCGGCTCAGAATTTATAGAATCACCGTTGATACTGACTTACGCTTATTGTCCGATCCCAATATACTACATTAATATTTCTCGCACTTTCCCTTGTATTGTAGCCTTTATTGAACTCATAAAGTAAAATATGCCGAATATGTTCCTTTGTCAATACCATTATAGCTTTGAAAAAATAACTCTTAAAATTGATCTTCACTCTTCAAGGTACGCACTAAGAATAAGTTACTTTTTGCTTTTATATCAGATAGTAATTAATCCTGATGCAGTTAGTTAATACCATCCCTCTCCGACTCTTAGTTCATGTAATTGAAAAATCCGCATGATTTATGCGATGACTTAATATTTTGTACATGGTTTTCTTATATACTATTAACAAAAAATTTACATACATTTACAATTTAATTATTTTAATAATTAACTTATATGCTAATCTTGTAAGCAATTATTAAATATTTTTTAGAAGAACACATTCTTATTGTGAGTTGTAATTATTCAGAACATAGGTCTGTGATATTTTAAATATGAATTAATAATATTAATTATAAAGATACACATATAAAATCAATTTTATCGAAAAATATTGTTGTTGCGCTACCGGGATTCGAACCTGGATCTCTTCCCTAACCGGGGGAGGTGCTTTATCCAACTAAGCTACAGCGGCATTATTTTTAGCGACAATTTTTCGACCCTATATGTTACCTTTTTTGAAATCAATACATTTAATCGTTCCATCATTAATAATTTAATCGTGTCCAAAATTTAATAAAAATGAATTGATAATTCTGGCGTCTACTATCAGATTTACTTAAAGGTATTTGAGATTCTGTAAAAATAAGGTAGATGGCTCTATCAAATGATGGAACGATTAAATGTATTGATTTCAAAAAAGGTAACATATAGGGTCGAAAAATTGTCGCTAAAAATAATGCCGCTGTAGCTTAGTTGGATAAAGCACCTCCCCCGGTTAGGGAAGAGATCCAGGTTCGAATCCCGGTAGCGCAACAACAATATTTTTCGATAAAATTGATTTTATATGTGTATCTTTATAATTAATATATTTAATTCATATTTAAAATTATTAAATAAACTTAAATCTTTTCGTGAGCTCTTAATTAATATTTTAAAATGAATTTCATAAATATGTGTAGTATTTACATAAATAAAGGACTACAGTGAGTTATTTTTTAATATTTTTCTATCGTGTTTAAAATATGTTTCTTTTTAATATTATTATATTCAATAACGTTCATTAAAGGCAATACAAAAAATATCATCGTCAAAAAAGTAAAATAAAATATATATATCTTTATTGTAAATGCTTGACAATCTATTTTAATTTTAATCAAATTCGGGAGAGTTATACCGTCTCTAACATCTTTATCTTTTGCTTCTTCATTTAAAGCTCGTAATTTTGAGATACCCGAACGACATCAAAAATGTATTAAGTAAATAAATTAATATTTTAATAAAATTCGTTAAAACGTAAATAGCTGCGTAAATATGAAGCAAAAATAAATCATTCTACATGACAGATTTTACATTTTATTTTATTTATTAGAAAATTTAAAATCTCTAGATTTGTTATCAACACGAAAAAACGTAATAGTTATTAGGGTAAGGATATTTAAATATTTATATGAGTTAAATTTGATGTATTTTATTTTCAATATATGCATAATATGAGAAAAGACAGTGACAACATGATTGCATATTACCAGCTGTAATGGGATCGAGCAGATCTATATCAGGATACGTGGAGAACAGTTCTGGAGTCGACTTAAACCATAGCACCAAAAAATATTTGAAATATTTTAGTGTTTCTCTCTTCTCTCTCTCTTTCTACCAATAATAACCTTTTTTTAATACAAATTAAATAGAAAGACATACATATAAAATCAAATTTATCGAAAAATATTGTTGTTGCTACCGGAATTCGAACCTGGATGTCTTTCAATCCGAAGAACGTGCATTAACCGATTATGCAATAGCACCACAATGCATTGATGACAAATTTTCAAACTTATATGTTACACTTTTCAAATTAACACATCTATCGTTCCATTAAATACATATATAAATACAAACAGACACATTTTAAAACACCTCAAAATATAATTTCCACACGGACAAATACAAATAACCTACAAACCTCAAGAGCACATACAACATATGGCCAAAGGAACTACAAATATTTTGGACCTAAACTATTTAATAGAATGCTAAAAGATTTAAACCAATATATTAAAACTTGGATTCGTAATATGGATAGAGCCAGTATTGGTGCACTCACCCAAACATATTGACTCATACCTAGATTTTAAATATGAATTAAATATATTAATTATAAAGATATACATATAAAGTCAATTTTATCGAAAAATATTGTTGTTGCGCCACCGGGATTCGAACCTGGATCTTTTTCCTAACTGGGGAAGGTGCATTATCCAACTATGTTACAGCGACAATATTTTTAGCGACAATTTCCGAACCTATATGTTACCTTTTTGATATTTATACATTTAATCGTTCCATAATTTGAAAGAGTCATTTACCTTATTTTTACAGAATCTCAAATACCTTTGAGTAAACTGATAGCAGACGCCAGAATTATCAATTCATTTTTATTAAATTTTGGACACATTGATACAACTTTATTATTAGGAGAACACACACCTATATCAATTATTGCTACAAAGTGATCCAAAAATTAAATCCACTTTAAAATTGTTCTTCATATACACCTATTATATAGTAATAAATGTAATTCTATTTAATACTTGTAATTCTAATTATTTATACAATTGCTTGTAAACCATGCCCGTCTCGACACAGTTTTTTTCTAGTGAGGCGTTCACAGTCTAAACAGATTTTTACATTGTATTATATAGTTACAACTAAAAATAAATAAATAAATTACTTGAAAGCCATCTTGATTTTATATGTATATCTTTCTAATTAATATATTTAATTTGTAATAAAAATATCACAGATCCATGTTCTATATAATTCAATTACAACTTCATAATAAGAATGTATATTATTCTCCTCAATAATAATAATCTGATTTTTGCGTTTATCGAAAGATCAAAATCTCAACACATGTACATAGTACTAAGATTTATTTCAACTAAATCTATGAAATTATCTCACCATGTCTTATTTCGTCGACCGGACCATAAGATCATGTGAAACCTTAATAGACCTGTTCATGATTTCTGTGATGAAATTAAATAAAAAATATTTATTTAATTATAATTAGAAGTATTTGATTATAAACTATCTCATATAAAAATATTAAGACGTTCACCAACACCCTTAAATCCCGTTGTGTTAAAAAGATTTTTTATTTCGATATTGAATCACGAATGTCGAGAAAATAGCTATTATCTTCCATCCTTTATAATAAAAGTTTCCAGGATTTTTAATCTGAAAAAAGGGCGACGAAAGGGCACAAAATCACAAAACATTCACGCTTGTGTAATCTTATCAAACACCGGACAAACGACCCTTTTAGAACAAGTTAAAACGTGAACTCTTAACCCTTTCCCCGAGGGTATTCCCATCACGTCGGCTCTGAGGGGGTTACTCAGAGACAAATGGCCAAATCACAAAATCAAAACAACGCCTATTGTCGATGATCTGGTTCCGAAACCTAATAATTTTCTGCTTTTTAGAAAATTAATATAATATTATTAATAGAAACCATCAGAAAATCAATGAAAAGTGGATTGTCTGCTGCGTATTCTATATACGTACTTATGATGTTCTAGAAATAATCTTACTTAAACATAATTTTTATATTAATTTTCAGTGTCGATACATCGGCGTTTATTTACAATAATACAAAAATCCTAACCAATACACTAGCAAGTACAAGTATTAATACTACATTCCATTGTCATGCAAGCCTGTTGGCCGCTTCCTTCCTCGCTATATACATATGAAGTACCTGTTCTGAGGTAGGTAGCCATTAGGTTCAATATGCTATATGCAATATGGTTATATGTAAGGTAACAAATTAAATTGTTAAAAACAGAAAAATCAAAAAGGAGACAAGTAGAGAAAAAGTAAAATCAACAAAGTAAAAATTTTGATACTGACTAAAGACATGTAAGAAGTAAGGAACAGAGTATAAAAAACATTAAAGTAAAGCATATTAAAGAAATGGAGTAAAAAATAATAACAGGTCAAAATAAGTAGACATGAAACACAAGAAAAAAAGCACAGTAAAGATAAGGTAGAATGATCAGAGTAGAATAAAAGAACAAAGAAAAAGAACAAGTAAAAAAAACGGATTAGAAAAGAAACAAGCAGGGAGCCAACAAAACATGATAAGTACGAGGTAGGATGTAAGGATATAAAAGGATTACATAAAATAAATAGCTTTGATCATTTAAGGATTTCTTTCATAACACTACTACAATTTATCATATTTATTCTCAGTTTATGTGATCTTAATGTTTTGCTAATTATATTAGACATGCATTTGCTTAACTAATTACTCCAATGCTCTTAAAATAATCAAATTCTGTAGCGATCGATCAAATTAACAACATTTGATGCATTTTTATTAATAACACATTTACAACGCTATCATGAAATACGACGATTTCTTACAGAGTTCTAAAAGACAACACAGTAACCGACACTATTCTTAATCTGTGTCTAATCTTAATCTTAATCGTAGCCATCAGTCACTTTACACACTGATGCATTCTTGTAATGAACTATTGGTGATCAGTAACCTGCCGAATGAGAGTGATCATTTCACTCTTCATTAAACTATCAATCTTACCATTCTTTAGTGCTCGACATTCAGCAAGAACTTGATAACCATATCTAGACAGTGCAGTATATTGTGAGTACATAATAATAAACAGATATATAGTATCCAAGTACTTACCAAAAATATAATTTCAGCAGTCGTTATAAACTATGTCTTTAACAATTTACTGAAAAACGTGAAAATTAAATATGTGTATGCGCGATAATTAAGCAGTTATTTAATACAATTGCACTCTCAACAATAAACCGCCTTGGTTCTGGAATAAGTTTCATAGATTTGTCGTATGGTATGATATCACGCTGCAGGTCTAGGTGATTGTCTGCGGCTGCTAACTCCTAGTATGTCTGGTTGGTTCAAGAGCGAGCGAAAGTCTGATCTTCGAGCGCCGTGGCCGCATTTCGAACAAAATTCTTCCCTTCACAAGGTTGGTCAGTGGCACATCATTTAATAGTACGGAGCGTTTAGTATCATATAATATGACGTATCGCCACGTATGTATACAATATAGAAAGCAAAATACCAATAAAAATGTCAACTTTTCCACATCACCTCGGACAATCTGAAAAATTTCTTAAAATTGTTAGTACAAAAAGCTTAATTTTAAAGTTTAAAAGAATTAATCCGAATCTAATAGGGTTAACAGAAATATAACGCCTGGCAAAAACTTGAGCGCGGTTTTGTATTTTTTGGCGAAGATGTCAACCGCCAACAAACACGGGTGACGTGAAGAGCACAGGTCGAATTACAATAAGAAACCGACGACCTAGCTCTGTGATCAAGCATTAAAACTGTATACTTAAAAACGTAGGGTACATTGTAAGAGTTTAAAGAGGATTTTGTTGTTCCCACCAAGTTCGCCAACCAACCCAGGGCTGTCCCTCTGGGGCACCATTGCAATCATGCAAATCCTATTTAGCTGCGCGATCGACAAACAAAATAAAAGGACCTTTTTTTTATATTGAAACGCAAATACGTGGTCAGTGGCGTTGGGAAAACTTGAATAACTGAGAATACAAAGAAAAATCCGAGGACGGCAAATCAAACTGGAATCAGTTGAATAGATTTTTTTATTTTGGTCGTTTCTTAAGATTGAGAGATACAATGACTGACCTTGAAGAGATCTGTTAATGGAAAATTTTATTCCAATAATGCCGCTTATATCTTTTTTGGTTCAAAATTGGTACGTTGGATTTTATCTAACATGCGTTTCATGCGTGTTGCGTGCATTTTTATATTTAATGTTAAATATATTCAATTTGTATTAACCTTTTATTTTATTAATAAATAAGAGTTTACAATTTAGTTCATATATTATAGTATTTCTTGGTTAGGTTAACTTTAACTTTAGAAATATAAATTAACTAAAATAGTTGAATTTAAAAAAAATCACAATTTTATAAAACAATTCTTATAACATCAAAAATATACTTCTTAATTATGTAATACAATAATGTAAAACATCAATTTTATTGTATTTAATACGTATTAAAATAATTGCTCTTTCTTCTCAACATATGTGCAATGACGTTTTTAAAAACAATTGACTGCTCAACAGGCATTTTACAATAAGGGTATTATAACATTCGAATTAATGGTTCCCCTTATATTCAGTTTCCCACACAACTCTTAATTCTATATATTATAATTAAATGCATTCAAGATTTTAAAATTTCATTATTTTTAAAATAAAACATAAATTTATAACTTTACTTACATTATGGATGGATATAAATGAAACAATGTTATTACTCTACTTGAGTTTATCAGCACTTCTTGAGTTTCGAGAGATACAGTAACTCTCATCGACAGGTGAAGTATTAAACTGACTAGACATAAATATAGGAGACACGGCTTAGGTGGTAGACATACGAGACACATGATAGTTCAAAACTCAAGTAGTGCTAATAAACTCAAGTAGAGTAATAACATTGTTTCATTTATATCCATGATAAAACTTTACAAAGTTAACGCCGATTCTATTAATAATTTACTTATATTGTTTATTTAAATTCTGTAAATAAAATAAAACATATGCATTGCATAAAATGGAATATAACAGTACTACCATACAAAAAATTGTAAAAAAATAATATTTTTAAGATTAGCAAAATCAACTTTGTGGATAAAATCCCTTATTTTAGATTAATAACTTTGTTTTATTAACCACTTAATGAATTAAATACATCTACTGGTTTCAAAAAATATCATTTTCTTTTTTAGGATGTCATTAACTAATCAAAAACATATGTTATATTGTTTCTTTAACAGAATCTGTTTTTAAAAAACAATAATTATTTAGTATTAAGGAGAACATACTCTTATTGTGAAGTTGTAATTATTCAGAACATAGGCATGTGATGCTTTTAATACAAATAAAATGTATTAATTAGAAAGATATACATATAAAATCAATTTTATCGAAAAATATTGTTGTTGCTACCGGGATACGAAACTGGATCTCTTCCAATCTGGAGAACGTGCATTAACGGATTATGCTATAGCACCACAGTGAATTGACGACAAATTTTCAAACCTATATGTTACACTTTTCAAATTAATACATCTATCATTCCATTATTTGAAAGCCATCTTCTTTATTTTTACGGAATCTCAAATACCTTTAAGTAAACCGATAGGAGACGCCAGAACTAACAATTCATTTTTATTAAATTTTTGACACATTGATGAAAAACATCACAGACCTATTATTATTATTAGAATAATTTGTAGGAAAAAATTTTATAATAGGACTTGGGGTTAAATTTAGTTGGTTGTTCACAATATTTTGGTAAATTTTACACACTTTATTTATTTCCAATGATTCCAAATTAAATATTATGAGTAATCCATTTTTGAAACAATCTGGCCTATTTCTTACAGTGACACGCTACAAGTCTTCTAAAACCATTATATATATATGATGCATTATATAGGTAGCCAGAGTATTATTTTCACTTTATTATAAATTTTATTATCTGTAAAGAATTAAATAAACAAGTAAAATTATTAATTAAATTACTGAAAATCTAAAGCTTTTAATATTTTAGCTCCAATACTTAATTATTGTTATAGTGTATAACTATATTATAAAATGCTGCCTTCATCTATTTCAGTTTCTTGATTTATATAATAATATTGCAATATCCTTCTGTGTGCTACGCGAAGAGAAATTCTAAAGGAAACTATTCGATCACTAAAATCTCCAACCTTATTTCACATAAAATTTTACAATACCAATCTAGGCTATTTTTATCCCCTGACTAAAAAACCTAATTACTACAACGAAATATTATTCAACATATCCAATCTTGATAAATTCTTTAAGGCATATGCTTAGCTTAAATGCGAAATTGTATTATACATGCTTGATAGTAGTTGATTGAACGTGTAATACATGCTTACCACAAGCCAAATTCGTATTACTCGCATTGAAACGCTGATGACTATCAAGTGTCGCGTGATTAGACTTCGTTGACCTTGGATCCACACACTTTTGTATTTGTATTCTTATTTTTTATGTTTTTTTTTTTAATTTTTAACCGTTAAAAGTGTATTCTGTTATATGATATTTCCCTAACTGTTTTAAAATATGTTTATGTTATTTTATATTATTTGTCAATAATATGTAAACTAAATAAAATTCAAACAAATAATCTAATATACAGGTTATCCAAAAAGTATGAAGAAACTTTAAAATGGAATTAATTTTTTTATAAAGCAAGTATGATATAATTTATTTTATTATTTTAATCGATGTCATTAACAATGAAATATTATTTTAAACATAAAGTAAATATATAAATTATAAATATGTACATATAAAATCAATTTTATCTACATTATTTTATTCTTATTTTATAATAAAAATATTTTTGTTGCGACCGGGATTCGAACCTGGATCTTTTCCTATCCGGAGAAATGCATTAAACGATTACACTACACTCACATAGTAAGTTGACGACAAATTTTCGAACTTATATGTTGCACTTTCAAATTGATACATCTGTCGTTTTATTATTTGAAAGCCACCTTCTTCATATTTACCGTATCTCAAACATCTTTAAGTAAAATCCGATAGGAGACGAAAGAATTATTCATAATTCATTATTATAAAATTTTGGAAATATTAATACAACTTATATATTCTTAAGGAAAACAGTTCCATTTGCATAAAATAGAATATAACATTACCACCATACAAAAAATTGTAAAAAATTAACATTTTTAAGATTAGCAAAATCAACTTTGTGGATAAAATCCCTTATTTTAGATTATTAACTTTGTTTTATTAACCACTTAATGAATTAAATACATCTACTGGTTTCAAAAAATATCATTTTCTTCTTCAGGATGTCATTAACTAATCAAAAACATATGTTATATTGTTTCTTAGACAGAATCTGTTTTTAAAAAAACAATAATTATTTAGTATTAAGGAGAAGATACTCTTATTGTGAAGTTGTAATTATTCAGAACATAGGTATGTGATGCTTTTAATACAAATAAAATGTATTAATTAGACAGATATATATATAAAATCAATTTTATCGAAAAATATTGTTGTTGCTACCGGGATTCGAAACTGGATCTCTTCCAATCTGGGGAACGTGCATTAACGGATTATGCTATAGCACCACAGTGAATTGACGACAAATTTTCGAACCTATATGTTACACTTTTCATTTTCATTTATTTACCGTATCTCAAACATCTTTAAGTAAAATCCGATAGGAGACGAAATAATTATTCATAATTCATTATTGTAAAATTTTGGAAACATTAATACAACTTATATATTTTTAAGGAGAACAGTTCCATTTGCAGAGAGAGTTGCATTTTTTTGGACCATTGGTATGTGATACTTTTAATAAAAATTAAATGTATCAATTAGAAAGTTATACATATAAAATTAATAATGCTACCGGGATTCGAACCTGGATCTTTTCCTATCCTAGGAAATACATTTTTTCGATAAAATTGATTTTATGTATATATCTTTCTAATTGATACATTCAATTTTTATTAAAAATATCATAGACCTATATTCTGAAAAATCGCAAATTCACAATAAGAATGTGTTATCTTTAAGAATATAATTTCATTCAAATGTGTACCAGACTAAGTTTGATACAATGCATTCTTTGGATAAAATTTTTAGCCACTCTTTCGCAAAAATTTGGCACAATTTCATCAATAAATACGAGGTATGTTGTTTTTTAATTGTTCAATTGATTATTCAGCATAAATAAGTGGCCACATATTCCCACTGAAAAATAATCTAACGTAGAGATATCACATGATTTAGGCATTCAATTGACAGGTCCATTTCTGGAAATGATTGAATCGTTGAATATTGTTTTAATAAATCCGTCGTTTTAGTTGCAGCATGGCACATGACTCCATATTGTTTGAACCACATTTAACTGAGATCAATAATTAATGATTATCTCAATGTGTCAACCGTAAAATTCACGAAGTGCACGTGGGGTTTGCCGAATTGAAGACTAATTTTAATAATAAGCTTTATTTACTTGTAAACGTTGTTCCAATGTGAAACGCTCCATGATAAATGGCAGACTATACTGAATAAAAATAACGATAACTGCTGTCAACATATTAATAAATACAGTTATTCATATTTTAAATTTATTCTTATCACATTTATTGAATAACCCGTACTATGACTGTTACTTTGTATGTATGTATGTGTGTGTGTCAGAAGAGTGATGGGGGTAAATCATTATAAGAGGCCGTCTCTGGCGGAACGGGTCTCTTCCATCACGGATCCTCATGAGTAACTAGTCTATCACTGATGTGTGTAATTAATAATTACTGTAAATACGTTGTTGTAATAAACTGAATATTGTCACCCGAACATACGGAGTTTCATTTACAAGAAATCGGAACTAAGAAATTAGTCCTTAATCAGAGAATAGAACACCTGAGGTATTTAATAATACTTCCCAAAGTTACCACATTGGCGCTGCCAAAATTACCGCAGTAACATTGTAATGAAATGTCAATTAGCTTTGAAATACGTGAATTAAATGGATACGTGATGTTTTTGTTCATCTTTCAAATAGAAAACAGACAAGTTCATTTCTATTTACAAAAATGTCTATTCTATTTACAATAATTATTTAAATTATATTATATGCACGCATCTCGCACTAATTTTAAACACTAGTAATTAAATATGAATTAAATATATTAATTATAAAGATATACATATAAAATCAATTTTATCGAAAAATATTGTTGTTGCGCCACCGGGATTCGAACCTGAATCTCTTTCCTAACCGGGGAAGGTGCTTTATCCAACTAAGCTACAGCGACATTATTTTTAGCGACAATTTTCGACCCTATATGTTACCTTTCTGATATTAATACATTTAATCGTTCCATCATTTGACAGAGCCATCTACCTTATTTTTACAGAATCTCAAATACCTTTGAGTAAACTGATAGCAGACGCCAGAATTATCAATTCTTTTTATTAAATTTTGGACACATTGATACAACTTCACAATAAGAATGTGTTCTCCTAAAAAACTAGTAATTAAAATAATATACTGAAACATTATCCTACATGCTCCCCTAATTAACATGCACCTGTTGTATCCGTACACTGTACAGGTAAGTCTTTCAAAACTGATCTAATCACCGACGTGTAAGCCTGCCACCGCTGATAGAGCCAGCTCTTCTTAAATCTCTTTACTGACAAATCTCCTCTCAGCGAGCCAGGCTAATGTGATCTCAGTCCACGCACGTACGCGCTGGTCCACGCAGCATCCGATTGGCCCGATCCCTGAATACTGTTTAGAGCGGGTCGGCACGTACAGGATTATAGCACGTGTCGCCCCCTTACCTGGCGGGGCAGACACCGGGTCCCACATGACCTTGGATTTACGTCAACGATCAACGCTTTTTTTATACTGCGATGGATACGACACAGAGATAGAGGATGTCCGAAATACCTCTACTATTTAAAAATATTTTTTTTTAAAGTACGAGCATATAATTAACTTTATATGATATAATATTTAAGGATAAGAGTATTATTCCTATTAAAAACCACGGTTTTGATAAAATCATTTTTTTAGTTATATAATAAGAGAGCTATCGCCTCCACTCTCATCTGTAATACAACTTCCACTAGCCATAAATACCTACCGACTGCGTGCAATGTGCAATAATACACACGCGGCAGTCTACACTTGGATGGGCTGAGCCACGGCGAGTCACTATCTATCGACGTCGCTCCAGAAGCATATTGTATTAACTTTTACCTTTGTTAATTTAATTTGAATCAATTCAATACATTCGTAAGTAATTTATATTCTTGTAACCCACCATTTCTCGTAAATTTATATTCACTTACATTTCCCCATATATTTTAACACGTTAACACTAACTAGCTGTCAAAGGAAAGAAGCGCTCCGTCTGTGAGGACTGAAAAATATTATCCCATAAGAGCAAATAATCTAAAAATCGTTTCAAAAATGAAAACTACTCTTGGTCAAAGATTATTCACCTTTTTTTCTCTCATTTTATATATTTTCATGTTTACTTATCTTGTATGTTTCGTTTTCTATTTGATTGTGATTGTTTTGTGAAATGTAATTTGTTTGCCAATTTGCCCTGAAACAGACTTGTTTGGGCAATGCATTTTAAAATCTGTGTAAAATATATGTAAAAAAAATATTTTATTTTAGCTGTACAATGCTTATAAGTTGTGTTTGTATAAATAAATCAATATTAATCGTTTTGTACTCTGGGGACAGCACGACGCACTAATATCTTAACCCTGCAATAAACCAAACTACACTAAACGCTGTCTACTGCAGTGGAAAAGAAATCTTACAGCCTAAAATAGACAACTTTGGTCCGAAGAAAACCTGGAAGTGTACTATAGCGGTGGATAAATGCATTTCATCTGTGTACTGATTAAACGTATTAATTAGAAAAATATAAACACATAAAATATATTTTTATTTTTTATTTCTTTGTTTTATTAACCACTAAAATGAGTTTAAATACATCTACCGGTTTCGAAAAATACAATTTTCTTCTTCAGGATGTCTTAACTAACTAAAACATATATCTTAACCACAAAGATAACATTGTTGATTTTAAAAGTACATATAAAATCAATTTTATCGAAAAATATTGTTGTTGCTACCGGGTTTTGGACCTGGATAAACTGATAGCAGACGCCAGAATTAACAATACATTTTTATTAATTTTTTTGGACACATTGATACAACTTATATATTATTAAGGAGAACATATTCTTATTGTGAAGTTGTAATTATTCAGAACATAGGTCTGTGATATTTTAAATACCAATTAAATATATTACGAGTAATTAGAAATAAAATTGATTTTATATGTATATCTTTCTAATTAATACATTTAATTAGTATTTAAAATATCACAGACCAATGTTCTGAATAATTACATCTTCACAATAAGAATGTACTCTCTTTAATAATTAATAGCATTTCATCTAGCTGGAAAGATCCTAGAATCAACTGATGGAGCCAGGGCCGGGACTTGTGGAAGAGCATTTCAAGCTGAGTCTCATCTGAGTGAGAAAACTATATGATTTATATAACTAATGAAAGAGGAAAGTAAAGATTTGTATACATTCCATTATAAATGATAATGTAACCAGAATGTTTTTGCAGTAAATATTAAAAATATTAATATAATATTTACGTATTTTCAGGTTCATCGTTTCTGATATATTTTTATTTTTATACTACGACATATTATATATACGTCACAAATACATTAAGACTTGATAAAAGTACATAGATGCATTGACCTCACTGGTAAAATATTACGAATTATTGAAATGTACATAATACAATAATATCTCCAATTTTCGCACCAATGGAGTTCCTTCAATATGTAGCTGAGTTGCAAATGCTGAATAGGCAGCATTTTCATATGCGGGTGAAATCACAAGATTGGCCCCAATTTCTGAAAAAATAAAAGAAGGCCTACTCAGATTGTTTGGACATGTAATGCGAAGAGAGGGAGATCACGTGATTCATAAAACATGAGTATTGAGACCAACAGGAAAAGACAACAAAATCAACACGAATAGCTTCAGTCAGTCGCAATCTTAAAGATTTGAAGGTATTTTTTATTATATTTAATGGAAATATATGGAAGTATGGGTAATCACAGGGTTTATGACCTGTCTTCGGCTGGCTTACCATAAGTGACCACTTTATACAAATATTACTTTCACTCTTCTCACCCATCAATCAATGATATTCATTTTTAGGAGAACACATTCTTATTGTGAAGTTGTAATTAGGTATATGATATTTTAAATATGAATTAAATATATTTATTAGAAAGATATACATATAAAATCAATTTTATCGAAAAATATTGCTGTTGCGCCACCGGGATTCGAACCTGAATCTCTTTCCTAACCGGGGAAGGTGCATTATCCAACTATGCTCACTCACCCTGATGGTTTATGAGCAATTACAATTTAATCTTGATTTTTTTCCGCTGGACACCATATATTATGTAACAATGCACAATATACCGTAAAACAATTAATATCAATAACTGAAAAATCTACTACCTACATTGGATTGCAAGAGTGAACGATTCCAAGATTGACGCTAAAATAGGTACTTTTCTTTTCGCTCCAATTCCATGTTTCAAAACAAAACACTGAATTGAAAATGAAGTTCTGCTTAGTAAATGATGGTACAAAGTGAAAAAAAATAGTGCTCAAAACAATGCACGATTACTGTTTCCGCGTTTTATATTTCGATGGGTAGGACTGGTATTATTGTGTAAATATGTGCATTCCATTTATGTAAATTTAAAACAGAAAACAAAAATGAAACTGCTTCTGTTCAGAGACATTTTCGGAATCGATCATATATTTTACGGTGGTGATACATAAAAACATTTTGTGTGGTATTTTTCGAATTATTGGTTGTGATACAGTTTCAGAGGCTGGCCAGCCTAGTTTTCAGAAGATTCAAGACAGCAGGAAGAGCGACCATCGGTAGAAGAATCGGCGAGTAACAGCCCAGTTTCACTAAGATTGGTGTATTTTCATTTACATGCATTAAATGAATATATTCAAAAAACCAATTAAAAAACTCAGGACTAGCTATCGAAAAATTAAAAGCTTGGAAAAAATGTGCACGTGTGAAGTATGAAGGATAATTGTTCAAAGTATCGTTCACAAAAATGTTTCGTTAATTATTTAACATCTGGAAGCAATGTGTATCAAACAAGAAAAAAACAACTTGGTTTATTTTATTATGCACACGAAATAAATGTATTTTACGAGAAATTTCATAAGGTAGCAATGTCTTATATTTCATAATACATTTAAGCCATCTACTGAAACTGCAGTTAGGTACTGATTTGATCTGGGAAATTTTTATTTATTTATTTAACAAGGGGCTCGTGCATGCCTCTTCGAGCTCCCTCTGGCCCGCCCCTGGCTACATTGGATTCGAAAGTCCATGACTGCAGTCACAAAGAGCGTCATTCATTTTTAGACATCGCCTATGTGGTGTAATCTGCTGTCTTGCAGGTCTGTCCTGATGTTATCTGCCCATCTATGTTCCGGAATTACTCTCGGTCCCGATCCTGTTGGCTTGTGTATGTAGGATATGTACATGTTACAAGACTCATTTACTCGTCACAAATAACTGAGACCCCTCCTGCATTATTTATCGTTTTTTACAAATATTGATAGATAGACGGAGCGTCGGTTATCTTGGATGATATACAGTGTTGCTGCAAGAAAAACCACTTAGAAATCGTATGTAATAGTGTTTTTATTTATTTTATACCATTTATACTAAATCTGCCCAAAATCGTTATACAACGTTATTGTAATAATTGAATTATATTATCTATTTGTACAACTACCATCATTTTTATTCCTTAGTTTATTGCATGTGTTTTATTTACTACGATATTTTTATTAAATATACTTTGTTGAAAATCAATAAATGTTTATTTATATACGTAACTTTTCCGTAAAATGTTTTCCAATGCAGTAACTATTGTTTTTCTAAATAAATTGTTATTTCGTGCTATATTTGAGTCTATATTACAAAAGTTGAGGAAAACCCAATCCCAATGATCATAAAACATTAATCATTTCTGTGAAATAAAACGTCAAACATCCAATACTACATCGATATTATCAATTTTTCATTTTAACTAATTTTTTGCCAAAATTTTAACTATGTATAAAATAAGTAATATTTTTAAACGGTTCAAAATTAAAATGTAATTATTATGCTAGAAGTAATACTAATAAGTAATCTAACTCAGAAAGAGTATAAAACTGGATTAAGAAGCGTCACATACACATCCTTTAGAATCCTTTCCTAAATCTCTTAAATTTAAATTGCTTTCAAAAGAAATTTATTCGCTTAATGATGTATCTTCTTAATATTTTTTATACATTTCGTCAGTCTCATTCAGAGCAAAGGTTTGTTCACGTTTGATGAAATATGTAAATATTTTAATAAAATTTAGAATACGAAATATAACAAATTATTATTCGTTCACTATAAAAAATTTGGAATATTATTCGAATATTAGAACGAATTCGAGACGCGCGCAAAGAGACAAAGAATCGCACCGCGGTCGGCGCGGTCTCTCGCCTCTGAACCGTTTAACGGATAATATATAATATTTACTTGTACCGAATTGTATAGAGGCCATAATATTATACACTATTGTTACACGTACGAGTGATATTCCATCGACCCAATACCACCCACAACCAGGAACATCATTTTCACCACAATATACCAGTAGATTACATAACATTAAAATTATAAAATTTAATATCTTTATAAGTTTGCACTTCAAATAATTAAAAGCGCTCGCGATCTATTTCTGCGATATGTATAATAAATTTAATTCAAGCTCAAAAATCCATTTATATTTCTTTCGGGAATTATTTCAATATCTCCATCATTAAAGGAAGCTTTTATCCTCGGCCAACGAAATTTTCCTTCTTTTCGCCGAAAATCTGGCAGATTATCTTTTATATAAAATGACAATACTTTTTTAAATTACTCGCAATCACGTAAATTTCGGTGTTGTTATGTATTCATTTATTTTTATAAAAAGTTATTTATTCATTCTGTTAAATCTCGCTTCTCATCACCCCCATCCTGGCATCTCGTGGGGCTGTATATGTCGAAGGACCACCTGAATTGTTCAGAAAATTACTGTTGAAAGAAATGCACAAATGATTGTTTGTTATGTACCCCATTTATTTAACTAATTAGAAAACTATTATATTAAATACTAATTTAATGTATTAATTATAAAAATGTACATATAAAATCAATTTTGTCAAAAAATATTGTTTTTGCGCTACCGGGATTCGAACCTGGATCTCTATTTCCAATCCGGGGAAGGTACACTACACTACACTGTGTTGTAGCGCCAGTATTTTTCATAACAAATTTTCGAACTCATATGCTACACTTTTTTCAAATTAATACATCTGTCGTTCCATTATTTGAAAGCCATCTACATTGTTTTTACGGAATCTCAAATACCTTTGAGTAAATTGCAGACTGCAGACGCTAGAATTATCAATTCATTTTTATTAAATTTTGGACACATTGATACAACATATATTATTAAGAAGAACACATTCTTATTGTGAAGTTGTAATTATTCAAAACATAGGTCTGTGATGTTTTAAATACCAATTTAATGTATTAATTTTAAATATATACACATAAAATCAATTTTGTTATATTGTTTTTACGCTACCGCTAGGTAGTGTACCTTCTCGGATTGGAAATAGAGATCCAGGTTCGAATCCATATTTTTCGACAAAATTGATTTTATATGTATACATTTATAATTAATACATTAAATAAGTATTTAAAATGTATATGTTCTGAATAATTACAACTTCACAATAAGAATGTGTTCTCTTTAATAATAAACTATTATTTTTTATGTTAATTATATTTTCTGGACACACATGTTTTACGAATACAAACATACATCATTATTAATACATATATATGTATACGTATATACATATATACGTATCATAGATGTATCATAAAGATATTTTTAAAACGCGAATGTTTCTCTTTATTTGTTTCATTATTTGTACTGCAATTCATTCAATAACGTGGCAATTACTTTTCGGTGGAACATTTTTTAAAATAAATCAATTTTGTGCATACCACAATTGAGTTTCAATTTCATCTGGACCATATTTTCAAGAGATGCAATTTCTATCATCAGCGAGTGTAAAATTACTTTTCCTAATACTTCACCTATTCTTTCAATCCCAATTATTTTAATAAAAACTACAAATCCTCCCCCCTTCGACGCCCTGCCCATCTACCTGAAGAAGACATTACCCAACATAACCTGTTGATGAGACGGACTGCACCTCTTGAAACTATAGACGTGATAAAAATAATATTTAGTCGCGTATGTAGAAAATAGTTTGGTTAACTGAAAAAAATATCTTAAATATGAATTAAATATATTAATTATAAAGATATACATATAAAATCAATTTATCGAAAAATATTGTTGTTGCGCCACCGGGATTCGAACCTGGATCTCTTTCCTAACCGGGGAAGGTGCTTTATCCAACTAAGCTACAGCGACAATTTTCGACCCTATATGTTACTTTTTTGATATTAATACATTTAATCGTTCCATCATAATAAAGCACCTTCCCCGGTTAGGAAAGAGATCCAGGTTCGAATCCCGGTGGCGCAACAACAATATTTTTCGATAAAATTGATTTTATATGTATATCTTTATAATTAATACATTAAATTAGTATTTAAAATGTATATGTTCTGAATAATTACAACTTCACAATAAGAATGTGTTCTCTTTAATAATAAACTATTATATTTTTATGTTAATTATATTTTCTGGACACACATGTTTTACGAATACAAACATACGTCATTATCAATACATATATACGTATCATAGATGTATCATAAAGATATTTTTAAAACGCGAATGTTTCTCTTTATTTGTTTCATTATTTGTACTGCAATTCATTCAATAACGTGGCAATTACTTTTCGGTGGAACATTTTTTTAAATAAATCAATTTTGTGCATACCACAATTGAGTTTCAATTTCATCTGGACCATATTTTCAAGAGATGCAATTTCTATCATCAGCGAGTGTAAAATTACTTTTCCTAATACTTCACTTATTCTTTCAATCCCAATTATTTTAATAAAAACTACAAATCCTCCCCCCTTCGACGCCCTGCCCATCTACCTGAAGAAGACATTACCCGACATAACCTGTTGATGAGACGGACTGCACCTCTTGAAACTATAGACGTGATAAAAATAATATTTAGTCGCGTATGTAGAAAATAGTTTGGTTAACTGAAAAAAATATCATTTATCAGATGATCATATTATATTATTCATTGTGTAATTTATTTTTTTTTGACCCAAGATAGTCATGTATTTAAGTGTGTAAAAAATTTACGCTTATTTCTAACTAGTCTGCATGAATACACCGACTGGTTAGTAATAGATAAAAATAAATTGATATATTAAGAGAAATGGATTTCAATAAATAAATAAAATACAAATATTAATTAAATATATTAATTATAAAGATATACGTATAAAATCAATTTTATCGAAAAATATTGTTGTTGCGCTACCGGGATTCGAACCTGGATCTCTTCCCTAACCGGGGGAGGTGCTTTATCCAACTAAGCTACAGCGGCATTATTTTTAACGACAATTTTTCGACCCTATATGTTACCTTTTTGAAATCAATAAATTGAATCGTTCCATCATTTGACAGAGCCATCTACCTTATTTTTACAGAATCTCAAAATACCTTTAAGTAAATCTGATAGTAGATGCCAGAATTATCAATTCATTTTTATTAAATTTTGGACACATTGATACAACTTTATTATTTTTTAGGAGAACACATTCTTATTGTGAAGTTGTAATTATTCAGAACATAGGTCTGTGATATTTTAAGTATGAATTAAATATATTAATTATAAAGATATACATATAAAATTGATTTTATATGTATATCTTTATAATTATATATATTATTTTATATGTATATCTTTATAATTATAAAGATATACATATGATTTTATATGTATATTTTTATAATTGATTCTGAATAATTACAACTTCACAATAAGAATGTGTTCTCC